>OX352474.1:3185000-4385000 GCA_947093115.1 Brenthis daphne | reverse complement strand
ATGACTTTAGAAGATTAAAGCTTACCGTTGCAAGTGTAAGAATAATTAAGTTCGAGCTGCAAAGATAAGACTTCAAACTTTAACCAAGTTCCTCATTTACCTAAGCAGGTACACTGCATTTATATTATTGCATTTTGCTTTGATATTGTAGTTATACTAGCTTGTATCTTATCTATACATATAATAAAATTCTGAGTCAAATCTGTACATTAAATATTTTTTGGAAAATCTTATTGAAATAGCCCTTACTATTGATGCGGAGGCCAAATCTATAGTTTTTAGCTTTTTTGTCTGCCTGGCTCTCTGGGAGCGTATCGCGAGAAAACTACTGGACATATTTTGATGAAATCTGGTATGATGATAGCTGGTTATCCGGGTCAACATATAAGATACTTTTTACTGCGGGAAAATATCTTATCTCTGAGAAATCTATTTATACTAAACATTAAAACGTAATTATATGTAAATGTGAAAGTAACACTGTCTGTTATCTTTTACGTTTAAATCGCTAAACGAATGTCGATAGAATTTTGCAAGGACATAGATTGCATCCTGGGGACGGACATAGGCTAACTTTGATTCCCGCCCCACGTGCCGCGGGCAAAAACTAGTTACCTATATAAAGTTATATTTTATGTGAATGTTACTTCACTACACTAATGTTTTTGACTATGTAATATGTATGTATATATGTCAATATACTTTGATTCTCTTTGTAGCCTAAACATCTTCATGAATTTATATATGACTAGCGACTCACGCTTGCTTCGTTTGCGTTCGTCCCTAGGTACGTTTTCACGGTTAAAATCGGATAAAAACTATCTATGTACTGTCATATCTATGTCCTTTCCAAGGTCTCAAACTATCTCCAAACCAAATACCATCTAAATCGGTTCAGCGGATTAAGCGTGAAAAGGTTACAGACAGACAGAGTTACTTTCGCATTTATAATATTCCTATGGATATGTTTTAGTGGCGTCTTAGCTGTGGCTTGTGGCGTTTGAATCATAAGATTTTTTTAGCAATAGGTTTGATGCCTATAAAGCGTATTTAGTATACTCAATCTTAAACATAGTATAAAATTTAAATATATATAGAATTTTTCAACCATTTCGAACAATATAATTTTATTATACCTAATAATTCATATTTTTTACACAGTCCTTTTTAATATTACTATTATTATTTCACAATTATTTGCTAACTAAATAGATATAAGCGCGAGGCGTCAAACATTAGCTAGTTTTTATATAAAAAAGTTATGTGAAGTGTACATATATAACATATTTTGTGAGAAAGTTCTGTCATATCCACACTCGACTCGTTTTGCTGATGAGTTTCAAGTAGTGGACAAAAACTTGTGTTGTTTCGTTGAACGTTCTCCACATATTATAGAAGCCACGTAATGATAATTTGACCTAACACGCCTATATAGTCGATACTGTTATATAACAGATGCGATATATTCATAAAAAAGAATAAATTATTATTTCAACATATTTATGAGACAAGGTAATCTATACATATAATAAAATTGTAACTAAGCTGAATCTGTATATTAGATATTTTTTGGAAAATCTTATTTAAATAGACATTATTATCGATACAGAACCCGAATCTATGGTTTTTAGAATTTTTGTCTGTCAGTCTGTCTGTTACCGCATCACAGAAAAACTAGATAATAGCTGGTTATCCGGGTCAACATATAGGATACTTTTTACCGCGGGAAAATGTCTCATTTCTGAGAAAAAATACGAAAACTGTAATGTAAGAGTATACTAACATGTAAAACCTAAGAATTTGGTTTTTGGTCATCTGAACGCGGGCGGAGCCGCGGGTAATAGCATTGACTAGCAAGTCGGGAATATAAACCGAAGCTCTAACGTCAATTTCCATGTTTGTTACTTCAATAATGACAACCTTACATAACATAATACAAGCTTTCCTTCCCTATTTAATCTCCTTATGGAATTATTTTTTTTATAAATCCTCTTTACAAAGATGAAGTAAACCTTTCTTCCTCTTTTGCAATTTTATCTTTTAAATTTAACAATCTGTATTTCTGTTTTCTTAAGCCAGTGTTAGAGTTTTATTTGGTAAAAATATATGTACAACTACCTATAATTAATTGTGTTACAATTACAATATAATATGCTACATATGTCAGGTACTGATTTCGGCCACGGAGGCCAATCTCACTAAGACTAGCCATTTGCTCAGGAGATATTATAGTGCACAAGTAGTAGGAAGATGGATTTACTTTGCTACTTTTTAAAAAATTGTTATCTGCCTGGAGTTCTTGAAAGATCAAGAACTCCAGGCAGATAACAATTTTTTAACAGAAAAACTCAATTAACTAGCCCGACCCAGGCCTCGAACCCAGAACCTCAATACATGCAAATGGATCTACAACCGCACATGCTAGCCAATTTATTATATGCAGAAAATATATTATACTTATTTACATTTATAAATTGAGCACTATAGTGAATTTCGAAGTAGCAAAACAATCTGCCAGTACTTCGATCAGAGATGCATTTCAGTATTGGATCAAACTACAAACTCTAACAATCGGCCAAGTTCGCAACTTGTTCCTATTAGTTACCATATTTGAACCTGATTTTCAGTACATTATGTGCATTCGGATATTATGCTCAAGACTTAGGAGTATACTATCTCTTTATTCTATGCATATAATAAAATTTAAGTGAGTCGAATCTGTACAATAAATATTTTTTGGAAAAAAATATTGAAATAGTCATTATCGATACAGATGCCAAATCTATAACTTCTAGAATTTTTGTCTGTCTGTCTGTGACCGCATCACGAGAAAACCACTGGACAGATTTCGATGTGATGATAGCTGGTTATCCGGGTCAATATATGTATAGGATACTTTTTACTGCGGAAAAATATCTCATCTCAGTGAAATCTATACTAAACGTTAAAACATAATTAGGGACGAAACCGAGCGAAGCGAGGGTGAGTCACTAGTGTTGTTATGTTATTATAGTTAATTAGATGCAAAAATGCTGCGGTTATAATAAATTGAAATATACATTGGCTGTATAATCACTTAATCATACAAAACCAATTTCGCAGTAATTTAGTGTAGTGAAGTATATTGAAAAAATATTCACTGTCATAGTTTTGAAAATATTATTAAGATACACTGTATGTAGGAAGCATAAATCGAAACATTTTAGTTTATTTCAGACTAGCATTGCCCGCGGCTCTGCCCGCGTTCAGATGACCAAAAACCAAACTCTTAGGTTTTACATATTAGTATACTCTTACAATGCAGTTTTTGTCTTTTTTCACAGAACTGAGATATTTTCCCGCGGTAAAAAGTATCCTATTTGTTGAACCGGATAACCAGCTATCATCATAGCAAATTTCATCAAAATCTGCCCAATGGTTTTCTCGTGATGCGGTAACAGACAGACAGATAAAAATTCTAAAAACTATAGATTCGGACTCTGTATCGATAATAATGTCTATTTCAATTGGATTTTCCATATTTAATATACAGATTCGACTTAGTTACAATTTTATTATATGTATAGATGAAAATGGCATACTTGAGCCTTCCTTAGTCAAAACGTTTTGCAGTACGAACACGAACCATGAAGACGAGGTGCTAAATGTCATTAACATGCGTGTCAGACAAACAGAAAATATTTTTGAATGAACATATATACGAGTAGTACTTGATAATCATAAATGATTTACGTATTGATTGTAGAGTTTTTTAAAAGCTCATCCGCGGTTTAATCCCATCAATCGCTGCTGCAGTATATTCCAATAGTGCGAACATAAAATTAATTGCGATCTGCGGTTAGCACTATATAGGCACTTATATGCATCTATCATATTTTTTTATAATAGTACGAATAATATAGTAGTACTTATTTTATAATTGCAAAAATAGCGAATACAGGTTTGGCTCAGTTTGTAGTGATCCTACTCGCTGTGCAAGCGGTCGGTGATTCGAGTCCCGCTAAGGGCATTCGTTTGTGTGATGAACATGTTTGTACTCCAGTCATGGGTGTTCTTTATATTCTTAATATGTATGTATTTAAAGTTATATATGTGTAGTGTATCAACTATCTGGTATCTATAACACAAACCTTGTAGCTTACCATGGGACTAGATGGTGTTGTGTTAATGGCGTAACATATTTATTTATTTATTTATTTATAAATGCACAGCTTATGTGTATATCTGTCACTTCTTCACCCTGAAACGGTTGAACGGATTTGGATGAAATTGACTACATTGATAGGCTATTTAGTAAAAAGATTTGCCAAAAGCTGACAATATCGGTATACCTATATAACATGACAAATACAAGGTTACTAGTCCTTACTTATATTATAAATTGCAAGTGTGTGTGAGAAAGAAAACAAATAGCTTATTTTTTCTTTTAAACAGCGATAGTGTTAAATTTTTAAGATACTTGACCGACCTCAAATAAGATGATGAATATCTTATATACATATATTATATATTTGTATGATGCGTTTATGTATAAATACATACTTTTTCTACTGTCTTTTTATTTGTTATTCGTGTCCTTTCTATTTTAGTACTATTTCCTACACCTAGAGGTTGCCTGGAAGAAATCGCTCTTTAAGCGATAAGGCCGGCTTTTGTACTTTGTTCTATATTTTTTCTTTTCTCTCTTTGGATGTACAATAAAGAATTATTCATTCATTCATTCATGATGTACACAATTTGTGTTATTTTTTAAATGTTAAACGACATCTTTGAAAATTGAGAATTAAATAAAAATTATTGATTCTTTTTATAGAAAAATAGTGGTATATCTCAAGGATGGTTATATATAAATTTAAACATAAATCCTCCGATAATGGAGAAGTAAATACTGTTAAGTGATTTTAAGATCGATGTACTTTTATTTTAAATAAATTATAATGATTGTAAAAAAATGGCGATTTGTAATGAACAGATTAAACTTCTGTGGAACATCAACAAATTTTAACGTTATTTTGCAATCTATGTACGGTTTTTTTTCTAATATATCAAGTTTAAAAAATATTTCAAATAAAACTATCTTTTCGGATTTTTGGTAGACGTTTCGAATGCTTTAGTCATTTCCGTTGACCATGAAAAAATCCGAAAAAATAGATTTTATTTCAAATTTGTCAAATATTCGCTAGTAATATAAATCTAATAAAGTATTATCTAAAAACACAGTATTTATATTTAAAATAGAAAGTTTTTTTTTATATTTAAAAAAGAAAAAATTTGAAGTTACATATAATATTAGTAAGGAAGCAAAGGTACGATTTATTACAAACATTAAAGGTCCCAGTCCGATGGCGTATTTTGTCTATTTTGTAGAGGCTCAGCGCTACATCGTTTATCATTGTCTTAATGAAACCATTTATCAGTTGGCTTTTCATTTTTGCCGCCTCACGTTTAAATGATAAAGTCGTTAACTATTTAAGTAGCCCATCGATTTTTTTGGGGCATCGTATTGTTTTTTTTTGCTATAAAAATAAGTCTAGAAATTAGAAAATAAGTCCAAAAAGTATATATTTTGTGTATTTCGTATATATTTAGTGTTCGTTTAGTAGTCCGAAATTCATCCATAGTATAAAAAAATCTATTTTTTTATTGATAATACTCGTGAACGACAACTAAAAAAAAGAAAAAAGAATATTGTTTATTGTTATGGAGGTACACGTCTTTGTATTACTTAACTCTATATATATAGAGTTAAGTTGCAAATTTAATATTTTTCATTGGATGAAATCAAGCAAATATGCTATGTATTATAGATGCTGAAATTCAAAAGAGACCATAAATTAGTGTTATATTTTCATACTAACGGCTCACCCTCGCTCCGCTCGGAATCGTCCCTGGCACATCCAGCTTACGTTTTAACGTTTAGTATAGATTTCTTAGAGATGAGATATTTTCCCGCAGTAAAAAGTATCCTTTTGTTGACTCGGCTAACCAGTTTCAAAATTTAACCAAAATTTTTCATCAAAATCCCTCCAGTGGTTTTTCTTGTTGCAGTCACAGCCAGACACAAAGACAAAAATTCTAAAAACTATAGATTCGGCCTCTGTATCGATAATAAGATGTTCCAAAAAATATTTTATGTACAGATTCGGCTTAGTTACAATTATATATATATATATATATATATATATAATATATATATAGAACTTCAAAATTGTTGAAATTAGTGAAATAAGACTTGTAAAGTTAATTTAATATAGCTTAATTCTAATTACGTTAATTAATCATTAGGTCCTTCTGGAACTATTTTGACACGCCAGCAGTTTCGCTTGTTAGGTTAGACTCTGTCATAAATCATTAAAACTAAACTAAGTAATAATTACAAAGGAAAGATTTTTTTTTACTACGTATATATTTTAGCAAAAATATTAATTATTTGTAAAGAATTAAATATAACGTATGATAGAAATAAATAGAACATTTAATATTAACATCACCAAGATCTTTCTTGCCTCTTTACTCTAAATAGTGTTTGCCCAGTGTTAGATATTAGACTACGATCATAATCGAGGAAAACATTTATATGAATTCACAAAATATTTTTCAAGTCATACTTCTATTTACGATGTGCGCGCGCACCGACAGCCAAAAAGCAACATGATGAAGTTAGGTGCATTCCTTTTACAAACAGAGAGTTGTGACATACGGGATGAAATCTTTAGCTATTTTTGTTCTGTTACGCCAAAGAGGTATAACTTCTTACGTGCGTACATAAGTACACACACACGTTTTTTAAGTATTAGTATAATAGATATGTAAGAAAATCTAGCTTTATGAGAGTTAAAAATCTGTACAATAAAGCTTTATTTTATTTAGACTTTCCCACAATCATTTACATGATGCGAAAATTAACATTAAATATATTATCATAACACAAATGCTATAATAAAATAATAACCTACATTTTGACTTCAATTGTTCATCAAAATATTATTTACCCAAAAATTACTATAATTAGATAGGATAATTGTTGTATCCAGATACACTGGTATCTGGGTACTGCATATTATCTTTTAGTCACAAATTCAATTCCCGCTTAGAACATGATGATGTTCTCCTAGCCGATTCCGGCTACGGCAGCCAATCTCATTGAGACTAGCCAACTGCGCAGGAGATATTATAGTGCACAAGTGTACGCGCAGACACAAGTGCACTCTCTATTCCTGTCACTCTCATACTCCGGAGGGACGACTACTCGACACGACCAGTGAGAGTTAAGGCGCAGGACCGACGGCTTTACGTGCTCTCCGAGGCACGGGGGTGAAACACCGCCAACTTCTCAACTCCGGGCGGTTACTGAGACTTTCCATACAGAAAGACTCAATAACTAAACTTGGCCCGACCCGGGACTCGAACCCAGGACCTCCGAGTGTGCAGCCGTACTTGCTAGCCACTACACCACCGACACTACATAACCCTCATATTGTCGTAGGACCTAACATTGTTGTCAGCCCTTGTTAACGTTCTACTGCTGGGCACAGGCCTCCCTTCAATACGAGGGGAATCAGGCCATAGTCCACCACGCTGATCGAGTGGGGGTTGGCGGACTACATGTTTTTCGAAAATTTGCTAGGTTCTCTCAGAGATGCAGATTTCGTCGCAATATTTCACTTCACCGTAAGACAAGTGGTAATTATGTTGGAAATAATTCACACATGAGCATATTAGAGGTGCGTGACCCGGGATTTGAACCCGCTTCACTCGGTTTCCCAAGCGAGCGCGTTACCACTGGACTACCACTGCCTTACACATCATATTTAAATTTAAAGAAAAAAAACTAAGATTATTATTTTGGCATGTTTTCTGAAAACGAGTGTTTGTTAAAAACGTGAACTGAAACGTCGAATTTTGATGGGGAGACTTATGACGTAACCTATTCTTTAAAATAATATATCACCATTGATGAAGGTAACGCGTAACGTACATAAAAACATACGCCCAAACACCTCTATTTTGAAGTCGGTCTAAGACAAAATTACACGGAGATTTCTCGCAAAAAATATATTTTATCAACGGCATATTGTCTTTTCGTTATTAATTGACCGGCACAGCTGGTGTACCGATCCAATTACATTTATCGACTCTTTTCCCAAGCCCAGATCTATCTAATGAAAGATTCTTATAAATTGGACTATTATTATAAAAGAAAAGTTTGTATGTGTGTTCGAACTTTTTCACATTGAAACGGCTGGGCAGATTTCGAGGAAATTTAGTACACTGATAGGTTGTGTATATTTGTATATTATCTATACAGTTAAATAAAATTGAAGTGTTTATTTGTAATGTCAAAATAACAGCTTTCTACTAAATGTATATGAAATTACATACCTATACGATACTTATAAGGAAAACACAATTTTTAAAAACTTTGTCTGTCTGTCTGTCTGTCTTTCTGTTTGTGTGTTAAATGCATATGAAATTATATTCAGTACTTAAGAAAAGCACAATTTTTTTTTGTCTGTCTGTCTATCTGTTTGTTCCGGTTAATCTCTGAAACGGCTAGACTGATTTTGACGGCACTTTCACTGATAGATAGCTGATGTTATAAGGAGTAACTTCAGAAAAAAAATCAGGGTCTCGCTCAAAAAAATTAAAAAGTACTTTGGGACGCACCCGGGCGAAGCGAGAGCAAGTCGGTAGTATATACATACATATAAGTCGACGATTTTGATCAAGTCACAAAAGGTACCTAGGGACGCACCCGAGCGAAGCGAGGCTTAGTCGCTAGTCCTCCATAATATTTTTGAAGAAGCCTTTAGACAATTATAGCTGAGGCCAAATTGTGAGTGTCTCCCTTAATTAAACGTGATGAAATTTATGTAAGTGTTTTTAAAATGGCCGGTTCTTATTTATTAACTGTAAAGTGTACGCTAATTCTGTAAATAAAAAAAATATTTTAATAATTTTTGCTTTATTGTCCAAGCACGTCTTATTTTTTTAGACTGAATATTAATAACTTGACCTGTCAAGAGTTCTCTCAGAGTTGAAGAGTAAAAAACAAAAAGTGTAATAATTTCTTAGGGGTTTTCTTTTTATTATTCAAATTTTAGTATTTTGTTTATATTAAAAATGTATATTTATAGGTTTTAATAATTAAAGCTAAACTAAAAAATCTAGATCTTTTTTTGTCTTATGAACATTTGATGACCTGCTAGAGTCAGAAAGAGTAATAGATTGCTTATACCAGTACACATAAATATACTAAAAACTTATCGATCCATTGCTGCATCTTTATACTTCTCCATCTATAATATTAGTAAGGATGTTGACTAAAACGTTATTATTTTGACTAAGTATATTTAAACTAAATATTATGTATCTAATAAAATAGAATATTGTTACTTTGTTATTTATTTATTATATTATATTATAAGAAAAAAGTGTTTAAACTATTTTTTTACATTCAGTGTCCATACTAACATTATAAATGTGAAAGTTTGTTTGTTTGTCCTTCTTTCACGTGAAAACGGAACGACGGATTGGCTTGATTTTTTGTGTGGAGATAGTTGGAAGGCTGGAGAGTAGCATAGGTTACTATTTACCGCGGAAGATGATCGCATTCCCACGGGAAAACACGTTATAATACAACCCAAAAAATATTTATGATCAGAATTACTTAAAACTTGGTATTAATGCTCTTCAGTACAATGAAATAAATACATGTTTTAGCATTTTTCGAAATTCATCCTATAAGAGGGTGAAATAAGACATGAAACTTTGTATGAAAACTACCTTTTTAGAGTTTCTTTGTAGATTTAGCGCGAGTGAAGCCGCGGGTCCTGCTAGTATTTTTATATTTTAATTTTTTTTTTGTCATAATATGTAGTATTATAACAACAGTACAGTATGTTAAAGATATTAACTTGATGAATTAGATTATTTTGTGATATTTTGAAGGAAATAGACAGGATTTAACATTATTTTTTATTATTATTAAATTCTTTTGGCAAATAAACTTGTAAAACTAAGTATTCCAAGTGAAAAAGCATCTTCTGTTTCCCGTCTCACTTAACACCAACTCTAAATTACCGAATTGCCAAAGTTGCTAATTGGGCAGTTCCTGGCGCTTTATACGAACTCTTAAACTGATGAAAATAAATGATTATATCTAGTCAAATATCCGATTCTTACTTAAGGTAATTATTTTCATTCATATATTCACTTGTGCTCTACTTTTTTAAACAAACTATATGTAATCAAAATTACATGATTATATGTTTATGTACCTATAAGAGTATATTATTCATTTGTTTATAATACTATTGTTATGATTTTTATTGATTTAGTATTGTATATGACCCACTTTCGCTTCAGTTATTTCCGTCTTTATGGATTACAAGCAAACAAACAAATCTTACCTCTTCATATTTTTTTCTATTTGAGTAAGTCTAAGACCCACAGACATACGTCCGTGCCTTTTTTTGAGCATTTTTATATTTTGTTGTTATTTTTATATTATTTGAGATGGATTCGTGCGTGTAAAATTTTAGAATCAAAAAATTTTGCGAGCAAATAAAAAGTAAAGCTGAACAAAACTATGAAATCGGGTTGAATTTAAGAGTCCACCCAAATTATTAGTAGGTTTAGATATCGTGTGCTTTACTTTTGGCACGACTAATAGCCAAAATACAGGGATTAGACAAGTCGACTTTCTACAATAGATATCGTTAATAAAAAAAAAAACATGACATTATGTTCAAGTGTCATAATTCTGACATAAATCATTTCCTTATATTTTTGGTTCTCTATTAGCTATAGCTTTTGTAGAAACATTTTTTTTATTGAAATAAAAAAAAAGTTTTTTGTAATTACTAAAAGCTGATACGATGCATACGATTTCCCGATTAATAAATAAAAAATAATAATAATTTAAAGTGTCATTATTTTTAATTGGATATTGCAAAGTTCCATGAAATAAGGTCAATAAACTCTCCCTTGGCAAGTTAAAGAGAACTTTCATTGAGACCAGTCGCGTTAATAAACTGCTAATGAGATTTCCCGAGAATAATAAAACCTTTTTTATCTCTACATAAAACGTTTGAAATTCTTGAATTATAAGCATAGGCAGTGGTAGCCCAGTGGTACCGCGCTCGTTTGGGAAACCGAGTGAAGCGGGTTTAAATCCGAGTCTCGCACCTCTGATATTTTCATGTGCGAATTATTTCCAACTTGATTACCACTTGTCTTACGGTGAAAGAAAACCTCGTAAGGAAACCTCATCTAAAAGAACCTAGCAAGTTTTCGAAAGACACGTGAAATCCACCAACCCGCTCTTTGCCAGAATGGTGGACTATGGCCTGATCGCCCTCGTATTGAAAGAAGACCCACCCCCAGCAGTGGGTCATTAAAAAGTGCTATAATAATAAAACAAGCATAGAGCTGTGCCTCTTTTAACATAGAGTATAAAGCATCGATTGAAAAGCCACTTATTTCAACGATAACAATTAAGTAAACGTTTTAAAATAAATACTCATAGTTTGTTTCCTGAAAGATTAAAATTATAATTTCAGAGTTAACTTAATTGATTATTTTTATAAATTTTGTAACATTTAGAATTTTACAACTTCTCTTTCAAGTGTTGGTAGTGGCAAAATGAGTTTGTTTTATGACTAGCGTTTTCCAGGGGCCCCGCCCGCATAGTACATTAATCACTAACATATCATATACTAAAACCTTCTCCGAAACACGCTGCATGCTTACGGTAAGAGTATTATTCCGATCGGTTCAGTAGTTATCGCAGTATAACCAAACAAAAAATTGGCTCTCCATTTATTAGTAGGTTTAGATTAATGTGTGATTTTTAATTCCTCATATAAAGAACTGATAGATTATGGATGGAGGATGGATATTTTTATTAGAATATATGTACCTATATGGGATTGTGTATATGTTGGTTTGTTTTACACAGTAACTGAGTTACAGTTTAATGCAAAGAAAAAAATGATTTATGCCCTAAAAATTACTGACTTTAATCACACTAATATTAAAAAATGCGAAGATTTGTTGTTTGTATGAATGTTTGTTACTCGTTCACGCTAAAATGTTCGCACGAATTTGATTGTACACAGGTAGAGTATGATCTGGACTAACACGTAGGCCAGGAAAGGAGAAGGACAGGGAAGCAACCGACCAAATAGAAGGTAAGTCACTAGTTTTGAAATAATTATACGAAATGCAACATCCTCTACAAACCGTATAATACATGATTGCTCAAACGAGTGGCTAATAAGATCACCTGAACAGCACAGTGCGACACTGAGAAGCCTGGGACAGAAGTCGGCGTTGCGTGTGTTTTAAATAGGGTTGACAATTTTTTTTATTAGAAAAGGCAAAAAAAAGAGCTTAATTACTTTTACGTTAAAATTATAATTTTGTTCTATATAAGTAACAAAAAATATTTGTCTATACTAATACTATAAAGAGGTAAAGTTTGTGAGTTTGTGTGTTGTAGGGGGTAATCTCTGGATCTACTGAACCGAATTAGATAAAATTTGGTAAGAAGATAGTTTGAGACACTGGAAAGGACATAAGATACTTTTAATCCCGGAAATCATCCCATAAGGGGGTGAAAATGGGGATGAAAGTTTGTATTGTGAAGCACGCTAGGAACGAACTAGAGCGAAGTGAGGGTGAGTAGCTAGTATTTTATAAAGAAAGAAATGTCTCCACGTGCGTATTTTAAGAAAATAAAGTATATATTACAGACGCTAATAATTCTACCTATAGAAATATTTAATTTTAAACTGTAATCAAGTATGCACATACCTACTCATATGTAATATGTTCTTTTATGTCTTGGGTTCTTATGACTGCGATGAAGAACAATATGGGCTTGATAAAATAGTTTAGTTAATTTAAAAAGATACTATACCAATAATAATAATAATCATATAAATATGTCTCTTCCAATAAAACTGTATCTTAATATAACTAAACGCTTATAAAACAAACTATGTTTAAAACACACACAGTATTTAATTAAAGTAGGAAACACGTGTATTCTGAAATATATCACACTAGCAGTGCCCGCGGCTTCACATACGTTAAAATTTCTGATCGCTACCAAACTTCACAGGATTACCCAATCTGAAGTTTACCTAAAAATTCCAAAAAAATTGCTCCATATATATATATATATATATATATATATATATATATATATATATATATATATGTAGACAGATTCGCATTTTTAAAATATGTATATTTTTGTAGGAACAAATATTTACTCAAACTCCTAATTTTGTTAAGTCGACAACTTTTATCCTCGTCGACAGCCCTTGTTCTGACACGAATGTTCACTGGAGTGAATGCGTAGGAAATTGGCCACCAACTGGTTGTTATTTGATGCTTATACGATGAGCGAAAATGTAATTCCGTAAGATTAAACATCGCGCTGAATGTGTTTAGGTATGTATGTAGATTTTGCCATTCATAACTGATATATTGATACTTTTATTATGTACAATGGGATATTTACCATGTTTTTTATTTTCTTTAATGATTTCCCGATGTTTCGGCACTATTAAAAGCCATGGTCATGGGCAGTATACCTACTGAAAATTTTTCAAGTGGATATTTTTTATCTATCTACCCTCTTTCTAGTCCCTTAACACTACATACTCGTAGATAGCTTGCAATTCGATTCCACACATATAACTCATTATATTAACTTGCGAACTTATATTCACAGTTTTAAAGTGTGTCAACCCCAAAAAACTATAAACTACTTTTTTTAAATCTACACTATTTTTGACATTTTAAATAAAATCGTCTCTCGTGTGATCATGCTTGCTGTATAGTATTCGAAACAGTCAAAAAATTGGTTACCGAACCAAAATGAACATAAAAGTAAATCTACGAAAAAATCCGAACAGATAGTTTTAGTTAAAAATAATATATTGTCATCTGATGACTGCCTCGTTGGTATGCCCAAAGCATGTGCTGATCCAGATCGTGGGGTCCTGAGTACGAGTCCTGAGTTGGGCCAAAATAACTACAGAGTGTTTCTATCACAAAATACTACAACTCCATAGTTGAAGTTAGTCGTGCTCACTCCAAGTTGCCTCGAATACTGTGGTAAGCTATCCGAGATCAGATCGATCGGATGGCATGGTAAGCGTCATGTCTCTTATCGGTGATGTTGACTTGTCGTCCAACCGGAATATGAGATTTAAAGGTATAGAGAGTGTTGTGTATATATACTTGTGAACTATAATATCACCCTTATCTCAGTGAGATAGGCTGCCATATTCGAAGTCGGTTCACTCGCTTTAAATCAAGACGACCAATAGAAACAGATTTAAGCTGGTTTCTTATATTAGGTACCAAGTTAACAATAGTTGTAAAATCAAGTTTACAAAAGTGATAAAAGTAAAATATTACTTTTTACCAAGAATTAAAGTGTTCGGTTTCTTTGAATTATTTTTACGTTCATGGTGTCTTTCAGATTTGGTAAAGTTCAGATTCCATTTTTTTTTAGAAACATCATATTTCTATATGTCTGATTATAGAAAGTCATAAATTTTGAACCGGAAACACAGAAATATATAAATATTTGTAACTGAAAAGCAACTGAAAAGAACAGCGACAAATTCCCTGAAAAATTAGTTTTCAACCCTTGTGGAACTGAAGTGTAACCCAGTATATTTTTTTTTGTAATTTAAATAAAACCACTAAACCACCAGCTATAACCAAATTTTTCATACAGGTATACTCAAATTAAATACATTTTTGAATTCGATCAGTAAAATTATGAATTATTATTTATTTTAATTAATCTTCGCAGATAGTGAATCGGAATATTTGTTAGGCTAAGTGTTGTAGCTATTTTGAATAATTACCGGTAATTATCAAAACTAAACGGAATTATTACTTTAACCGTAACATTGTCTCTATTTTGGAGACCAAATATCAGTTACAGATATTTATTTCATACTTTATTTAGAAACTTGGAAGAAAAACAATATTAATTCTAAAACTTTTATCTAGGATATTGGCAAGGCTCTGCGCCGGTTGGTCTCAACACTTACTTATTAATGGCCTGTAGTTTTCTTGTGTCAGCTGTATGAAAGGGTTTAGGCTGGGGTCGATACCGATATTAACAGTGTATTTACGAAGGTATTATTAATATGAAATCTATGCGATAATTTAGTGTGTTTAGCCTTTCACAACAAAATTATGTTTATTATTTTGGGCGTTCCGATGTTTCATGTTGAATATCTTTAAATACGTATAATGTTTATCGCTCTTTACTCATATATGGGCTCACCTTTGATAAATATAATAAATATAAATATGTTGGGACATTAACACACAACACCCTCTAGTTCCATGGTAAGCAACGAGGCTTGTGTTATGGATACCAGATAGTCGATACACTACACATACCTATATAACTTTAAATGCGTACATATTATAAATATAACCATCCATGACTGGAGTATAAACAGTCGTGCTTATTACTCAAATTAATGCTCCCAGCGGGAATCGAACCCGCGACCGCTGGCACAGCAAGTAGGGTCACTACAAACTGAACCAAACGGGTCGTAAAAGATAAGGGAAAGAATTATGAAAATCAATTCACACTCGGTAACCATAACATGCCAAAAACAAAAAAAAACATAAAAAGTAGTAAATATTCTATATAAAACCAAGTAAGTTTTATTTCATTACATCGAGTACTCTAATATTATAAATTCAGATCCCCGATAAAGCGTTGAGATCATGATTTTGTTTTTGTGGCCCAAAATCCAAATAGAATAACAAAGGCCATCAAAGCCAGAACTTAGTCTATAAATAAAATAAAATTAATAGCGGCTTTAATAGGCGCTGAGTTTATATTTCCAATACTAGAGGCTCGCCCTCGATTTGATCGGATTCGCCTCTAGGAAAACAAAAACAAATCTATTCCACGGGAACCGCACATTTTCCGGGATAAAAAGTAGCCTATATGTTATTCCATACATGTCTTTGCCAAATTTCATCCAGATCCGTTCAGCCGTTCTGGCGTGAAAGAGTGACAAACATCCATACATACTAACAAACTTTCACATGTATAATACTAATAATACGGATAATATACGGATTAGACATACCCGCGATTTCAATTGCAAAATAAAAAAGTTTAATACGTCTCAACGTCCTATTTCCATTAAACCAGAAACCTTCCAAAGTTTTAGTAGTTTTGAGTTATTAATCAGTCAGTGAGTGAGTGTTACTTCGGTTTTAAAATATAATTATTATTTAAAATATATAACAAAGGTAAACAATAGTCATTAGTTTTTAACCCCCGACGCAAAAAAAGGGGTGTTATAAGTTTGACGTCGATGTCTGTCTGTCTGTCTCTGTGTATGTGTGTTTGTCTGTAGCATCGTAGCTGTCAAATGGATGGACCGATTTCTATGCGGTTTTTTCATTTGAAAGCCAGATTCCTTGCGGTGGTTCTTAGCTATGTTTGGTTAATATCGGTCCAGCAGTGTAAGAGTATCAGCTCTTTTCCAAAATGATGTAACGCATTTTGGCGTATGATTACTCGATTAAGTGCTTCACGAGTGCCAGTGTAATCGTTAAATGATAATTAATTTGCGTAGGGGTTTTTTTTAATTTTTAATTTATAATAATTATTAATATCAGCTATTCACAAAAACGACCGGTGCGTAACGGTATCTTGACTGTCGCCGAGTCATTAGCTGCTATCACTACATAGTCGCTTTCTCTGTCCCTATATCCCTATATACATAGGGATATAGGGACTTAAATCTTTGAAACTACGCAACGGATTTTGATGCGGTTTTTTTAATAGATAGAATGATTTAATAGGAAGGTTTTAGTATATCATTTTTTAAGTTTTGTATACATTGGCTAAAATATAACGATATGTGTTGGAGGTGTCGGAAAAAATAAGACGTCTGGGAGCTTTCAACGAAAACGCTGCCTAAAGCCTTTGAGATATAACAAAATAATGTATGGTGGAATTGTGTATCTTATATAGGTCTACAGAAAAGTTCGCGATGGCATATGTCTATCTCTTAAGGATAACATACTATATCCATTTTAATTTAAAACGTATGTACATAGGTACGAACCCGAGCGAAGCGAGGGTGAGTCGCTAGTTATGTAATAATAACAAGTGCATTCATTCATTATCTTATCTTGTTTTTTATGCGTTTTTGCAATTCTTATGGTGCTTTTATTTTAATTTGGCTATCTAGAAAATAAAAGTAAAGGAATATATTCCTATTATATTAAAATATATGATTGTAATAAATATTCATTACGACATAAGACCTTCGAAAGCTCAGAAACGTTTTAATATGAACAAGTAATAAAACACAATAAAACACTCCCCCATACAGATAATATTTTATGAGTTTTAATGTTTATTTATATTAAGCGATGAATAATAACAATGTCCTCCTGACTTATCTCTGTCTTAATTTTGACAAAATATTGTAGAGTTCCTTGAGGAGACAATTTGACACTCACGGTGAGAGATTAGACGCAAGACCGTGGCCTAGGCGTGGTGTTCCACCGCCAACTTACCATCTTCTTTTTGTCTATTATTGAGAATTTTTTGATTATTATAAAAACACTAATTACGAAAAAACGACTTCTTCTTACGTTTTAACGTTTAGTATAGATTTCTCTTAGATGAGATATTTTCGCGCAGTAAAAATTATCCTAAATATTGACCCGGGTAACCAGCTATCATCATACCAAATTTTATCAAAATCTGACCAGTGGGTTTCTCGTGATGCATTCCCAGGCAGACAGTCAGACAAAAATTCTAAAAACGATACATTCGGCCTCTGTATCGATAATAAGGACTATTTCAAATAAAATTTTCCAAATAATATTTAATGTCCAGATTCGACTCAGATATATATATATATATATATATATATATATATATATATATATATATATACTCGGCCATAACAGCCCGTACCCACTACAAACCTCCTCCGTCTTTATAAGATGTTGCAGGATGGCTAATGTGTTTTATAATAGTTTAACAGTTTTTAAATAATAACGTAAAAATTATTTACGTCACAATTTTACATGTTTGGCTCAGTTTGTAGTGACCCTACTCGCTGTGCCAGCGGTCGCGGGTTTGAGTCCCGCTAGGGGCATTCATTTGTGTGATGAGCACGAATGTTTGTACTCCAGTCATGGGTGTTTATATTTATAATATGTATGTATTTAAAAGTTATATATGTGTAGTGTATCAACTATCTGGTATCCATAACACAAGCCTCGTAACTTACCATGGAACTAGATGGCGCTGTGTCTTAATGTCTCTACATATTTATTTATTTATTTATTTAATTAATTTTCGATAAAAACGAAGTGTTAATACCATTTAAAGGCTTATTTGCTTTTTGAGTTCCTCGAAGTCGGACTTAAACGGGTTAGGCTTCCTGGGTTTCACTTCCTAACTACCCATTCATGTAGAGAAAGTTTTAGAGAACTGTTCTTAGTTCTATGGTCTATACTAGTTGTATCATGATTTTGTGGTATAATTTATTTGAAAAAAAAAGAAATTATGACGATTAAATTCCTTGATTTTGTTTATATACGGTCTAAATATGTCGTAGGTTCGATGCCTCTTGAAGCAAATGTACGGATGATAAGTGATAGCTTGAACTTTTAGTGCATCTTTATTTCTTTATAAAAATATTATTATATACGAAAATATATATGTATATATAATTTTATGACTTATTTAGTATAAAATATTGCACTAATACTGTTATATGTAGGTATATATTGTCTGGTATCCGTTACTTCTCATATCGAAACTAGAAACTAGTTTTCTGTGTTATTTTAAAAGCCAATATATTAATATTCTAAATAAATTCTAATACTAACATATGCCAGTTCCTTCACCGGCTTAGTTTATGTAGAATTGCTCCGCCCTTAAGTCATAAACCTGACCAACTTCAATGAAAAAGGTAAAGATTGCAAAAGGATTTTTCAAATCTTACTGGTAGTTTCAGATGTACACAATCAAAATTATCTTTTCGGATTTTTTCGCGGATTTATTTTGATTTTTGGTTCCCGACGTTTCGGATGCTTTACAGCAATCATGGTCACGGGAGAGACTAAGGTTTAAGATGCCTCAAAGGTAATTATAAAATTGTTACAGACAGCACCTAAATGCTGTCCGCACGTAAATAAAACCATGAAAAAATCTGAAAAGACAGTTTTATTTAAAATGTCAAATATTCGCGTAAATCTAAGAAATTATTACACAACAAATAAAAAAAACAACGTTTCAGATTGATATATTAACTAGCGTTTTCTCGCGGCTCCACTCGCGTCTTTCAATTTTATAGAATTACTCCGATCTCGTAGATCGTACTCCAATTTAAAATAGCATATAAAAGTTATAGGCTATTTTAAATAGACTAAAACCTTAATAAATAGACTAAAAACGCATATATAATATTTCAGATCAGACCAGTATCTACAGAGCTTAGTGCGTTCAAACAAACAGAAACTTTTCAGCTTTATACATTAGTATAGTTTTTACTATAGATAAAACTTTCAACTTTACGAAGGTTATTTTGCAATATTGTACCATAAATACTTTTAAATGGTTTCATTATGGCGTGAAATGAAATCACGTAACCAGGTGAGTCACTTCAGAATAAAAAAAAACGATAAATGGGCGTACTTATGCAAGAGACACTTGTCCAATTAATATACAGATAAATAATAATTAATATAAAATTTACTTCTTAATAAAAAAAATTTTTGTTATTTTGTGTTGCCTTAATTGGCTATAATATTGTTTTGGCTACACTAAAAACGCTGAATAAATTACAATCATATTTCTTCATTTAGTTTACTTTTTTCGCTTGTTTGAAACCAATTTTGAATATTTTGAAGTTTTTTTTTACAGGTAGGGACAAGTTATTTTTTTTTAAATCCATTAGTGTAGATTAAAACAATAAATATCTACCTATGCATATAAGAGTAATAATATATATGCTTTATACTTTTTCTTATTAACAATATTTTCGTGGTACTTATAGGTGTTACTTTGAAACCTATAGAACTAGCAACTCACCCTCGCTACGCTTGGACTCCTAAAGGTAAACAAATATATCCCACGGGAACTGTACATTTCCGGGATTAAAAGTAGCCTTTGTGCCATTCCAGACTATAATCTATCTTTGTGCCAAATTTCATCCAGATCCGTTCAGCCGTTCTGGCGTGATTGAGTAACAAACATCCAAACATCCATCTAAACTTTCACATTTATAATATTAGTAAGATGGATATTTCCAAGCAGTTATTTATAATTTTGTCTTATATAATGACATTCAAATATAAACACTTCTTACAAACTAACCTTTTTTGTCCGTTTCGAAAACAGTTATCAGGCCAATGCCGTCTTCTTTCATGAAGGCAAAGGATAAAATAAAAATAAAAACGGTCATCCACGATACAATATAGATTTTTGGAATAAAAAAAATACTGTTTATAAAATTTCAATTATACAAGTACATATAACATAATTAAGTTATAGTTGATTAAATACTTTTTTAGAATAATTTTAATTTAAAGTTTAAGCCTAGCCTATACTAATATTATAAAGAAGTAAAGTTTATGAGTTTAAGAGGTTGTAGGGGGTAATCTCTGTATCTACTGAACCGATTTAGATGAAATTTGGTAAGAAGATAGTTTGAGACTATGGGAAGGACATAGAATAGGACTTTTCATTGCGGAAATCATCCCTTAAAGGAGTGAGAATGGGGATAAAAGTTTGTATTGGGAAGCAAGCTATTATATATATTAATATGTTTATATAATACTTGAGTCGCTAGTTATATATAATATTTTTACACAATTAGCGTCTCAAAAGTGTCTTCAAAAAAAAGCTTTTTTTCGAATCTGTTTTGTCCATTGCTTTTCGAATGATAAAATTAAAACGCACGTTGTTTCGTTTAAAAAATACTTTATGTGATGGGCGTAAGTTCGAATTTGTCTATAGACAATTACAACTTTCGATTTTTGAATTTTATTCTTTCTTTCTTTCATTTGACTTAACGTCACATGTCGACGCCACTTTTTGAAGAGATATCTATCCATATAATAAAATTGTAACTAAGCCGAATCTGTACATTAAATATTTTATGGAAAATCTTATTGAAATAAACATTATTATCGATACAGAGGCCGAATCTATAGTTTTTAGAATTTTTGTCTATCTGTCTGTTACCGCATCACAGAAAAACCACTTGTGGGATTTTGATGAAATTTGGTATGGTGATAGCTGGTTATCCAGATCAATATATAGGATATTTTTTATCGTGGGAAAATATCTCATTTTTGAGAAAAAACTAAAAAACCGCAATGTAAGAGTATACTAATATGTAAACCTTAGAATTTGGTTTTTGGTCATCTTAACGCGGGCGGAGCCGCGGGCAATGCTAGTTTTTTATATAATGTGTATCTATGTTTTTATATAAGTGTAAGAATGAGTGACTTACAAAAATTTTAACAGCAGATAAATAAATAATTTGTACATTTCTATCAGAATTTGTATAACACTGTTTTTAAAGTATTACAGTTTGTTGTAGAGTAATGGCTGGAATTGCTATCCATAAAAATATCTAAACGTAATTTAACCACAAAATCAATAAACATAACTTATGTATGCGAAATGTTTTTGGTAGTAACAAGATATCAATATTAGTAGCGGCTCTGCCTGGATGTATTCAGCCCTTTTTTAACGTCCCACTGCTGGGCACGGGCCACCCTTCAGTACGACGGGGATCAGGCCATAGTCCACCAAGCTGGCTAATGCGGGTTGGCGGTCTGAGCATGTCTTTCGAAAACTTGCTAGGTTTTATTAGACATGCAGGTTTCCTCACGATGTTTTCCTTCACCGTAAGGCAAGGATACGACGATAAAAATAGCCTTTGTTACTTAGACAATATTTCGGGCTCTTTAGGCTTTCTATGCATAAAGAATTTTTAGAACCAATCGAATAATTTCTAATAAAATCCTCAAATATAAACAAACAAACAAATATCATTTTATAAGAGTACAATTACATACATACATATAACAGCGTCAAAGATGAGTATATATATATAAATGCTAGTTTCAGTCAAACACAAAAAGAATTATTTCCGAAATCCCATTAAACATAGTTCAGGAAAAGATAAGATGTTGAAAAACATAAAGGCAATCGACCATCAATCTAGAGGCATACGGTTTCAGAATGTAGGCAAGAAATACGAAAGCGATTACCCGACAAATCTCCGAAGACATTAAATGTTATCCGATATGAATAATGCATGTGTTTTATAAAGTGGAGTATTAAGCAAACTTTTTTTCAATTATTTTTGGGTTGAATTTTGTTTAAGCCTTTCTTTATATCATAATACTACAATTAACAAAAAATAAAACCGACTTCCAGGCACTAAAATGTAAGAAATAACTAAACGGAGGTTTTCATTTAGAATAGATACCCAATCAGTAAATCTAATGTATTCCAATACGTAAAATACATACATATTTACCTATTAGATATTCATATCTTAAAATATTGTAGGCTGAAGTAAGGATATGTCACTACATATCCTTACTTCAGTCGGGTCCATCTCTAGGTACATTTTGCTTCTAGATTTTTATTATTTAGATTGTTATAGATTGTTATTTTTTTTCTGACTTTTTTTACCTAATTCAAAAAAAAACGGATGATATCGGAGTGCAGAGTTTGAGATCAAATAATAATTATTTATTTATCAAGGTTTAGATTCACACACTATCTGAAATCCAATGAAAGATGTTCAGTGTATAACATAATTTTTTTGCTATAGTTTTTTCTCACGAGATGTTCATAAAAATGCTATTTTATTTTTCTCCAAATATAACCATGTCATTCACTAGCATTCCTCGCGGTTTTGACCGCGTATTTTTTGCTGTCCTTCCTTCTGTCTTCTTCTTGTCTGCCTTCCGAAATAAATAGACTAATATAATTTTTAAGTCAAACTGGTAGTGCCAGAGAGTACCACGCTCAAACAAAGAAATTCTTCAGCTTTATTAAATAGTAAAGATTCTATTAGTTCCTAAAACACCAAGTTATTTATTGAATAATATGTAAATATGTTGGAACATTAACACACAGCACCATCTAGTTCCATGGTAAGCTAGGAGGCTTATGTTATGGATACCAGATAGTTGATAACATGTATAATTTTAAATACATATGTATGTAATATGTATTAAAAATATAAACACCCATGACAGGAGGAGTACTAACATTCGTGCTCATCACACAAATGAATGCCCACGGAACTCGAACCCGTGACCGCTGCACAGCAAGTAGGGTCACTACAAACTGAGCCAAACGTGTCGTCGTTATAAAAGTGTAGATTTTATTAGTTCCTAACAGCACCAAGCAACTTTATATATTAATACTCTTAGTAACATAGAAACAAATTGCAAATACAGTTTCTCAACTAGCAGTAACTCTTTCTCTACTCAATGAAGCGCAGCACACTGTATGACATTAATTTGGCAAGCTTACCAAGAAGGCAACAAACCAAGTGCTTTCATCCATTTCATTTTGTATTGAGCGTAAAATGAACTGTCCATGATAGTGATGCCAGAACGAAGAGTAAATATAAAACACAAAAGAAATTTTATAATCTTTAGACCTTTTATGTTTATGTAGAACAAAAAAATACTAAAACTCCCAAGTTTTTTAATATATTTTCGTATTTTTTTTCAGTTTAAGATTGCAACAGTATAAATTTTGTTATAGGTAGAAGGTATATAATGTAATATGTATAAGTGCATTAACGATACAGCAGGTTTAGAGATTATAAACAATATTTAGGAACTATTTAAAAACTAAACAAAATGAATCATATTCGTCATACCACCAACATCTTTTAATGATCTTTGATTTCCATATTTTTATACTAATGATTTAATTTTATGAATCATAAATAAGCCCTACCATAAGGGGCCCTATTAAGGCTTCAGGGTCAGCTCCTTAATATGGGCTTGCGTACCTACGCATTCGTATCTATAACCTTATAAATGGTCCAACAGTTCTACGAATTTTAAAAACTTCAATTAATGCTCTCTCCATCAAATATAAATTATAGCCATAAAAAGATCTTACAATATAATATTATCAACGAAAGTGTTTTTTTTAAATGTTGGGACATTAACACACAGCGCCATCTAGTTCCATGGTAAGCTACGAGGCTTGTCTTATGGATACCAGATAGTTGATACACTACACATATATAACTTTAAATACATACATATTATAAATATAAACACCCATGACTGGAGTACAAACATTCGTGCTCATCACACAAATTAATGCCCCCAGCGGGACTCGAACCCGCGACCGCTGGCACATCAAGTAGGGTCACTACCAACTGAGCCAAACGTGCCGTCAAATGAATGAACTATAACGCCTTTTTATATAACGAATTTTTGAACACATTCACGTCTCGTCAGAACACAGTGGGTACAGTGAGTACAGTGGGTAGTTGCTGTTTCATCCTATGTACGTGGGTGTCTGTCTCGAGAGCGGTCCTCAAAATGAAGTAAGGCGACGACATAAGCTTTCATTTGTATTCGAAGCGTGCCACTCTCCCCCGTGGCTGACGAAATGACCGATACATAAGTACGTTTTTTATTAATATAGATTGGTAAATTATTGCTAGTGTCTTGTAAGTTCTCTCAAAATTATTGAATTCTTCTAAATAATTATAGTTTTTACTGTGATATATTCGTTTATTTTATATAATTTTCAATATTAATAATCTATACATATTATAAAATTGTAACTATTTTTTGAAAAATCTTAATGAAATTAACATTATTATTGATACAGAGGCCGAATCTATAGTTTTTCGAATTTTTGTCTGTCGGTCTGTTACCGCATCATAGAAAAACCACTGGAGGGATTCTGATGAAATTTGGTATGGTGATAGCTGGTTATCCGGGTCAACATATAGGATACTTTTTGCCACCAGAAAAATATCTCATTTCTAAGAAAAAATTCAAAAACTGCATTGTAAGAGTATACTAATATGTAAAACCTAAGAATTTGGTTTTTGGTAATCTTAACGCATGCAGAGCCGGCGGCTTTGCTAGTCCTAATATATAACGTAAAAAAGGTAGTAGATACTGAACAGGTACAATATCCTAAATATTTATATTTCAATAAAGCTGAAATATTGAGAACAATTTAACGATAAGTGGAAAAACAGCGAACTAATTTAACTCGATTTACGTTGCAATTTAACTCGGGATGTAATTTAGCAGTTTTTACGGTGATCTAGGATCTGTGCCATTGTGGACAATTCATTTCACGCCCAATTTATAATGAAACAGATGAAAACGCTGTTTGTCGCCTTCTAAACGAATGAATTTCTGTTTTACCAAAAGTACCGCAAAATTAATATTTTCGACATTTATATAATACTAGTTCTCATCCGTGGCTCCGCTTGCAAAGTAAGCCGATGAAAAATAAATAATATTTATCTAGGAAGAATATAAGATACCGTCAGTAAAGCAAAATTTAACTTAAAGCGTGAAGAAATAATAAAAATACGTACAAACTTTTTCGTCTTTTTATTACTAGCGACTCAAACTTTCATCCCCATTTTCACCCACTTAAGGAACGATGTCCGGCATAAAAACTATCTCCTTACCAAATTTCATCTCAATTGGTTCAGTAAATCCAGAGATTACAATAAACTTAATAAAAATTATAATGTGATATAAATAAAACCCTTATTATAGCAGAAGTTGTTTGCCTAATTTTTAGGAGACTCCCAAATTTGGATATAGAATTTTAGCGAGAGTAAGCTACATTTGATTTGAGAAAAAAATAGCCCATACCTAGAGGAAAAATGTCTTAGTTATATACAGCTTACAATTAAATAAAAAAATAGCTTACTAGTAGGATATTTTTGTGTATTTTATGTAGCTATTAAAAATATATAATAATATTTACTTATAAAATCTTCGATTACAAAATATCATCCATACTTTAATATTATAAATGTGAAAGTATGTTTGTTTGTTTATTTGTCCTTCTTTCACGTCGAAACGAAGATACAGATTGGCGTGATTTTTTGTGTGGAGATAGTTGGAGGGCTGGAGAGTGACATATGCTACTTTTTACCGCGGAAAATCATCTACTTCCCACGGGAAAACACGTTATAATACAATTCAAAAAATATATATATTTATGATCAGAATTACTTGAAACTTGCTATTAATGCTCTTCAATAAATTAAAATAAATACGAGTTTTAGCATTTTTCGAAAATTCACGCTATAAGGGGGTAAAATAGGGGATAAAAGTTTGTATGAAACTACGTAAACTAAACTACTTTTAGAGATTTTTTGTAAGTTAGGCATCTAAATGTCAAGATGCAGTCAAGGGCTTCGTCTAGACGAACTTTCATTTTTGTTTTTCATTTTTTGTGCTTTAACTACGATTTTAGACGAAAGTGCTACGAAATACGTGTGACGCTTTTAACGCGGTGTAATTTTCGAGAGTGGCCATTTTACGAGATGAGTTCAGGGTGTCGTCACATCTATTACAGAGGAACATTTGTTCTGTTACGTTAGAAGATATTGCTCAATATATTTTAGACTACATATATATATAAGTAGCACTTAATTTGATGAATATTAGAGATATTCATTCATTCGCTGTCGATGTCATAGACAACGCTCAGCCAAAGTTATTGGGTCTAGAAACATAAATAAGGTACAAAAGTTCCTTATAAAAAAAATTAACAAAAATGAGCTCTATAGAATTATGAAAATTGGTCTTAAGAAGGGGTTAAAGGGCCTAATGGATGAAAGTTTACATGCTGCAAGCATTAAGGTTCTATTTAAAGTATCGATGGGAAATCCCACAGGATTCATTGCTTGTCTATACATATAATAAAGTAGTAACTTAGCGAAATCTGTACATTAAATATTTTTTGGAACATCTTATTGAAATAGTCATTATTATTGATGCAGAGGCCCAATCTATAGTTTTTAGAATTTTTGTCTGTCTTTCTGTGGCCGCATGACGAGAAAACCAATTTTATTAGTATACATAAATACACAAAAGATCATTATGAAGATAGACGTATGTATATTATTAGGCCATTTTAAAGTTATTCAACGTTTTCACATTAATACGACGCTTCAAAGAGCTTTCTCCTCTAAATAGATAGCTGTGTTTGAACTACCCTTCAGTATGGCTTTTTGCCAAGTCTCGCTAAATCAGGCTTAGAAAGACGGATGAGCTTAGGTCCC
Source organism: Brenthis daphne (assembly GCA_947093115.1). Classification (NCBI taxonomy): domain Eukaryota; kingdom Metazoa; phylum Arthropoda; class Insecta; order Lepidoptera; family Nymphalidae; genus Brenthis; species Brenthis daphne. The sequence goes on along the minus strand of OX352474.1, from coordinate 4,357,632 downwards.
ACACTGGCCACATTACATTCCTTTTAGACCGCTTCCGTGATACTAGAATTAGGGGTAAAATGTTATGTAAAATATTCTGTAGTTTTACTTGTTTTTGTACTATGAAGGATTGTTAGAATAAGAAAATAAATAATAATAATTTACTAATTATTTGTGAAGAAATTCTAGAAATTTGCTCAAATTGATGGAAATTATATGATCATTACCAAAATATTTGAAAGGTAAATTATAATAATTTAAGTTAAACAATATCGTATTACCGATTTAATGGCTAAGATTCAGTTTCTTTTTTTACTTTATTTCTTTTATATAATAATGATAAAACTCTACTAGAAGTATATAAAGTCTATTATATAATAATTAAGAGAAACATGGTATGTTTCAGACTGTTTTTTTATAGAAAAATTGCATTTCTCATTAACAAATATTAGCTAAAAAAGTTCAGTTGCAAAAGTTCCTTTAAAGAGGTTATCTACCTCTATTGTAGCGATATGCTTCAGAACCTATCTACATCTCAAAAGCTAGTTTAGTTTAAGGTAACCGCTAAAAAAATTTGAAATCAATACCGTTTGGAGTAAACAAACCAATAAATCAAGAAACATACTTTCGTATTTAAATTAGACTTCTATTACAAATACAAAAATTTGTGTCTGTGTGTTTGTTTGTTCCTCCTCAACGTTGAAACGGCTGGAACGATTTGGATAAAATTTAGCTAAAAGATAGACTATGACCTAGGACCTATCCACCTACCCTACTGTCCTGGGAGCTGGGACCTGCAAGAGCAAGTCACTAGTATTGAATATATATTTTGAGTTAAATACTTCATTATGAGGAAACTGAGTTAAGCAGTTTATTTTGAGACATTTGAGTTTACTGAGAAATATAACTGTATGTCAAATGTTCTTCAATAAACAGCCAACACTCTTTACGCTCCCCACTAATGGTACCAGCTTTTAACTTTGAACCAGTGTTGTTCCTTTGTAACTCTGATATGACAGAAAGCCATTAGATTTTGAGTATTAATAATTGCCGTTTCAAATACTTTAGTGTTTTACAGGTATAAAGGTACACTTAGTAACATTTTCTCAAAATTCATCGTCTTTTATTTATTATCATGAGTTTTATATTTGTATCCCTTACTTGAGATGATGATGAATGATTGATTCCCCCTACAAAGTTCTACTCCCCTTTTTCACCCCCTTAAGGGATGATTTCCGGGTAAAAACTATCCTATGTCCCCCCCAGACAGTACAACGTAACAGGCAGACAAACAGACAGACAGTTACTTTCGCATTTTTAACATTTATAATATTATTATGGATTTTGTACTTTTAATTACCTCATACCTGCGACTTATGGATACAGTCACTTCGTATCTACAAAGGTCTTTTCGTCTCTTAAGGAAGATATAAGAGGCTTATCCCGTCATGTTGTTCATTTGCAGGTTTAACAATACCTACATGTCGGTAAGCCTGCTAAGGGCGTCCATATATAGAATTAGATCTTTTCCTATTTCATACTAGTAATTATTTAAACTGTATATACGCTTGAAATATATTTGACGACACGTTTGGCTCAGTTTGTAGTGACCCTACTTGTTGTGCCAACGGTCGCGCGTTCGACTCCCGCTGGGGGCGTTCATTTGTAACATGAACACGAATGTTTGTACTCCTGTCATGGGTGTTTATATTTATAATATGTATATATTTAAAGTTATATATGTGTAGTGTATCAACTATCTGGTATCCATAACATAAGCCTCGTAGCTTACTATGGAACTAGATGGTGTTGTGTGTTAATGTCCCAACATATTTATATTAAACTGTTTTCAATGTCCCACTGCTGAACCCGAACCTCCATTCAGTGTGAGGGAGAACCGACAATAGTCCACCACGCTGGTCAACTGTGGGTAGGAGGACTTCAGTTATCTTTCGAAAACTTGTTAGGTTCTCTCAGACATACAGGTTTCTTCACGATGTTTTTCTTCATCGTAAGACAAGTGGTAATCATGTTGAAAATGATTCGCACATGAAAATATCAAAGATGCGAGATCTGCGATTTGAACCCGCTTCACTTGGTTTCCAAAGCGAGTTCGTTACCACTGGGTACGACTGCCTTATAGTTGTAATAGTATAAGCGTAAAATTGGCAAAAAAATCGACTTAGTTGAAAGCAGGCCGATTGCTCTCAGCAATCGCACACATCGTTTTAATGATCGCACTAGTGTTGATAGCGTTTCTCATATTCCTAACAGCTTCTTCCTCTTAACCTGCTCTAAATCACTGCGCATTTGTTTTCTTTTGTGTGGTAATGACTAGAATTTGCTTTATTTCCTACGGCAGTCGTTCCGGTTTAATTTAATGCCTATATAAAAGGTGTAATCGCTTAATAATCAATTCGTATGTAGGTTCTTTTGTTTTATGCGATAATATCGCGAAATGTGTCAAATTTTCTAACTTTTATTTAATTTTTTTTTAACTTTTATTACTTTTTAACTATTGTTTACAGTGAACGCTATGTACACTTGTAATAGATATACATATCAGGTACTTATTTTATATTACTAATAAGATTATTAGAAATGTTTTATGTGTGTATTATTAGTGTGCTTTATAAATAAAAAAAATCATGATTATTTTGTTTTTTGTGGAAGGTTTTAACCTCTATACTATATGTAAATATCAAGAAAAATGTCCACCCATAGGTGTGGAATACTTGCTTCTATATTGGTTTTGAAGTCATACAGGCTTTTATTTAATTGAATCTTTTCCAATCTTTTTAGTTAAATTAATTAATTATTAGTAAATTTTACTAGGGGTATTTTTTACATTTTTATGATTATTTTTTATAGACTGATTTAACAAAAACAAATTTATTCCACTAGAAATCTGTCCAACAATTTCGAAGATTAGCACGTAAAAACAAAGAGAAACAGAGAAACAAAAAAATTGAAATAAATCTGGATTTGTTCTATTTCTCCTCTTACATCCCCCTGACTCGGTTTTAAGAAAAAAAATCTATGTACAGACATTCGACCTCTACAGTTGTATTATATGTATAGATATGGTGTGATTAAATGCAGTCGTTTCAACGCAAAAAAAACTGATAGTCGAAAATCTAATAAGTGTACATCTATCACCTTCGAAATAACCCCTAAAAACCAGTTTTCCCAAAAAATATCTATTGAACTACTTCGTAACAATTTTATTATGCGTGTGATACATTCATATTTTAACCACATATTTCCATTACTATGTGACATTAAAGATCCGATATCATATTTTGCAATCCCGAGAGTCGTAATATTATAATAGGGGGTTATTTATAGCTGTGCTAAGGGGCATTAATGGTAAAATTATGGAAGTTTGAGTATGATTTTCGGTGCTTACTTTGACAGTAATTGTTAGGATAGTTATTGTTTTAGCACATTCAAATATACAGATTTAATCTCAAAATGGAAGGTAATAAATGCTGCTATTTTTCTATTATAAGATCAGTTCATCGTAAGAAAATTTACTTAAGATCACTTGTAAATAATTTTTTGTATTTTATGTTCTACAATTTTTTTAATAACTTATAATATCATAAAATCTATACATAGTATAAAACAAACTCGCCGTCTGCGTCTGTCTGTTTCTCCGCTTACTTCTTCTAAACTACGCAATGGATTTTGATGTGGTTTTCTTTAATAGAAAGAGCAATAAAGGAGAAAGATTTATGTATCTAATTTGTAAATATTTTGTTCAGAATGGCTGAGCCCAGACGGTGTTTTGTTAAAAAACTGTTTTCGTACGATTAAATGGGTAACGCTGGGTAAATCTTTAGAGATATATCAAAATAATGTACTAGAAAATTATAGGTCTTAAAATGACCTACAGATAATTCGGCAATAGCATATGTCTATCTCCTAAGGTATGCTCACAATAACTACCATAATCTATACAAAACGTACCTAGGGACGCACCGAGCTAAGTCACTAGTAACGAATAAATAAATAAAATAATTTACGTAGTAACGGTTGCTGTGACCTCTGATAATTTTATCCGTAGACACGAGATTATGTGAGACTTTTGAGCCAGCACAAAATTAAAAAAAAAAACAGAGATATATAATATACAGATTAATAACTTAATTATTTTTCCTTTCCGTTCTAAGATTAACTTCCTTTTTTACTTTATATAACTTATAATTATAATTTTTGTAGATCCTATGTCGATAATCAAGTTAGTTGATTGGACTTCTAATATTTTACAATAAAATATAATCATAACATTAGCATTTTAATTGACAATTTTTAGCGGATTTATTTTTATTTAAAAAAAAAATCTATTTTACCTTTTTTTGTATGAAAAACATGTGATTAAAACCACTTGTCATTCTTTGCTTGCTTTGCAATGGCAACAATCCCTAAGTGTAAATTAGGGTAATCTATACATATAATAACATTCTATCTGAGTCGAATCTGTTCATTAAATATTTTTTGGAAAATCTTATTAAAATAGAAATTATTAACGATATAAAGACCGAATCTATAGTTTTTAGAATTTTTGTCTGTCTGTCTGGGAGCATCGCGAGAAAATCATTAGACAGATTTTGATGAAACATAAAGTTGAACACACAGTTTAAGAATAATGGAAATTTCCTTGCAGGCATGGGTTTCTTATAATCATTAAGGGCTTATTGTATATTTAACGCAGAAAAGCGATAAATTCTCAAGTATCTACTAAGACAAGAGAAGACAAATTGTTACTTCTGACAAGACAAAACAGTCCAAAACAACATTATTAGTCCAACTTCTAGTCATCCCTCGTACAAATGACTGAACTTCAAAACTAATGTTACGTAATAGGAAGTTTGGGTGGACTAAGAGTCAACTGTTAATATTTTGAGATCATAGTATACTTAATATTATTTACTTTTATAATTATCATTTTTTCTTATTCTGTATCAGCTAAATATTTACCATTTATACCATGCACATATCTATATAATATAAATAGGCACAGATAAAACATCTCCGTACATTTTTCTTCTCTGTTTGTCAATAGATTTTTCTTTTTTTCGTTTTGTAACTATTGACGAACTTAAGTGTTATTAATAAAACTTTGGAAACGTAATTCATCAATAAATACAAACTTCTGTCATAATGATTCATTATAACCTAAATCACCCTCGGAAAATTTTAACAATCATTATCATAAGTTTTTATTACTATATAATATATTAAAATTAAATTAAATTTTTTTTGTCGATGAATCGTATATTTGCTTCTGTTTCTAAACAATTAAGTATACTAATATATAATCTACAACAACTATGTATTACCTACTAGTAATCTACATTACACAATTTGTCTGGAGCTTATATCAATTTTTTATCTTTAGTAAGGACATCTTCAGAGAGATGGTTTATTGGGAACTGCCGTAAATATGATTCTCCTAATATAACAATGTTGAAGTGGATCGTTGTAATGTTAAAAGAAACATTTATATTATACCTATATCTTCTCAATGTTTTATCATATGTTATATATTTATGTGACGAATAGGTGCCACAAATCCAACATTGACATTTATCAAGATCGAGATTTCTACGTGTGTAGAATTTTCAATTTCTTTTTACATCTAAAGCTTTTTCAGCTCTCGTTACAAGTAAATTAATATTAAAAAAAATTAGAAAAGCTTTTATAACATATAAATTGTGTAATAAATGAGTTAGATTTAATTTAAAGTTTATTTTTAGGTATTTATTCGTATTCTTCTCAGCAAACCCTTTCTGTTATTATACTTTTTTTTTGATTGGACATTAACACACAGCGCCATCTAGTTCCAAGGTAAGCTACGAGGCTTGTGTTATGGATACTAGATAGTTGATACACTACACATATATAACTTTAAATACATACATATTATAAATATAAACACCCATGACTGGACTACAAACATTCGTGCTCATCACACAAATGAATGCTCCTAGCGGGACTCGAACCCGCGACCGCTGGCACAGCAAGTGAGGTCACTACAAACTGAGCCAATCATGTCGTCAACTGTATTATACTTGTCATTTAAACTAAACGTATATGCAAAAATTTCAGCTCAATCGATTGACAATAACTGTTTTAAAATTCAGTTGCAAGATTTGACCCGAACTAACATACATACAAACATTGCAAGTTAAATAAAAGCTTGTAAAATAGTATGAATTTTCCATCTATGTATTTATGTACTTATGTAACGTAAAGGAATTCTTAATAAGAAAGCTTGTATTTTTTGTTTTTTTAAGCGTAAATACTTATATTTATTGTATTAATTTTTTTCAGTCAATTTAGTTTTCATTTTTTATTATGGCTCAGCCATTTTATAATTTTACTGTCGCTTAAAAATTTATATATTTTACCTTTAGTGTAAAAATTTCTCCGATGAGGAAATTTCTTGATAATTCAATAGGGCAGCTGCATGTACCTGGAAGAAAAGGACACCAATTTTATAATCACTTTAGTAATAATTACAGTCTTACAGGAGGCTTACTTTTTTTAAAACAAAGTTTTTTTTATAGACTAACAAAATCAATCTACAATCAGCGAAAATGTTGCACAAAAAAACTGCCAAAATGAGTACCAATTTATATTTTTAAAGTATACCAATTACTTTCTAGTGATTCCTCCATTTTGAATTACAGTTAAATCTGTCAAGCCGTTATAGTATAGGGAAGTTAAAAACATAGACGTCTTTATAGAAACCTAGCTAGACCCGCCCTCATACATTTACGAGTATGTAGGTTCTAACTAAATCGAGTCTTTCAGCATGTTTTTTTATGATTTTTACTATCGACTCACCCTTGTTGAGCGAAACAGGGTTCTTCCCTAGGTACGATTAAACGGTTAGTATGGAATGCATATATATATATATATATATATATATATATATATATATATATATATATATATATATAGCCTTCCTCAATAAACGGGTAATTTAATACACAAATAATGTTTCAATGGGGATTAATAGTTCCTGAGATCATTAGCGTGTTCAAACAAACAAACAAAGAAATTCTGTTTCTTTATAATATTATTAGTACACATTAACAAGATCATTACTATTTGAATTAATACTGTTAAATTACCTGCATTCAATAGGACAATAGCATCTAGATACATAATGTACGTAATAATTGAGAGAAAGTGAAAGTTTTCAAACAATGGCCACTTTATGTCTATAAAGGAAAAATAGTCTTTCTCATGGCTATTATAATATTGTAGTTACAGCTTATTAAGTTGCTTACAGTTCTTCATTATTATGAAACATCTTTGTATTGAATCCGAAAACTTACAAGACACTTGTTTTCTACAATTCATACTAAGGATTTTTTTTGAAAAATCAATTTTAAAAGATTAAGGACCAATAAATATATATATATATATATATATATATATATATATATATATATATAATTTAAATGTGACGTCGATCTGAGACTGCGATGCTGTATGGAAGATTTTTCTTTATAAAAAAATGAAAGTTCATAAATAAAAATTTCGAGCTATAATATTATTAATATAGCTTGCTATTAAATATATGAAAAAATGTATTCAAAAATATATATAAGATATAAAAAATTAGATTCAATAGCTTTTAGCGTTGAATAAAACATAAAAAGCTTAGGTCATTATATTTTATTGCCAATTTTTACTTTTTAGCTGTTAACTTTTACGTTCATTATACTTTTAAAACAATCTGTGATAATTGTGACTAAATTTATTGCCTACTAAATATTTATACTCTAAATATAACAGATCTGAAATATTGTTTAAAAAGTTTGATTAGAAATTACACTGGTTATGTATGTACTGTCATATTACTTTCGAGTTAAAAAAACAAATGTTAACCCTGCTTATATACGGAATGACTTGTTTGCCTCGGTGGTGTAGTGGCTATTCATGTACGCCTGCACATCCGGAGGTCTTAAGTTCGAGTCCCGGGTCGGGGCAAGTTTAGTTATTGAGTCTATCTGTTTAGTAAGCTTCAGTAACAGCCCGAAATTGTAAAGCTGGCGGTATTTGGTGCCTCGGAGAGCACGTAAAGCCGTCGGTCCTGCGACTTAACTCTCACCGGTCGTGTCGAGCAGTCGTCCCACCGGAGTATGAGAGTGACAGCAATAGAGAGTGCACTTGTGCACTATAATATCTCTTGAGCAGTTGGCTAGTCTCAATGAGATTGGCCGCCATGGCTACAATCGGTCGTGAGGACATTATTATTATTATGAACTAGCAGCTCACCCTCTTTTCGCTCAGGTTCGCCTCTAGAAAAACAAAATCAAATCTACTCCACGGGAACCGTAAATTTTTCCGGGATAAAAAGTAGCCTATGTGTTGTTCTGATGTATGAGCTGTAGTATTGTAAAGTTTCATAAAAATCCATTCAGTTGTTTTTGCGTGAAAAAGTAACAAACATACAACCATACATCCACATTCTCAAACTTTCACATTTATAATATATAGATGAAATGGTTTATCGCCATGGTCCATTCACAAAATTATAACAATGTTGGTTGTTATGTTTTATTTATTTGCTAGGCTGTTACACTGTATTTTTTTTTTCTATATTCCAAATCTTGCTTTTATAGTACAGAATATCTTGTCTCGCTTCAATATTGTATTTTAATTTGATTTATAATAGATTCTCCGCAAGTAATCTAACTTTTACACCTACATTGACCCCCATACTTTATAGCATTTGTTCTACATAAAAAAAACATCTGAGAAAATTTTGGATATAGGTGACTATATTTGCTATTTATTACCTTAAAATTAAAAAAAATATGTTTAAATCTAAAGAGTTTTAAGTCAGACAATTTGATAAATAAATTAATAATGCGAAAATTAATTACAATCATTAACAAAAGACGGAAGGAGATTTCTTTGTTCAAATTTTCCTCCATTAAGAATGCCTCCACGCTAAATTAAACAGAAATTTTTAATGTACAAATAAAACTATAAAAAAATATAAATTGCTACTACTACTAAAGAAAATGATATAAAAAGATAAGCTCAAACTATTAACAATCGAGATGAATTTTCAGCAGACATAAACCTTCATGGCAAAACCATTCTTATGATTTAAAAAATAAAGCTTAAAATTGTTAAAAAATCTTTATTCATGTATGAATTTAGTTTTCATTATAGTGAGGCAAAATTGAGACGTCGCTTGCACATGCTAAGAAAACACTGTCGTGGAGAATTCAGGATTATCACAGATTTAATTAGTAGAAGGTTAAACTGATTATTTCATATATGTACTTATATTTATTTAAATAAAATGAAAAGGGTTTATATTGCGTTCTAATTTTATCGCCAAATACGAATCGATTTTCAAAATCATTTTATCTATGAATAGCTCTTTTTTCTTCCCATATTAATTAAAACTAGGGTTGGAATAATAACTTGAAAGTGCTTTTAAATTAGTCCTCTCTTAGATTTACACAAATACCTGATATATTAAACTAGCGTCCCAAGGTTGATTTCCCGTGCAAAAATTCATCCCCATTTCCACCCCCTTAAGGGACTATTTCCGGGATAAAAAGTATTCTATGTCCTTCCCAGGGTCTGAAACTATTTTCTAACTAAATTTTATCTAAATCGGTTCAGTAGGTCCAGAGATTACCCCCTACAACGTCACAAACTCATAATTCACAAACTCACAAACTTTACCTCTTTATAATATTAGTCTAGATAAAACTATCTAACATTTTGAATCATAAAATCAATGCGCAAAAAAATCCGAAAGGATTTTTTTTTATTAAAATGGGTTTAAAGTAGACGAGATCGATTGCGGGGAGTTAAGTTTATGAGATGGAAAACGACCGGCCAAATGTTAGTTTGACACGCGAACAAAAAAGTTTTACTTTACTTAAGGTGATGTCCTTTTGGGGCATTATTCGTTGTGAAGTGTCCATCTTGAACGTCGGTAATACTCTGTCTTATGATATTATTCTGTAAGAGACAGTATGCGACGTACATCACTATACGTATTGAAACATGGTTTAAAAGAAATAGGTAAGTATTATATAAAAACTTTGCATATAAAAATATTACAGTTCAAATTATAGCGTTAACATTGTTTTATTAATCCCTCCACGACCGCGGACACGCCGGCGTTTCAGTTAACAATAGATTTCTTAAAAATTTAATTAATTTCTTAGAAATTTACCTGGTGTTAAAATGGATGAACTTGTTGAGTTAATATTTGAGAATAGGTATTCTAAAAAGGTAAAGTACGGTAAGGTTTAAAGAGTCACATATAATAAGTAAGTTAACGTAAGGTTTAAATATAACTAGCATTGCCCGCGGCTCCGCCCGCGTTCAGATGACTCAAAACAAAATTCTTAGGTTTTACATATTAGTATACTCTTACATTGCAGTTTTGTATTTTATCTCAGAAATGAGACATTTTCCCGCGGTAAAAGTATCCTATATGTTGACTCGGATAACCAGCTATCACCATACCAAATTTTATCAAAATCTCTCAAGTGGTTTTTCTGTGATGCGGTAACAGACAGACAGACGGACCAAAATTCTAAAAACTATAGATTCGGCCTCTGTATCGATAATGATGTTTATATCAATAAGATTTTCCAAAAAATATTTAATGTACAGATTCGGCTTAGTTACAATTTTATTATATGTATAGATAAGTATAAAGACCATAATAAAAAAATCGGCAGACAAAAGTGACAATTTTTGACAGAACTAACCATTGGACCATAAACAGAGACTGACAATTATCAGGTAAAAAAAATGGAGAGATGGGACCGTATTTATTTATGTCTTATATGCGAATAAACTTATGTAAATCTATGAATAGCTGAATTATTTATCTGTAAAGATCCGACAAAATTTCTATTATTTTAGGCCAAGAAATCTGTAATGTGACACGGTCTGCGAGTCCCAGATAAGGGCAAATTGTTTACTTTTGCAAATTGACACAGATTGAAATGGAAATTTTATACTTACAAGTCCAGAAGCTATAGGAATTTTAGAAGAAAATGATCCAATACTCGTGACCTACCCTGGCTGTGTTCGCATTCTTAAGTATTCGAAGAACTCATTATTACTGAAAAAAATTAGCCTATATCAGTTTTGGACAGTGTTACTTAACCAATGGTGGAAAAAATTAAAAATCGGTTTAGTAGTTTCGGATTTAATCAATTACAAACATTATTAACTAAAAATCACCTAAAATGAAAATACTTTTTTTAACATACATCAAATTTAAAGTAATCTGTAAACTTACATATTGTCAAATTTTCTTAGCAGGTTCGAGAAACTTTTCGATTTGAAATCAATTGTAAATAGATATATAAATGCCACATGAAACATCCCGTGCTGTTATAATACATAGTAAATAAGTCTAACATTGAATCATATTTGGTTGGACAATTAATTTCGCTTGCAAAATTAGAATAGACTACTCACTGAAGAAGTTGAAGTAAGATCGCAAGTATACGACTCGTGGGAAATTAAATACGAGATACGTTTCAGATATTCGAGATTTTTAAGACCTCCAAGACATAATACATATTTGGTTCAAACTTATTTCTTCAGGGTGAGATTAAGCTATGTGAGTTTCATCGATTGTATGACATACCGGTTTATACTTATAATAAAAACTAGCCTTTACCCGCAGCTTCGTTTGCCATGTCAAATGGATGACGATAACGCGCAAATATTCTTCGTATTTATATAACAATTTGCAGGAATTATTATGACAATTGGTTAAAATATTCTTAATGTTAAATTATTTGTATATGCAAATGTGTAATTCCTTGGTGAAGAACTTTAGAAGATTTGTTATTTAAAAAAAAAATAGTTTTTATATTAATTCTACTAGTGGTTGAAATTCGACCGTAATCATTATTGAAAATTTGAGAAAAACATACTTATAAATATATATATATATATATATATAATATATATATATATATATATATATATATATATATATATGAGTCTAAAGTCCCTATTAGGTTTATTAAAATCAAGGTCCTGAGTCAACACGAAAAAAGATATGGACAAGTTTAGTGGCTTCTAGGAGTGCCGTGTTGACACTATCGAAATTTTTATGACACTAAAGGGCGTCCGTAACTACAAAAAAAATAACCTCGGTAAACCAGAAGAGGAGAAAATATACTGAACTGTTTCATCTTTGTCTATATATATATATATATATATAAAAGGTTGTATTAGGAAGCAAGCTAGGGGCGAACCCGAGCGAAGCGAGGGTGAGTCGCTAGTATAGATAACTAAAGATATAATATGTTTAAGAAGTTATATGTATATAATAATAATAATACTTTATTTTCTCAAAAAAAAAGTTTACACTTGTGTATTAACATTTGTATCTTATTTTAGTTTTACATAAAAATTAATATTAATCGGATGCCTCTGTTGCCGTGCTAGGAAGCCTGTGTTACGGCATACAGCGCCACCCCTCAAACATTGGCAAGAATACTAATGTAAAACTAAGTAACTAGGCAAAAAATTTGTTACATGTTATGTAAAAAAATGTTAATGTTAATCTATATACTCGTAATATGTAGGTACATATGTAAAAATGTTGAGATATTCCGGTTTAAATCGACAAATTAATCAACTTTCATATCAATCACGTCTACATCAAAAGTGACAACTTGAGGTTTCATTAGTCAAAATTAATTCAAGTTTGTTGCGAAAAAAATAAACGCTATTAAAGCCTATAAAGGCTATTATTAAAAAATCTCAGTAGATACAATATTTTTAAATTTTATATTATACTTGCCACTCACCCTGGCTCCGCTCGGGATTTAACGGTTAGTATCTATAAATTTCTCAAAGATAAGATATTTTCCCGCTGTAAAATGTTTCCTATATGACCCGGATAACCAACTATTATCATACCAAACTTCGTCAAAATCTGTCCAGTGGTTTTCTCGTGATACGTTCCCAGACATACAGACAAAAATTCTAAAAACTATAGATTCGATCTCTGCCTCGATAATAATGATTATTTCAATAACATTTTTCAAAAAATATTTAATGTACAGATTCGATTCAGAATTTTATTATATGTATAGAGTTTATGTACAGACTTATTATACCAAAGCACGAAAATATTAGCAGATAAAAATTTCAAAATTTCAAAATTTCAATAAAGTTTACATTGATATTGATTCATGCAGGTATTCAAGACTATTTATAGGAGCCATAAAAAATTTTTACTTTACAATAGCATCAAGTGGAGCACAGTGAGGACATTGACCCGGGGTGAAAGTAACTAGAAACTTTGCAATATTTAATGAAACATATTTTATCAGTTTTATAGTTTTATATATTCACAATCATGGAATAAGGTTTGAATCATTAAAGTATTCATTTTGATTATCTTATCTTAATTTTAATATTATAAATTAAAAATTTAAAAAACCCTCACGCAAATTAATTGTCATTTAACGATTACACTGGCACACTTGAAGCACTTAATCGAGTAATCATACGCCAAAATGTTTTACATCATTTTAGAAAAAAGCTGATACTCTTACACTGCTAGACCGATATTAACCAAACATAGCTAAGAACCACCGTAAGGAAACTGGCTTTCAAATGAAAAAACTGTATCGAAATCGGTCCATCCGTTTAAGAGCTACGATGCCTCTGACATACACACACACACAAACAGACATCGACGTCAAACTTATAACACCTCCCTTATTGCGTGGGAAAACACGTTATAATACAATTCAAAAATATATTTATGATCAGAATTACTTGAAACTTGGTATTAATGCTCTTCAATAAAATTAAATAAATACGTGTTTTAGCATTTTATAAGGGGGGTAAAATAGGGGACGAAAGTTTGTATGAAACTATCTTTTTAGATAATTTTTCTAGTTTTAGCGCAAGCGAAGCCTAGGTTCTGCTAGTGCTTTATAATTTTGACTCGTAGTGTAATACCGTGATGCACGAATTCACGACCATATAGGGACCAAGTTACTAAATCTTAGGGTAACCACACCCTATTACGTGTATATTTCACAAACGAACTTTAAGCATTATTTTATCATTATTATAAATTTATAACTATAGTAACAGCAACACTACATAAGATTAATATTAAAAAAAAAAAAATATTAGCACCAAAATGAAACAATATTTAATATTAAAATCTTTTAAATTATAAAATTTTGTTATTTTAGATTTTTTTTGTATAATAACTTTTGAGACGTCATGGGCCATGATTGCTGTAAAGCATTCAAAACTTGGAGAACTAAAATATAAAATAAAATCGCTAAATAATCCAAAAAGTTATTTTCATTCAAAACACTATTATAAATGCGATTTTTTTGTGTGTGTATGTTTGTTCCGTCAAACTTTAACGGCTTAATGGATTTGGATGAAATTGAATAAAACAATATATTATAAACTACAATAACGTATGAATACAAAAACAAGTGAAGCTAGGGTATATCAATAGCTTAATACAAATTATATGGAAGTGAAACTTATATCATACGCAGTAAAAAAATGCAATCTAAACCTCATAACTATAATATAACTTTGCAGTTTCTCTTTGAAAATTATTTGTAAAGTAAAAATACAGAGAATATTTTAAATTGAAAAATATTTGTAAAAAGAGTCCATGAGTAGGAAAAAATATAAAACTGTGAATGGCGCAGGATGCCGAATACGTCGAATAAACTTCCGCACAAAAAAATCGCAGAGTTCGAAGTTCTCGCCTTCGTTAGTCCATTTTCGTTTTACGATGCTACAAAATCTCTTGTACCCTCTTTGGCTTTACTTAGATTCTTTTCATAAGAATAATATTTTTGTATAATCCAAGAAGTGTGTATATGTTTAAAAAAAATTATAATTGAAACCATAAACAATATCGCCAATAAAGTGGATGTAGGATCTGTAGTTGAATTAGAAAACCTGTATTGCCTCCTTTTCCTTCTAAAACCTTTAGTTTTAGTTTATAAAATATAAAATAACAAGTAATTCAACCTTAGTATTGTAAATGTAGAAAGAAATGATTTTGTTAATTTTTTTTATAATCTCATAACGCATCTCGGGCGATAATAAAAGTATGTTTAGGTACAAATTTCAAAATAGAAGAGGCAATGATAAAATAAAAAAAAAATCAACATTTACAAATAAAATAATTAAGTTTTTAGTAATAAAGCATATAAACTGACAATATATAATTCCACCCTTAGAGATGGAACGTTTTTTTTTTCAAATATATATGGGACTACCCTTCAGATAACAACAAAAAGTGGATTTCTTTTTTTTTATTTCAATAAAGAAAGTTAAAAAAAATAATAAAAAAATTATAATTAAATTCTACAGAGTTGGTTAAAAAAATTATTATGAAAATCGATGCTCAATTTAACAAGATATACATATATACATACAAACGATATAATGAAATTACTCATAATATCTACTGATAATTACTAGATACTAGATATTGACTGTATCGTAAACATAACCAGGGCTGTTGGCTAGTTCAAAAATAAATGCTCAAAAGCTTTATTTCACCGAGCTAAAAAATAAACTCATTGCAAGCACTATTCAATTATGGTATATTGTTGCCAAACTTCTAGAACAATTTTACTTCCAAATGACTTTCGTATTTAATGAACCAAAAAAAAAACTTCCTTTTGTTTGTGTTTATGTACATGATATCATATATTTAGCCCTTTTTCACATCCCACTTCTGGGCACGGGCTTCCCTTCAATACGAGCGGGGTCAAGGCTCAATCCCATAGTCCACCACGCTGGCCAAGAGCAGGTTGGTGTACTTTACATGTCTTTCGAAAACTTGCTAGGTTCTCTCATGCATGTAGGCTTACTCACGATGTTTTCCTTCACCGTAAGACAAGTGGTAATCTTGTTGGAAATAACTCGCACCTGTACTCGTAAATATGAAAGGTGCGAGACCCGAGATTTAACCTCCTCTTTTGTATATAAAGGTAATATTGTATACATTCGACCACTCGTATTGATGTTATTTTTAGATAGGATATCCGCAATACGCTTTTAATTTAATAATTTAACTATTCCACAATTAAAGCTGCATTGCGATAGTTATAGGTACATTCAAGATATATTAACACAAGTATTATAACTTATAAGGTTATTTCTGTTAGTTTGTTTGAACGTGTAATTATTATTGCATTTTGTAGCCTTTTTACTAAGGATTATAATGTTATTTAACAACACGCTATTACTTTTAATATCGGAGCAATTATAAATATATAAAGTAGGCAAGCGGAAGTATCAATAAAAGCTAGTTTACAAATGCTAAGTTATAAAAGACAAGTGTTATTTAGTTCGTCCTTCACGCAGAAATCGATTGATGCGACGTAGACCTGGAACTGATATGACTTACATAGGATTTCATTAGGTATGATGTCATGTGACGGGATTAGGTCATAGTCCATTACGTTTATCAAGTACAGGTAGGTACGTTGGCGGATTTCACATGCTGTCCAAAAGCCTGCTAGGTTTCCTCACGATATTTTCCTTCACCATAAGACAAGTGGTAATCAAGCTGATAATGATTCGCACAAGAAATTGTCAGAGATGCGAGAAGAGATTGAACCCGCTTCACTTGATTTCCCCAGAGCCCGTTGCCACTGGACTACCACTGCCTTTCAGGGCAGATTAGTAGAAATTAATATACTTAATATTTTAGTGCTCAAGTTATATTTACATCAAACCTGATTTCACAAAACTTTCCCTAACAATGTAAATCAAATTGATATTAACAACGTTATTTATTCATTTATTCAATTAAGGTAGATTATTTTTGTATTACCAATTTGCAAAGATTAATGATACTAATTTTGTTGGTAAAATCATTCTCCTTGGTCAAATGAGCTGACACGTGTTAGATTTTAAGCGTTTAAACAATTCTGGTATAGCACTTTTAACACCACGATATATCAGGTTTTTAAAAAGATGGCAGGCAGAGGATGTATGGCAATAGTTTTCCCTGGTTGAGTGTAGGGCATCCCTTTGTTGATTTGTGATGTGATAGTAATAGAATATCCATACTAATATTATAAATGTAAAAGTGTGTTTGTTTGTTTGTTTGTTTGTTTGTCCTTCTTCGAAGTGATTTTTTGTGTGGAGATAGTTAGAGGGCTGGAGAGTGACATAGGCCACCTTTTTATCGCGGGAGATTATTTATTTCCCACGGGAAAAGACGTTATAATACAATCCAAAAAAAATATTTATGATCAGAATTACTTGAAACTTGGTATTTATGCTCTTCAATAGAATTAAATAAATATGTGTTTTAGCATTTTTTGAATTTCATCCTATAAGGGGGTAAAATAGGGGATGAAAGTTCATATGAAACTGCCTTTTTAGGGATTTTTTGTAGTTTTAGCGCGAGCGAAGCCGCGGTTTCTGCTAGTAAAGAATAAAGGTTTCAAAGAAAGAATTCTCACAACAGAAATATAAAGTGTTATTCATTTAAAATTCTCTATCAGAATATCATAATATGTCAAATATGAAAAAAAAAATATTTTTATTTCCATGCAGGATAAACAGAAATAGCAAATACTCGATAGAAGTTTTTATTAATACTATGTTGGTATATTCTCCCAAAAAATATGGACTCTTGATGTTTATCCGATACTACTTTTAGTAAAGAACGAAGCATCTGGCAACACAATATTTAATGTATCAAACGACAAATCGATATTGTCGGGTTCTCTTTGTTTACTTTGTAAATTGTAGAATCAAGTAATAAAAGTGAATTGAGTGTAGTTTTATTTTATTTTAAAGAAAAACTTTACGCAACGTTCGTACTATCAAAATGAATAAATATGTTGGGACATTAACACACAACACCATCTAGATTCATGGTAAGCTACGAGGCTTGTGTTATGGATACCAGATAGTTCATACACATGTATAACTTTAAATACATACATATTATAAATATAAACACCCATGACTGGAGTACAAACATTCGTGGTCATCTTTCAAATGAATGCCCAGCGGGACTCGAACCCGCAACCGCTGGCACAGCACGTACAAACTGAACCAAACGTGTTGTCAGAGTAATAATAGTATAATATTTAATGTAACAGCTAAATTATAGAATAAATTCAAATGTCTGTATGTATATATGTACGTAGATACATAAGTTCTTCTCATATATGTTGCAGGTAAAACCACGAACCGATGACTAGTTTCACATAAACCAAGTTTACGATTCTCTCCCCTCCTTTCAAAACCACAAAACTAATTGTATCATTTATCCAGACCATTTAAGGAGCAAATTAATCTCAAGAAGTTTCCTCGAACTGAAAACTTGTTTATAATTGATTACACAATAAATATTGTATAATAGTATTGAAGAACGCCAGACGTAAAAAACTTTTGATTGATTAATATTAAAGAAAATAGAAATTTCATTAATTTTAGTTATACCAATTACCAACTAAATCTAACTCGGGCTTAGTGTTTTTATTTTATTTTAATAGAGGTATTTTTCATATACCAACTTTATCTAACGTAAGCTTAATGAATATTAGAGTTCCGTAGCTAAAGGGCTAAACCAGAATCTTTAAACATAATTTCGTCACGTCCGTCTGTTACTATGTCACAGCCATTTTACTCGAAGACTAAGCTAAATTGTTTTAATTTAGTACGAAAGTATCTTATGTTATAATTCAAATTTCTGAGTTCAAATTACAAAAATTACGAAATTTTTCCAATAAGAGAGTAAAAAAGAGGATGAAAGTTTGTATGAAACCTATTTTATTAGGGTTAACCTACTTTATTAGGGTTTTTCTGTAGTTTTAGCGCGAACGAAGCCGCGGGTTCTGCTAGTTCTATATATATGCCAAGTCTATTGTACAACTAGACCCAAAATAATTCGATAAATGCCAACTCTAAAATTGCTCCAAATTGATTTTCAGTGCTGCCAGTTTTTTAAAAGCTTGAAATAAAAGCTGTGGGTACATTTTTATAACTGTGTTTTAAAATGCAGTTTTCGTGTTAAACTTTAGATTAGAATTTGAATAATTTTTATAAATAAAAGCGTTATCAGGATAAAATTAAAAAAAAGATAAACAATAATAAATTACCCATAAGAATGTTAGAATTTACTATATTAGAAAATATTTTTATGTGATGAAGATTTAAAAATCCATACTTAATATTATAAATGTGAAAGTAAGTGTGTTTGTTTGTTTGTCCTTCTTTCAAGTCGAAACAGAGTGACGGATTGGCGCTACTTTTTACTTGGAATTTGGTAAGAAGATAGTTTGAGATCCTGGAAAGGACATAGGATACTTTTTATCCCGGAAATCATCCCATAAGGGGGTGAAAATGGGGATGTAAATGGGGATGTAAATTTGTATCGGGCTTATATGTATGGGGCGTGCTTGATTAAGCTAAGCGAAGCGAGGGTGAGTCGCTAGTATCATAATATAAAGTTAGAACTCAATACACGTCATTAAAGCTTTAGGTTTAATTTATATATACATATATATATATATATATATATATATATATATATATATATATATATATATATATATATATATATATTATGTATATGTATATATAAATTTATATAAACAATTCAATATATGAAGTGAACGAAAATTCCAATCTCAATATTTATCGTTTAGGTCTTAGACGAATAGAGATTAGATTCTGAAAAAAATGTTATAAGTCCTTTATATTTCTCCTCATCCATTTATAGTAACATCTATAAACAATTTTTTTCAACGACTAAGTGGTCAACATCTAGACCAGGCAAGTGATATCCATATTTGAACAGGCACTCGTCGTAGGGCAAAGACCCTTTCTCTACGTACAAAACAACAAGATGCGCTTCATAATACAGACGCATCTACAAACGTTATCGCTAATAGAAAATAAGGTAGATAAGTACATTTATTTACAAGAAAAGAAAATAAATTGTTTTCTATAGACGCTAGTTATAAATATACTTAATTTAATATGTAATACTTTCTTAGATTTACGCGAATATTAGACATTTTAAATGAAACTTATACTTTCGGATTTTGTGCTCTAAAGCAATGATCACAGGAGACTCTGATTGCTGTAACTTGGATAACTTTGAATATGAGAAGATATTAAATTCGAGGGCCTGTATTTATAATGTAAAAATGTGTATTTATGGGTGTGTTTTTTAAACCCCGACGCAAAAAGAGGGGTGCTATAGCACCAAAACACGTCAAACTTATAAGTTTAACGTCGATGTCTGCCTGTCTGTCTCTGTGTGCGTTTCTGTCTGTGGCATCGTACCTCTCAAACGGATGGACTGATTTCGATGCGGTTTTTTTCATTTGAAAGCCAGTTTCCATGCGGTGGTTCTTAGCTATGTTTGGTTAATAACAGTCCAGCAATGTAAGAGTATCAGCTCTTTTCCAAAACGATGTAAGGCATTTTGGCGTATGATTACTCGATTAAGTGCCTCACGCGTGCCAGTGTAATCGTTAAATAACAATTAATTTGCGTAGGGGGTTTTTTAAATAATTATTAATCTATAATTACTGATGTAAAACTTGTGAAAAACTTTTACAAAATAATAACATAATAAATCTACTATCAATATTGTTAATTCAAATGAAATGAAATATTCAATTACACTTATGCAAGCACTTTTGAATTGACAATCGAATTTCAAGAGAGTCAATGTGGTCAGTCCTTAAGGGAGCTACCACCTGCTCGGACAGCAGTTCTGCTGAAAAACAACATTATAGCCAGCCCGCAAGTGAGTGAATACATACATACATACATATATCCTATACACGTTTTTGATATGAATATTTATGATTGAAGGCATGTGTGTTATTCCGATAGTTATATTTTTGGATTTAATTGTCTTATATTCTTTTTTAAAGATTAAAAATTTTAAGTAAATTTGAAAGAACATATAGATATTTATCAATAGAATTATAGTACTAAAAGAATTAAACATATAAAGAGAACAAACAGTTTGTTAAAACTTATCTGAGAAACCCTGTAATAGATTTCGACAGGGCTCCCACTGAAGAACACTTTATAGCGGTTAGTATAACAAAATTTATTGCCTCTGTAACATTTAGTGTGTGAAAGTGAGTACATGGATTTTTTATATTTTACCCATTTCCTACTGCTATAAAATAAAATTTACATATATACATACATTTACGAGAGTAATTAAGAACGTATG
Source organism: Brenthis daphne (assembly GCA_947093115.1). Classification (NCBI taxonomy): domain Eukaryota; kingdom Metazoa; phylum Arthropoda; class Insecta; order Lepidoptera; family Nymphalidae; genus Brenthis; species Brenthis daphne. The sequence goes on along the minus strand of OX352474.1, from coordinate 4,336,388 downwards.
TCTGTCTGTTTGTAAGTAGAACCAAACTAGGGTGTTTCGTTAGTACATTATAATTTATAAAATAAAATATGTTGAAGATGTTCTTCTAACCGATATTGGCCACGGCAGTCAATCTCACTGAGACTATCCACTGTGCAGAAGATATTGGAACAAGTGTACGTACAGACATAACGTGCACTCTCTATTCCTGTTACTCTCATACTCCGGTGGAACGACTACTCTACACGACTTTCTACTGGGACTACTATCAACCTCAATAACTAATCTTGACCCAAGCCTAGACTCGAACCCAGGACCTCCGTATTTGCATACTAGCTAACAACAAGGCAGTAAAAAGCAATTACATATACATATGTGAAACTGTGCATGTAAAAATTTTACTTTAAATTAAATTTACATTAAAACAGTCTAAATTATTAACATAGAATATCCATACATTTAAAATTGTCAATTCATTTAAATCAACTGTAATAAAATTGATTGAGCATTTAAATCGAAGTTAATTGTAGTATCGATTAAACAAAATTGTATGATAATAAGGCAGGAACTCACGTATTGTTGTAATGACAATTAATTAAAATATATTCTTTTACTATCGACTCACCCTTGCTTCGCTCGGGTTCGTCTCTATAATAACAAAAACAAATCTATCCCACGGGAACCGTATATTTTTCCGGGATAGAAAGTAGCCTATGTATTATTCTGATGTATGAGGTATATTATTGTAAAGTTTCACTAAAATCCATCCAGTGATTTTTGTGTGAATGAATAATTATTATTAGGATAAGATATTAGGATAGGATAGGATAAATATTAGTAGGATAGGATTGCCAAAGTAAAACTAAACCTTTTTAATTAATTATTAACCTATACTAATATTATAAAGCGGAAGAATTACATGTTTGTTTGTTTAAAGCTATAGCAAGCTCATCTCAGGAACTGCCAGTCCGATTTTTTTTGCCTTTTATATTATACAAACAACATTTTTCCTTTGCTTCGTTCGCTTGCATCTGTAAGGTTTTTGGTATTTATAATGTTTTGGCAAATATATTAACAGTACATATAATGTACTACTCCAGGGCATAGTATATCTGTGTACTTATAATGAATAACAAATACCTATAGTATATTACCCATACAAAATATTATAAATGTGAAATGTAACTCTGTCTGTTTGTTATATCATCACGTCTAAACCGCTGTACCAATTTTGATAAATTTAGACTTTGGAGAAGGGCGTATGCTACTTTTTGTCGCTTATATGAAACTTAAAGGAGGTGAAATACGAGTTGAAAGTGTGTATTGGGTACAAATCATTTCTCTAGTTAGGGACATGAAAATTCGTTATATGCTATAATTTTGGTAAGAATTAAAGAAGGTTTCAGCGTTTTTGACCAATCAAGGTAAAATAGGGGATGATTTCAAGAGTTTTAAAATAACTTATCTAGTATCAATTTCTAAAACTATGAATGTGTGAACATATATATATATATATATATATATATATATATAGTCAATTCTATACTAACCGTTAAAACCTACATAGGAACACACCCGAACTAAGCTATCGTAAGTCGCTAGTCTATATCTATACTAATATTATAAAGAGGAAAAGTTTGTGACGTTGTAGGGGGTAATCTTTGGATCCACTGAACCGATTTGGATGAAATTTGGTAAGAAGATAGTTTGATACCCTGGGAAGGACGTAAGATACTTTTTATACCGGAAATCATCCCTTAAGGGGGTGAACATTGGGATGAAAGTTTGTATTCGGAATTAACTTCGGAACGAACCGAAGCGAGGGTGAGTCACTAGTATATTATAAACGAGAAAGTATTTTTTTATCTACGTGATAATAATATATCGCTAACACCTAACCAGACCTATAAAAAAGCTATTTTAAGATATTATACATAAACATATTTTTTTATCATCACATTCAAAAGTACGTGAAATGAGTCATTTCTATTCTGAAAAAGCAACTTGTAGAATAGAAATGACTCAATTCATTTTTGTATTTCTGGCTAGAATTCGCCATTTTGGCGATAAGGTGGTGGTTAGTTATACTATATCTTAAGCAGACAGACAGATATATTTGGTCAATACAAAATTTCATGTGCGAGAATCGAACTATGATCTCCAAATAGCAGAAATTTTCTATTAGATACATAGTCACTATTCTACAAAAGTGGTTATTTTTTAGAAATTACACTAATATCTGTTATAATTTATGTTAACATTTGTTAGTGTCTGTTTCTCATTCACAATATAACAGCTTATCTAACGGTGAATTTCAATAATCTTTCTATCAACTCAGACCATAGTCCACCACGTCTTGTCACAACTAGTTAAAGTGGTCCCTTACGATGTTTTCCACCGAATGGTAATTATATTATATTAAATTCACCCGGATATTGAACCCGTTTCACTTGGTTTTTCAAGCATACCACTATCATACCATTCTTAATTTTGTATATTGGGGTAGGAAATTCTGTTTATTATTATTTTCCACCCCTGTATAGTAAAATGTTCCTTTTAAGGTTTTCTTTACTATATAGATATAGCATAAACTTCATACAAAATATGTCAAATCCCAATATATAGTAAGAAAAACAGGAGATAGGTTATGGGGATTCACCGTTAATTTAGTGAAATTCAAATTGAAGATAATTTATTCATAGCTTTTATTATAACGAGATAGATATTAATATCGACGTACGTACAAGCGCGAGTAGGATTTCAATCAAAACTAGCCATAAAACTTTAATTTTCTATAGAACCTATATATAAATAACTAAATATACAGTAATAAATTTTTACATTACCTCAAATCGTGCGCAAACCGCAGCGATAAAAGTTTATTGTTTCTCGATATACTGAAAACACAAGCTCACTTTAAACCGTATCGGCTGTGAAAGGATGAAGAGTTATCTACAGTACGATCCAATACTAACAGCATTTTTGATTTAGTATTTAAATGTAAGTTTATTCCGAAATAGTTTTTATTCAGCCTTGATGCTATAACACTTGTATATGATCATGAGGTCCTTACTTCGATTCCCGGATGGAGCCACAAAAGTGACAGCGAAAGTATAAGAGAGGTAGAAAATCATTCGCTCTATAAGCTTTTGAAAGCTCTGATCTTAAAGGTTAACAGTATTAGTTAACTAGAGAACAGCTTTTTCATTACATATACCTACCATATTTTTACATATGTACATACAAGCTATTATGTGAGTGTTGGTTCGGGCAAAAACTAGTATGAAAGTTTATTGTATTGTATATATTGTAGTCAGCCGTTTTTAACGTCATTCTGTTGGACACGGGTCTCAAGCGAGTCAGTCAAGTGATAATAATGCTGGAAATTATTCGCAAATAAAAATATGAGAGTTGCGAGTCTCGGGATTTGAAACCGCTTCACTCAGTTTCCCAAGCATTACCACTGGGCCACCACTGTCTTAATAAAGTAGGTATATCTATACTGCATATAATATAATTGTATCTAAGCCGAATCTGTACATTAAATATTTTTTAGATATTTTTCCAATATTGAAATAGTACATTATTATCGACACAAAGGCCGATTCTATAGTTTTTTAGTTTTTTGTCTATCTGTCAGGGAACGCATCGCGAGAAAACTACAGGACAGATTTTGATGAATTTTGGTATGGATGTGAGCTGGTAATCCGAGTCAACATATAGGATACTTTTTTCTGCGAAAAAATATCTCATCTCCGCAAAATCTATACTAAACGTTAAAACGTAACTAGGGACGAACCAGAGTGGACTGAGGGTGAGTTCCTAGCAATACCCATAAAATTACAACGATATCACACCTGCTTATATATAAATATATAAAAAGTGTGTATAAAAGTATATCAACTCATGACCTTTACTAAGAATGTGGCAGTTAAATTACATAAGGCAGGTGAAAACACGCCGTTAAACTTTTTAATTGCGTAATACTTTTTTAATAAGATGACATTTGATAGAATTGCGTCATTTATGGCAAGTCTAATTAATTAAGTTTTTTCTATTATACCTATTCCGAGTTCTTATTTTACTTTGTAAATTATTAATTTTCACTTCATACTAGTGTAAGGTTGCATTTTTATACATTGAGTGTTTTAATAGAAAATAATATATTTGATTAATGTGTAATGATTTATGTATAAGGCATTTACTTATTTGACCTTGGCCGATAGGAATGTCTTTTAAAAAAAATAAAAAAGGGCGCGGATATTCATTTGTTTTCCCGCGCTTTTGCACAGAGATGTCGGTACCACCATGTAGTGACTAGGCACGAATTGTTTGTAATACTGGAAAATTATGATTATAAATTATGTAACACACTGACGTTTATAAAAGTACTGAATATAAGAATATAATCAAGTAATATCTCGCAGTTTTATTAGGGGACCAAAACTAGTTAGTGCCCGCGTCTGCGCTCCCATAGCAGATATAAACTATATATAAATAGGCCTAGACAAAATACTTCAGTACCTTTTTCTCCTCTGTTTGTCAACAGATTTTTCTTTTTTGTTCAGTAGTTATTGGAGTTTTAGTTTTATTAATAAATATCGAAAAAATTAAATTTGGTAACATTTTTTTTGCAGTGAAAACTTCAGTAGGCAGGTTTGGATGGAGAGTAAATTCATGTAAGTCGTCCTCGACATGGTCACGTGATGTGTTAACGCTAACACTCAAGAGTGCCGATAGATGTCAGCACCAGATAAATGTAAACAGTTTTAATTTACAAATTTTAATTTAAGATCAAACAATATGAATATCCAAAAATAACAATTGTTTGTTTATAGTTTTAAAATTTCACTTCTGTCGGCAGTCTTCGTGGCTTTTTTTTTGTATGTAGATATTTTCAGTAATGATTTTATGTACTTTTGTTAGATTTACGCGAATATTTGACATTTTAAATAAAACTATCTTTTCGGATTTTTTCGAGGATTTATTTTCACGGGCAACCAAAAATCAAAATAAATCCGCGAAAAAATCCGAAAAGATAGTTTTATTTAAAACGATTTTATGGTCAAATTTTAATAAATAATTAAATATGTTGGTACATTAACACACATCACTATCTAGTAAGCTACGAGGCTTGTATTATGGATACCAGATAATTGATGCACTACACATATTATATAACATTAAAATTTAAATACATACATATTATATATACACACCCATGACTGGGATACAAACATTTGTGCTTATCACACACTTGCACGCCCCTAGCGGAACTAGAACCCGCGACCGCTGACACAGTAAGTAAGGTCACTACAAACTAAGCCAAACGTCTCATCAATTGTTTTTGTATAGTAACTCAAGTATGTTTCTAATTGGTAATCATTTACGCTAATTAGTACAATAAAATCTTTTTCAACTAAATTTTTTTCCAACTAAACAAACAAATGTTCATCTTAAAGAATTATATTTACTGTTTGCCTAATGATATTCACTCATATGTGGGCTATCTATAATGTTAGGTAAATAAAATAAATGTAACCTCGATATTTAAAAGAGCAACTGTTGAGTTTCTCGCCGGTTCTTCTCAGCAGAACTGCTTTCCGAGCCGGTGGTAGCTTCCACACGGACTGACTACACTGACGCTTTCATTAAATTGACGATTCAAAAGTACTTTTAATAAATCTAATTGAATAAAGTCCATTTCATTTGATTTCAATGGCATATCCATGGTTATGATCTCCATGGTGTTAGCTCTACAAACAATAAAAGTAAAATTAATTTCGACGTAGACGATTTTAAATTACAGTCCGAACTGACATGAAAAGATCTAGGGTACAATTTAGCTCAATGAATGGGAATAGCAATTACTATCGTTGTGAATCAGCTTCAAAGAAAGGGTTTTCTGAAAGACTTGCCAACGTAAGTGCGAGTACAATATTGACCTTATTGACTCGTAGTTCTTATTAAAATGTCGAGTAATTGAGCATTCGAGTTATTAAAAGAAGATATAAAACAGTTAAATTTAGATTTTTGATAATTATTTATTTATTTCTCATCACAAAAAGCGTACTTTATTATGCAAGTATTTATATACTATTACTCGTAAAAACAAAAACAAATCTGTCCCACGTAGCCTAGTATAGCCTTCCTCAATAAAAGAGCTATCTAATGCAAAAAGAATTTTCCAAATCGGATTAGTTCAAACAAACAGACAAAGAAACAAACTCTGCCTCTTTATAATATTAGTATATAAGCTTTTTACTACACAGCTTTATGATCTTAAAAATGTTAATTTAATTCTCTATTTGACCGACTTCGAAAACGAAGAATCTACTTTTGTCTACGTTTTTATGTGTTTGTTAATATCTTTGCCAATAATTGTAGATCGTTTTTCACAATCCTTTTTTTTACTTACACGTGGAATAATTTACTTTTAACTGATTTTGACACTATTAAAAGAAATCGTCAAATAAATGTCAATAAGACCGTTCGAAAGATCTTATTAGTATTCTCCATTGGTCAATTTATCGATAAGTTATATATATAATACGCTGTGGTATGTTAGTTTATTTACACGTAACATTGCTAAAAGAAATTGAATCTTACATAAAATGAAATTAAGTTGTTTATGCAATATTGCAATCTTTGTTATTATGTATGGTTCTTATATTGTGAATATTAAGGTCTATATTAGTGTAAATTTAATAGATACATATGTATATAGTAATGATAACGATCAATAACGCATCTTTCATATAGAAGGTACTAAAGTGTTTTAGATCAAACGGTTATATTTGCATGATACAAGTAGGTACAAGTAGTACTTACTGTTTTCAAAGAATGCCAGCTTTATTTATTACTAGCCACTCACCCTTACTTCGCTCGGGTTCGTCCCTATGTACGTTTTAAATTTTTTCAGCGAAACCCTAATTCTTTTTCTAAAATAAAAGTAGCCTATGTTATTATCTATAATATCAGCTATCTTCCAGTGAAAATCCCGTCAAAATCAGTATAGCCGTTTCAGAGATTATCCGGAAAAAACAGACAGACTGACAAAAAATTTAAAAAATGTGTTTTTCTTATAAGTACGGTATATAATTTCATATGCAATTAGTTAAAAGCTGTTATTTTGATATTACAAACAGACTTTTCAATTTTATTTATCTGTATATAGACTAGCGACTCACCATCGTTTCGCTTCCGGTTAGTGCCTAGACAAAAACAAAACTATCCCACGAGAAGCGTACATTTTTTCGGGATGATAGGTATATGTAGCCTATCTCAATAAACGGGCTATCTAATGCAAAAGGAATTTTTCAAATCGGATTAGTAATTCCTTTTTTTTAACGTTGGGAAATGCATTTACGCAAGAGGCATCATCGCAATGTTCCACTAACCTCCTACTTCCACTATTAAAAGCATCATAATATCACATTATTATGATGGGATGGATTTTAAAAACTTACTAATTTTAGATAATTCATTACTTACAAGTACCTAAGCCAAAAGAAATAAATATATTGGGACATTAACACATATCACTGTCTAGTTCTGGTATGGTAAGCACCAGTTCATGTGCATCACACAAATGAATACCCCCAGCGGGACTCGAACCCGCGATCGCTAGCACAACAAGTAGGCTCACTATAAACTGAGCCAAACTTGTCGTTCAATATTTTATTATATAAGCTTGTTTTTCTTATTGCCTTAAAAGGACACTGAACTTTAAAAGAGAATTACAATATAATATTTGACTATATACTTACCTGCATATGAATAAAACCTGAATTGACTTAATCTAATTAACCCACATCAAGTTTTACTATAACATAATTAAAACTCGTTGAGATCAAGCCACTTTACTGGTGCAGATATCAACTGTGAAACAGGTTTCATGTGCTACATATAATTTAAAACCGACTAATTGTGCCTTATTATGACTATCTCTTGATATTTAAAGTAAGCTTATAAAGGATTTTGGTATTGATACAAAATTTGTGTATTTAATATAATATAGATATATTGTAATATATATACATATATATGTAAACAATATAATTATATCGACGATTCGAAAGTGCTTGTACAGTCTACTTGAAAAAAATTTCATTTCATTTCTTAGTCGCCACTCTGCCTGTGTTTAGCCAGTTACTATAAATAGTAAAAATTTGTTTATTATTTGAAATGTATGTAAATCTCAATTATTATTTAAAAATTTGTAGTCGACCTTAAAAAAATGTCGACTCTATCCATTTTATTTGAGCTACATACATAGACCAACTTAAAAATGAGAACTCAGTTCATCTGATTTTTTGTGTGCATTTTGTCTAATATCTTCGCAAGGTAAAGTTTGATTTTCATAATTATTTTTCAATAAATATTTTATACTACAAGGGATGGGACCACCCATATAAATCTCAAATACAATACACCCCTATTAAGTACTCCTGAATCAATCCATATTACAAATGTAAAATTAACTCCGTTACCTTTTCACGCTTAAACCGCTGAACAGATTTTGATAAAATTAAGCAAAGGCATAGATTGTATCCTGAGATTGGACATAGACCACCCTTGAACCCCTCTCTGCTTTTCACGCGTGCGAAGCCGCGAGCAACAACTAGTTGTTTATAGATTAGCTTAAAGTTGCTGTACCTTTTTTGACAAAAAGTCTTAATATAGTCATAATATAGATAAATTCTACAGCGTTTGATTTTTGAATCAAACAGACCGGCAGTCCCGCTGGGGGCATTCATTTGTGTGATGACAAAGGTTTGTGCTCTAGTCATGGGTATTTATATTTATAATATGTACGTATTTAAAGTTATACATGTGTAGTGTATCAACTATCTGGTATCCATAACACAAGCCTCGTAGCTTACCGTGGAACTAGATGGTGCTGTGTGTGAACGTCCCAACGTATGACACATCTTTCAATGAGTATATGTATAAGTTCGTGTTTGTTTCTATTTTTAGCGTGGTCGTGGTGGCAGCAATGGATCGATCAGAGTACCAAGAAGTTATATGGATTACTTTTTGCACCTGCTTCTCATTTCCTTTGATACTTAGAATTAATTCTTTTAATATGAGTGCAGTACGCACTTTAATAGATTTACGCAGTGGCACCTTTCATACAAATAACCAAATATTCACTTTTTTGTCAGTAAACAAAATTTATTTTACGGTACTTTTAAGGTACCCAATTTTCTTCCATGTCCTATTCATTTGTACCGATAAAGAAAGCTTGATGTTATTGTATCAAATTGTAAAAAGTAATATAATCATATTAAGATTAACAGAAAAATAACTATCTACTACCTACATATATGTTACCCGGATAACCAGCTATCATCATCTGAAATTTCATCAACATCTGTCCAGTGGTTTTCTCGTGATGCGGTCACAGACAGACAAACAAGACAAAAATTCTAAAAACTATAGATTCGGCCTCTGTATCGATAATAATGACTATTAAAATAAGATTTTCCAAAAAAATATTTAATGTACAGATTCGACTCAGTTAGAATTTTATTATATGTATAGATTTAACGTTCTAAATCTTAAAATGCAATAAATTAAAAGGCCTATGTCTCACGTTGTTTTAACTAACGCTTTACATTACATAACCCAAGTATATATATAGCTCGCAAAGCAAAAAACACTAGATCCCATAAATAAGGCAAGGACTTGTACCGTCCTATAAGGCATCGCAATAAATAAGCCCTCCCGTGCAGTTTATTCATTGCAACCTACACAGGAATTGTGATGGCCAGTAGCCTTTTTATTTCCATTTTATAGAGAATTGAAAAGATTTTCCTTATAAAAGAAAGTTATGTTTATATTAGAAGTTAACGCTAATATTTTATTTTTAACCGATTTCCAAAAAGGAGGTGGTTATATGTTTGTTTATGTTTTTTTTTTTTATATTGGCGTAGCTATTTAAGTTAAGGCGCAGGATCGATAGCTTTACGTGCCGAGACATAGGGATGTGGAACTGACAACTTTCCAACTTTGTTACTGTGAATATCTGTATACAGAAAAACTTAATGATTCAACTTGACTCGATTCAAGACTCGAACCCTGGACCTCCAGAACTGCAGTTCTACTAGCCACTAGATCACCAACGCGGTTAGATGTCATATAGTAAAAGTTACAGAGTTTCATCGCAATAGTATCATATATCTACATTATACACATTACAAACCCACATATACACACACAAACACACATACGCACACACACATACACGCACACACAAATACATATAAACTTTCGCATTTATAATAGTATTTCAAAAGAATAAGAAATATATTGGAAAACAAAGACGAATTTCTAAGAAATATTTATCACATGTCACTAAGAAAACGTAATAAGCTTCGCGGAAAATCAATGAATATTAAGTAGGTACCTACCTACCTAAGGTAGAAGAACTCGTTTACTTGTATGAATCTATATTAATATAATGAATGCTCATCAAGTACCTAATGCTTAGAAAATTAATTGAAGCGGGTTCAAACCCGTGTCGCTTAATTTTACCATGTGGGCAAATAATTTTCAACATGGCCACTTGCTGATAAGATGATTGAGAACTGTGACTGACCCATATATTCTAATACACTAACAAAAAAACCTAAAATAACTGAGCGTGTTCTTGAAAGACGAAAAAGTCTGTTGTCGGTTTGTGGCATTCAGAGCTTTATCTATTGATAAAAATAATGGAGATGTAATATATAGACTCCTTATATCCTACAGAAACCACATGATGCAGTACTGATGTAAAAGTTGGCACTCTGTGACTATACTATGACTATCTATACTAATATTATAAATGTGAAAGTTTGTGAGTATGGATGTATGTTTGTTACTCTTTCACGTAAAAACTATTGAATGGATTTTGATGAAACTTTACAATAATATAGGTCATACATCAGAATATCACATAGACAACTTTTTATCCCGGAAAAATGTACGGTTCCCGTGGGATAGATTTGTTTTTGTTTTTTTAGAGGCGAACCTGAGCGAAGCGAGGGTGAGCCGCTAGTATACTACATATATAGTCTAACATCGCAATCTATGTGCTGGACACCTCACACTTTTTCCAAGCGAAATGTATTTTTTAAACCATAAATATATTAAGAAACACGACTCAGGGTGGTTGTCACTGAAAAAATGCTGCTTTACTTTAAACATTATAAAGTAAGGTTTATAAATTTGTATATTTGTTTGTAATGGATAAAACAAAAATCCGCTGAACCGATTTAGATAAAATTTGGTATAAAGATAGTTTGAGACTCCAGAAAGAACATAAAATAGTTTTTATCCCGGAAATAATTCCTTAAGTACGGAAAAGGGGGATGAAAGTTTGTATAAGGAATCAATCATTTCTCAAGTCAGGGATGTAAAAGTCATTATATCTATGTATATACATATATAATATACTAATATATAGTCTATCTATTCCATACTAACATCTAAAACGTTCCCAGTATTAGTATAAATCTATATTACTTAAACGCGTGCAACCCGCATGCGTCTAGGGATACCATCATTGAATAAACACGCCACAAAGGACCGTTATATAGCAAAATAAAGATCAAGTTTCAAAATAAAAGGCAAGTTTTTATTTGGTTACGAAAAGTTTATAATTATAAAAGTTTATAAAAATGAAATATATTTTTTGTCATAAATATCGGTGCGCTCGGGTTCAGTAGTTTCGTAGCCTATTCGTTACAAATAAATAAACGAATAAACAAATAAACAAACAAAACAAACTAACAAACAAACAAACAAACAAACAAACAAACAAGCAAACAAACAAACATACAAACAAGCAAGCAAAACAAACAAACATACAAAACAAACAAACAAACAAACAAACAAACAAACAAACAAACAAACAAACAAACAAACAAACAAACAAACAAACAAATCTTTCCTCTTTATAATGTTAGTATAGAAGTATAGATTTTCATAAAAATAAATGGACGTGTAAGTAAAAGAGGAAATAAAAATTAACATATAAATTATACACGATGGTCTAGATTCTAGAATCTTGGATTTTTATATAACTATATATTGTAGATATAGAATATATTCGTGCCACGAAATAATAAATGTAAAACATCATAAAATTCCGTTAGCCAATAAAACCGTTAAGAACAGAAAAGTGCATAAATATTAAAACGGCAGTTTTTCAATTGCTGTAAAAACATGGTGTTTTTAAATAATAATATGTCACAAAGTTATAGTTATTTAACGGTAAATTAACTATATATGGTGTGTCCTAAGTTTTAACAATATCCGTCCAGATGTATCAATGTAAAAGAGAAGCAAACATACACACATTCAAACTTTTGCGTTTAGGTATAATAGTGATGCGACATGTAAATGAACACTAGCGACTTACTCTCGCTTCGCTCGAGTGCATCCCTAGGTCCATTTTAAGGTACGTTACTCCTTATAACATAGCTGTCTGCCGGTGAAATTCCTGTCAAAATCAGTCCTACCGTTTCGGAGATTAGCCGGAACAAATAGACAAACAGACATACAGAAAGACAGATAAAAAAAATAAAAAATATTTTATTATTTTTCTTATAAGTACCGTATATAAACTCAATATGCATTTAGTAAAAAGCTGTTATAATGACATTACAGACGGACACTTCAATTTTATTTAGCTGTATAGATAATTAGATTTTTATCTACAATTGTGATGAAATATTTATCGAAATTACATTATAACATAAATACATGAACAAAATGCATTTTATCTTGACTGTTCCCTTTTACCATTGCAACTTAAATTATAAATTACTTCCAAACTTACCGACTTTTAACAAGCCAACTTAAACTTACTCCGCTTCACAAAACAGTGCATAGAATAACTTTGCCGAAATACCTTGCCGTTGTAAGATGTTTCAAAGTAGATAAAATTCTATATTTTTTGAACGCTTATTTATGTCACCGCAGTACTGACTTCTTAAAGCGCTTTTTTTAGCTTTATTTTTAACCATGTAAAGTCTTTTACATGGTTAAAAATAAAGCTAAAAAAAGTAAGCAAATTTTTGTATTGATTTGATTTTTTTAACCCCTTATAAAATTAATGAATGAAATTCATGTAATGTCCACAAAAAAGTTTTAATTCTGGCAAAATACGAAATAGAAATCATTATTTGGTATCAGAGCTTAGAATGAAAGAGAAAAGCGTATATATAGAAAGAGAAAAAAGATGAGAATATTATTATATTACTTACGAGTATCTTCCTTGCGGGACTTTTCTTTTGCGGGATAGTCACAATGTATATAGTATTTCTTTTATAATGTATTCAGCGCTTTTTAACGACCCACTGCTGGGCACTGGCCTTACTGCAATACGAGGGAGATCAGGGCTGAACCAGTGCGGGTTGGCAGACCTCACATATCTTTCAAAAATTAGCTAGGTTCTCTCAGACATGCAACTAAATAAATACGACTCACATTGTTTTCCTTCAACGTAAGATAAGTGTTAATTATATGAGACATGATTACCACTTTCACACATGAAAAACGACGAAACTCGGGAATTGAATCTGCTTCACTCGGTTTATCAAGCGAGCGCGTTACCACTGGGCTACCACTGCCTTATTTATTTATAATAAAATAAATTGCTTATTTTCTTTACAACTTATACAAGAGTATAATATAACATGAGAATGTTCACACGAAAATCCAGGAAAACTTACGTTCACAATATATCAAGTTACTTTACTTTATTAGCTAAGTTACCTACGCGTTATTGCTATTGAATAAATTACATACTTACATAATTAGATTTTATAACTTAAGCTCTGGCCATGTTTGATTTTGGAGTAAAAACTTTGATGAATTAACATATGGGCTTTTCGCCCACATTAAATAACTATGCCTTGTACTTACGTATAAAACTAGAGACGTGCGATAGCTTCACTTGGTGCGCCTCTAAGTGCCGAACAGTAAGCAATATGTTACAACAAGTCTTAGCCTATCTATACCAAATCTCACCCAAATCTGTCCAACTGTTTCAGAGTAATGAAGTAACAAACATACACACATACAAAAACACGCAGTTGAAATCTTAGTTACATTATAAAGCTAAAGATATGACAAATTTTATAGAGTTTTTTTGTGGAAGTGTTACTATTATTATCATCACACTACAATTATCAGGAGAAAAATATATTTATACCATAATATAAACGACGCAAGCGAAGCCGCGGCTAAAAATGGTATTTTTTTAATCAAATCTATACATATAATAAAATTCTGAGTCGAATCTATATATTAAATATTTTTTGAAAAATATTATTGAAATAGTCACTATTATCGATACAGAGGCCGAATCTATAGTTTTTAGAATATTTGTTCCTGTCTGTCTGTGACCGCATCACGAGAAAACCACTGGACAGATTTTGATGAAATTTAGTATGGTGATAGCTAATTATCCGGGTCAACACATAGGATACTTTTTACTGCGGGAAAATATCTCATCTCTGAGAAATCTACACTAAACGTTAAAACGTAATAATTTACTAAGTACACATGCTGTATCTCGTGAGTACTGAGACGACGGACGGAGTGACGGACGACCGTACTTACATATTTTTATAAAAACTCTTTCGGTTTTAAGATGACGTTACTGGAAAATTGCCAGTTTTGTTACAGAATATATATGCCGTCAATAAAATGAATATCTTAACGTAACCAAATTACATACAAAAATAAACATAACGGACATCTTGCTACGGAACCCTCAATGTGTGAGTCAGACTCGAACTTGTCGGATTTTTAATTATCTATATATATAAAAGAAAGTCGTGTTAGTTACTTCGCTTATAACTCAAGAACGGCTGAACCGATTTAGCTGAAAATTGGCAGGGAGGTAGTTTAGAGCCAGGAGAAGGACATAGGATACTTTTTATCCCGTTCGACCGCGTTCCAATTTTTATGATATTTTAATTTTTGGATTTCTCTTAGTCCGGAATAGGTAAGTATTAAAACATATAATTAAAATGTGAGAAAGAAAGATTTTTTCTTTTTATATCTATTTAAAACGTACCTAGCGACGAACCCGAGCGAAGCGAGGGTGAGCCGCTAGTTATTAATAAAGACAAAATTACATTTCTTATATGCACATGACCTTAAAACTACTTATTAATTTTTAAATATAAGCCAAGTATCACCTAAATTCCTGCGTACATATTTTCAAACCCACATAGATTAAAATATATTTTGTGACCTTGACGACAAGACTGTCAAACTGATAACCGGTTGCAATCCAAGCCACGTACTTACACTAGCTACTAGAATATTGATTATACTACAACAAAATGCTTATTTAATTTTTTGTCCGTCTATAATATATTCTTCTAAATGCCTATACTTTCTAGTGGTTTTCCACGAGTTCCAAGGACTTTTTGATTGGTTATGGAAATACAGTTACTTTCAAAACAAAAATCATTAATTCATTCATTCATTAAAATCTAAAAAGAGCTAACACCTCACACTATACTCACACATAGTGACCACGGTTTTATTAGAAACTAGCGAAAGACAAAAACCAAATCTATAACTCGGGAACCGTATATTTTTCTGGGATAAAAAGTAAAAACCTATGTATTATTCCAGACTATAATCTATCTTTGTGCCAAGTTTCATCCAGATCCGTTCAGCCGTTCTGGCGTGAAAGAGTAACAAAAATCCATACATACAAACTTTCACATTTATAATATTTATACAGACTAGATTTTGCCCGCGGCTTCGCTTGCGTGGCAAGTGGGGCGGATATTAAAAGTATGCTATTTCCGTCCTCATGATACAATTTATGTTTTTGCCAAATTTTATCGAAATTTAGAAGTCACTTTCACATACTTAAATATATTATATTTTAAATAAAAAAATCACTTGATAAGATACTTTACATAAGAATATCTAATTGACGATTCCCAAACTCCATACTAATATTATAAATGTGAAAGTGTGTTTGTTTGTTTGTTTGTCCTTCTTTCACGTCGAAACGGAGTAACGGATTGGCGTGATTTATTTTAGATATAGTTCGAGGGCTGCAAAGTGACATAGGCTACTTTTTATGGCGGGAGATTACTTAATTCCACGGGAAAACACGTTATAATACTTGAAACTTGATATATATATTCTTCAATAAAATTAAATAAATACGTGTCTTAGCATTTTTCAAAATTCATCCTATAAGAGGGTAAAATAGGGAATGACAGTTTGTATAAAACTACGTTTTTAGAGACTTTTTTGTATTTTTAGCGCGAGCGAAGCCGCGGGTTCTGCTAGTATAATATAAAGAAAATGCATATTAAATAAGTTCATAAAAAACAGCTATACCTAGTTTATGAAATGTCTAAAAGTATGTTTTAGTCACATATTCTTGACGATGATATCGTGTAACATAATTGTAAAAAAACTGTCAAATCAATCGACTTACAATTATATGACGTATAGATTTAGCTGACTTTAAAAAATAGCTATTATACATAATTTGTTTTTTTTTAATTATTATTTTCTGGCCTTTAAAGCGGCAGGGAGGCGGATAAAAAGCCCTAAAGTTGAGCATGAAGCTCGAAGGGAGTAGTTTCTTAAGGGCACCTCCTGTAAGTTTTGAACCACGACTTACGAAACTATCGGAGGGGGGTCTTGCTGTATAAAAGACAGCTTACAATGACTGAAGAAGTCCAAAAGTCTTTAACGCCTAAACTTCAATCGAGTCGTGACATACAAAGGATATCGTCCTCGTTTTTTAATTAATTATAATATTTTAAAGAATGGAGTAGAATTATATACTACTTAGTACGCCTTAGATTCTCTCTTGTCTATGGAAGTATAATACTTTCAGAATTTCTAGAAAAACTTTGTGACAACTCAAACAAACAACATCTAAACACAATACAACAGTAATTTAAAGTATATAGCACTCTGGGACAATGTAACTTATTCGCCAACAAACAGACCAACAAACATTTCCTATTTATAATATTAGTATAGATTCATTTTTTCTTAGAATGCTCTTGCGAACATAAATAGCACACATGACCACTTCTGAGAGTGCGGGGGACAATAAAACACGAGTGTTACATAAAACTAATTATAAAAATTGTGACATAGATAACGGATGTAACAAAACAGATGTTGGAGTAACAATATTATTTAGCTTAAGAAATACTGGAAGCTTTATTAATATAGTTAGAGTAGGTAAGTTTATTATATTTAGTGTTCGCGCAGTGGATGAAATTCGTCCAATCTTGTCTAGTCGTGGTAGTGGGGTGTGGGGGTGAGAGGTGCTTCAGCCGGACGTGAAGCCAAGAAACGCACTGGGAGGTGGCCCACTTCGATTGGCGGTGTACCATGTGGGTTGCTCCTGGTACTTCCCTGACAGCAGAGTGGACCGTGGGAGCAAGCCCATACCTGTTGTGGTCTGCTTCGGTAGACCAGACAGGGCGTCGAGGTTGAGTGTGTAAGCGATCCCACGCCCCATCAAGACGGGGGAAGTTTTGTTGGGTTTTTGTGGGTAATATTAGCTTTTCTAGCCGGTGAGTCCCATATGATCACTTGTATGTCTACAGTTGGAATGCGTAAATGCATTTCCCAGCATTAAAAATGTGGTGGAAATTCCGCCATAATTAAAAATATTTTTGTTGCTAAAAAGTTTTCTTTATATCTCAGCTAAAATATTTTAAAAGCATTCACACAATTTTAAAGTAAAAAATATGCACATGTAATGATTTAAAAAAAAACAATATGATGAAACTAACTCAAACAAATATTGAAATTTTTAAATGAAACTACAAGTGAAGTTACCAGCAGTTCTATTTCAAACTAACTCTATTATTGTGAGTGCTCAAAGTTGACGAGTTCCAAGTCCAACTTCAAAGTATCGAAACAGAATTTATTACAAAATATGTCAAGTTTTTAGTAGCCCTAATTGCTGTTCCAGCGGTCATGGGTTCGAATCCCGCTGGGGGCATTCATTTGTGTGATGAGCACGAATGTTTGTCCAGTCATGTGTGTTTATATTTATAATATGTATGTACTTAAAGTTATATATGTGTAGTGTATCAACTATCCGGTATCCATAACACAAGCCTCGTAGCTTGCTGTGGAACTAGATGGTGCTGTGTTAATGTCCCAATATATTTATTTATTTAATTATATTTAATGAATAAATAAATAATCGATAGCCATGCCTGCCTACATTGTCTATAAGAAAAAGTACATAACTCTACTAATATCAAAACTTTTACCCTCGTTTTATTTATTTTTATAATGATATTATCGTATCTAAGTGTGTTATCAATAAATGTATATTTAGTAAAAAAAATCGCTTGTTATCACTTGAATCTGACATATTTACCGTTTAATCGTTAGTGATAAGATTTTTTTCTACTAATAACGTAATCTTGAATTTGATAAAATTTTCGATTATAAAGTCGTTCGTTCGTTAGGTGTGGTATCTGTTTGATCATTTTTAAAATACTATGTCCATACTAAAATGTAACCTTAATAATGGACCATTTCATCTGATGCGAACATCGTCAAAAATTTTAGGTTTTAAAATTCGTTGATATTAATTACACTTCTATTGCTTGTAATACATATTTATATTATAGTAAATATCTATATATCCAAATTTCTATCATTTGATATCACCGAGCTTATCTGATGATGATATAGCTTCTAATAAAATCTAAAATTTGGCCTTATTTGATTCAAAGCCCGTTGTTTAATTTTTTGAAAACTATAGTTTTTTGCAAAGTTAACGTTAATATGTTGCTCGATTCCTATGTAAAAGAAGGTGTTCCTAATAAATCTATAGGTACATCCACAAATTTAAATTAACTTGATTTACTAGATATTAGAAATTATTAATAATATACTCACTTTGTAGAAAAGTTAGGTCATTTAAAAAAAATATTATAAAATAAGCCAACTTCAATCTTTACATATATTTTAAATACAAAAGTGTGCCTGTAGGTTTGTTCATAATTCAATAAGGAACAAAGCAGTCAGGAACAATCAACGTTTCTTGTATTACTCGTAGAACGCTCATGGTTTATAAACCGGAGAGCGATATGAACTACTTATTATCTCGATTAGTTGGTTTTCATAGAATATTATTACTGCAAGAAGATACAATTTTTTAGATTTACGTGAATATATTTTAATATTAAAACAAACCTATTTTTAGTTTTGTTTTCATTAGTTTTTCTCAACTGTCTCAGTTATTACAGACAGTGTCTATCCATAAAATTATTCAATAATATGAAAAAAAGAAAGAAGATATCAAAACACCCTACAATTAAAAAAAAATATCCTAATTAATAATTAGTGTTGCTATTTTTATACTGTATACAATTCAAAAATATTTAATTAATTGGGATGGGATTATTAATTATCTACGTGGTAAGACTGCTGAATGGAAATTTTCTAACTGCGTAGATCATTAAATTAATCTGTTAATTAATATTTACAGTAGAATTAGAAAGTAAAAAGTATTCTAAAACATCAAAATAGATTCAAAATATTAAACATAACATTATTAAATTTTACATCAAATAATTTAAAGTAGTTTTTGGCGTTAAATCATAAAAATATTCAATTTGAAATATATTTTTATCCTAAAATAAGAAGCCCAGATAAAAATAATTGGATATGCAGTGAATCTCTTAAAATTTTGTCACTAAGCAAAATCGTTGCACCCGCATTTTCATTCTCTCAGCGTTGCACTGCATCAGCTTTGAAAAATTCCCAGGGGAAAGAATATTTGTAATTTTTCATTCGATGTCGAGAATTTTTTAAGTTTTTGCATATTTATACAAGCTGTTATTAAATTACAAATTATATAACTAACTGCGTATCAGGCATAGATATCAAATTTACTAATACGTACAAGTAAAGTATGTAGGCACTGTAGCCTGTAGTACCTACTACTTACGAGTATATGTATGTCTCGTTGGTCTATACACTATTGAGCTTAAACGCGTGGTCCTGGTTTCGAAAATCGTTTAAAAACCCCCTCCGAAAGACTAATTTTCGTGATTATTTTTAAAGTGAATGTTTAAAATTAACCGTTTTATTTCTCCTTTTATTAATGAAGAAAATATAAAACCAATAATAAAATAATACAATAAACTTTTATATTTTTTAAGCATTAGTTCTCTTCCTTGAAAGAGGAATATCAAATAGCATAATATTAGCTTATTTAAATTATTTATTATAATAAAAACCGTTAGCTATATATGTTAATAAATTATTATTAACATATATTTACGTGTCACAGTTGAATAAGTATTCTATGTATTAATATTTGACATACTGATTTAAAACATTATAATTTGGCTTTATATTTATTTCTAGTACACTCTGTTTATATTATTCTGAGGTCGAGCCATATACAGATAAAATACACGAGATATTAAAAAAAATAAAACAGACGATATGATCGACAAATTATCTTACAACAGCAGTTCTAATGAACAATAAGAGACGTCTCTCAATTACATACTTCATAAATCATTACATTATCAACACCCACTATTGACCTTCTCAAGGCATCAAAATCCCACATGTTTCCGTCGTTTCTAGTTGGATATTTTCAATTTATAGCAAAGGTAGGTATCATATTTATTCATCATTACTAGCGACTCACCCTCGCTTCGCTCGTGTATATGATGAGTGGTTGTGGGTTACATTATAACGTATTTTCCCATGATAAAGAGATAACCTCCCGCTGTAAAAAGTAGCCTATGTCACTCTCCAGCCCTCCAACTATCTCCAAACAAAAAATCACGCCAACCCATCATCCTGTTTCGACGTGAAAGAAGGACAAACAAACATACAAACACACTTTCACATTTGTAATATTAGTATAGATTGATATTTTCATTAAAAATACCAACTTTTGTTAGATTCATTTTACTCCGTCCTTTAATGCATTCGCTGAGCTAGGAATTTACGTGTTTTACATAAATATTGCTTGTGAGTGCTGGTGATCGTACATAAACTTTTTCTCGCGTATGATGTGTCACGTAGTCGATCTTGCCTAAATAGGCTGTAAAATGTAAAAGGCAAAAAAATAATTTTTAAATCTGGTAACTCAAAAGATTAGCGCTTTCAAACAAACAAACTCTTCAGCGTTATTTATTAGTAGGTATAGATAAAGTGAAAGTGAGTAAAACTAAAAGATGCAGAATATAATCATAATTTTAACAAAACGTGAGCAGACCACTGGTAATAGAAACGTAATTTCTGCTTCGACAATCCTTATGAAATAAAAAATCTCTATCTGTTACATATCATCATTACTTTTTATGCAAGATTGGTTCTTTTCAATCTCAATATGTGTTGATTTTTAATCCATACTAATATCATAAATGTGAAAGTTTGTTACACTTTAACGCCAAAACGGCTGAACGGATCTGGATGAAATTTGGCACAGAGATAGATTATAGTCTGGAATAACTCATAAGTTACTAATTATCCCGGAAAATGGTAAGGTTTTATAATATAAGTAATATAATATTTTTTTCCATGGCTCAGCTTGCGTGGTAGGAACCAACATGTTGATATAAAATATACATAGGTATGTAGGTATAAGCTCTCCATATCGAATTTCATTGAAATTCGTTATACCGTTACAGTGGTTTAAAAGTAAAAAAAAATACACACGTTCTTTCTTACATATATATATATATATATATATATATATATATATATATATATATATATATATAAGGTAGCTCGAGCACTCTATCACCCTTTAAACAATTTACACTTAATACAAAAGGAAAACAGATTGTAAACGAAAAAAAAACAAGTTACCAGAAGCGTAGGACTAAAATATCTTATGAACTTTGAAGTATAAAAATTCCCTACACCCCAATTTGTGAGATCAGGTTTGCAAAAAAAGAAATCACTCGACGAATTTCCCTGAAGAAATCTAGTATAAGAATATCAATGGAGTATAATTTGGATTATGTTTCTTAATGCAAAGTCTTGGTAGATGATCAAAATATGATTAAAATATACATTTTTTTAATGTGTAATCACGTTGAAAATACGAATATAAGAGGTGTGCGAACCGGATTAGAACCTGTTTCACATGGTATCACAAGCTCGTTACCACTGAGCCACTTGCTTACATGTCTTATAATATAAACTTATCGTTAATTAATCTACAAGACAAATGTGAAACAAATCTTCATTTTACGCTTAATATCACATTACAAACATGAGGAACTATAATATAGTAATTATATAGATATACCTACCATAGATTATAGTTGTAATGACTGCCTGCGAACTTTATAAGCATTTACTACTGCAGATCTATACTGATATTATAAATGTGAAAGTTTGTGAGTATTGATGTATGGATGTTTGTTACTCTTCCACGCCAGAACGACTGAACAGATCTGGATGAAATTTGGCACAGAGATAGATTATAGTTTGGAATAACACATAGGCTACTTTTTATTCCGGAAAAATTTACGTTCCCGTGTGATCAATTTTTTTGTTTTCCTAGAGGCGAACCCGAGCGAAGCGAGGATGAACCGCTAGTATGAAATATTTTGAAGTCAAGTCAAAAGGAAAAACGTGCTCTTTATGGAACAAAAAGAATATTATACGTAGATATATTGTATGTATATTATATATTCGTAAAAATGCCAAGACAAATGTAATAGTAGGTACCTATACTCGCCGCGATCTGAGAAATCTATACTAAAGGCACCGACTTCAAACCTACCAATATATAGCTCATACAAATAATAGTATTTTATTAATATTAAAGGTATTAGGTTTGCATAAGAGGTGTACCTATTAAATTAAATCTTTATTAAGTTATTTTATAATTTTTAGTTTTTGAAGTCGGTTTTTTTAAACGTAGTTTATTTATTTTTTTATTTTTAGTCTCTGTAATATGTTGTTTTGTATACTACAGTAGATAATAGCGTAACGATTGGTTATAATATTTCTTATTTTCTCTACTCCGCACGCTCGCTCCGTTTCAATGACAAATAGCCTAATACCCACTTATCTGGACAAACTCCTAAAAAAGCCGTACACAAATTAAAATAAAATTACATCTTCCACGTAAACAAAAATGTTCATAAAATGAAAACTACTGGGCCAAACTGTGTTAAATTTTTATGGGACCAAATGGCAACTATTCCGCATCACATAAATCGGATCATAAATCTCAGCGTAATCGATGTACATACATAAAGAAAATATCAATCGAATTGAGAACCTCCCCCTTTTTGAAGTCGGTTAAAAAGACAAATGCTTAGAAGTTGTAAATCCCTTGCAGAGAAATTCACTTATATCAAGTATGAATGCAACGTAAACAAGGCTAGTCTCTCCCGTGACCATTATTGCTGTAAAGAATTCGAGACGTCGTGTCGGGAACCAAAAATCATAATAAATCCGCGAAAATATCCTAAAAGATAGTTCGGTATATTTAAAATGTCAAATATTCGGGTAAATCACAAAGTAACAAAGTATGTCAGTTCGTCACCATAACATATATGTAAGTAAATATTACCTATGTATAATATTTATCCGCTCATTGTATCGCGGTTATAAATTTAACCAGCAAATGAGGGTATAATGTCTGAATAATTGTTCTATGCCCAAAACAATAAACGTGAGTTATGACACGAGTTAGAATTACTGTTTAATGGTCCATCCATTTTCAAACATCAAGAGAAAATGTCCCAATATTTTAAATGTCAAATATACTTTTCTAATCAAATGTACTGAAATAAAAATACCATAACACAATCTTGTCAAGGTGAAACTTATTTTTATAACTTTTTTAACTACTGTTCCGTTTAATACTTATTATTTACAAAAAGATTTTACCGTTTTTAACGTCCCACTGCTAGGCACAGGCCTCCATTCAGTACGAGGAGGATCTGACCATATTCCACCACAATGGCCAAGTGCGGGTTGGCGGACTTCACATGTCTTTTGAAAACTTGCTAGGTTCTCTCAGACATGCAGATTTCCTCACGATGTTTTCCTTTACCGTTAAGACAAATGGCAATCATAATGGAAATGATTCACACATGAAAATATAAGATGTTTGACACGCAGGATTTGAACCCGCTTCACTCATTTGCCCAAGCGAGTGTGTTACCATTAGGCTACCATACAATTATCTAAAATTAATTCTTTTAGAAGGCAGACATAGCTAGTGGTAGCTCGCTTGCTAGCGAAACCAAGTGAAGCAGATTCAAATCTCGGTTATTGCATCTCTGATATTTTCATATGCCAACCATTTCCAACATGATTATCATTTACCACTTGTCTTACAGTAAGGAAACATAGTGAGGTAACCTACATGTTGGAGAGAACCTAACAAGATTTCGAAAGACATGTGAAGTCCGCCCGCAGGTACTTGACCAACGTGGAGAACTATGGCCTGATCCCCCTCAAATGGAAGGGCCCAGCAGTGGGGCATTAAAAAAGGGCTGAATATAGGTAATACTTATTTTTTTGTAA
This sequence comes from Brenthis daphne, assembly GCA_947093115.1. NCBI lineage: Eukaryota > Metazoa > Arthropoda > Insecta > Lepidoptera > Nymphalidae > Brenthis > Brenthis daphne. The sequence continues at coordinate 4,311,863 of OX352474.1, read as the reverse complement.
AAGCAATAACTATAAAGAAAATGTTTAAATAGCTAAAAAAATAATAAACATTTACCGCCCTAAACTCATTCTCTGGAAAACGTTATATTATTCAAAACAAATGGAGAGTCATTACGATCTGACAATATAAAGATACTAATTAGTAATATAACTTACAAGGAATTGAAAATTTACTTCGAAATAAAGGATTAATCGAGAATACCTTAGATAAGCTAAATACATACATACATATATTCCGAACATTACTTATATCCTTTTAGCCGTTACTGTAATACCACCTCCAGGTAAATTTCTATGAAATTAATTAATTTTCTAAGAAATTTATTGTTAACTGTAACGCCGGCGTGTCCGCGGTCGTTGAGGTATTATAGTAGCAAATAGACACTAGTTTCGTTCATTTCGCATTTTAAATCGCAACTAGCTTTTCCCGCGGCTCCGCTTGAATAATCTAAATTAATTATGTATAACTGTTCCTAAAAGCCGAAGCGTGATGTTAAATAGCATATCACGTTGAAAAATTAGGCTATTAAATATAAAAAAGATTTTTGAAATCCGACTAGTAGTTCCTGTGCTTCAAACAAAAAAAAATAAACAAAATCTTCAGGGTTATTATATCAATATAGTCTCATACAGATAAATAAAATTGAAGTGTCTGTTTGTAAAGTCAAAAGAACAGTTGTTTACTAAATGCGTACGAAATTATATTATACGGTACTTAAACGAAAACACAATTTTAAATTTTTTCTCGGGCTATCTGTCTGTTTGTTCGGGCTAATCTCCGAAACGGCTAGACTGATTTTGACGGGATTTTCACTGGTAGATGGCTGATGTTATAAGGAGTAACTTAGGTTACTTTTATTTAAAAAAAATAGGGTTCCGCTCAATAAAATTATAATGTACATATATAGTATAACGTATATATACATATGTAGTAGAAAAATAAATCCTATAAAAATGAGTGAAGCAATGGTACATAGCTAGTTAGGTAATTTAAATATAATATATATACCAACACCTCTTTATCATTAAAAACCATCGATAGCTGTATAGGTACGTTGAATTCAACTTTCACTTAAGTAGATTGGATACGAGGAGTTTTTACAAAGGTAACTTTCTGTACCATGTTTATTTTTTTAAGCAGCAATTTTACATGAGTAGGTTATTTTGTAACAAATTACTTATGTATACATATTTAGCTAATTATTATTATAAGCCTTCCAAATAAAGGTTATCTAACAAAAACAGTGTTTAAAAAATATCAGTCACAATCTGCGTATTTATTTATCTTTAAACTAGCGACTCACCCTCGCATCGTTCTGGTTCGTCCCTAGCTTGATACTTATATACAAACTTTCATCCCCATTTTCACTCCCTTGAGGGATGATTTCCGGAATAAAAAGTATCCTATTTCCTTCCCAGGGTCTCAAACTATCTTCTTACCAAATTTCATTTAAATCGGTGCGGTAGATCCAGAGATTACCCCCTACAACGTCACAAACTCACAAACTTTACCTCTTTAAAATATTAGTATAGATAACAACAATGATTGTAGAAAATAATACCCGTCATGCTTATTACCATTATTAGTTAAATTTAACCGTTTTGCGAGTAAACCTACCGGAATACAGTTAAATGCACCAAACTAGGTACCTATTGTTTCGCATCGATATCTGGAGTCTCATTATTGGAATGGGTACTTGAGATGAATCGCTTGTTTGCTCCCTGGAGATATTACCATAATGCTTCACTGCCTTTTAAATTTAAATAATTCTGTGGGAAAACCTAATGATTTTCGACATTAAAACAACTTAAGAATGTCTTAGATAAAAGATATATATATATTTCTTTGTCTAATATATAAATGGTTTTTATCAGTAATTCTTCAACTACCGCCCTCAAACACAAAGTAACAGATGGACAAATCAATTACACAACTTTATACTAAATGTAAACAATAGTGTCAATAAAATTGCAACCGAATTCCTTCCCACGCTTGACCGGACGAAAAACAGGTTCTAGATGCATACCAAAAGGAAATCACTCGTGTCCGTCCGTACATAATTATTAAAATGTAAGAAAATTACCTTTAATTCAATGGAACGTCCAGAAAAAATTCACCAAACACAAATCACTCACATAACTTAAAACTTTAATTAAAGTATAAATATGTGCACTCAAACACGCGAATGCCGGTACTCGATTTTAGCCGACACGTCTATCCCCTGCGACGGCCAGAGCAATACTGGTGAATGTGAAGAGATCCATTCTCGAATACTACGAGATACGGCCATTCAGGTATGTGAACAACCTCTTACATTAAATACACACACTAATTTAACCCTTATTTCGTAACAGTAAAATCTATTATCGCGTAACCAAATACCTAGTGATAAGGCTGCGTCGATATCAGCTCTGCGTCTAGGATTCCAAAAAGAAAGAGAAGGTTGTATCTAATTTTTTAATGTTAGAAGGAGGTAGAAATATTTGGACATTTGAGATGATTGAACCGTGAAATTTTTATATTCGAATCAAAAGCACAGCATCTTGACAATGGTTAAGAAGAATGCACTTTGTCTCGTCTCTGGTTCTTTGATTTTTAATTTTATTTTAGTTTTGTAATATAAATGCACAATGTTATTAGTATTTGCAAGCATTTTTAAAGATATTTTACACTATTTTAAAGTTTTAAACGGGATGAAATGTAATTTTTATCCGTCTGCAGGATGCAAACTGTACTTTTGCCAAATTTTATCAAAATGGGTTTTAGCGATTTAAGCGTGAAAATGCACAACGATAAATAAACAGAGATAACTTTACTTAATAATACTAGTATGGAAGTATGAATAAACATTAAAGTAAGAGCGATATTATTTAAATCTATATTCATCTATTATTACTATAAGGACGAAAAAATGGAGTAAAGAAATGGTAGAAGGGTTGATTAACTATATTTATATATACAGTTCATGTACAAGCGATTTGCCCTAGCTTCGCTTGGGTGCGGCCCTATGTACGTTTCATTTTATATCTATCTAGCATTGCCCGCGGCCCTGCCCGCGTTCAGATGACCAAAAACCAAATTCTTAGATTTTACATATTAGTATACTCTTACTTTGCAGTTTTTGTATTTTTTCTCAGAAATGAGATATTTTCCCGTGGTAAAAAGTATCCTATATGTTGACTCGGATAACCAACTATCACCATACCAAATTTCATCAAAATCGCTCCAGTGGTTTTTCTGTGATGCGGTAACAGACAGATAGAGACAAAAATTCTAAAAACTATAGATTCGGCCTCTGTATCGATAATAATGTTTATTTCAATAATATTTTTCAAAAAACGTTTAATGTACAGATTCGGCTTAGTTACAATTTTATTATATGTATAGAAGACATACTAGCTTTATGTACTTTTTACTAATTTTCTAGTTCATTGTTTTGATGTCTAAGTTTAGCCAACGTAAGCTTTTTTTACGTTTTCACTAATAGAAAGAGCGACGAGTGTCAGGTTTGTGTATATAGAAATTAAATTTGTAAATATTTTGTACAAAATAACTGATCCTAGACGATGTTTTGTCAAATAATCTGTTTTCGTACCAATACTTAACTAGCGCTGGTTAAACCTTAACAAAAAGGTCTAAAGTCCGCGATGTCGTAGTATCGTGTGCCTATATCCTAAGATACGCTCACAATAACTATTTTTATCTATATAAAACATACCTAGGGACGAACCGGAGCGAAGTGTGGATAAATCCAACGCTGAATTTACAATAGAGGCACTCGGGGCTTGTGCCCAGAGCGTAAAAATTTTAGGGGCGGCAAAATACGGGGAGCGGGAAAAAAATTTCTTCGCGTTATCGAAAATGCTTTTTTTAATTTCCAAAAAATGAAAAATGAAAAATAAAAAAATAATAACTAGTAGATAGATTTTTCGAAAGATTGATATAATTTATAAATTATATTTTTGCATTTAAAAAAAAAATATAATTCAAAAAATTTAAACTTTATTGAAACTTTACCCATTTTATGCAAAATTTCGATAATAGGGAGGCCCTATTTTACTATATTATTGGGTAAGCCACTTGTACACTATAAAACTCTCCAAGACTCGACTAGAGGAATCCAAAGTGATTCAATGATTAAATTACAATACAAAGTGTATCGTACCAATAAGCGAACAAAAAGTTGTTAAAGTGATATATCCTGTCGGTGAACAATTCTCAAAACTACTGTGCCTTTTTGGTGTTATTTTTATAAATATTGCATTTTTTTTAAACTTTATTAATTAATAATATTATTTAGTGTTGCTATTAGTATAAATTATAATATATATAACTACAAAGTATATTAAAAAAATATAAATATTAATTATTTAAGCAATATCATTGTTTTATATGTAATTTAAAAAAATTAAAATATTTTGAGGCCTAACTAAAGGTATTTAGGTACATAAATATCCTTAGATTAAGACAAGGATAACGAAAATAAAGTAATTAAATAGGTGAATTATGAAGACATACATATGTACGTACGTACATGTAATATAATTATTAAACATTTAAAATAACTAGTCTTCACCTAGCGTCGATGTTCGAGCACAATCGTCATTCAGCCCTTTTTTTTAACGTCCCACTGCTGGGCACGGGTCTCCCTTCAGTACGAGGAGGATCAGGCCATAGTCCACCACGCTGGCCAAGTGCGGGTTGGCGGACTTCACATGTTTTTCGAAAACTTGCTAGGTTCTCTCAGACATGCAGGTTTCCTCACAATGTTTTCTTTCACCGTAAAGCAAGTGGTAATCATGTTAGAAATGATTCGCACATGAAAATATCAGAGGTGCGAGACCCGGGATTAGAACCCGCTTCTCTCGGTTTCCCAAGCGAACGCGTTACCACTGGGCTACCACTGCTTTGAGGCCTTGAAAAAATATATTATATGAATAGAATTTACCTACGTTAAAAAACTGTTTATATTTTTTTAATAATACTAAAGCTCGTGAATAGTGTTAGAGTTATTAATATATATATGGAATTTATACTCTGTAATTATAAAATGTATTCTATGATTGTCAGTTGACACTTGTCAATATTATTTTAATTTTTTAAAAGTATTTTAAATAAAACTATCTTTTCGGATTTTTTCGCGAATTTATTTTGATTTTTGGTTTCCAACGTTTCGAATGCTTTACAGCAATCATGGTGACGGGAGAGACTGAGGTGTTAGATGTCTCTAAGGTATTATATAGTTATTATAAAATGTCAAGTATTTACGTAAATCTAAGAAAGTATGTATTTTTAAAAAGTAGTTCAACACTACTTTTTGTTATGAACTTGATTAGAATATTTTAGTTTAGTTTTACTTCATATCTGGTGGAAAGCATTACAATATTATATACATTAATTACGAGAATATCGTTTCATTGGCCATCCCGTCAATAGCTACTAAACAAAAAAAAAAGAAACAAGAGAAAAAGGTATTGCACTGTTTTGTCTTTGCCGATTTACATAATAGATATTTAAGAACGCAGATTCGATTCTGTGAAGGCTAATTTTTTACTTTTAAATTACAGATATTTGTTTCGGTCTAGCAAAGTATAAAATACTAGCATTACCCGCGGCTCCGCACGCGGTCAGATGACCAATAACCAAATTCTTAGGTTTTATATATTAGTATACTCTTACAATGCAGTTTTTGTATTTTTTCTCAGAAATAAGGTATTTTCTCGCGGTAAAAAGTATCCTATATGTTGACCCGGCTAACCAGCTATCACCATACCAAATTTCATCAAAATCTAAAAACTATAGATTCGGCCTCTGTATCGATAATAATGTCTATTTCAATAAGATTTTCCAAAAAATATTTAATGTACAGATTCCGCTTAGTTAGAATTTTATTATATGTATAGACGAACACTACAAGTAACAAATTCTCTGGCTTTTTTGTAAGAACAAACTAATAGTAGGGGAAAAAATCACAAACTTTTAAGGTTAAAAAAATAGTGAATCAATAATTACTAAAGGCGTTTCGGTATGTGAGGATAGTCCCTTTTTTCCCACTCAATTAGATCGGTGCTTTTAAAGTTGGAGAGTTTGACTACCTGTTACGAAAAATGCCGCAAAGGTGTAGAACAGGTAGGTAATATGCAGTTTTGTTTTGCAATGTTAATTTTATATTTGAAATTGAATATAAAAAAATGAGATAAATGTTATTAAGTTATCATAGAACTCATATTTATAGAATACCTATTATGATGATGATGATGTTCTCCTGACCGATTCCGGCTACGGCGGCCAATCTCATTGAGACTAGCCAACTGCGCAGGAGATATTATAGTGCTCAAGTGTACGCGCAGACACAGATGCACTCTCTATTCCTGTCACTGTCATACTCCGGTGGGACGACTGCTCGACACGACCAGTGAGAGTTAAGGCGCAGGACCGACAGCTTTACGTGCTCTCCGAGGCACGGGGGTGAAACATCGCCAACTTCCCAACTCCGGGCTGTTACTGAGACTTACTATACAGAAAGACTCAATAACTAAACTTGGCCCGACCCGGGACTCGAACCCAGGACCTCCGAGTGTGCAGCCGTACATGCTAGCCACTACTATAAGTAGCGACTCAACTTTTGTCCCTCAGTTTTATGGTTAGTAAAGATTTTTCAGAGATGAGATATTTGTTCGGAGTAAAAAGTATCCTAAATGTTGACCCAAGTAGCTATCTATCTTCACACTAAACTTCATCAAAATCTGTAATGTACAGATTTTACTCAGTTAGAATTTTATTATATGTACGTATAGATAAAGATTAGAATTGCATTACACTAACTATAATCAACTTTTATCATATTTTTAAATATTAGGTATTAGGTACTTGAGTTCTATGAGATGCTAAAGGAAAGACTTGATTGAAAATTTATAGGAACATTAGCAACTTAAATGCGTGTATTTCTATGTGTCTTACAGTAAGTCTATGTGTCTTACAGTAAGTCTATGTGTTAGTCCAGGTCATAGTCATATTTATGTATAACAATCTCAGCGTGAACACACAAACTTACAAACCTTCAGTTATAATAGTAGTGAAATTTTAAATACTTAAAAATCTATTATGTTTTTCACCAATTTAAAAATAGATAGTATTCAATTCGAGTGGCGTTTTTTTGATTCCGAAATAGTTTTTCGTCAATAATTTTAACGATTTTTTTTTTTGAAAAACAATATCAACGATGTTCTTTAAATGTTTCAATAAATGTTTAAACATAATATTAAGTTGAAAGTTTCTGAAATAAAAATTCCCCATGTATTTACAGTTACATGCTTTTTTAGTTTAACAGACGCAAAAAAAAAAACATCTAGGTATACTTAGTATTATATGGATATAGACATACACTTTCAGTGAAGAGTTTTTTATGGTAATCAATCTAACAAAATACAAACTCAGCACTTAATGGCAAATTTTTCAATAATCAGTAAAATTAGAAAAAAATTGGCTTAAACTTGTAATTTCGTTTCCATTTAATTAAGAGATTTTTTTAAACCAAAAAATTTTGTTGGATTTTTTTACTTTTATAAAATACTAGTAGAACCCGTGGCTTTGCCCTCGTTCAAACTTCACAGGTCCGATTCCTACCAAACTTCACAGGATCAACCGCTAGGCTAATCGGAAGATTGCCTGAAAATTTCATCAAAATCGCTTCAGCCGTTTTGTAGTCCATATACAACATACACACATCGATTTTCTTACATATAAATAAACATCGATAATAAATTGATGTATATACCGCCATCTAATGTCATTTTTTTTTTAATCTTTCTTTCTAATGAACGTATATAAAACCAACATAATTTTTATGTGTTATGTTTACTTCTAAGATATAGAACACTCGATATGAAGCCAAATTCGCATTAGGCCAGTTTTATTTTTCATGCCACTGCTTTTATACTGTTGAACTCATTTTAAACTTACAATTAGGGTCAATAGCAACAAGTGAGTAATCATCATAACAAGTGTGCTAAAGAATTTACAAAATTAATGTCAAATATTTTTCTTTTGCTTTACAAAAAATGTAATGAGATATTTTTTTTTAATATATATTTTTAAGTTTTAAATGCTCTTCTATATACTTATATACGTATCGATGTCTGTCTGATTGTACTAATTTACATTTTTTCAATAGAGAACCGCTGGCGTTAAGTCGTTGGCTTATTTGATTTGTTTATTTATAAAATTATTTTTTTTATAAGATTTTTGGTTATAGTTTATTGGTAAATTTTTTACTAATAAACTAATAAGGCTGGAGGAATCCTTTTCAATAAAAGCCATCTTACTTCAAGCCCTCCCTCAAAAGCGCCTTATTGATGGTTGATATTTAAAAATTCAAACCGGGTTCAAATTCAAATCAAATAGGGTTTGAAATAGGCAGTATAATGTATATGGAAAACTACCTTTTTCGAACTCAATTTATATAAAACCTCGTATATTTTAGTCAAATAAATAAAACACATTCCAGTATTTTTGCCGTGAGTATCCAATTAAGATACACACAAACGGTCAATTTAACTATTTTTCTTCATATTTAAAGCAAAATTGTCACTTAAAGTAGCAGTTACACGAAACCCTACGTATATATATTTTGAGATAAGAAAAGAATGCAATACAATTGCTACGCTGCATGAATGCAACACGATCTGCGATAGCATTCGTATGCTCCTATTTGATCTTTTAAAAGTTCTTTACAAATTCTTTTGATTTCAAGATAACTATCAGAATCGGAAAACTTTCAAAGTTTTAGGAAAACTAATTTAAATATATATATATATATATATATATATATATATATATATATATATATATATATATATATATATATATATATATATAATTAAAGTTTTTATTTTCCTTATACAATAATATTTTTTTAAGAATGAATGTAAAAATTTATAAAGATTAGCAATTACCAATGTTGTTTGTTAGTAAGTACTCCCTAGACACCTTTTAGTACCAAAAAATTAATTAAATTATTTTGAACTTTTCTAAGTACTTTAAGTTTTAATTTTTTTTTCATATTATTATTATTATTAAAGACAACCTGTTCTATTTATACTTAAAAAAATGTCTGTATGTTTTTAAACATAGTCTATGTATATTGAATTCTCATCCTAATATAGGTATATCAAAGTCGCTAGTAAAAGTTAGTTCTAACTTCTATTCTATGAAATATTGATGAAACTATCGATAATGTAACAATCAAGGGATTAAAAATGAATAGCAAATTACAGGACGAAGTTATTTTGTTGGCTCCCAACTAAGTTAGGGGAATAAAATATTTATTTATGGCGGATAAGACTAATTCAACTTTGAAAGCTTTTTGAATCAGTGCTCTCTTTATCTACTTTGTGAGGCGTGTTTGTAGTTCAATTTGTTATTAAAACCCGCAAGAAAGATTTTAACTATTACATACCTGCAAATTATCTACTTAATACTTTCTTAGATTTACGCGAATGTTTGACATTATTAAATAAAACTATCTTTTCGGATTATTTCGCGGATTTATTTAGATTTTTGGTTCCCGACGTTTCGAATGCTTTACAGGTCACGGGAGAGTCTCTCCCGTGACCATGGATGCTGTAAAGCATACGAAACGTCGGGAACCAAAAATCTAAATAAATCCGCGAAATAATCCGAAAAGATAGTTTTATTTAATAATTATCTACTTAATAAAACAGATAATACCAACAGACAAAAACAACTGTCTCAGCCATGTAGAACTAAGCAATTTTGCTCAATTTTTTTTTTGCTTTATATAACAAAGCTTAGCACTAAGTAAAAATATTTGAAAATCCACCCCATAAAAGGATTTAGGGACTGAAAATATGTATGATATACGTATTTGTACACATTAAGTCTATAAAACGTTTGCCCGATTTCACCAACATCACTTAAGCTACCACCTACGTATGGGATCCCTAGCTTAAAAGTTCCCCTAAACTAGCCCTTAAATTAAATTTCGTTTACCATCGTCAGAGCCCGTATTTCTAGTACCTATATTTAGGTGGCATTTAATTTTATTTTTTTAATTTTTAGGTGACCCCTAACTGTCGGTGAAACAGAAACTGTCCCCTAACAGCCCCCTAACCATGCTTAGGGGATCCCTTAAACTTAGGTGACGTTGGTGAAATTGACCATTTGTCTTTTGATTAAAGACTCTAGAAACAAATAGAGCTACACTGTCAATGCCGTCGAAATGACTCGTCCCTATAATTTTATACCTGGAGCCTATAATTTGGAAATTATTCATAAAATGTATATCCGATTGTAGGGTTGTCTTCATACTGGACCATGACAGTTAGGAAATGGTAAGATAATTTGCCTAAGTGAGGTTAGGCTTAGAATGAAATGCTTTCCGCTTATTTTACAATATTTTTTCATATAACAATCAATCGAAAACAAATTGAGCAATAATTTTTGAAAAAAGAAGTACTCAATGTACAGACTGACAGCACGTTTGGCTCAATTTGTAACGACCCTACTTGCTGTGCCAGCGGTCGCGGGTTCGAGTCCCGCTGGGGGCATTCATTTGTGTGATGAGCACGAATATTTGTACTCCAGTCATGGGTGTTTATATTTATAATATGTATGTATTTAAAGTTATATATGTGTTCTGTATCAACTATCCGGTATCCATAACACAGGCCACTTAGCTTACTATGGAACTGGATGGTGATGTGTGTTAATGTGCCAACATATTTATTTATTTATTATTTATTTTTACATATGTCTTTGCTTTGCCAATAAGTTTGAACCAATTTAAGGTTGCAAGATTGACAAAATTAGCTTCAAGCAGAAAGTCCACGTGTACAAAAAGAATAATTATTTTTTAACATATTTTATTATCTGTGTGTGTGTTTAATTTAAGAAATGAATATTCTCCTTGTACGAAAGTACCAAGAGAGGACCCAATGATATTTTATTATTGATGGAGCTTTGGAACTAAGTAATTTTCTCCGAAAAACAAAAAGTAAAAGAAACAGTAAATAATAAAAAGATAAGTTAAAACTACTTTCAAAGCTACCACGATGGAAGCTGCGGCAGTTCTAAGCTACGAAAAGTAGTAAAAACCTATCGAAAGCGTTATACAATAATGGACAAAGTTTGAACTTAAAACTAAGTATTACATGAGGATATGCTTGAAAATTTAAAGCTTTTGAAAAGTATTCTTTTACTGTAAAACTAGCGACTCATCCTCGCTTCGCTCGGGTTCGTCCTTAGCTTGCTTAATACAAACTTTCATCCCCTTAAGGGATGATTTCCGGGATAAAAAGTATCCTCTGTCCTTCCCGGGGTCTCAAACTATCTTCTTACCAAATTCCATCTAAATTGGTTCAGTAGATCCAAAGATTACCCCATACAACGTCACAAACTCATAAACACAAACTCACAAACTTTACGTCTTTATAATATTAGTAGGTAGGTATAGATTATAATATTAGTATAGATTTCAGATATTTTTGTTAAATATAAATAATTCAATATCTAGTTGTACTACCAGTAATAGCGATAATATAATTTCCCTGTAAGTTTAAAAAGATTGTTACAAATAAATGTAGAATAGAGACGGATTGAGAAAGGTATGGTACGAGTAGTTATAACGTATAAAAATGGTTTTGTGTGTTTGCGTGCGTGCGTGTGTGTGGTGATATAATGCTGACAGAAGGAAAGGGAAGAAAAAAACGTTTTGTGGTGGTTTCACATAGGGTGGAGTTCGTAGGGCAAATGCTAGGAGAAGAACAGACTTAAAATAGACATATTAATTATACATGCGGTTCAACCAAAGGAAAAATCTTTTCTATACATATAATAAAATTGTAACTAAGCCGAATCTGTACATTGAATATTTTTTGGAAAATCTTATTGAAATAAACATTATTATCGATACAGAAGCCGAATCTATAGTTTTTAGAATTTTTGTCTGTCTGTCTGTCTGTGACCGCATCACAGAAAAACCACTGGACGTATTTTGATTAAATTTGGTATGGTGATAGCTGGTTATCCGGGTCAATATATAGGATAATTTTTACAGCGGGAAAATGTCTCATTTTTGAAAAAACATACAAAAATTGCAATGTAAGAGTAAATTAATATGTAAAACCTAAGGAGGTTTATGGTCATCTGAACGCGGGCGGAGCCGCGGGCAATGCTAGTTCTATAATAAAAAATGTACTCTCTGAGAACTTAGAATAAAAGCTCTTAGAAAGCTCATAGTACATTTAATATTCTGACTGACAAACTTCAAAAATGGCAAAATCTATTTTCACCAATAATTAACTGCTTTTCATAATTAAATTATTCATTCCATTTAGAATAGACTGATTACTTTTAAAACGATTTTGACGTTGGCAATAATAAGTTAAAAGTAATAGTTTGACAAACTAAAAAAAAATTTAGTGAAATTCTCAGTAACAAAAGGAGCAAACCTGTTCAAGTCCAGACATGTCCGGTCAAGCATTTCACGTCGCTGTTTCGTATTCATCGCGTGGACGCCTTTTGCATAAGCTTGCGGTGATGAGACGTTTATTATCTTTGCCATACCTGTTATTTATTCCGTATATTTTTATATTTTCTGTGAAAACCCTGTTTAGCCTTCAAGAAATAAATTTACTACAAACCCAGTTTTAATTAATCCTTTAGATTTAGAAATAATTTCTCTACATTTAAATTTCTAAAATGTAGAGAGATTGAGAACGGTTTCTGTTTAATAATTAGAATATATTTAAATACCACTAAGTCATGTCTGCAAAATACAATTTCAAATCGTTTTATAAATAAAAATATATATTAAAACGCTTAAAATTACTCTCTTTCCAAGAGATTCTCATTGAAATTGCTCTATATATGTATATCCAAAATAATATAGAAGTGACAAAATGAACTTAAATAATAAATAAATAGTTGGGACAGTTATACACAGCACCATCTAGTTCCATGGTAAGCTACGAGGCTTGTGAGGATACCAGATAGTTGATACCATGAACGAATTAGAGACTGGACCTGACATAAAATACAAATGTATGAAAACTAGTTCAACCAAGTGACGCATAACGCACACAAAGATTTTATTACATTATTATAAACACTGATACACAATACAATATTTCTAGTGCTTGAACGTAATCGATAAAATACATATATCGATGAACCAATGAATGACATTTTAGACATTGGTTAGCTTAGTCATCATATTTTACATCTTTTAATTTATTCTTCTTCTTTTAATTTTAATAAATTAAAATAAATGAATTAAAGAGGCAATAATAATGTGTCAAATAATAATTCTTTTTTAATTTGATTTATATAAATACGATAGCATTGATGGCAACATTCTGTTGGCCTATAATATTGTTAATGAACAAATGAATATCGGGTATATATTCCATTAATATATAATAAATATTATTTTGTAAAGATTAAAAAAATATTAAGCTAATTTTATTAAATAAAGTGATTTTGTTGATTCTGTTATTGAACTATTTTAATTGGCAATTGATTGTCTCGGGTAGTTATAAAAATGTGACACTGTCCTAATATTGCTCAGTTCTTAATTAACATTTGTGAAATTAGGAAAAAGAAAAAGAGATTGCAAATTAAAGTGAGTGTTGGATCGTGAAAGTAAAATAATTAGTGCAAGTGGTAAAGTGTTTTAATACAAATCGCCAACCCAGAAGTTTAGTGCTAAAACATTATTGTTTGATTTTGTGTAATTTATGTGTTGAAATAAAATGATCTTTTTTATAAATACAATGGAATAATATTCCAAAGTATATAAATGTGGTATAAAATAAAATAAAAAATTAAGTACACATACTAATTATAATTTTTGCATTTATATTTTTATTTGATTTAGAAAATATTTTTATAAATTTATTGTCATCAGATTGTAGGATACTGTGGTAAAAGTATTTAATGTTATTGTACTGTACAAATAACACAATTCGTTTAGTAATTTCGTTAAATATCGATATATTTTTCGACATTGTCAAGCACTAGTCGATGTCAAATGGACTCACTCGACAGTTTAGTCATTTGTTCTGAATGGTATAATCCAGGGATTTTATGATGGTTGTCAGATGTCAACAATACATAGAAATATCGACTATATTTAACATAGTTGGATAATATGACATTTTATTTTACATTTAATTAAATTGTGTGATAAATAACAATAAATGTAATAAAATAATGTATTTACAAGTGAAAAGAAATAGTGCTGCTTCCGCCGTTATAGTTTTTACATCATTTAACACAACATTTAGTCATTTTTGGAAGATGTTTTGTTGACAAATAAGTGCTTGAGACTGACGCAAAAAACAAACGACCAAGCCTAAAATCTCCTGGTTACTGAGAAGACCGATAAAGGTACGTCCGCTTATATGTCTAGTCCAGTGGTTAATTCGTTCATGGTTGATACATTACACATATATAACTTTTAAATATATACATATTATAAATTTATAAACACCCATGACTGGAGTACAAACATTCGTGCTCGTCACACAAATGAATGCCCCCTGCGGGACTTGAACCCGTGACCGCTGGCACCAGAAAGTAGGGTCACTACAAACTGAGCCAAACGAGTCGTCATCAACTTATTTATCTATATATAAATAGGCAAAGACATAACAGTTCAGTAACTTTTTCTCCTCTGTTTGTAAACCGATTTTCGTTTTTTTTTTTGTTTAGTAGCCATGGATAAGCTTTAGTGTTATCAATAAAAAAAATATTATGCTTGAATTTCGACCGCAGGATGATTAGTTAGACTATTATTTTATAGGTTCTTGCATCATTAATGAAGAAATAAATACTAAGAATAGATCGTAATACGAGTACTATAGGAAAATTGTCAAAAACTCATAGCATTCTGAATTGGTACACACTCTTTATTATGCCAAAGGGTACACCTATTTATTTTTCGCTTAAAGCTTACATGAACATAAGTGAACAAATGTTTATCCAGACTGGCTTATACAAGTCGTAGTTCTGTCTCGATTCCATCGAAAAATGAAGATTTGAGTAATAAATTATTAGAATCACTTCAGTTAGCCTATAGAAGAAAGGAGCGTGGCACACTAATTAAATTAATTTCCTTATATATATATATATATATATATATATATATATATATATATATATATATAATATATATATATATATATATATATATATATATATATATATATATATATATATATATATATATATATATATATATGTGTCGTGTTATCCATATACTACGAACATCATCTTTGGTGGTTACTCATCTTGTGGGCGTTATCAGGGCTCAAATAATAAAGTATTCAGTGCTCAATACACAATTTAATCAGGGAAGTCACAATGTTATAAACTTGAAACGGTAATTCTAATGATTTAGAGCTAGCGGGTTCACAGTCACCGATCATCGACTTCCAACTACATTATCAAAGCAAAACTATGATCCACCATAGTCAACCGACTTCACTAAACCACGTATGTGCAAAGAATGTCGTGATGGCGTCTCGACCCCGCTCGAGACTAAATCTCTGCTCTAAATTCAAAATAACTTTAAAAGCAATAAAAAGTAAATTAAAGAACATAGTGACTTTAAACAATAATAAGGTTTCCAAACAGAAAAAGGTAACTAAATCCTCCTCCGTCTTATATATATATATATATATATATATATATATATATATATATATATATATATTAGCTTGACAGTCAAATTTTTAAAAACCATAATTTTCGGGAGGTTTTATAGGGTTCAAAATTTTAAAAGGTAAATTTTTATTTAAAAAAAACTAATATCTCAAGGGCTTATATGCTTTCTGAAAAGCCCAAGTTGAAGCCGCAGTCTGGTAATAAATTGTATAATACTATATTCCTTCGTAGTGTAGATTCTTTTTAGTTCTATATTTGACGCAATCAGTTTTTTGTAGTTTCTTTTTTAATTTTAAGCTCAATTATGTCAAATCTTAGAATTTTGCGAACTACTGTAATATTATCATGTAAACGATTCGTAAGTATGGTGTGTTGTTTATTTGTACTTTAAATATATTAATCTGATATCAATCTATAAGCATATTAAAATCTATTTGCAATATCTTGATAAAATAACTGAAAAAAAATCTTAGTACAGTGCTTATTACACTAAAAATAATATATTTTTTAAACATTAATAAACAATTCATTTAGAAAGAACTTTCAATTTTTGCCCTATTTTAATTGATCTATTTTAATTCAAATTTATTTTATGATCAATATTCATATGAGGAATAACGGAAAAAGCAGCATCAGTATCTTCTTTTCTGATGATACACATCGAAATCATGATTCCTAGTCATTCTAACCATGAATTATAGAGATAATACATAAGCGTAGTGTTGGAACATCAAATCATATCTGATCCAGTAAAGAAACATGTTAGAGCAAGTCATGTCATGTCTTGTTAAGCGCTATCGGTATATTTGCACCTGCTTCCTATTCACTGGATGAACACATTGTATATTCGTATATTGTCGATCGTATGTTTACCTGATCCTGATACAATAGCCTTCATATTGCTCTATGTAAGGTATTCACGCTACAGCGTGTTTCGCTCGTAAGTTAGGAATATTGAGTTTTATAACCTATTTTAGGTACTAGTAACTCGCCTGGCGTCATCCAGGTGACTCCTTTTATGTCTGTACTATTGAACCTCGTTTCACTCGCGTTAAATACTCTTTGCATATTTCTATCGCTCAGAAAGGACGATTTATTTATTTTATTTAAAAAAAAATGCCGGTTGAAAATCCGTTCAGTAGTTTCTGAGATTATCCAGACAAAACAGAAAGTTAGAGCGACAATCCATTTAAATTAATAACACATGGAGATAATATATATGTGTATAATATTTATACATCAAGTTTCGTTTACGAAAATCGGTAAGGACCAAGAAAATTAAGTAGTTAGGTCGCTTCTAGCGATAAGGCCCCTTGTTGCTGTGCATTTTTTTAAAAGCATATTTCTCTTTTTTATGTTTTTCTTGAGTGATGTGTTGTGATCGATATGTATTTGTGTTGTGATGTGTTGTGATCGATATATATTTAGATTCTGGGTAGATGGAAATGATTTCTTTTCGCCATAATACTTTTTTGATCGATTTCAAAAAGCAGGAGGTATTTTAAATATGTACCTATATTTTTTATGTATATCTTCGCCAATTATAAACAATAATTTTTATATTTTTTTTAAATCTACACTGTTAAAGATAAAATAATATTAAGAGCAATTTTGAAGTAGGTATTCCTTCAAAAATGTTTCTATTCAATTAGTACCTAATACAAAAATATCAGTGAAAACAATAAAATAACCACTTTTGGGCTGCGCAACAGGAAAATAATTTTTATAGCAATTACATTACCTGACATTATAGTCAGTAAGATATCGATAGTATTTATTGAATTATACTTATGGGATAAAAGAAACAAATACAAATAAATTTCAACAGCCAAGTTATAACTTAGTTGATTTTTGCTTGATAACTTTAAGCCAGCCAATAATCGATCATATACCAGTATCGATGTATTAAATCAACTTGTAAACAAGTCATATTTTGATACCATCAACTGGAGTCAAATCTCGATGATGGAAATCACACGAAGACCTAATTACGTACATTGTGTGCTAATCAAACTGTGGACTGCCTTTGACGAGGATCAAACGTTAATCAATCTCTTTGTCAATCGGTTTGTAAGCAAAACCTATCAGTATTACCAGAATATGGGAGAACTTTTCCTTTATTTGTATTATATACAACTTTTAATTCAGAGTAGTTGGCTTGAAAAATCAAGGGAAATGGGTTCAGATCCCGGGTCAGTTATATTTTTATCATTCTCAACATGATTATCAGCTTACGATAAAGGAGACCATCGTGATTACTCTTTACTTTCGAATGCTTTACAGCAAACATGGTCAAGGCAGAAGTTATGGTGAAGAAGTCTCCGCAACTTCGCTCTTTTTCATCTAAGATAGATTTAATTAGTACTTCAATACTATTGAAGTAGCTGGAGCATTGTAGACAAGGCTGTCACTAATTGGAGTTCGCTGAAGAAATCAGAAGACGTCTTTTACCTCAAAAGGTGGGCCCACACAGCTAACAAAATACAAAACGTACCTATTAAGACTATTTTTAAAACGATAAAGTATTGTAAATAATCCAGATGCGAACTTACATTTGTTATACTTAAAATATAATATATTGTAGATTTCATGGCTTTCTGTAGTTTTAAGATACAGTGTTTGATCTAGAAAATTTATTCTTATCTGAGAAAAAGGGTATCGAGAGACAGTCAGACAGATGTCTGTTTGTTTGTCTGTCAATACCCTTTTTCTCAGGAACGCGTGGAGATATCAAGTTGTAATAAATATGAAATACTCATATTTATTACAATACACAATATTCATTACAGTATACTCATATTTATTACAGTATACAATTCCTTGAAGCTGTGAAAAAAACAAATTTCTAAGTCAACGCAATCAAAATATACGACCATTTATGCCACATCTTTGACACTCGCAAGGGAATCAAAACCTACAGGGTACTTCCCGTTGACCTAGAATCATGTTTGGTAAGAAACAATGTTTTATAGCACAAGTAAAGGAAAAATCTTAAAACCGTTTTTTTTTGTTTTAATGTTTCACGCTACGGAACCCTCGGCGTGCGTGATATTCAGACACGCAATTGTTCGATTTTTTTTCAGTTGGTTTGGTTACCGGTTTTTACCGGTTTTAGCAAAAAAATAAATGCAGTTATTCTTATTTAAAAAAAAAAAGAATTTTTTCTTAGCGTAAACTTGATATCTACATATTTACATACATTTTTAATTTATTTTTCTCCCATGTCCCATTCGTTTGATTCGCCCTGCACATTAAGATTTGGTTTCATCTTTATTTTCTTGTATAAATAATTATATTTGAATGTACTGCTTTATTAATACGAAACAAAATATGGAACCAAATAACGTGTTTACATGAATATAAAAAAAATAGTATAATGAAAGCGTGTTGGGCAAGAAAGCCGGATTTTGCGGATACAACTCAATATGGGATATGATTTATCCAGCTTAAATATATGATAGTAGAGTTAGAGATCTACTTATTCGACTACAATTTCTAGCCTTATTCGAGATTATATTACATATAGGATGTATGTCCATTTGTTTTTTTAACAATATTAACACTATAACAATACGTGAGTTTATGTCGTAAAGAAATCATTGCGCTGTGTGGTCTCATCAGGAATAAAAAGAAATTAATTCAATTAAATGTCTATGGATGAAGTTGACATTAAATAAAAAATAGATCCAAAAAGGGTTTAGGCGGGAAAATATATATGATATAAAGAAAATGAAATATTGTGTACTTTAATAAAATTTCCATCATATTACCGATCTTTTAAAAACTGCCTTAAAACAAAGTAATGAATTGTATCTACTGTACATTCATAGATGGCGTATACATTTTATGGGTTGTATTCCACCATTAAAAACGTTAAGTCACCGAAAATTGTTTTATTAATTGAATTCAATATGGACATGCCACAAGCTGATTATATGAAAAAATATAAATAAATATGTTATATGTTGAGACATTAACACGCAGCACCATCTAGTTCCATGGTAAGCTACGAGGCCTACTTTATTATACCGGGGGCCTATATGTTATATTTTGTTATACCAGATAGTTGATACACTACAAATATATAACTTTAAATACATACATATTATAAATATAAACACCCATGAATGGAGCACAAACATTCGTGCTAATCACACAAATGAATGCCCCCAGCGGGACTCGAACCCGCGACCTCTGTCTGACACAGCAAAAAGGGTCACTACAAACTGATTTCTTTTACTCATAACATAACTGCTTCAGACATTACGTTAGTTAAAAGCCCTATTAGCGCTATATTCTTGTAATAAAAATACTTGCTGCTTGCTTACATGTAGACCTAGAAGTAATTAACATCAGTTGAACTTCGAACGTTAGTTTAGCTAACTAAACTATCCAGTTTAGTTTGGTTAGTGTAGCGTTTAAAGCGTAATTAAATGTTAGTTTTATACTGGGAATTCTAGCTCCTCGATCTCGGAGTACTGGAGTTGAACAAATGTAACACAGATGCTGTAATTCGGTAGAAAGTTGTTGTTGACTTCGATTTATCTATAATTTTGGGAATGCAGCAATGATATACTCTTTTTAATTAAATGCATTTCAGTCAAACTACTAGTGATAGTTTGTATTTAAATTGCCATGTAGGTATATCCATACTAATTATAAATGTGAAAGTGTGTTTGTTTGTTTGTTTGTTTGTTTGTTTTTCATTCTTTCACGTCGAAATGGAGTGACAGATTGGTGTGATTTTTTGGTGTGGAGAGTGATATAGGCTACTTTTTATCTCGGGAGATTATCTAATTCCCACGGAAAAACACGTGATAATATAATTTAAAAAAAATTGTGGTCAGAATTACTTGAAACTTGGTGTTAATGGTCTTCAATAAAATTAAATAAATACGTATTTTAGCGTTTTTAAAAATTCATCCTATAAGGAGTTAAAATAGGGGATGAAAGTTTGTATGAAACTAGCGTTTTAGAGATTTTTTGTAGTTTTAGCGCGAGCGAAGCCGCGGGTTCTGCTAGTAATATTATCAATAAAAAAACCGAGGTACGCACTCCAGCGAAGCTATAAGTTACTTATTAAAAAATTTTTTACATTTTGTTTAACACGTTTATATTGGGAACTACTAGTTCAAAATGAAAATTTTAATATAATATTAAGAACGATTATAAGGCTTTTTTCACCATGCTGACTTAGGAGGGCGCCATTTTGTGCAAATAAAGGACGTGGAAGCAATTAGCGGAGTAATGTTATAATAAATAATTTATAAAACTTGAATATACCTAGTGAAATATCACATAATATAAATATTCCACACATACTTTATAAAAAGTATGGTATAAACCATAAGAAAAAAATTTTTTTTTATTGAATAACTAAGAAACAAGCTCAACCTGTATAAAATGTAAAACATAGGAAATTACAGTTTTCTGGAACTATTGTTAAAAGCAACAAGAAAGGCTTAGCAAGCTAGTACTGATTTAATTAAAAGTTATTGTTTCGCCACCACGCTCGGGTGCCAAGCTGAAATGGCTGACACATTTTAGTTTTACTGAAGGTAATTCCACTACCTTCTTTGTTGTATTTTTAATACCTAATAACTATTAAAAATTCAATACGAACAATTTATACACGATTTTAGATTTACGCGAATCTATACTAATATTATAAATGTGAAAATTTATATGTTTGGATGTTTGGATGGATGCTTGTTACTCAATCAAGCCAGAACGATCATGATCAATGAACAGATTTGGATGAAATTTTGGCACAGAGATAGAATATAGTCTGGAATAGCACATAGGCTACTTTTCCCGTTCGTTCCCGTGAGATAAATTTGTTTTTGTTTTTCTAACTGATTCGTAATAATAGGATATAAGTTAGCCAAAAATTCCCACCACACGATTGGGACACCAATAAAAAAATCAAATAAAGTATGAGAATTAGATATCGTTCTATTCTATGTAAGTTATTTCTATCAAAACTTTAGTACAATTAACAAAAAATGAATATGAAAAATGTAACGATTACCTTAATAAAGCAATATCTAGATGATCACTTATTAACGGGAAAAACGTTTCTTCTTTCTTTTCGACAAATCGGCAAAATCTATACTATAATAAAACAGTAGAGGTCGAATGTCTATACATAGCAAAAAAAATCTAAAAACCGAGTCAGGGGGATGTAAGAAGACAAATAGAAATAATCCAGATTTTTTTCAATTTTTTTGTTTCTCTGTCTGTTTGTCTGTTTGTACGGGCTAATCTCCGAATCTATTGGACCGATTTAAATAAAATTTTCCATGGTGGGACCTTATAAATCTTAGATACTTTTAATCCCGGAAAATTAATTAGTTCCCGTGGGATAGTTAAAAAACTATAGTACCTTATACAGCTTAGTACACAACAATGTATGCACCTAATTTAGTAAAATTTAACATTCTGATACCTTATATTGCCGGTCAAACAACAGGTTACTTTTCATCCCGAAAAAGTGAATGGTTCCCGTGGGAACTAATAGATCTCTAATAGTATTTTTCTAGAGGCGAACCCGAGCGAAGCGAGGGTGAGCCGCTAGTCTTTTCATAAAATAATAAAATACTCCACTTAGATTAGTCCAATAATTTAAAGCGTAAATCTAAAAAGAAATTTAGCTTGAAGAGTTTTTAGTTTTAAATGAATTTTTTATAGTCATCTTTTAATAATGGGTGTTTTGATCATAGACAAATTTTTCCAACCATCTAACTACATTTCTCAATATGGTGATCAACAAGGATTAGTTGGACACACACAAGACTTTATCAAATTATGTACACTCTATTTGTATCGCAAATGATTATAAATGGAAATTAGCGTACAGTACACAATAATAATTATTTGACTGTTTATTATTTGATGTAATTTGCTGTCGCGTAGACAACATGTAAAATTAGTAGTAGTTAGTCGATGCGAGAGAACACTAGTTTGACAGCGTGTTACTTTTTAACCCACGACGTAAAAAGAGGATTTATAAGTTTAACGTATCTATGTGTCTGTATATCTATATGTACCTTTGAGTATGCTTTTCCTTTTCACTCTTTATTCCTTTCAATCTAAAAATCCGATGGGACTGTGCGACACGATTGGCGAGATTTAAGGCGCAGGACCGACGGTTTTACGATCTCTCTGAAGCAACATGAAACACCGCGAACTTCCCAATTCCTGGCTGTTACTGAGTTTTTTTTGATAGGAAAACTTAATAACAAAATTTGGCCTGACCCGGGTTCGAACCTAAAACCTCCAGATCTGCAGTATATGCTAGCCACTAGTCCACCGAGGCCTTTAAAACATTATAAACATTATAGCGAACTCTGAAAGTGCAATATAAGTAAAAATAGTAGCAATAATAATTAATCGTTAGTTAAGAAGCTAAATCAGTAGTTTTTGTAGCTGGTTTGATTGCTGATCCAATAAATGCTGTTTAAAAATAATAAACTAAATAAAAATTTCGTGACCATGCTTGCTGTAAAGCATTCGAAACATCGTTGACAATAGCTAGTTTTAGTAACAAAACGAATCATCCGTATCCAGGACCTGTACCAATTTAAATATTTGTATCGTGAAATTATTTCTCATTTCCTCATTTCACAGATTTCATGGAATTTAAATTAAATGCAAAATGTATAAAAATATTTTTAGTGAGACATTTAGCCTTCAAGCTCTGAATCTTTTCATAAGACGCTAGGAAGCGGTCTCAAAGAGATCTTTTCTATAACTTTTGATGGAGTTTACGCTCCGTCGCATTCACTTCATTTCACTGGAAATAGTTTTAATCCGAACTTAGCCGACTCTTTTGCCTTTAATCAGATGGTTTTCAAATATTTTGGCCGATCTATGTTCACTTTTTAATTTACTTCCTCAGATTATTCTCGAGAATAAAAGATAAAATGTGAGATTTTTTAAGGATATTGCTTCAAATTGCTGAGGTTATGAGATTAGATTGTTGACGAGTTTTGGTTTTAAGATAGTGAATATATGATTTGTGACAAAACTAAAATATTGATGTCGTTTAGATATTCTTATAATATATCAATAAATGTTTATTAGATATAAGAAACCCCTATAGATACTATGTACGTATATGACAACCACACGTATAATATATCACGACACAGTTTCCCAAATTGATCATCAGATTCAAATTTTGTTTTTATTTTCGGTGGCTATATATCATAAATAATAAAAATGATTGCGCCTGCGCATGATGAAGCGTACTTTCTTGATTCACTAAATTCTACAACCTACATGCTATAATATTTGATACCATATCTGTTTGAGAATAAAAAAAATATGCTGTGTTATTATTTCTTTTAAAAATGTAAAATAACAATGTAGGTAAAGTTTTAATATGCAAATCGATGTAACAGATTTCTGCCTGTTATACCTACATATTTACCGAAGTAAATGAGTAGCAATTGGCTAACTTACATTAATTATTTAATAATTCAATTCAATTTTCCTATTAATGGCATCAAAACAGACCAGTTCAGCACAGATTGCTAAGTCGATGTCACGAAGAATTTTTAATAATTTCTGCATTATCACATGGGACAAAATGATATTCTAAATTGTTATCGTTAATAGAAAACAATAAATGTATGGGAATGAAATGTCATATCCATACATTTATAAGACATATTTTTGACTGACGAAAAAAAGGAGGAGATACTCGATTCGACACGTATATTTTTTTATTTTTTATTTTATATTGTTTGGCTACGCATAACTTTTTACAGTGTAGTCCGATTTCGATGATTCTTTTTTTATTGGATAGAGTATACCTCAAAGGTGGTCCCATTAAAATTAAAAAAAAAATATCCACCTTGAAGTGTAGAAAATAGGGGATGATTGATTTTTCCACTAATGAATTTTATACTTTCTCCTTATATTGCTACTATTAAGTCTTCACTAAAAATGGAAAAATAAAAACAAAAAAAAAAAACAAACTTCAAAAGAAACCCAACCCACTAAAAAGTAAAAAATAACTGAATGGTAATTTTCATTTACTATAGATACCTAATCAAATATTTTGGAAGTCAGTGTGCTTTGCTGGCACCATCTTCAGTTAATCTAAAACTGTTTTTATTCAGTTATCTTTTAGAATTCAACTATTCCAACGCCATTTCGGTAGTTTTTAGCGCGAGTGAAGCCGCGGATTCTGCTAGTAATATATTGTAGAAGTTGGAAGATAGGAGGGTGAGGAAAACGTATAAAAGGCAGCGCCAGCGCCCGGCGCTCGCTTTTGCTGTTCGGCTGTCATCGGGTCAACATCTCGGCAACGTCATTCTGTCCGTCAGGTTTTTCGTTAGATTGTTACGTAATTGTTATAATTGTTTTAGAGGTCTTACATTTTTAGTTTTCGTTTCATTTAATTTTGGTTTGTTAAAATTAATTGTTTTCAAAGTAAATTTTATTTGTAAATTGTTTTCTTGAGGGTAGTAATAAATTTGTATTAAAAAAAATAACTTCTGGTCTTATTTATAAGATCAGAAGTGGGATAGGTCTCATTTAGCCCACTTCATTTGTTGTTTTACTGTTGTTGATTGATTTTCTCAGTTCGGATTTTTTTGTTTCTTTGTTTACGTTCTATTTTCGCGAGTGTACAAGTTAGTTGCAATATTTGGTGGTGGTTAGTGAATACATAGGTATTTGTGTAGTGATTGTGTTTACTAATAGGTTTTGCGATTCTGTTTTTATTTCGATTTAGTTACAATGTCAGATCGTGAGCGTGATCGTAGTGCGAGCCGTCGCGGTAGTCGCAGCCCCAGTCATGAGCGTCGCAGTGACCGTGATCGGAGTGATAGTAGACGTCGTGAACGATCTCCTGACGAGAATACTCGGTTGAGGCTCGAAATGAGAACAATGATAGCTCGTCTTAGTGCGTTAGAAAATAAGTCTAGGGCTACATCTATTCCAGCGCGTTCGAGTGAGCACATGGCGGGTTCTGGTGTTCGTGATGTGTTAGTGTCAGAAAATGTGCACGATAGATCGCCATCACGGCGCCGGCAAACACGATTGTTAGGGCGTAATATCTCGCGATCGCCTGATCGCACGGTTTCACGTAGTGTACGTCGTCCGTTGTCGCCGCGGTGTAGGTCAAGATCCCCTAATAAGTATACGACATCGCGGTCGCGTGACTACGTGTTGCCTACTCGAGAAGTTAGTCAACGCCGACGTTCTCGATCCAGATCGCCACGTCGTGGTAGCGAGGTGGATGCGTCGATGCATTCTACCATTACTGATCGTATTGTAGATGTGATGAATTCTATTAATAACGCGGGTAGATTTAGCCAACACTTTTACATTTCTAATTTCGATCCCGACCTACACAACATTGATGATTGGTGTGCGGAGGTAGATCGAGCTAGGGCCCTCAATAACTGGAACGATTTTGAATGCCTTTCGCGAATCGGTAATTGTTTAAAGGGTGATGCACGATTGTGGTTGAACGAGTGGGTAACAACTGATCGTACATGGAGTAATTTTAAAAAGGAATTTAGGCCATTGTGTCCGAAAACACCTGATATCGCGGGTATTTTAGCGGAGGTAATTAACACGAACTCCGATAAGTACACTTCTTATGCGGACTACGCACGCCGTTCCTTACTCCGCTTACGTATAGTACGTGGGCTGAGTGACGAACTGATTTCGGCTATAATCATACGCGGTATTACTGATCCTAATATTCGTGCGGCGGCAACAAATGCCAAACTGCTACCAAATGATTTAGTTGAATTTTTCTCGATTTATGTTAAGCCGGTGAACAATTCGAAAAGTTCTATGTCGCGTTCGGTTCCGTATAATAGAACCAAAGATAAACAGAGCTTTGACGTTGCTAGACGACGTAGTAGTGATATAAAGTGTTACTTGTGCGGACAGTTGGGGCATAGGCAGGCTTCGTGTACTAAACGACCTAGAGTTGATAGAGGCTCGAGCAGTTCTGCAGCCACTTCTAATTCCGCGACTCCGAAGCCCGCTTTTGTGCCGACTAGATACGAACCGTGCTCGTTTTGTAAGAAACCAGGTCATAAAGAGGACACTTGTTTCGCCAAACAACGGTCCGATGTAGCAAGCAAAGATACAGTTAATTTTTGTAATTTGTTGGTGACTGCTAACAATAGCGACGTAGTGGTAGCCGTTGTTCAGGACATCCCTGTAGATGTCCTTATTGATAGCGGTTCAACTGTATCGCTGATTGCTTCCTCTTTGCTGAAATATTTTAACTGTCCACGAAAGCCAGGTCTTCGAATTTTGAAGGGTTTAGGTAGTCAGGAAGTGGAGAGTACCTCCTATGTTACTTTGCCGATTGAATTCGATGGTTTAACTCTCGAAGTAGATTTGTTCGTCGTGTCATCCGAATACATGAACGTCCCGGTTATAGTAGGTACGGACGTCTTAAATAGAGACGGTGTTAAGTATGTTCGCACTAAGGGTCGTCAGTCACTAACTAGGGTTAATAATTGTTTAGATCAAGTAATGACGATTCAGTCTAAAGCTATTTCAATTAATACACCTCTCGTTGGTATTGAGTTACAAAGGCTGCTACAAATAGTTAATGACTTTTCAACATTTTTTATTTCCGGTACTGCTACTTCGACAGTAAATACAGGGTGTATGTCGATTAAATTAAATTCCAGTACCCCAGTTTACTACCGTCCGTACCGTCTTTCACATGCCGAGACGCTTCGTGTTCGTGAAATAATTAAAGAACTGTTGGACAAAGGCATAATTGAGGAATCTGAGTCGGAGTACGCAAGCCCTATCCTTCTTGTCAAAAAGAAAGACGGGACGGATAGGATGTGTGTAGACTTTCGTAAGCTCAATGATATTACGGTTAAAGATCGGTTTCCATTACCGCGGATTGATGACACAATAGGTACTTTAGTAGTCTAGACATGGCTACTGGATTTCATCAGATTCCCCTGGACCAGGACTCGGTACCGCTAACTGGATTTGTCACGCCAGAGGGACATTATCAATATTTGAAAATGCCTTATGGTTTGGCAAATGCTCCGGTAGTTTACCAGCGAATCATCACTAAAACACTTCGCGAGTTCATTGAATCTGGCGATATTCTTGTTTACATTGACGACGTCCTTATTTTAAGTAGAACCGTGGATCAGGGTCTAGTTCTGCTCCGCAAAGTTTTGAGTGCATTAACTACAGCCGGTTTTTCAATAAATTTGAAGAAGTGTTCTTTCTTATCAACTCAGATCGAATACTTAGGGCGTACAATTTGCGAAGGTCAGGTTAGGCCGAGTCACGAAAAAGTTAGGGCTTTGGTTGATACACCTGAACCGCAGAATGTTAAGCAGGTTCGTCAGTTCATGGGTTTAGCCAGCTATTTTAGACGTTACATAGCTGACTTTGCCCAGAAAACTGCTTGTATTGCCGCGTTAACTAAACAGGGTGTGAACTTAAACTGGGGATTAGAACAACAAGCTGCTCGAAAGTACATTGTTGAATGTCTGACGAGTGAGCCAGTGCTTGCTATATATGATCCTTCATTGCCAATAGAGGTCCATACGGACGCGAGCTCTATTGGTTATGGAGCTGTTTTATTACAAGTATACGAAGGTAATCGTAAGCGAGTGGTATCTTACTTTAGCAGACTTACACAGGGAGCTGAAGGTAAATACCATTCGTATGAACTGGAGACGCTGGCTGTAGTTAAGGCTCTCCAGTATTTTAGGCATTATCTTGTGGGTTTACGCTTTACTGTGGTTACCGACTGCAATGCGTTGAAACTTACCCAGCGTAAGAGAGACTTATTGCCTAGGGTGGCCCGGTGGTGGGTGTACCTCCAAGACTTTGATTTTGTCCTACAATATCGCAAAGGTACCCTTTTGTCCCATGCCGACTATCTTAGTCGAAACCCAGTTAACATGGTTACCATTCGAAAACCTCTGAATTGGGCTCAGATTGCTCAGGCTTCTGATGAAGAGACCCGGTCCCTTATTCAGAAATTATCAGATAGACAATTGGATCCTTCTCGCTACGAAGTTAGGAACGATGTACTTTACTTCAAGTATACACCTACTGGTGAAAATCCTAAAATGTTGTGCTTTATCCCTAAAGGCCACAGACTCAGCCTTTTACGTATATTCCACGATGAACATGAGCATCCTGGGGTAGAGAAGACAGTGGATCTTATTATGAAACACTTTTGGTTTCCGGGGTTGAGAGCTTTTGTCTCCAAGTACGTAACGCATTGTTTGATGTGCCTCTCATACAAGAAAGTTGCCCGCGCTCCCCTACAGCCCATTCATTCCTGGGAGAAACCAGACGTGCCCCTTGATACGATTCACATGGATGTACTAGGTCCATTGCCTGAAGCTGACGGTTATCGTTATGTTCTCATCGTTATCGATGCATTTTCAAAGTTTTGTCTATTGTACCCAATGTATCGACAAGATACTGACGAGTTAAAGCGTCATTTCACCAACTTCATTTCCCTTTTCGGAACACCCAAGCTAGTCGTAGCTGACAGAGGCCGAATGTTCCAATGTACCGACTTTATCAATTGGGTCAAAGACATGGGTGGTGACACGCACCTGATAACGCCTGAAATGCATCAATTCAACGGGCAGGTGGAACGTTACTGTCGCACGGTGCTCAATATGGTGCGCATAGAGTGCAATTATCGACAGCGGAAGTGGCCACATGTGATGTGGAAGTTGCAGTTGATCCTCAATATCACTAAGCATAGTACAACTCAGAATTCAGCCCTAAACTTGTTGATTGGTATTGATGCTGCAACACCACTCATCCGGAGTCTGGTCCGTGACGTCGCTGTTGAGGGTTCCAGCCCGAACAGGGAAGCCCTACATGAAATGCGTCGCCAGAGAGCATCTGAACTACTGCGTTCGAATCAAGAGCGTCAAGATGCATACGTTAACCAAGGTCGTAAGCCGCCTCGTACTTTTGAAGTCAACTCATTGGTTTTTGTTAGAAAACAGGCACAATCGACTGGGAAGCTGGATTCCTGTATGCGAGGGCCCTACCGCGTGGTGAAAGTTCTTCCCCACGGTCGCTATGAGCTTCAGCTCGTGGCCGGCTCGTACGGGAAATCAACGCAAGCGGCTGCGGAATACATGATTCTGTGGCAAGGAGAGTGGACTCCCGATGTGTGCTCTGCTATGTTTAATGGTGGGTTAATTCATTCATTTTGGCATTTATTATTATTATTTAATGTTGGGTGTGGTGCCGAGGTCGGCCCTAGCTACGTCGACCAGTTTTGGTCCATTGTAGCTCCCTTTATAGTGAAATCAAAGTTCTCCGCTTAGTCCTGTTGACTCCAGGAACTTCCAGATTTTCTGAGCGGGGAGCATCTGTATCTCTTCCGGTTGCATAATATGCTGCCCTAGATAGATACTTCTGCGGTGCATGAGTGGACCGCACGAGCAGAGGATATGCATAGCAGTTTCCTCTGTCTCATGGCATAGTCTGCACATTGCGGTCTGACTGAGGCCGAGGGTAAACATATGTTTATTGAGTTTGCAGTGACCAGTAAGTATTCTGGTTACTGCACTGGTTTTATACTTGTTGAGTTGAAGCAACTCTTTTGTAAACTTTTTGCGATATCCCTTAATTAGCGCTTTAGAGTGTATTTGTCCAGAAGTGGATTGCCACTCTTGAAGTGCTTGGCGATTGCAGTGAATTTTGAGAATTGAATAGGCATGTTGTTTTGCAATGCCACAGAATGGTTCTGGGCCACAATCTGGGGTTTCAGCGCCCCTTCTTGCCAATGCATCAGCCTTTTCATTCCCATCTATGCCTGAGTGACCCGGAACCCATCTGAGGGTAACTCTGTTGGATGTGCCCAGGACATTCAGATTATCCATACAGTCTTTGACCAACTTAGAGTTGGTCTCAAGAGAATCTATAGCCAGAAGTGCTGCTTGGCTATCTGAGTTGATGTAGATATTTTGGTTTCTAAGCTTCCTCTCCAGGATGACTTCAGCACATTTGTTGATGGCGAAGACCTCGGCTTGGAAGATGGTGGCCTCCTTGCCCAGATTGACACTCATGTCAAATCTAGGCTTAAGGCCATAGATGCCGCACCCTACATCAGATCCTTTCTTGGATCCATCCGTAAACCAAACATGACTGCCCTTTTTGTGAGACTCTTGGTTTTTTAGCCACATGTCCCGGTTGGGAAGATCTATTTGGTACTGTTTTGCGAAATTAAACTCTGTACTCATGCCATCGACTGGCATTTTCAGAGTTTTGTGTTCGAATGTCAACTCCTTGAGTTTGTTCATATATTGCGATTGCAACTTTACATTCGATTGTGTACAGAGCCTGTAGAGGCAAGATTTAGCTTCTTTTTGCACGTGGAGATATAGCGGAGCTATGTCCAACAATGCATTTAGAGCGTCGCCTGGTGCCGAGTGAAAGGCTCCCGTGATGATTAGACATGCCATCCGTTGTATGCTGTCTAGTTTACTCATAGTTGTCTTTTGTTTGGTTTTGTTACACCATACGACTGAGGCGTATGTTATGATCGGCCTTACCACGGCGGTGTACATCCAGAGAGCCATTTTGGGCTTGAGGCCCCACTTGGCTCCAGCCATTCGACAACATATCCAGAGGGCCATTTTGGCTTTTTGTATAATGTTGTTGAGGTGAGAGTTCCAGGTCAACTTTTGATCAATAGTGACTCCAAGGTACTTTACCTCATTTGATAGGTTAAGGGTTTTGCCATTGAGTCTGAGTTCGGTCAGCCTTTCAAGCTTCCTTTTCCTGGTAAATGGTACAATAACTGTTTTATCAGCGTTTATTGATAACTCATTTTCTCTGCACCATCTTGTGATAGTATTGAGAGCTCCTTGTAACCTGGTGGAAATTGTGTTCAGGCAGGGACCTCTTACTACTACAACAAGGTCATCTGCATAGCCCTGTGTATCGTAGTCGAGATCTGCCATGATTACAAGTAGTAGGTCTACAGCTAGTGTCCATAATAGGGGTGAAAGCACTCCTCCTTGCGGACAGCCTCTTGTAGTGTAGAAGTTGTGCGAGTGTTCGTTTAACGTAACTTTCGCACACCGGTAGGAGAGCATATATTCCACCCATCTGGTGGTTGTGATATCAACACCTTTTGCATTTAATCCTTTCAGGATGGTTGCCGTAGGTGTGTTATCAAAGGCCCCCTCAATGTCCAAAAATGCACATAGAGCTGTCTGCTTATCCTCTAGGGACCTTTCTGCCTTGTCGATCAGAGCTACTAAGGCAGATTCTGTGGATTTACCCTTTTGGTAAGCATGTGGTTGCAGGAAAGTGGTCTAGCCACAAGATACCTTGTTCTAATGTGCTGATCGATTACTTTTTCCATTGTTTTTAATAGGAAAGAAGTAAGACTAATAGGTCTAAAGGATTTGGGCTGAGAGTAGTCGTTTTTACCGATCTTCGGTATAAAGATAACCTTGACCTTAGTCCATTGTTCTGGTATAATGCCCAAAGCAAAGCTTGCTCTAAATAATTTTACCAGATGCGGGATAAGGAGTTCCATGCCCTGTTGAAGCAGAGCTGGAAAAATTCCGTCTTCCCCTGCTGATTTAAATGGTTTGAATTTTTTCAAAGCCCATCTAATCTGGTTAGGCCTAAAAATGGTATTGGCCATCTTCCAGTCGCAACTATTTGCCCTGTGGATGTAGTTTTCCTTTGGGTTTGATTCACTGCCGGTGACAGGGTACGATCCTGGGAAATGGGTTGCTCTTAAAAGTTCCAGCGTCTCCATCTCTGTGGTCGTGAAGGAATTGTCTCGCTTTTTTAAAAAGCCGAGAAAGATGTTTGGTGTCTTGGCAAGGACCTTGTGGATTCTCGCTCCTTTATGTGTTTGGGCGATATTCTCACAGAATCGTTTCCAAGATGCTCTTTTAGCTTTTCTGATCTCTTTGTGGTATTTAGTCAGAGCCTTCTTATACCGTTCCCACCCATACGGTGTAGTGGCCTGATTAAATAAGCGACGTGTGGAAACTCTAAGTCGTTCTAGCTTTTTGTTCCACCACGGAGTATTGTTGTTAACCTTAAGTTCCCTGACAGGACAGCTATTTTCATAGGCATTTAAGATGCCATCCGTTAATAAGTTGTTTAAAATGTTAAGGGAGTCGGGTGTCTTGATTGATTTTGGAAAATCCTTAGCTGCCTCAGCGAGCAGGTTTTTAAAATCTACCCACGAGGTGGCTTTGGGATTTCTAAGCCTTTTAGGCTCAGTAGTTATTGAGCCTTGTATGCTAAAGACAATATGTTTGTGATCGGACAAAGAGTTTTCATTACTGACATGCCATTTACTTATGTGTTTAGCGATTTGTTCAGTAGCAAAAGTGATATCCAGAACTTCCTGCCTAGCTCTAGTAGCGAAGGTTGGATTACAGCCTTTATTAAGTATTTGAAGGTCGTTAGCTAGGAGAAATTCTAAAAGTAACTCACCTCTTTTGTTGGTATCAGTACTTCCCCAGATTGTGTGGTGGGCGTTTGCATCGCAGCCAACAATTAGTTCTGTCTTGTGTTTTCGAGCGTAGTCGACGACTTTAGACAGTTCTTCGGTGGGGTTGGCTTTCTCTCCGGGCAGGTAGGCCGAGCACACAAGTGCTCTAGTTTGACCACGCCCTCTGAGAACGGTGATTGCAGCAACGGTGTCATCACTGCAAAGTTCTGTAACAGGCAAGAAATTAATACCTTTCTTAAAAACGATACAGGCCCTAGGCTTGGTGCCATTTTCGTTTGCTAGGATCTTACCTACTCCATTTAAGCCCGAAATCTTGGACTTGGCGTTAGTTTTGGCATTTAGTTAATTTATTTTTATTTGAGATTTTGCGGACATGTCTATGCCGGGACTTCTGTCTACTGTTACGTTTAATTTGTAACTTTTTCTGTTTTTATTTTTTTTGTGTGAAAGTTTTTTTTTTTAAGGGTTGTTGTGCTTTGTTTGTGTGCTCGGACACTGTCTTGGAGTTGCTCAGACATGTGGTCCTGGAGCTGTGTACACGCAGGGTCATGCCACGAGTTGGCCTCTGACGAGTCGTGGTGTGTGTGGCATATGTCTGCAGGGCAGACATTGTCCGTGGTTTTATTGTTGTTGGTTTGGGTTGAAACATGTTTTTATGGGTACCGATTCAACATGCAAAGTTATGTCTCATGTAAGTCCGCATAGGCCTCTATCGAGTCATGAGGGTGCACTCCCCCGACGGGAACTGCCCCGGGTGATTGGTACTTATATTTGTATGTTTTATATCCGCTGTGTTTAGACTGTTCTATTTTGTCAGTTTAGCTTACAAGTACATAAAGTTGGATGATAACCTTTTGCGCTGACTAAGAATTTACTAACTGGGATAATTTCCTTTTGTGAATTTATTCTGTGTTGTTATTTCGTTTTGTGCAGATGCAGAGGACGAGGAGTCGACAACTCCTAGCGTTACCCAGCCTTACAATGTTAACGTTCCTGGTGACGCGAGTGAGCCGCAACCTAGCACGTCAGGGACGCAGATACATGGCGAAGAGCCTGCTGCGTCACCCACCTTCACGTCGAGCGATGACAGCACAGAGCCTTCGATGCCAATGCTGGAGACTGATCTCCAGAGTTAGAAGATGGAGGAGTCCGAGGGCGGTCTCCCGTCAGGAAAGGCCGTGTAGAAGTTGGAAGATAGGAGAGTGAGGAAAACGTATAAAAGGCAGCGCCAGCGCCCGGCGCTCGCTTTTGCTGTTCGGCTGTCATCGGGTCAACATCTCGGCAACGTCATTCTGTCCGTCAGGTTTTTCGTTAGATTGTTACGTAATTGTTATAATTGTTTTAGAGGTCTTACATTTTTAGTTTTCGTTTCATTTAATTTTGGTTTGTTAAAATTAATTGTTTTCAAAGTAAATTTGATTTGTAAATTGTTTTCTTGAGGGTAGTAATAAATTTGTATTAAAAAAAATAACTTCTGGTCTTATTTATAAGAATATAAATATAAAACGTAAGACAATATTAAATTTTAATACAAGTCTACTGTTAAATATTCAAGACTTGGTATGTAGTAATTATTTCAATTTTCATAATATTTCGTATTTCATTTTTACGAGCTATTTCTCAATCATGATAAAATAACAGTTTTATGGTTTAATATTAAAATTCCAACTTAACTCGATGCATTTTACAAAGTTAGAATTTTAATGAGAATTTGATAAAATAAGAAAAATGAGTAATAAAATACAAAGAAATTTGCTAAACCGCTATATAAAAGATACTGGTAAAATTTCGTGACTTCGTCTACACTAGTTTAAATTAAATTAAACAATATAAGGGTCTATACACACCACGTTATATACGTTCGCTGTAAAGTATTCGCAATGTCGGGAAGAAAAAACTCTTACTAATAAAAATCGAATGTTATCTGGATACTTAGCAAGTTTGCAATCACAAATAAAAACTTTAATTTTATTTATGCCGTATAAAAATGCAAGTTTTATTATTCCATAAAAAGTTACAAATTATTTACGAGCAAAAAGCTCAGCCATTTGTTTTTAAAAACTCTAAAAATAAACATACATACAAAACGTGACTTTAACATGTCATATTATAGAGCATTTAACGCCTAAGTGTCTTAAATAATTGAAATAAAGAAACATAAAAAAGTGCACATTTATTCCCATTTTTTAATTTCTTTGTTTTGACTATAGTATATCATTGCGGCCATATCTAGTCTACTATGATCATCACATGTGGAACTAGACTGAACCATGCGGCTAGAGCTGTAATAAACTGTGGGATTTATTTAGGGGTACACTCACATATTTACATACTAACTCACATACTTAATACTAGCGACTCAACCTCGCTTCGCTCGGGTTCGTCCCTAGCTTGGCTCCCAATAAAAACTGTCATCCCCATTTTCACCCCTTTAAGGGATGATTTTCGGGATAAAAAGTATCCCATCTCCTTCCCAGGGTCTCAAACTATCTTCTTAATAAACTTCACCTAAATCGGTTCAGTAGACCCAGAGATTACCCCCTACAACGTCACAAACTCACAAACTATACCTCTTTATAATATTAGTATAGATTACAATTTATGTATTAACTGTATAGTATAGCTCCTTGGGCCTCATAAAAGCAATTGATGGAATTTGGGGATAAAATGATAAAAAACATATAGCAAGAATTTAGTAATTTTAATGTTTATTAAATAATCCCGAAATCAGTGGTTTTTTGTCTGGTATCATCATAATTATCTTATTTCCTGGTTTGACTGTACCACCCTTTTCTATTTTAATGTCAATCGGTTCAGCGCCATTTATAAGGGTAAAAAGCTGACCTGGATTAAAGTAATACAGTCGTTATAAAATGATCCATTATAAAATTTCCTTAATAACTAACTAATCTATACATATAATAAAATTGTAACTTAGCCGAATCTGTACATTAAATATTTTTTGGAAAATTTTATTGAAATAGACATTATTATCGACACAGAGGCCGAATCTATAGTTTTTAGAATTTTTGTCTGTCTGTCTGTCTATCTTTCTGTCTGTCTGTCTGTTACCGCATCACGGAAACACCACTAGAGGGATTTTGATGAAATTTGGTATGATGGTAGCTGGTTATCCGGTTCAACATATAGGATACTTTTCCCCGCGGGAAAATATCTCCTTTGTAAGAAAAAAATACAAAAACTATTGCAGTTTTTGTATTTTTTTCTTACAAGAGTATACTAATAAGAATATACTATACTATATATAAATAAGAATATAATAGAATATATAAATAAGAGTATACTAATATGTAAAACCTAAGAATTTGGTTTTTGGTCATCTAACGCGGGCGGAACCGCGGGCAATGCTAGTATTATATATAACTCAAGGCTTTACTCGCGACAATATAAACAGAAACTTCATCGTCAATCAGAAACATCAAGTTCAATTTTTTAAATTTCGAAAATGAGGAACTTCTATACTTCTAGTTTCATTTCCTATTTAACGTTTTCACTGGATATTAAAAAAAAGTTTATAATAATATATTTAATATTAACCTCCTTATAGAACTGTGTGCTGTGTTGTAAGTTAGTGATAGAGTCAAATAATTAAGTAAAAGAAAAATATTAAGTAAAAGGAATATGTGTGACCCTAATGAAATTATTTATTACGTAACCTTTTGTTTTGAGGAGATACACTTTAGATCTAGTATGACAAACAGCTACGCGATAGCCTTATGAATGTGGACGCTTAGAATCTAAGCAATAGACGATTACTATTAAAAAAAACATTTAACTTCTTACAACTAAACCTTTATCATATTAGCGATTCTTATATTATCTATCCCACTGTACAATAGGTAGCAAGTTTGATTCCGCACGAAGGCATCTTTTACAGTAAAAGTCTATTTTTGTATTAGTATTAGTTTAGATATCATGCAAAATACTAATCATTGACTGCGTGAGTTATAAGATGTGGCTACTGTTGAACAAAAATCTTAAACAAACATCCACTGTGGATATGGAAGAAACTCTCGAATTACAACATTATAATAATAATATAAATATAATAATAATATAAAAATATATAATAATAATATAAAAGAATATAAATTCAGCCTGATTTTTTTTAATAATTTACAATAAAGAAAATTACAAATATACTTAATTATATGTATATATAAAACAAAATTGTACAATTCATTATTATACACAATATATCCAATTTATATATCACAAAGTAAAAATATACAAGCACTTACATAATACAAGTATCATCCAATAAAATGAACAAATAAATGGTTTTTTCATATTCGATTTTAAACTGAATATTTTAAACGTTAAAATATTATGAAAAGTCCGAAACACCGAAGCCTTATCAGCAAAATTCATTTCATCTCATATTGAAAGCGTATTTTACACACTTCACTGGCATTGTTTTATTTTACAATTCAAATTTTCTGCAACCAAGGAACAGGTTTAAAGAATTTAATTTGTCTGAAATGAATGGCATTTTGAAACTAATAAAATTACTAACTACATAATATATTCAAATACGTTTTAACTTTTAGTATAGATTTCTCAGAGATGAGATATATTCCTATAGTAAAAAGCATCTTACATACCCGTTGACCCGGATAACCAGAAGCTATGATCATATCAAATTTCATAGACAGACAGACAAAAATTCTAAAAAGTATAGATTCGGCCTCTGTATCGAAAATAATGACTGTTTCAATTAGACTTTCCGAAAAATATTTAATGTACAGATTCGGCTCAGTTAGAACTTTATTATATCACAGATCATATCTAATAATATAATTCTATACTACATTATATGTATAGATAGATATGTACTAGGTAGTGAGTTGATTAGTTAACACTGCTTTATCATACTCCATAATAGGATTTGTATATTCAGTAGTCATTTTTAAGAACTTCCGTAGAAGTAGTTGTATTCACTTCCACTAAAAAATTGAACCTGTACTAAATACATATAAATTACTAAATTCTTTTAACCATTCCAATAAACTATGATAAAACAGATAAAAACTTCAAAATCACTTATGTGAGAGATTTACAAGACACCCTCCACCCTTAGGGGTTGGATTTTTTTGACATTTATATTAATGGTCTCTTGGTCTTGAGTTACTTATTCATTTAAAAATATAAAAGCTATCAGCAATTGGCGTATATAGTGTAACAAAGCAAAATATATAATACGATGTTAACAGGGTACCACCTACCACCAACTGCCTCGGTGGTGTAGTGGCTAGCATGTACGGCTGCACACCCGGAGGTCCTGGGTTCGAGTCCCGGGTCGGGCCAAGTTTAGTTATTGAGTCTTCCTGTATAGTAAGTCTCAGTAACAGCCTGGAGTTGGGAAGTTGGCGGTGTTTCACCCCCGTGCCTCGGAGAGCACGTAAAGCCGTCGGTCCTGCGCCTTAACTCTCACCGGTCGTGTCGAGTGGTCGTCCCACCGGAGTATGAGAGTGATAGGAATAGAGAGTGCACTTGTGTCTGCGCGTACACTTGAGCACTATAATATCTCCTGCGCAGTTGGCTAATCTCATTGAGATTGGCCGCCGTGGCCGGAATCGGCTAGGAGGACATCACCACCAACTCTTACAACTGTTACTTGTAGGTTTATATACTCTAATTAAGACTTGTTATAGAAAAAATAAAGAAAATTTTATAAATATTATATTTATTACATAACAAACAAATACAAATCTATCCCACGGGAACGGTACATTTTTCCGGGATAAAAAGTTGCCTATTTGTTATTCTGATGTATGAAGTTTATTATTGTACAGTTTAATGTAATAGAATGGGTTTTTAAACAAACAAATAAACAAACTAAAAAACAAACACACTTTCACATCTATACATAATTCGTTGGCTCACTATTACAAGGTTCTATGTTACAATTTTAGTACTTATTTAGTTATGAATGCTACAAGGTTCTATGCGTCATTAGCTACAGTTTTGCAAAACAAACCACTAGATAGCGGCACTATAACTACAAAATATTCAATGTTATATAGTTCTATGTTGTTTTTCTTACGATAACAAAATAACGAAGTTCTATGTAAAAATTACTAAACTTCATTTAAATTAACATAGAACCTTGTACTAGTAAGCCAACGAATTATAATAAAACTGTAGATGTCGAATGTCTGTACATAGAAAAGAAATGCTAAAAACCGAGTCAGGAAAATGTAAGAAGAGAAATAGAACAAATGCAGATTTTTTTTCAATTTTTTCGTTTCCCTGTCTGTTTGTCTGTTTGTACGGGTTAATCTCCAAAACTGTTGGACCAATTTAAATGAAATTTTGCTTGGTGGTACCTTATATCCCCGGTAAACATTTTAGATACTTTTCATCCTGGAAAATTAAAGAGTTCCCGTGGGATAGTTAAAAAATTATAGTAGCTTATACAGCTTAGTATAAATAAATAGTTTTGTCCATTATTTCTTTGGTTTTACTGAATTCTAACAAAATATTCGTATAATACTTTGAATAAAATAAAATATCTTATTTTACATATGAAGTGCACTTTCCATTCCAATAGGTCCAGAGATTTTTACGTACGGAAATAAATAATTAAACACAAAATCTTTGAAAATTTCTTAAGTATTTTTGTATCACATACAAATAATTACATATTTTTATATTTATATATAAATAAATATAAGATCAATATAAAAAATACACATTGCCATGCATCAGTATTGTTGTATCTAAAACAATATAATATATCTACTTACAAAAATCTAACAGATATAAATAAATGAGTATAATATCATGACCAATTTCGATCAAAACGGCCAAACTCAATAAGACTAGCTAACTGTACTGGAGCTATCGTAGTTACAAGTATGCACTCAAACACAAGTACACTCTATATTCCTCATTACTCTCAAATTCTGGTAAGACGACAATTCGACAAGACCAGTAAGGGATGAGGCGCAGGACTGATGGCTTTAAGAGCTCTCCTTAGCACGAGGGCAAACCAACGCCGATTTCTTAACACCGGACTGTTAATGAGAATTTCTTAACAGTAAAACGCATTGACTAAACTTGGCTGGGACTTGAACCCAATATCACTGGATCTTCAGCTTTACATCCTAGCCACTAGACCACCGAGACATTTGAAAAACTATTAGTACATAAATATAGAACACAAACGCGGGGCGTTTAATAATAGTATGCCATAAGAACGTGTCATTAATATAATTGCAGTACTTCAGAACATTAGAATTTAAGGCTTACAAATTGATAGAAGTGTAAAATATATATACTAAAATAACAATTTTACAGGCAAACGAGAAATAGCTTTTTCAATATCCACATTAATCGTCTGAATTTGCTACTTATATAAGATTGAAAAGGGGATGAATTTAGTAGATAAATAATATAACATATCTAGTGCAACAATGTATCTTACAATTTCTGTTAGATAGATAAATTTTTCTTCCTAATATATGCTATTAGCCATGCTATGCTATGACATGTCGTGTCATGCCACGTTTATTATAACTATGTCTTACAATGTTTAATGTCATGTGAAACAGGTCTCTTATATATGTATGTACTAGCGGCTTACTCTCGCTTCGATAATGTTTGTCGCTAGTAAAAAATAAAAACAAAGTTATCCCACAGGAACCGTATATTTTTTCGCGATAAAAAGTGCCTATGAACTATTCCATGACTTATCTTCTCTGTGCCAAAATTCATCCAGATCCGTTCAGCCGTTCTAGCGTGATTGATTAACAAACATCCATCCATCCAAGTGGGTAACTTGGGGGCTGAATTAAAAAAAAAACTTAAATACATATTTATTTCATTGAATTGAAGAGCATTAATACCAAGTTTCAAGTAATTTTGATCGTAAACATTTTTTCCTCATATAAACAGCATAACCCCCCTTTTACCCTTTTAATGGATGAATTTCGAAAAAAAATGACATTTGTATTGTTTCATTTTTCATTTCAAAGGTTTACCTGCACGAAAAGTGGTATTTATAACACTTTCCGTGCATCATTACGGAATTTCATACAAAATTTCATCCCCCGTTTTACCCCCTTATGGAATGAATTTTGAAAAATGCTAAACCATGTATTTATTTAATTGTATTGAAGAGCATTAATACCAAGTTTCAAGTAATTCTGATCATAAATAATTGTTTGCCCATATAAACTTTTTCACCCCCTTGTAGGTACCATTTTAAGGGATGAATTTCGAAAAAAAATCTTATACATATATTTCTTATTTTTACCTTAAAGTTAAGTACCACTTTCCGTGTATTTCACGTTAAAAATAACAGAGTTTCATACTTCTTTTATCCCCTATTTTACCCCCTTAGGGGATGAATTTCGAAAAATTCTTTCTTAGCGGATGCTTTTTATAGTGTAAGGAATATGTATTCGAATTTCACGTTTCTACGACCACTGGTTTAGGCTGTGCGTTGATCGATCAGTCAGTCAGGACAAAGCATTTTATGTATATATAGGTAAAATATATCACATTAAACAATAAAAATCTTATTTTGTTTTTAAAATAAGTCTAATCGTTTCGAATAAAACATAAAATAATTGCCGCCTCTATTTATTTTAGTGTCTATGTGTTAGTGTGTTACCAAAGTCAGAAGCTCGAAGAAGTATATTTTGTAGTTAAAATTTGAACGCAAACATGTTGTGGAGAATATCTTATAAGCAATTCATATTACTATTAACAATAGCTCGAACAACTGCAATTAATATAGACTTATTGCAGAATAATGTCAGCAACACAGCACCGCTTATGAAATGCTTCAGTTTAGTGTCTGAAAATCATCAAAATAGCTTTAAAAGCGCTATAACAATTTATGGAAATAATAACGTTTCTGAAGATGCAGCCGATAGTTTACTAAATGCTCTACTAGAAAATGGAAAACCGTTTATCAAAATTTCTGATAAACATACCTTACAAAAACTTATTAAGGCTTATGATGGCACAATGCTTATTGTCAGCTATTATCAAACTTGCGAAGAACTATTCTTACATATTGACTTGGAAATTTTCGATATTCATTTCCGCTATCTAATTATAATCGATGCTTTGCCAGATGAAGTATGTTTTAGAACTTTAAATAAAGTTTTGCATTCAATTCGACATTACGATATTACTTTTCTTACTAAGGATCAAAGTGAAGACATGTTTAAGTTAGAAAAATTTATTCTTGATATTAATGAAGAAACTTGTAATTTTGCTGAAATAATTCCAATTGAAACAATAAACGTGTGTCATAATGGTTCTCTACAAGGGAAAAAGATAACAGATGTTTTTCGTATCAAAGTACCAACGAACTTTAAAAAATGTAACTTTAATGTAGGAATGACAACTTTATTTCCGTATTCGACGTTAGAAAATAAAGAGTTATATAAAAATCTCGACGATATAGATAACCAATGCTACGGTGCAGACGTGGAGCTTATGAAAATATTTGCAGACATATTTAATCTTACATTGAAATTATATTACATTTACAGGGAAGAAGAAACTCCATTTTTACATAGTGAATTTGTGGGATATCTTCATAATAGGACACTAGATGCTTGTGCTGGAGGTCTTTATAGAATTTATGGAAATAGTGTTGCATACTCTGGTATATATTCCGCACAGGCAGTAATTTGGGTGTATAGTGTTGAGAGAGAAGTAAAATCATGGCAAGCATTAGTTAAAAAAACAACCGGGCTGTATATATTTTTCATATTTTATATTTGTTATGCAATACTTTGGAAACTGATGTGCAAATTTGACAATCAGATTTGTTCAATAAGAGACACTCTATTCTACGGTTGGGGAGCCTTAGTTGGGGCATCAGGCTTACAAGATGCTCCAAGTCTGAAATTAAAGATTTTAAATGTTTTTTATCTAATCATGTGCATACATTTATCATCTTACATCAGCACACAGATCTACTACTATCTAACTATTGAAGGGCCACCGGAATCTTACAATACATTTGAAGAATTATCAGCATCAAGTAAGACACCTTACTTAATATTTGCAGCGAAATATTTCCATAGGGATCATAAGTTCGAAGTATTTGTAAATACATCTGGTGATTGTGAGGCTTTCGAAGATTGCCTAAATATGATATTAGAACATAAAGGATCAACAATTATTTTCGATGGGTATTTACCTTCATTGCAATCATCTACTGCAGTTAATGACGAGGCAAGAGTGTTAAGAGTCTCAGAAAACATTTTGTTCGTTTATCACGAAATGCTAATGAGAAAAGATCACATTCTTGTCCCCAAATTTGATGTAATAACAGCGACACTGTTTGAAGCAGGCATATTTCAGAAATTGTATGTAGAAGCAATTGGAATTACCGTAGTGGATAAAGCCAAGATTGTGAATGAGAATATATTGTCCAACAGCTACAGTTGCATTGTTGGATGCCAAATTACGTTGCGCGAGTTGGCTGGTGCCTTTTATATATGGATTATTGGATGTATTCTTTCCTGCTGTACTTTTGTAGCAGAAATAGTTTTGAATACTAAGAAACCTATTCTACAAGAGTAATAAGTAATATTCAATTCGATGCATTTTCTTAAATAAATTAGTTTAATGATTGTTCTAACAAATTGTAGTAAAATAAATAAAAAAGCTTAATGGTCTGTAATACTTATTGAAAAGTAAATTTGTACACGTGTGATTTTTCTCTAATTATTAAACACATTTGACATAGATATTGTGTAGTTTTATTTTCAAATTTTCCGGAAAATTGCGTTTCTTTGGAAAAGTCAATATTATTTTTCGTATTGTATCATAAACAAAAAAAAATACATCAACAAATGTTGATAAAGTTTTAAATAGGTAGGTAGTATCACTTGTAGAAATCTTACAGGCGTTAAATGCTTCCTCCTGTCCGCCATAACCTAAGTTAAATTTATCCTATAATAAAGACGAGTTCTTCATTACTATATATTGTTTGTTACTTGAAGTAGTACATTGTCAATTATAAAGTTATGTAGTAGAAACAAGGTTTAATATGTAAATAAACTGCTTATAAATGATTTACAATTGTAACCTAGTATGGACATACATTTGTGCTCTGTAACGCTTTGTCTAAATTTATCTTGTAGATTAAGCGGCCTTGACATTTCAATTATTGGATTAAGCGAATGCAAAGTTTGGAATTAGAAGCAGTTTTAGATTATTATTTTTTAGGGTATGGTAGCCAAAAGGTTACCCTTATAGGGCATAGTTTTACCCTTTGGCTACCAGACCCTAAAAATTTATGTTTAGCTACGGAATTTTGTCAAATGTAAATCCCAAAAAAAAAATTAAAAAAATAATAATACCCTAATGCATAAAAAGAGAACCAAAACGAAAGGATAAAGTTAATGAAGGAAAAT
Organism: Brenthis daphne; assembly: GCA_947093115.1. Classification (NCBI taxonomy): domain Eukaryota; kingdom Metazoa; phylum Arthropoda; class Insecta; order Lepidoptera; family Nymphalidae; genus Brenthis; species Brenthis daphne. The sequence continues at coordinate 4,267,276 of OX352474.1, read as the reverse complement.
AGTATTATGCAGTCGGAGACATATTTTTATGCTTTTTTGCGAGTCTTGCTACGTATATTTATGTCTCCAAAATACATTCTTACATACAGGTCAAATACATATTTCCTCTGGGTTTCGCCGCAGTCAGAAAAAAAATTTAGGTGGCGCTCCATACATCTCAATGAAGCGTGAAAATAATTTAAGTCCAAATAGCATGTGGGGTGGGATATCTCTGGATAGGTCATAAAAATTCAGATAGGTATTCATAAACATTGTGCCCAAAATAAAAATACCTTTAAGTTCTCGTCAGTGTAGAGAGACAGACAGAGAGAAGCCGGATTCCATCAATTATCAATTTTATGTACTAGTGTTCGTCTAGTACCGCAATTCGACCATAATAATCATTAATTAAAATTTGAGGAAAACATATATTTATAGATTTAAAATAGATTTTTCCTATCTATATAAAAAAAACTTTCTGAGATTTACGCGAAATTTAAAAAAAAAACTTTTCGGATTATTTCACGGATTTATTTAGATTTTTGGTTTCCGACGTTTCGAATGCTTTACAGCAATCATGGTCACCGGAGAGAATTAGGTTATAAACGTCTCAAAGGCGTTATATATACCTACTTGTTACAGACGGTGCCTCCTAGTGCCTACCCACTATTTTACAAAAATGATTTCAAAAACTCAAAAATGGCACCAAAGTACCTTCCAATATTTGTTGATTTTACCTTACGATATCTGATGAACTGTATTGATGTAAAGTTTCATTAAAATCCAATCAGTAGTTTTTGTGTACTAAGCTGTATAAGTTACTATAGTTAACTATCCTACAGGAACTCTTTAATTTTCCGTGATAAAAAGTATCTAAAATATTGACCGGGGATATCCTTTATATCCACCATACAGAATTTCATTTAAATCGGTCCAACAGTTTCGGAGATTAACGCGTACAGAGAAACAAAAAAATTGAAAAAATCCGGAATTGTTCTATGTTCCTTCTTAGATCCGCCTGACTCGGTTTTAGCATTTTTCTATGTACAGACATTCAACCTCTACAGTTTTATTATATGTATAGATATCGTAATTGTATTATTAATAGTAGCAAGTAAGGTATTATTTATTAATTTATGACCACATAGGCATTTATTAAATTTGTTCATTGTAAATATTGTGCCGCGCATTTTCACTAACTAGTTAAAACATCTTCATTATGTTGAAAGCGCACTTTAAATCTACTTTAATTTAAGAGTCATTATAATTAAATTCTTACAGATTATCATTTTTCAAACTCAGATATTGTTGGATGTAAGTAAACTAAAATATTATTTTCGCTTATACTTTTTAAAGTTTCGTAGCCAAATTGCTTTTTCGACAGCTTTGTCCATCTGTCCGTCTGTCACAGCCATTTTACTTGAAATCCTTAGGAGTTCCATTTCTAAGGTTTAATGGGTTATATTGCAAATAGAAATATTAGCACTATACTAAATTGTATAGTAGCTGTAGATTTATGTTCTATTCGGGAATATAAAGACAATAGACGTATATGATACAAGCTGGACATAGCTATTTCTATTACAAAATTTATTCAACGATACAGCGTGAACTTTAACATTTATAATGTTAGTGTTATTTATAGTAACAATTATTTATATTAAAATATAAAAAAATCATTAGTTCAACATTAAATAAATAAAACATTAACTGTATATTTCATTTTTTTTTTAATTTCAGCAATTTATTTCCTCCGATTAAGTTTAATGAGATTCCAGTGTATTCGTCGGAGCAAGCATTCGGTTAATTAAAAAGTTACTAAGTCTCCCCACCTAATTTTTTCACAAAACTTCTGACGTATGGAAATTAAATGCCTGGGACACTTGATTGAACGTTCTCTGTAATTTTTCCTTAAAATTGGTTTCTTCATAACCATTTTATTTTATAGAAGTAAATAAATAAATATTTAAGTATAAATTCATTTGGTTTTCCATCCTACATACACTTTTTATCAATTATAAGTCTGTAAATATGTAAAAATTTAAAAAAGAGGCCAATGCTCATCATGCTGTAATTTTTTTTTTGTTTATGACACAATACGAAAAATAACATTGACTATTCCAAAGAAACGCAACTTTCAGGAAAATTTGAAAATAAAACTACACAATATCTATGTCAAATGTGTTTAATAATCAGAGAAAAATAACATGTGTACAATTTACTTTTCAATAAGTATTACAGACCATTACGCTTTTTTATTTATTTCACTACAATTTGTTAGAACAAACATTAAACTAATTTATTTAAGAAAATGCATCGAATTGAATAATACTTATTATTCTTAGTATTCAAAACAAAAAAATATACCTACTTACGAAAATCTTGCAGATATAAATAAATGAGTAGGTATAATATCATAACCGAATTCGGTCTCAACGGCCAAACTAAATGAGATTAGCTAACTGTACTGGAGCTATCGTAGTGACAAGTATGCGCTCAAACACAAGTACACTCTATATTCCTCATCACTCTCAAATTCTGGTAAGATGACAATTCGACAAGACCAGAAAGGGAATAGGCGTAGGACTGATGGCTTTACGAGCTCTCCTTAGCACGAGGGGAAAACAACGCCGATTTCTTAACACCGGACTGTTACTGAGAATTTCTTAACAGATAAACGCATTGACTATACTTGACTGGGATTTGAACCCAATATCACTGGATCTTCAGCTTTACATCCTAGCCACTAGACCACTGAGACATTTGGAAAACTATTAGTACATAAATATAGTACACAAATGCGGGGCGTTTAATAATAGTATGCCATAAGAACGTGTCATTAATATAATTGTAGTACTTCAGAACATCAGAATTTAAAGCTTAAAAATTGATAGAAGTATAAGTTAAATATACTAAAATAACAATTTTACAGACAATCGTCTGAATTTGCTACTTATAAATAAAAACTTTTTAACAAAAAAATAAAAACCGACTTCAAAGAAAAGCACTAAAAAGTAAAAAATAAGTGATTGGTAGTTTTCATTTACTATACATATCTAATCAAATATTTTCGAAGTCGGTGTGCTTTGGCTAAGTAATTAAAGCCTACCTATTAAATACATACCTAATCAAATATTTTCGAAATCGGTGCCAGCCCATACAAAGCAAAGCACACCGACTTCGAAAATATTTGATTAGATATGTATAGTAAATGAAAACTACCAATCACTTATTTTTTACTTTTTAGTGCTTTTCTTTGAAGTCGGTTTTTATTTTTTTGTTAAAAAGTTTTTATTTTTCCCTTTTTAGTGTAGACAGTAGTAGCAAAGTAAGAATTCTAAAGTGTTAGGCTTGTCAAACCAAACAAAATAAACCCAAACTCAAAGTATCTACTATTAGTTGTTGAAGAGTTCCACCTATCCACCTTCTGGCCTTACCATCAGATCGGGTCAACAATACCAAACCACTGTACTATCAACGAAAATAGAAACACTTGCAGTTTCAAGTCAATATGACAATTAGAAGTAGGTTAAATTCATTATTTGCAATTTTTCCACCCTTAGGGGTGGTATTTTTTTTTGAAATTTAAATGGGACCAATCTGGAAGTATACCCTTTCAAACAAAACAAAAATTGTCCAAATCGGTTAATAAATGACGAAGTTCTGAGGTAACAAACATAAAAAAAAAAAAAAAAAAAAAAAAAAAAAAAAAAAAAAAAAAAAAAAACATACAGTCGAATTGAGAACCTCCTCCTTTTTGAAGTCGGTTGAAAATTGAAAAGGGGATGAATTTAGTAGATAAATAATATAATATATCTAGTGCAACAATGTATCTTACAATTTCTGTTAGATAGATAAATTTTTCTTCCTAATATATGCTACTAGCCATGCTCTGCTATGACATGTCGTGTCATGCCACGTTTATTGTAAATATATCTTACTATGTTTAATGTCATGTAAAACAGGTCTCTTATATATGTATGTTCTAGCGGCTCACCCTCGCTTTGCTCATGTTTGTCGCTAGTGAAAAATAAAAACAAAGCTATCCCACAGAAACCGTATATTTTTCCAGGATAAAAAGTGCCTATGTACTATTCCAGACTATAATCTTCTTTGTGACAAATATCATCCAGATCCGTTCTGCCATTCTAGCGTGATTGATTAACAAACCTTCATCAATCCAAACTTTCGCATTTAAATAGTAATAAGATATATCACATTAAATAATAAAAATCTTATTTTGTTTATAAAATAAGTCTAATCGTTTCGAAAAAAACATAAAATAATTGCCGCCTCTATTTATTTTAGTGTCTATGTTTATAGTTACCAATGTCAGAAGCTCGAAGAAGTATATTTTGTAGTTAAAATTTGAACGCAAACATGTTGTGGAGAATATCTTATAAGCAATTCATATTACTATTAACAATAGCTCGAACAACTGCAATTAATATAGAATTATTGCAGAATAATGTCAGCAACACAGCACCGCTTATGAAATGCTTCAGTTTAGTGTCTGAAAATCATCATAATAGCTTTAAGAGCGCTATAACAATTTATGAAAATAATAACGTTTCTGAAGATGCAGTCGATGGTTTACTAAATGCTATACTAGAAAATGGAAAACCGTTTATCAAAATTTCTGATAAACATACCTTACAAAGACTTATTAAGGCTTATGATGGCACAATGCTTATTGTCACCTATTATCAAACTTGCGACGAACTATTCTTACATATTGACTTGGAAATTTTCGATATTCATTTCCGCTATCTAATTATAATCGATGCTTTGCCAGACGAAGTATGTTTTAAAACTTTAAATAAAGTTTTGCATTCAATTCGACATTACGATATTACTTTTCTTACTAAGGATCGAAGTGAAGATATGTATAAGATACAAAAATTTATTCTTCATATTGATGAAGAAACTTGTAATTTTGCTGAAACAATTCCAATTGAAACAATAAACGAGTGTCATAATGGTTCGCTACAAGGAAAAAAAATAACAGATGTTTTCCGTATTAAAATACCAACGAACTTTAAAAAATGTAACTTTAATGTAGGAATGGCAACTTTATTTCCGTATTCGACGTTAGAAAATAAAGAGTTATATAAAGATCTCGATGATGTAGATAACCAATGCTACGGTGCAGACGTGGAGCTTATGAAAATATTCACAGACATATTTAATCTTACTTTGAAATTATATTACATTTACAGGGAAGAAGAAAGTCCATATTTACATAAGGAATTTTTGGAATATCTTCATAATAGGACACTAGATGCTTGTGCTGGAGGTCTTTATAGAATTTATGGAAATAGTGTTGCATACTCTGGTATATATTCCGGACAGGCAGTAATTTGGGTGTATACTGTTGAGAGAGAAGTAAAATCATGGCAAGCATTAGTTAAAAAAACAACCGGGCTGTATATATTTTTCATATTTTATATCTGTTATGCAATACTTTGGAAACTGATGTGCAAGTTCGACAATCAGATTTGTTCAATAAGAGACACACTATTCTACGGTTGGGGAGCCTTAGTTGGGGCATCAGGTTTACAAGATGCTTCAAATCTGAAATTCAAGATTTTAAATGTTTTTTATCTAATCTTGTGCATACATTTATCATCTTACATCAGCACACAGATCTACTACTATCTAACTATTGAAGGGCCACCGGAATCTTATAATACATTTGAAGAATTATCAGTTTCAACTAAGACACCTTACTTAAGATTTACAGCGAAATATTTCATTAGGGATCACAAGTACGAAGTATTTGTCAATACATCTGGTGATTGTGAGGGTTTCGTAGATTGCCAAAATATGATATTAGAACATAAAGGATCAACAATTATTATCGATGGGCATTTGCCTTCATTGCAATCATCCACGGCAGTTAATGACGAGGCAAGAGTGTTAAGAGTCTCAGAGAACATTGTGTTTATTTATCACGAAATGCTAATGAGAAAAGATCACATTCTTGTCCCCAAATTTAACGTAATAGCAACAACACTGTTTGAAGCAGGCATATTTCAGAAATTGTATGTAGAAGCAATTGGAATTACAGTAGTGGATAAAGCCAGTATTGTGAATAAGAATATATTGTCGAACAGCTACAGTTGCATTGTTGGATGCCAAATTACGTTGCGCGAGTTGGCTGGTGCCTTTTATATATGGATTATTGGATGTACTCTTTCCTGCTGTACATTTGTAGCAGAAATAGTTTTGAATACTAAAAAACCTATTCTACAAGAATAATAAGTAATATTCTATTTGATGCATTATCTTAAATAAATTAGATTAATGATTGTTCTAACAAATTGTAGTAAAAGAAATGAAAAAGCTTAATGGTCTGTAATACTTATTGAAAAGTAAATTGTACACGTGTGATTTTTCTCTAATTATAAAACACATTTAACATAGATATTGTGTAGTTTTATTTTAAAATTTTCCGGAAAATTGCGTTTCTTTGGAAAAGTATCATAAACAAAAAAAAAATACATCAACAAATGTTGATAAAGTTATAAATAGGTAGGTAGTATCATTTGTAGAAATCTTGCAGGCTTTAAATGCTTCCTTCTGCCCGCCATACCGTAAGTTAAATCTATCCTATAATAAAGACGAGTTCAGTTCTTCATTACTACATATTTAATGATTAAACGAACTTACCTGTACGTGAAGTTCTATCATAATTATACGAGCGCCGAGTCCGAAGAGATTAGTAACCTAGATATTAATTACACATGTAGTTAGGCATAGATGTCACCACTCCTGCACTAAGTTGAGAGAAAAATATTATTTTGTTTTTACTGTCATTTCCTTTTCCTTTTTGTGGGTACTTCGTTCAGTTACGCCCTCGAAAGAGTATCGCACTCAACTGCTATTTCGCGTCTTCGCAGTATTTGTTATAAATAAAATATAAAAGTTATAACGTAATATTCGCGGTCGCAAAAGAAGTGCTTCGGAAAGTATACTGGACTTGGAGTAAATATTGTGTATAGGCGTCGGAGATTTTGTTGCAGGTATTTACATTTTATATTTTTTACAGTAATAAGTGCTTTCGTACCTATTGTGGTATATTTTTTATGCAACCTGAACAGTCATTGGGATTGTTTCAACGCATTACAATATGGTTGGTGTGCCTTCCATTGGGGATTGTAACCTAACCCGTAATATTTATATGACTAATCTGGTATATTTTTTATGCAACCTGAACAGTCATTGGAACTATTTCAACGCATTACAATATGGTTGGCGTTCCTTCCGTTGGGGATTGTAACCTAACCCATAATATTCATATGACTAATCTGGTATATTTTTTATAAAACCTGAACAATCATTGGGGCTGTTCGAATGCATTGGAATCTGGTTGGCGTTCCTTCCGCTGGGGATTGTAACCTAACCTAGATAAAATAAGATTTTTCATGGACTATTGAACTTACATGTTTAAAATTATCATATATTTATATGGTAATTTTTAGATATCTACCCGCGCACTATGCCCAGACGATTAGTTATTAAAATAGACTGGAATTATGCAACAAACTTTCGAGTCGTTTATTGCATATCGAAGGATGGTCTTAGTATGGAAAAACCATGAACGAAGTGGTTAATTCGTTCATGGGAAAACCATAACTATTTGATCTTAAAATACCAATTACCAATAGATTGTATCCAGTTAGTGCACCTAAAATCAAATTTTGTTAAAATAAAATTGGCTATTACTGATTACGCAATTAAACGCGTTAAGAGTATTAAAAATAAACAAAAGTAAATGTCTATATAAAAAATATAGATGTATTATATTTATAGTGCAATTGCTTGCTTAACTGAGATAATAAATTCTGAAATATATAGTATGGTATTATTATTTTTATAGTTAAATATTTTTGGGATTTGCATTTGACAAAATTCCGTAGCTAAGCATTAATGTTACTAAAAATTAATAATCCAAAACTGCTTCTTCTAATTCCAAACTTCGCTTCACTTAATCCAATAATTAAAATATCAAGGCCTCTTAATCTACAAGATAAATTTAGACAAAGCTTTACAGAACACAAACGTATGTATGTCCGTCCATACTTGGTTACAATTGTAAATCTTGTAAACCTTGTTTCTACTACATAACTTTGTAATTGACAATAGACTACTTGAAGTAACAAAAATATGTAGTAATAAAGAACTGAACTCGTCTTTATTAGAGGATAAATTTAACTTAGGTCACGGCGGGCAGAAGGTAGCATTTAACGCCTGTAACATTTCTACAAGTGATACTACCTACCTATTTATAACTTAATCAACATTTGTTGATGTAATTTTTTTTGTTTATGATACAATACGAAAAATAATATTGACTTTTCCAAAGAAATGCAATTTTCGGGAAAATTTAAAAAAAAAACTACACAATATCTATGTCAAATGTGTTTAATAATTAGAGAAAAATCACACGTGTACAATTTACTTTTCAATAAGTATTACAGACCATTACGCTTTTTTATTTATTTTACTACAATTTGTTAGAACAAACATTAAACTATTTAAGAATATGCATCGAATTGAATAATACTTATTATTCTTGTAGAGTAGGTTTTTTTGTATTCAAAACTATTTCTGCTACAAAAGTACAGCAGGAAAGAATACATCCAATAATCCATATATAAAAGGCACCAGCCAACTCGCGCAACGTAATTTGGCATCCAACAATGCAACTGTAGCTATTGGACAATATATTCTTATTCACAATCCTGGCTTTATCCACTACGGTAATTCCAATTGCTTCTACATACAATTTCTCAAATATGCCTGCTTCAAACAGTGTCGCTACTTTTACGTCAAATTTGGGAACAAGAATGTGATCTTTTCTCATTAGCATTTCATGATAAACGAACAAAACGTTCTCTGGGACCCTTAACACTCTTGCCTCGTCATTAACTGCAGTGGATGATTGCAATGAAGGCAAATGCCCATTGATAATAAGTGTTGATCCTTTATATTTTAACATCATATTTTCACAATCTACAAAACCGGCGCAATCACCAGATCTATTTACAAATACTTCGTGCTTGTGATCCTTAACGAAATATTTCGTTGCCATTCTTAAGTAAGGTGTCTTACTTGAAACTGATAATTCTTCAGCTGTATTATAAGTTTCTGGTGGCCCTTCAATAGTTAGATAGTAGTAGATCTGTGTGCTGATGTAAGATGATAAATGTATACACAAGATTAGATAAAAAACATTTAAAATCTTTAATTTCAGACTTGGAGCATCTTGTAAACCTGATGCCCCAACTAACGCTCCCCAACCGTAGAATAGTGTGTCTCTTATTGAACAAATCTGATTGTCAAATTTGCACATCAGTTTCCAAAGTATTGCATAACAGATATAAAATATGAAAAATATATACAGCCCGGTTGTTTTTTTAACTAATGCTTGCCATGATTTTACTTCTCTCTCAACAGTATACACCCAGATTACTGTCTGTCCGGAATATATACCAGAGTATGCAACACTATTTCCATAAATTCTATAAAGACCTCCAGCACAAGCATCTATTGTCCTATTATGAAGATATCCCAAAAATTCCTTACGTAAATATGGATTTTCTTCTTCCCTGAAAATGTAATATAATTTCAAAGTGAGATTAAATATGTCTGCGAATATTTTCATAAACTCCACATCGGCACCGTAGCATTGGTTATCTACATCATCGAGATCTTTATATAACTCTTTATTTTCTAACATAGAATATGGAAATAAAGTTGCCATTCCTACAATAAAGTTACATATTTTAAAGTTCGTTGGTATTTTAATACGAAAAACATCTGTTATCTTTTCCCCTTGTAACGAACCATTATGACACTCGTTTATTGTTTCAATTGGAATTATTTCAGCAAAATTACAAGTTTCTTCATCAATATCAAGAATAAATTTTTGTATCTTAAACATATCTTCACTTCGATCCTTAGTAAGAAAAGTAATATCGTAATGTCGAATTGAATGCAAAACTTTATTTAAAGTTCTAAAACATACTTCATCTGGCAAAGCAACGATTATAATTAGATAGCGGAAATGAATATCGAAAATTTCCAAGTCAATATGTAAGAATAGTTCTTCGCAAGTTTGATAATAGCTGACAATAAGCATTGTGCCATCATAAGCCTTAATAAGTCTTTGTAAGGCAAGTTTATCAGAAATTTTGATAAACGGTTTTCCATTTTCTAGTAGAGCATTTAGTAAACCATCGGCTGCATCTTCAGAAACGTTATTATTTTCATAAATTGTTATAGCGCTCTTAAAGCTATTATGATGATTTTCAGACACTAAACTGAAGCATTTCATAAGCGGTGCTGTGTTGCTGACATTATTCTGCAATAAGTCTATATTAATTTCAGTTGTTCGAGCTATTGTTAATAGTAATATGAATTGCTTATAAGATATTCTATACAACATGTTTGCGTTCAAATTTTAACTACAAAATATACTTCTTCGAGCTTCTGACATTGGTAACTATAAACATAGACACTAAAATAAATAGAGGCGGCAATTATTTTATGTTTTTTTCGAAACGATTAGACTTATTTTATAAACAAAATAAGATTTTTATTATTTAATGTGATATATCTTATTACTATTTAAATGCGAAAGTTTGGATGGATGAATGTTTGTTAATCAATCACGCTAGAACGGCAGAACGGATCTGGATGATATTTGTCACAGAGAAGATTATAGTCTGGAATAGTACATAGGCACTTTTTATCCTGGAAAAATATACGATTCCTGTGGGATAGCTTTGTTTTCATTTTTCACTAGCGACGAACATGAGCGAACCGAGGGTGAGCCGATACATATATAAGAGACCTGTACTACCTGACATTAAACATTGTAAGACAGTTACATTAAACGTGGCATGACTCGACATGTCATAGTATAGCATGGCTAATAGCATATATTAGGAAGAAGAATTTATCTATCTAACAGAAATTGTATGTTACATTGTTGCACTAGATATATTACATTACTAGCATTGCCCGCGGTTCCGCCCGCGTTCAGATGACCAAAAACCAAATTCTTAGGTTTTACATATTAGTGTACTCTTACATTGCAGTTTTTGTATTTTTTCTCAAAAATGAGATATTTTCCCGCGGTAAAAAGTATCCATGAAGTTGACTCGGATAACCAGTTATCACCATACCAAATTTCATCAAAATCCCTCCAGTGGTTTTTCTGTGATGCGGTAGCAGACAGGCAGACAAAAATTCTAAAAACTATAAATTCAGCCGCTGTATCGATAATAATGTTTATTTCAATAAGATTTTCCTAAAAATATCTAATGTACAGATTCGGTTTAGTTACAATTTTATTATATGTATAGATTTATCTACTAAATTAATCGTCTTTTCAATCCTATATAAGTAGCAAATTCAAACGAATAATGTGGACATTAAAAAAGCTATGTCTCGTTTGTCTGTAAAATTGTTATTTTAGTACCTATATTTGTTTTACACTTCTATCAATTTGTAAGCCTTAAATTCTGATGTTCAGAAGTACTGCAATTATATTAATGACACGTGCAGTTCTTACGAGGAAAGCCTTTTAAGGAAACAGATTAGCGTTTATACAGCATGCTATTATTAAACACCCTGCATTTGTAATACTATATTTATGTACTAATAGTTTTTCAAATGTCTCAGTGGTCTAGTGGCTAGGATGTAAAGCTGATGATCCAATGATATTGGGTTCAAGTCCCAGCCAAGTTTAGTCAATGCGTTTTTCTGTTAAGAAATTCTCAGTAACAGTCCGGTGTTAAGAAATCGACGGTGTTTTCCTCTCGTGCTAAGGAGAGCTCGTAAAGCCATCAGTCCTGCGCCTGATCTCTTACTGGTCTTGTCGAATTGTTGTCTTACCAGAATTTGTGAGTGATAAGGAATATAGAGTGTACTTGTGTTTGAGTGCATACTTGTAACTACGATAGCTCCAGTACAGTTAGCTAGTCTCATTGAGTTTGGCCGTTGTGATCGAAATTGGTCATCATATTATACTCAATTATTCTTATTCTCTATTAATATCTCAATTATTAGTTTCTCAATTATTATATCTGTTAGATTTTTGTAAGTAGATATATTTTTCAACCGACTTCAAAAAGGAGGAGGTTCTCAATTCGACTGTATTGTTTTTTTATGTTTGTTACCTCAGAACTTCGTCATTTATTAACCGATTTGGACAATTTTTGTTTTGTTTGAAAGGGTATACTTCCAGATTGGTCCCATTTAAATTTCAAAAAAAATACCACCCCTAAGGGTGGAAAAACAACTAATGATGAATTTAACCTACTTCTAATTGTCATATTGACTTGAAACTTTGCAAGTGTTTCTATTTCCGTTGATAGTACAGTGGTTCGGTATTGTTGACCTGATCTGATGGTAAGGCCAGAAGGTGGATAGGTGGAACTCTTCAACGGCTAATAGTAGATACTTTGAGTTTGGGCTTATTTTGTTTGATTTGACAAGCCTAACACGTTAGAATTCTTACTTTGCTACTACTGTTTACACTAAAAAGGGAAAAATAAAAACTTTTTAACAAAAAAATAAAAACCGACTTCAAACAAAAGCACTAAAAAGTAAAAAATAACTGATTGGTAGTTTTCATTTACTATACATACCTAATCAAATATTTTCGAAGTCGGTGTGCTTTGCTTTGTATGGGCTGGCACCGATTTCGAAAATATTTGATTAGGTATGTATTTAATAGGTAAGCTTTAATTACTTAGCCAAAGCACACCGACTTCGAAAATATTTGATTAGGTATGTATGGTAAATGAAAACTACCAATCAGTTCTTTTTTACTTTTTAGTGCTTTTGTTTGAAGTCGGTTTTTATTTTTTGTTAATTATTGTTTTAGTTACAACAATATTAAATATTGAAGGTAGGTGTTATTACTGATTTATTGTTGAATTAATAAGACATGGCAATGTGTATTTTTTTATATTGATCTTATATTTATATATAAATAACAAATATAAATATAAAAATATGTAATTATTGGTTTATTTCCGTACGTAAAAATCACTGGAGCTATTGGAATTTTATTTTATTCAACGTATTATACGAGTATTTTGTAAGAATTCAGTAAAACCAAAGAAATAATACACAAAACAATTTATTTATGTCAATCATAGCACATATTATATTTTGAAAGGCTTATCGTTCAGCATATATGTAACTTGTTATGTGTACCACATAATGATGTTGTTACAGAATAAAAATAAAATATAATACTATATAAATTATTAAATTTAAATAAATTAAAAATATATTATATGACTAGATGACACGTTATAAATTATAAGGATACTCGTATTTTGTGATATCGAACAAACAACAAATAATGGAAAAAACAAATTGTAATAAAAAATATAAATAATCTTAATACTTTCTTAAATTTACGCGAATTTTTGACATTTTAAATAAAACTATCTTTTCAGATTTTGTTTTACGGATTTATTTGGATTTTTGTTTCCCAACCAAATATTGGAAATTAAAAATCCAAAGAAATCCGGAAATTTTTTTGAAAAAATGCTTTTATTTAAAATAACTAATCTTCTTTATCTGCCCAAATGCTGTCACCATTGACTTCTGTAGTTCCTCTTACATATTTCTGGATAACTGGTAACTTGTACAAGTACACTGATATGATGGATCCAGTACAAGCCCCTAGCCAATACACTGCAGCATGCTCTATCAAAGTATGGCCTTCACATCCTGCTTTAATCGACGTGGCTAAAACTGGATTGAAGTAACCACCTGAGTAGTCGAAAGCTGTAAAAAAAAATTTCAGTTGCATATTATATTAAGCTCGCTATACACACAACGATAGGTAATTTTAATATTATTTTTATATTGTGTGTTTAACTGCCACATGCAATCCAATGCATCTGCAAATATACTCAAACGTGTATAGTAAACTTTAAGTCAAAAAATATATTTTTTTACTTTATGTTTAAAATACTATTTAAGTCGTTATTATATTGAGCATTGGCAACACTGATCAAACTTTGTGTAATTTGACTTCGACAAAGATAATGGATGAAATCATCACGTTTGCAGTATATTAAATATTTTTGCCAGTGCTCTAAAAGATAATGAAAATTTGCTCAAATTTTAAAATGAAAATAGAAACACGTTCTTATTATTCACATCTCTTCATATAATATATCTTTATCATTGATCATTCGGTAAAATATACACTAAAAAATATTATAAAAACACTGAAGACTTTGAAGCAATTTTGAATTTAAAAAAAAGTTGGTATTCAGAAAGGTGAACTGAACAATTAACGATATCGTCTCTTAAATTAAAGTGGATTTTAAATGCGCTTTCAAATTATAAAGATGCATTAACAGTAGCAACTGAAAATGAGAAGCAAAATATTTACAACGCCATGCTTAATGAAAGCCGAAATTGAAATGAAATCCGAATTTAAAACCATTTTGGTAATATAGTATTCTACTTGGTCTTCATTTTAAAATTATTTGTTTACATGGAATATACTTTAACTATGTACTGTATTGGAAAGTACTTTATATCTGTCTAAGTCCATGTTTTTAATCTATATTTTAATGGCATTAGTATTCCAATTCAATTTCATTATACTTATAACAGATTTTTATTTAAGTTAGTTGACACAGGCGTCTGAAGCAAACTCATACCTAATAAGAGGCTAGAGTCTAGAAAACTGAAGTCACAAATTAAAAACTAATTTGATCAAACTTTTAGTTACCATGTCATCTGAAAGTAATTTCACGAAGTGGATTTTAGTGAGTCGTTTTGAGAGGAAATGGTAAAAGTTTTTAGATTCATGCTCAGGTGCTGGATATGTCTTAAATTTTTCTTGTCAAAGTAATTGATTCTATAGATAGCTAATTTTGTTGTAGGTAGTTTTATTATAACCTAGCACAGTGGCGAGTGTTTTTTTTTTAAATTGACCAATCTACTTAAGAGATTAAGTGTTCAATTTAAAAACGCAATATTAGTATTAAGTTCCGCTAATTTTGTCTCGATACATAAACATTCCTATGAGATGCATTGCAAAAGGCTGGAATCGCGAGCAAAAAAAGGCATAATATCTCTAACAGTATCATAATATTAAAAAAAAAAAACAATTTAGTAGACAGTGTTAATTTTGACTATATATACAGATATGAGTTTGTTTCAGAGATTTTTAAGTACCTTTTCCTACATGGATTTTGCAAAAGACAGACACACTGAGGTCCGCATTGGCACTACTATCCTCATAGCGGTAAGTCAGAACCGTGTGCCTATTGAGAACCCCTGCAAAATGATAGTTAATGGATAGATTATATTAAGTGATCTTTTGCGTGCGATTTTCCTTTACTGCTTTATTTTGCTTAGAACTATTAACAATAGTCCCTGTTTTATATTATTACATAAGAGAGATCAAGCTATATTTTCCAACAAATTAATCCCATGGGAACTGTACATTTTTCCGGGATAAAAAGAATTCTATGTGCTATTCCAGATTATATTCTATCTCTGTGCAAAACTGCATCCAGATCCGTTTACCCGTTCTGGCGTGATTGAGTAACAAACATCCAAACATCTTTCACATTTGTAATATTAATAAGATTAACAAGAAGTAAGATAATTGCTAATACTGTTTAAAATAAAATGATCCAATGTTTTTGGTCGAAATGGTTCCAACAAATCTTAATAAAAGATACATTTTAGCCAAGATCAATATAGCGCATTATATAAATAAATGAAAAAAATCGGTAGTTTTGATTTTTATCTCATTAAAAATATCCTAGTGAAAAATTTCAGACACATTTTATCGGAACGTTATAAAATCTTATATTCGTTAGTTCTTTAAATATAAAATGAAGAATTTCATAAAATAATTTCCCATACAAACTTTCATCTCCATTTTCACCCCCTTAATGGATGATTTCCGGAATAAAAAGTATCTTATGTCCTTGCCAGGTTCTCAAACTATCTTTTTACCAAATTTTATCTAAATCGGTTTAGTAGATCCAGAGATTACCCCCCTACAACCTCACAAACTTTACTAACTACTACTAACAACTACTACTAACTACTTTAAATTACCTCTTTATAATATTAGTATAGATAAGATTATTACTAAGCACTAAATCTGTTACTTTAGTAATAGATTTAACTTTCTGACTAATTTCATAAAATACCTAAAAATTTCATAAAGGATTCGATTTAACTCTGAAAAAACTCCTCAACTTGCAAACAGATGGAGCCTTGTAACTCAAAACTTTTGCACATAAACGATTACCCTCGAACAAAAAAATCCGATAATTGTCAATTTGTCAGATATTATTAACGCTGAAATACTGATAAAGACAAAATTAAAATTCTTATATAATAGCTAACATTTTCGTACTTGAATATACTAAGAATTTAAACTCAGAACGACCGTATGTACAATCCACATCTAGCTTTACAAGACAACTTTGTCTCCTTCTGGTGTTACAACAAAACAACCAGTGATCTGGACCGTAATCTATACATATAATAAAATTGTAACTAAGTCGAATCTGTACATTAAATATTTTTTGGAAAATCTAATTGAAATAGACATTATTAACAATACAGAGTCCGAATCTATATTTTTTTGAATTTTTGTCTGTCTGCATGTCTGTCTGTCTGACTGTCTGTCTGTTACCGCATCACGAGAAAACCACTGGACAGATTTTGATGAAATTTGGTATGATGATAGCTGGTTATTCGGGTCAACACATAGGATACTTTTTACCGCGGGAAAATATCTCATTTCTGAGCAAAAATACAAAAACTGCATTGTAAGAGTATACTATTATGCTAAATCTAAGAATTTGGTTTTTGGTCATCTGAACGCGGGCGGAGCCGCGGGCAATGCTAGTACTGTATATATTTATGAAAACTAGTACCTCAAAAAACATGTTAACTTAGCTAATTCGAAAGAGCCAAACAATAGCGTGATTCAACTGACACATAATTCCATCTATTAGTAATAAATGTAAACTATACAAATGATAACATAAATTATACACCGTATAAGCATGAGTGAATTATAAAACTACTTGGTTTTTCTGTTAAGAAACTTTTATTGCCAGCTTCTCTAAGCACGTACTCGTCGGACCTACATCTGATCTTTAACTGGCCGTATCAAAGTGTCATCCCGCTACAAATGGCTAGTCTCAATGACAGAGGCCACTGTGACCCCTTTAGTCCAAACTAAATTGGACCAAATCAGTCATAAGGACTATATGATATGTCGATCTTGATCGTGAAAATTTTTTTGTACTATTACTCCTGCGGTAGGTAGCAAGCCATGAAATAGATAATAATCAAAATCTAAAAGTATTTATGTTATATATAATTTAAAAATGTTTAGTTGCACAAGGGACCATTCGACAATATTATAATTAAAGTTTTATCATTTTTCGTAATTTAGCGAAACAGCCGGAAGTGGAGCACTTTCGTTATAACATAAATAGTTTAATTTCAATTGTACAATTAAATAAAAAAATATAGCTTGAGCTCCCATTTCTATGCGATCTTGTATTTAGTGGTCATGTTATATGGTTTAGACCTTATTAGAAATATACATATGTGTATATATGTTTGTAAAACTTCAAGCTAGTATTCAATAAATCAAATATAGTTAGAATTTACCAAACATATATAATATATTCAATTGAAAACTTAATAGTCTATAAGATTTGTTTCAAAACAATCCATTTTTTTCTGATTTTAAGACATTTCTAATTATTCCAAAGTATCATTTAAAAAACTACACTGTATATTACTAGCAGGTACTGTTCCTATGAATAATAATTGATGATAAGTTAATATGACATATATAATAGATATATCTTTATATTATTAAAAAATGACTAAAATACGTGCATTAAATAAAAAAGCATGTTTTGATGGTCTTTAATGTTCAATGAAAATAAGTGGTAAGAGTTGAAAAGGATGATCAAAATCACTCCAATGATACATAATACTAAAGGCTGGTCCACACTATAGCGCCGCACTATAGTGATCACAGTCCGTTCTCGGTCCGATATTTACTAGTCCTAAAGTATTTTTATACAAAAAACATTGCTGGTGCGTAATTCGACCAGAACTGTACTCTTATGGATAGTGATAGTGTGAATGCACTAATTATTATACAATATTTATTTATTTATATAGATAAAAATACTTTACCAGACAGATATCGAAACGAGAACGAACCATGATCAGCACTATAGTGTGTATCGGGCCTAAAATGTCACTTACCAGCAACAACTAGTGATGTTCCGATGAAAGAGTCAATAGCAGTAGAGAATCTTGGGTTCAAGTCACTGAGACCTCTTGAGGCAATTCTGCAGATACAAGTCGCTACGCCTTCTACGATTGCTCCATACAAAACCGGCACCTTATAATTAAAAAAAAATAGTTTTACTAACTAAATATTAATGAAATCAATTATAAAACGAAATTAGAAATTAATTAAGACAATTCTGTAGATTTTTTTTGCAATTCCTTTAATTTTCTTACAAATATAAGTACATTTCAGGCCCTTAAAGGTTTTATCTGTTACAAAAGGTTTAATTGTTTTCGAGTTCGTGATGATAGAAAATGATCTAT
Source organism: Brenthis daphne (assembly GCA_947093115.1). Lineage (NCBI taxonomy): Eukaryota > Metazoa > Arthropoda > Insecta > Lepidoptera > Nymphalidae > Brenthis > Brenthis daphne. The sequence continues at coordinate 4,248,631 of OX352474.1, read as the reverse complement.
AGTGACGGCAGAGATTCTGTGTAAATCCATCCAATATAGCTAGTAGGGGTAGTCCATTTTAGTAGGTTTGTAGGTCGTAGGTGACACCATCCATTTTAATTTCATCCAAGTAGTATTATTTTAATACACTATAATATATTCTTATAAAAAATATATACTCTATATAAGTGAAAAAAGCATTTAGAGTGGGTCGGGAGGACGGGCCCACCAACGGGCCGGCGGCGCCCGCGACACGGAATTTTTAATGCCTGTTGTCACCGGCCCGCCGCGCCGGTGGGTCGGGGCGGCGTGCTAGGCTAGATGTCATATAATAATCACTTTTATGAGACAGCTTTTTTATTTTATGTTTTTGACCACTATCACAGTATAAAGACAAATTAGATTGTAATCTATACATATAATAAAATTCGACCTGAATTAAATTTGTACATTAAATATCTTTTGATAAAATCTTATTGAAAAAGTCATTATTATCGATACAGAGGCTGTCTGTGAACGCATCACGAGAATTCTATTGGACAAATGTTGATGAAATTTGGTGTGATGATAGCTGGTTATCCGGGTCAATATATAGGATACACTTTACTCCGAGAAAATATGTCATCTCTAAGAATCTATACTAAATGTTAAAACATAATACTCTAAGTCCAAAGTCCAAAGTAGAGACCTGTTACACCACCAATGTAATCTGTACGGATTATATCATATAATTATATCAATAGATTATATCAATCTACAATGGCTATCGATAACGATGGATACTAAAAGATGTACCGAAATAGATGCGCCACTAAACATTATACTCGTATCACTCGGTCAAAAATATTATCGTCATAAATTATCTGTGCACAGCTTTATAAAGGATATTTATACAATAAATGATGTTCAAGAAGATGTGACGATCACACTATGCACACCTTGGGAATGATGCCTATAAGCTCGTCCAATATTGGATACTAAATTTTGTTATTTTATATTAAAAAAATTCAAAAAAAAACTAAAGTCCCACTTCTTTCGCCAATTCTTCTCAGGGCTGAGGAATTTTTTCCGAACTACGAGTATTGACAAACAAATCAATAAAAGTATTTTGAAATACCCATAGAATAAAAGAATTTTGTATTTGAATATAGGAAGAATTTATGTTTGTACATATATATAAACAACAATACATATGTACATGTACATAATATGTATAACAAGCAACTCATCCTCGCTTCGCTCGAGTTTGTCCCTAGGTTAATTGCCCATACAAACTTTCATCCCCATTTTCGTCCCCTTAAGGAATGATTTTCGGGATAAAAAGTATCCTATGTCCTTCCCAAGGTCTCAAATTATTTTCTTACCAAATTTCATCTAAATCGGTTCAGTAGATCCAGAGATTACCCCCTTGTAGGGGGTAATCTCTGGATCTCGTCACAAACTCACAATTCATAAACTTTACCTCTTTAAAATATTATAGTAATAGATGTATGTATATACAAATTCAAGTTATCAAAAGAGGTATATCTAATAAATTAATTGAATAGTTTTAGTACCTGTTCATGTTTGTATTGTACCCTAACGGACTCTAGTGCATGCATCTACGTAAATGCAGCCTTGTCTGGAAAGGGTATTGTTATAGCGCCCTTGTAAATAACCTGAGGAGTGTATTCCTCGGATTTGCATTTAGGGCGCGATGTTATTTAATTACATAAACTTACCAAAAATCTAAAAAATACTTAGTTACATATATATTGATCATGCCATTTGAAATAAAAAAAATGTTGGATAATCTAAACTAATATCATAAACGTGAAAGTTTGGATGTTTGTTGCTCAATCACGCTAGAACGGCTAAACGGATCTAGATGAAATTTGGCACAGAGATAGATTTTAGTCTGAAATAGCACATAGGCTACTATATTCTGGAAAAATTGTACGGTTCCCGTGGGATTGATTTGTTTTTCTCTTTCTAGAGGTGACCCGAATGAAGCGAGGATGAGTTGCTAGTAATTAATAAAAATTGATCTATAAGTAACAAATTATATTATTTATTATATAATATATATCCTTTAGACATAAACATTATATACTCTTCTTCTTCTTCTCTTCTTCTTGAAAGTTATGAGGGACCACCTTAAGACCACCTTAAGTCTTAAAACTAAAACTTATTAAAGGAATAAAGAAAATCGGCTTGCAATTGACAAAGATACACAAAAAACATATAACATACATATAAAGAATATGTATGTCCATTCCAATTTAGCAGTCTTCGAGTTTAAAGTAAAAAATTGGAAAAAAATCAAGGAATTCAAAGAAGAAGAAAAATTAAAATCGGTAAAAATAACTGAGAATAAAATATTTTCAACTTTTCCCATTGTTATAATTGGTAAAATTATAATTTAGTTAATTGATATCGTTTTTCCAACGATTAAATAATCAACCTTTATTATATAGATTGATAATTTAAACATATTATGAATGGCCATCGAAACGGTTTCACGAGCTCTTCAACGTATTGAAATGAACAATTATTTTATAAAGAACAAACTAATTTAATTAAAACGGAGTAAATTTTCACATTAAAATAACATTTTACAAACAAAATATTTTAATTAAAAATATCGTAATCCTCGGCTCGCGCAGTTTATTTATGTTTAATTACTACGTTCCTGAAGGTCGTAATACGATTATGGATTCTGTGGTCGTACCGTGATGTTAGATAACTTGACATTTCTCAAAAAATCTGTACATTTAATAAAATTGTAACTATGCCGAATCTGTACATTAAATATTTTTTTGGAAAATCTTATTGAAATAAACATTGATATTCTCCTGACCGATTCTGGCCACGGCGGCCAATCTCATTGAGACTAGCCAACTGCGCAGGAGATATTATAGTGTACAAGTGTACGCGTAGACACAAGTGCACTCTCTATTCCTGTCACTCTCATACTCTGGTGGGACGACTGCTTGACACGACCAGTGAGAGTTAAGGCGCAGGACCGACGGCTTTACGTGCTCTCCGAGGCACGAGGGTGAAATACCGCCAGCTTCCCAACTCCGGGCTATTCTTGAGGCTTACTATACAGAGAAACTCAATAACTAAACTTGGCCCGACCCGGGACTCGAACCCAGGACCTCCGGGTGTGCAGCCGTACATGCTAGCCACTACGCCACCGAGGCAGAAGTAACAGGCAGAGAAATAAACATTATTATCGATACAGAGGCCGAATCTATAGTTTTTAGAATTTTTGTCTGTCTGTCGGTCACAGTCACAGAAAAACCACTGGAGGGATTTTGATGAAATGAAGTATGATGATAGCTGATTATCCGGCGCAACATATAGGATACATTTTACCGCGGGAAAATGTGTCATTTCTGAGAAAAAATACAAAACTACAATGTAAGAGTATACTAATATGTAAAACCTAAGAATTTGATTTTTGGTCATCTGAACGCGGGTGGAGTCGCGGGCAATGCTAGTACGCTATGAGTTTAAAAAAGTTTCATATATTAGCGTATTGAACCAAATAAAAAACAAACAATCTCTTTAATTTTATGATATTTGTATATATTATAGTATTTTGAAGCTTTTTACACTGTACTAAGATGAGGCATATGGGATAGATTTTATCCTGTGTGGGTTAGTAAATCGAAAAATCAAACGACACGTTTGGCTCACTTTGTAGTGACGCTACTTATTGAACCAGCGGTCGCGGGTTCGAGTCCTACTGGGGCCATTTATTTGTGTGATGAGCACGAATGTTTGTATACCAGTCATGGGTGTTTATATTTATAATATGCATAACACAAGCCTCGTAGCTTACCATGGAACTAGATAGTATAGTGTATGAATGTCCCAACATATTAAAAAAAAACAACTTAAATTTTATTTAAGTAACACTAGCTTTGAACTAAGCTTTGAGCTTTATAGACAGCATTGCTAACGGACGTTGAAAGAAAAGAAAACACTTTTCACGCCAAGGAAAGTTGTAGACCAAAACGGCTTCTAACGAATATTCATAGTATTTTAAAACAAAATCACCTGTAAATCCGCCGTGCAGTCTTCGAAAGCTTTATTTTTATGCGTTTCAGCAATCTCCAATACCCAGTACATCTGAACGTATTTGAAGACTAACAACCCTCCCGTCAACTCCGCCCAAGTTATCAATAAAGCCTTCCGTACGTCGCCTTTGCCTGTAAGTAGCATCAGTTAGTTTTAAAACTTTGCTTAAAAGCGTATTGGAAGTAAAGGAACAAAGAGCATATTCATGTATCTATTTAACTTTGAATATCACAATTATTTTTAATTCTTAAGAAAATTAGAAACACCAGTATCTGATAATTTTTGCTTTAAGAGTCTGTATATCTGAGTGTGCTATCGTAGCTCCAAAACGGTCTCAAAATGCTTCTTTTTTTAATATATTATGATACATATTAAGTTTACACCTTTCCGCGGCTTTTTATTTAGGCATAGCTAAGATAGAATGTAAAAAAGTTCTTTTATTTATTTTTATTTAAACACTTTATTGCACACAAAAATAAAAATGATACATACAAAAAAAATACATTTAAAGAAATGTGCAAAAGCGGCCTTATCACTAAAAGTGATCTCTTACAGGCAACCGCTAGAAGTAGGATACAAAAGTTAACAGAAAGCGGAAAGGTGCATATTAATATAAATAAAATAACTATAATAATGATTTCAGTTATTTTTTTTAATAACTTTCATACTTCGAAACTTAATTTTCATGTTCGTTTTTGACTGTAAATCGATATCGATGATTATTTTATTTTCGCAAGGTATCGATAGTAATTTCAATCAATGGTTTAATGGAAAGAAGCTGTCGAATAAATGGTGAATCAAATCGGTTGTAGAAGGTATTACTTAGTGGTTAAGTGTGTTGTATGAAGTTTCAAAATTCTAGTTCTGGTGCTTTTCTTCTATTCTTGTTTCCCCATGGGTAATCGGCAATATTTTTTAAAGCTTACAATTGTAAGTGTATTATAACATGTCAACTAAGTATGAAATAAAGTTATTAAAAAATAATTGTAACCATAAGTTATTTTTATTAATAACTTTTTTAAATCCTATATTAGCTATGCCTTAATAATAATATGATATTAATAGAAATACAAAAAAAATATTACCCAACAGTTTTGATCGATTTACAAAAAAGAGGTTTTATGTTCGTTTATATGTAGGTATTTCTTATTTATTACCAATATTATTATTTACCCAAATGTCTTACCTTCAATAACATCTTCGATGTGTGTATATGGACATGCCGTCGCATCCCCCCAGTTCAATGACCACCAAATCGTAAGCGCGAATAAAAATATAGCGTATGTTGCTACCCCGAAGTTATCTGCCACTGGAATTGAGAAAGTCAAATGTTAAGTACTAATTTTGCTTCTAGCTTCAAATGTAAACTAAATACGTAAATCTGTATAAATATAAATGTGAAAGTTTGTGAGTATGGATGTTTGTTACTCTTTCACACCAGAACGGCTGAACGGATCTGGATGTAATTTAGCACAGAGATAGATTATAGTCTGGAATAACACATAGGCTACTTTTTATCTCGGAAAAATGAACGGTTCTCGTGGGATAGGTTTGTTTTTGTTTTCCATGTTCAATATATATGTAAGCCAATACAGCAAATATCACTTTACAGATAAAAGTACCTCAGAAACTGGGCGTTAAAGTCGTCGAGCCGTAGCAGCATGAAAAGTAATAAATAAATATATACCTACTCAGTTACTCGATTACTATATTTTTGAAATTGTTTTCACATTATCAGACTGGTACTTTGATAACAGCATTCAATTTCATACAAACGAGCAAACACTTTCGATTTATATATAGATTATTAAAGTAGTTCTTTTAGGGATCAAGTGTTCCAAACTAATTTAAAATTAACATAAATGATGTCCTCCTAGCCGATTCCGGCCACGGCGGCCAATCTCAATGAGATTAGCCAACTGCGCAGGAGATATTATAGTGCTCAAGTGTACGCGCAGACACAAGTGCACTCTCTATTCCTATCACTCTCATACTCCGGTGGGACGACCACTCGACACGACCGGTGAGAGTTAAGGCGCAGGACCGACGGCTTTACGTGCTCTCCGAGGCACGGGGGTGAAACACCGCCAACTTCCCAACTCCGGGCTGTTACTGAGGCTTACTATACAGGAAGACTCAATAACTAAACTTGGCCCGACCCGGGACTCGAACCCAGGACCTCCGGGTGTGCAGCCGTACATGCTAGCCACTACACCACCGAGGCAGTACAATTAACATAAAACGTTATATATAAATCACTTAAAATTCCTATAAGTTCCTATAAGTTCCTTTCGTCGGATCTTCTCTGAAAGTAATTTCTTGGCGAAGTGGTGGCAGAGACTTAAGAAGCTTATGCTTGTGTAGAACATTTGTTTTACTTTCAGTTATAATGAAAAGTCTTGGATTCAATACTCTTACGAGACTAGCATGTCAATTTTGATAGGATACAGGTTTTAAGCCGTTCGATTATATCTAAAAATAAAGTAATGCCCACCATTTGATACGCACTTAAAAGTAATAAATTGTGTATTAAATCGCTTGAATGTGTTCCTAGGTGTTTTTTATTATATTCATAAAATTATAGTCAGACAGCGCCACCTTTTAGCATTTTTTATTACTAACAGCAGTCTACAGTTAGATAGTTTCACATAGTTTCTCATGTATACATAGTAAAATGTCTAGTTGTAATTGTAAACCCATAGATAGAACCAAAATAGTCACTTACCTTGGGATGAAAATTGATGAAAACTTTTCCTGGTCCTCTCATATAGAACACATATGTAATAAATTGAGAGTACTATTAGGAAAATTTTATCACCTAAGTCTTAGAGTACCTCCTAGTACCCTTAAATGTTTATATACATCACTAGTTGACTCAATAATAAGCTATGCCCTTGACTGCTATGGTCTTACATTTAAAAGTTATATACAACAATTAGAAGCACTACAAATAAGATTTTTAAAATTAATTGTATCTAAAAACACCAAAAAGGGCTGTAAAGGTGATTATAACAAGCTGTTTAAAATTTGTAATATACTTCCTGTTAGCCTTAAACATAAATATTTACTTCTAGTAAACAACCATGGCAGTCTGGAGCGCTCTTTGTTGGTGACACATGCGCAAGGTACCAGGTCAGTATCAGCGGGAAAATATATTGTTCCAAGGGTACATAATTATTATGGCGATCGAACGCTGGATAAACGTCTACCGTATCTCATGAACAGTTTGCCCGCTGATATTAGACATGAACCAAGTAAAAGTAAATTCGCCAAATTGTTAAAAAAATATTATATGGACAGCTTAACATAATTTAACATACCTACTCAAAATATCATGATGTAATATATATAAATTTAATATATATAAATGTAAAATATATATAAATATCCTTAAATATTATAATGTAAGATTAATAACTGTGAGACTCTGATCCCACAGACAAACTGTGCAAACAGTTTTGTGGGTCCATTGCAAAATTAAAAGTATATCATATAGTGTAATAATAATAATAATAAAATAAAAATAAATAAAAAATGTGTTACTCCAGGTCATAGTTTATCTGTAAGTATAATAAATTTTACTCAAATCGGTCTTGACTCTTGACATTTCAGCGTGAAAGAGTAACAAACATACATACATACAAATTTTCGCACTTAATAATGTGATTTACTTACCAACGATAAGTTCAAAGCAGCATCCACATAGCTCAGCGGCAGCTATGGCTTCTTCTAGAAGCAGCCTCACAAAGGATTCCTTCACAGTCTTCTGGACCAATCTTCTCGCACAGTGTGCCAGTAGAGATGTTAGCAGGATAAAGAGTGTAGACACCACTAATGGTGCAAACGTCACTCTGTTTACCTGAAAATAAAAAAAAAATTGATACATTTTAATAATCTATACTTTTATCGCAATATAAATAATTATTACTCGTGTTGAAATTTAGCCGATTTTCATAAAAATCTAATTTAACATCAGCATTAGTTGATCGTCCATTTAAACAGAGAGGTGTTTATAGTTTTTCTAACTGACATAAATTTTCTTAAAAATCCAAACATCAATTTTCATCACAATGGGGTCAGTTATGATAACCAAGCAAAGCGAAAGATCGGTTTTTCATTTCATTTTTATAAATTTATATACAATTTCTTAAATTTACTATATATTTAGGTCCTACTTATAATTCTTATAGGTTACACTATGGAAAATAATTATTGGTCTAACTGCATGTGTTGTTTTGAATAATTTTCAAGCGAAATTTGTTACAGGTAAGCTTTTATACTTCGAAAATGGGATGAACGATCTATTTTATTGGAACAAACATGCTCATACATTATTGCAAACATTCGAATAGCTCTTGCATAAAGTACGCTTCATATGACTTGAATATAAATCATGATCATATTTGATGTATTTATAAGTCCTAACTTAGTTTGTATACTTAATGTGCTTTTGTAAGCACATTGAGTTCTTGTACAGATACTAGCTTTCGTCAAGTTCTTTACTTGGTATTATCTATATAAATAAAAATGAATAGCTAAATGTGTTGCTAAGCGCAAAAATTGAGAACCACTGGACTAATTCGGCTATTTTTTTTATTCAAATATTCGCTTAAGTCCGAGGAAGTTTCTTAAGAAGAGAAAAATTGGAAAAAATGCCCGGGAAAATATAAAAAACATCATTTTTCTAATCGGACCTGCTACTGGGCCACTTAATTTGACAGAACGAGGTCTGTCGGGGCAGCTAGTTTTATATAGATTTCTTAGAATCACGTTTACATAATAATTGAAAGTCATACGTATAATCTTACTACTATATAAATGCGAAAGTTTAGATGGACAGATGTTTGTTACTCAAATACGCCAGAACGACTGAACGGATCTGGATGAAATTTGGCACAGAGATAGATTATAGTCTGGAATACTTTTTATCCCGGAAAAATATACGGTTACCGTGTGATAGATTCGTTTTTGTTTTTCAATAGGGACGAAGTCGAGTGAAGCGAAGGTGAGCCGCTAGTATATCTATATATTACTTCACGCTTTATCCCTTCCGGTTAGGTTATGTGGTTCTTTTTGTTTATCCCATAATAAAAATAACTGACATTTATAAAGAGCTGACAATCGCTGACTTGGTTTTATTTGAACATACGAGTTCATTATATGATTAATACTGTTTTTTTTTGTGTTTTAAAAACCTATTCTATAATCATCAAAATTAATTTAGCAAGTTTTCATAATTAGTCGGAATTCGAAGTTATGGACAGACGGACAACCAGACACACAAAACCGCGGGTATAAACTAGTAATAACATTAAAGGAGATAATTATTATAATTATTCAGACATCAGGTAGTAGGTAAGATTGTTTACGTAAGCTTAACGAGATAATAAGCGCATGTGCTGAGATGCAAGTTTCAAACTGAAAGTCTACTAACTAGAATACGTCGTGCAGTTTCAGCGAAGTTTCGAAGAACAACACTTTTCTTTGTTTTCCCATAATGCTTATGGTACATTATATTTTATGTAGAAAGTTTATTGGGTAATAAGTTTGATGTTTCATAACTAGCGGCTTACTTATTTATCTTTTGGATTTATAATATTACTAGCAGAACCCGCGGCTTTACTTGCGCTAAAACTACAAAAAATCCCTAAAAAGATAGTTTCATACACACTTTCATCCTCTATTTTACCCCCTTATGGGATGAATTTCGAAAAATGCTAAAACACGTATTTATTTAATTTTATTGAAGAGCATTAATACCAAGTTTCAAGTAATTCTGATCATAAATCTTTTTTTGGATTGTATTATAACTTGTATTCCCATGGGAATTAGATAATCTGTCGCGGTAACAAGTAGCCTATGTCACTCTCTAGCTCTCTAACTATCTCCATACAAAAAATCCCGCCAATCCTTCAGTCCGTTTCAACGTGAAAGAAGGACGGACAAACAAACAAACAAACAAACAAACAAACAAACAAACAAACAAACAAACAAACACACATTCACATTTATAATATTATAGTTTATTTAGTATGGATATACGCCATCTTTTTACAATGAATAACGCTAGCTTATGTATTATTACAATTCAATTTCAACGAATTCCAAAAATGGAGGTTCTCAATTCAGTTGTATTTTTTTTATGTTTGTTACCTCAGAAATCCACTTATAAACCGATTTGGAAAATTCTTTTTTGTTTGAAAGTATATATATTATATATAGTTCCCGTTTGGTCCCATTTAAAGAAGAAAAAATACCCTAATGAGATAAGAACATTTAATATGTAAATATAACAAATATAACAACTTTAATTATAGTTAAAATATCAATCAATTTGTGATGTATTTATCGAAATAGCATTTGCTTTGCATTAGTTGGCACCGACTTCGATTTGTTTACATACACACAAACAAACATACACATAGTACGATATTAGGAAAAAAATGACTTATAAAATAAACAACTATTTACTTCAAGTAATAACATAAAATATAAGGCTAAAGTGGAAAGTTATCATTCAGAGTCCAGTTCTATACAGCGCATTCGCCACAGTGCCAACTTGTCAAATTGAGTTTTAGTCTGAAAATGTTTACACACCCGTTCAACGGCTGACGGATACGGTGTGAAAAATACGCGGTTAAAATTGGTTCAAAGTTCAAGGTTTAAGACTGAAATTTCAATAGTAGTATTAGTTAAATTTGTCGCTTAATTATGATGCTTCTATAATGATACTTTCTTAGATTTACGCGAATATTTGACATTTTAAATAAAACTATCTTTTCGGATTATTTCGCGGATTTATTTTGATTTTTGGTTCCCGACGTTTCGAATGCTTTACAGCAATCATGGTCACGGGAGAGACTAAGGTTATAGACGTCTCAAACACATACTTGTTACAGACAGTGCCTACCCACTATTTTATAAAAGTGATTTCAAAAATTAAACAATGGCAATAAAGTACCTTACAATATTTGTTGATTTTTATTTCTAAACATTTAATTTTTTTTAATAAATGTAATAATTAAATAGAGCAATATTATTTATTTAATTTTTGCTGCTTGTATTATAAATATTACAATTTTTAAAAAACACTTTATTATTTACTAATATTATTTAGTGTTGCAATTATTATATTATGTATAACCATAAAAAATATTAAAAATAAAAAAAAAATATATTAATTATTTTTCTAAGCAATATTATTTTTTTATATATAATTTAAAAGAAGTAAAATATTAATTTAGATTGCTATTATTTAAAGTTAAAATAGTGAGCAACACTATTGCTACCTTTATAAAAAAAATTGTTTATAAAGCTTCTATAATGAGTTAGTCAGTCAGTCAGTCAGTCAGTCAGAGTAGTTAAGATGATGGAGACGATGTGTTCCATGACATATGTAGTATTTTAACATAAAGGGCAAACACATAACCAACAGAGAAAGACTTTAGAAATGCCTGAACTTTTCCACTTTGTTCCTACATAACAACGAAAAAACGTATCCAAATATTTTTTCATACACCACATATCCTGTATAATGAATTTTTACCTTAAACTATTTACATATATGAAAAATAAAAAATACGTGAAATAAATATAAAAGGTATATTTTTTGCGCCCGTATTCTCTCATCGTTCCCAATAGACGGCTCTTTGAATTGGTAGCGAGTACACCGCAGTACATACATGAGATACGAGATAGTTTAAAGTGAAATATCAAATACTTAGTGATTCCATAGATCTAAAATTTTAGATAAGGTATAATTTTAATGTTAAATTACGTTTTTAGACCAATGCCTCCGAATATCTAACTTCTCATGGTTCAGCTCGAGACGTATTTGGGAGGCGTCCAACCCAGGTGGACCTCCGGAGGTGTATTTTGCGGGCTACTCCTAGTAATTCTCTAATAGAAAAGTGGACCTTAAGAGCTGGTTCTTGTGAAGGACGGGAGCGGTGCGTCTCGATAAGCCAGCCTTTAGAGCGTCGCTGTGGGTTTTAATGAATAAGACTAATTCCCACAGTGCCTTGCCCAATAGCCAGCAGGGCTGGTCCTAGAATGGATTTTCCCAACAATATAAAAAAGGTTAATTGACCTGAAGGTCTAACAAAAGAGGAACTTTTTTGTTTTTCTAATGGAAGAGTGTACTTAAAACACACCTCACATGACGCCACTATAATATGTCGTAAATAAGAATAAAAATATGTGTTGGAAACTTAGTTTCTGCAAAATAAGTAATAAATCGATTAGCGTAAAAAGCACTAGACATATTCACCCATCAAAACCTCCATAACTCGTTTAATTTTGACCAGAGGAAAAAAAGTCATGGTACTTTTTTATGGAAAATTTTAATCTCTACACATTTTTATTGAAACTTTTTTGTCAAATTTTTACCGTTTTCGAGTAATTGCGAAAAAACATTTTTGACAAATTTTTTTCAACCCTCGCCGGAGATTGCAGACACGAAGACCTTTACAGATTGTTTTTGTATCATTAAAACTACATTGTATCAAAAATACAAAGTTGAGAGAAAAATTTTTATTTCAGACCTTATTTGACTGGACTATTACCGGTTCTTCACGCTTTTGTAAAAAGTGGGACTATTCGCATTTGAACGGTTGACAAAAAATTAAGTGGCCGAACCCATGGAAGTAATAAATAGGAACATAGCGTTTTATATATATTTTTTAATTTTATTAGATACTGAAATAACTAAACTATATATAAATAGGCCAAGGCAAAAAAATCAGTACCTTATTCTCCTCTGTTTGTCAATTGTTTTTTTTCTTTAGTAGCTATTGACAAAAAAAATGGAAACAGTTTTTTTTAATATACTATGTAGATAGGTAATATTTTCCTCAAAAAATTTTTTGTGATGTTTTCAATAACGTTTATGGTCAAATTTTGTCCATCTATGTATAAATAGCTTTCAATACAACTCGAATATATAACAAACAAACAAAATCTACATGTCATTCTATTGGATTTTATATAGTTTTTTTATTAGTCCATTTTCAATTTTCCACTGTAACTAACTCACATAAACAAATATTTAAAAATTTGACGTAAGAGTCAGTGGCTATATGCCAAGATAAGTTTTGAACAAACAAAAAACGTTTTTATTACGTAATTTTATGTCTTACCTATCTATGTATGTAATGTACACATGTTTATTTTATTTTTAATATATTTGGAAAACATACTTTGCAGTATTACTTCATGTACAGTATGTTTATAGATATACTAGCATTGACCGCGGCTCCGCCCGCGTTCAGATGACCAAAAACCAAATTCTTAGGTTTTACATATTAGTATACTCTTAAATTGCAGTTTTGTATTTTTTCTCAGAAATGAGACATTTTCCCGCGGTAAATAGTATCCTATATGTTGACCCGGATAATCAGCTATTACCATACCAAATTTAATCAAAATCCCTCCGGTGGTTTTTCTGTGATGCGGTAACAGATAGAGAGACAGGCAGACGGACGGACGGACGGACGGACAGACGGACAGATAGACAGACAGACAGATAGACAGACAAAAATTTTAAAAACTATAGATTCGGCCTCTGTATAGATAATAATGTTTATTTCAATAAGATTTTCCAAAAAATATTTAATGTACAGATTCGGTTTAGTTACAATTTTATTATAAGTATAGCATATACACTTAATACAACTCGTCTAAGCATTTCTTTTAATGAAAATAATAATAATAATATTCAATGAAATACCTATTATCTACTTCTATAAAGATAACTTAAATTTAAAAACTTAAAACGTGATTAAGTTAGAAAATCACAGAACTTAAACTATTATAATATTAGTTGCTCTCAACTTCATTGAAATGTAATCAGATCTTGTAAAGTTGTTTGAAAGATTCATACAGTTAAGTTTGTAGTAAAAAGATAGTTAAAATGTAAGAAAGATTTTCTTAGTAAGATATAGTGGATATTTTGACTTCTATCGATGAGGTTAGATTTTTGAACTACTTAGAGTGAGAGTTGGTTATACTTTGCCCTTTAAGGATTTTTTTGATAATAACAATGTTAATAATGTTGTTGGATTTTGGCCACAGCGGTCAATCTCATTAAGACTAGCCAACTGCGCAGGAGATATTATAGTGCACAAGTGCACTCTCTATTCCCTCTATTCCTGTCATTCTCATACTCCGATGGTGCGACGTGACGGTTCGACACGACCAGTGAGTTAAAGGCGCAAGACCGACGGCTTTACGTGCTCTCCGAGTCACGGGGGTAGAACATCGCTAACTTTCCAACTCCGATCTGTTACTGTGACTTCCTTAACAACAAGACTTATTAATTAAACTTGGCCCGACCCGGGACTTGAACCCAGAACCTCCGGAAGCCCAGCCGTACGCTAGGCCACTACACCGCCGAGGCATGTTCGTTCGTTAATACATTTATCTAGTAGATTAGAGATAATCTATCTACAACTTCATAAAGCACAGAGTAGGTGTGATTCGGTCGCAAAATAATTCCACGACTTGCCTGTAGGGAATTTAATACCAATAAATCCTCTACAATCTTTGGCTCATCGCAAAAATCGAACTTGTAAATTTTAGTATCTGTATTATTCTTGAATAAAATAGAAATTATTAGCGAGAATATTCGTAATTTTATTGAACATTAATTATAACAATATAATGCTACACAGTGCTCTCTATTATGAAAGAAAATGATCTCTTTAAAGAAAAGTTTTTTTTTATTTAATCATGAATCAATTTCATGAAAGTTTTTTTTTTAATTTTGAAGGAAGGAAAGAAATAAACTTAGTGATTTTATAGATAAAATATCTACTTTATCTTCTTGCTCGCTCCTTACTCTGATGAAAGACTGTCATGTTTAAAATTAAAGCTCACAAATACTTTTTAACTAAATCAATCAACTTCAACCCACCAACCTGCACTTGGCCAGCGTGGTGGACTATGGCCTGATCCCCCTCGTATTGAAGGGAGGCCCGTGCCCAGCAGTGGGACGTTAAAAAGGGCTGAATACATACAATCAACTTTAAAATCACTGAATTGTAATTTTTGCATCCTCAAGGACGTTTATATCTTTGAAGTATAACCTGAATAGATTTAAAAAAAAGAATTATTTATATCGATCCCAATTTGACGAAGATATGATAAAGTCCTCCTGAACAATTTCGACCACAACGGCTTATCTCACTATGATTAGCCAACTGCGCAAGAAATAGGTATTATAGTGCTCAAGTGTACGCGCAAACACATAACAAGTATACTCTCTTCCTCTTATTCTCAATGTCCGATGGGATAATATTTCGACACGACCGGTGAGAGTTAATAAACAGTAAAAGGACTGGGGGTTTACGTGTCTTCGAAGTACCTAGGTGAACCCATGACCTCCGGATCTACAGCCATACATGCTAACCACTAGAACACCTAGGCAGTTAACGATATTTCATAGCATATACAAACATAGACCACATACAAACGAATTCAGTACCTCTTATTTTTTGAAGTCGGTCAAAAGCAAAGTCGGTCTTCCAAACCGTATTTTGGTCACATAAATAAAAATACTAATTACTAAACTGTTTTGTCTTTACCTATCTATATAAAAACTTGTTTCCAAAATATTTTATTTTATTAAAAAAAAGAAGAAAATCGGTTCACAAACTGAGGAGAAAAAGGTAGTGAAATGTGGTATTTGCCTATTTTTACACTTGTTTCTGTGTTCATCATTCCTAACTTGTATTCAGCCACTTTTTTTAACGTCGCACTGCTCATGGGCCTCCCTTCAATACGAGGGGGATCAGGCCATAGTCCACCACGCTGGCCAAGTGCGGGCTGACTTCACGTGTCTTTTGAGAACTTGCTAAGTTCTCTCAGACATGCAGGTTTCCTCACGATGCTTTCCTTCACCGTAAGGCAAGTGGTAATTATGTTAGAAATGATTCACACATGAAAATAACAGAGATGCGAGACCCGATTTGAACCCGCTTCACTCGGTTTCCCAAGCGAGCGCGTTACCACTGGGCTACCACTGCCTTTCCTAACTTATATTCCATGAATTTAACTTAACTTTTAAACTGATGTTATACAAATACACTGATAAATTACCCTTAAAAACAATAACTGACCTGCTTGTATAAATTATGAGCAAGACGTGTTTATTTTGAAAGAAAATCTGTTTGGTCTACAACTGGAAAATAGTGTATTCCGAGGTAGAGTTACTAAAAATATATTTTCAAAGGAAAGAAATTTAATTTGAAAATACCGGATATTTTCATCGAGTGAATTTTCAAATAAAAATATGGGATGACGCAAGAAAACACAAAAAAATCGGGTGGGGCTGAGTGGGGGCACACCGCGCGCCGGTTTAACGTGAAACGTCTATTTCAGCGAGTCGCGTTTAATATTTTTGTTTTTTTTTTATTATTATCTTGCATATTTGAAAATAAATTCGTAAAAATAGTAAGTAATTTTTGAAGATAGCAATGGAAAGAATATCATATAATATGACATCATTTTTCAGGTAATAACAACTGTTACTATGGCAACCTAATGCAACCTATTTCATCACGGACCACGTTTCTGACGTTTCACGTCAAAATCTAATTGAATTATACTAACTTCTTAAAGAAACAATAAGCTAGTACATTCTTTTGACAAATAAAAATCATATTTTAAAGACTACAGACTAAAAGTGTAGACTTTTGACATCGACAGATTATTAAAATATCTCAACAAATCAAAAATATAACTTTCAAGTTGTGCTTGTAAGAATGATTCCGTGACGTCGAACGACCTAAATGGCGAAATTTAAATGATAGTAGATAGATTAATAGATAGATTTAAAACTTTTTTCACTAATTTATTAGTTTTGATCTATATTTTTATTGTATTGAGTTAAATATGATATTAACAATATCATATTCATTTACTAAGCTTAGCAAGCAAATTTAAGCCTTAAGTGCTTCACAGTAAATACAATTTCGATTAAATGCTTTCTTAGCGCCACCTAGTGTATCATTCATAATAGCTATGAAATAATATATTTATAAACACATTACAATTTTATTATCTGTATAGATGACAAAACAAAAATTTCTAAATTATTATCATTTTTTTTACTTTGAACATAATATAAAAGTTAAAAAATATTTAATAAAACGTAATATATATCTGTTAATTTCTAAAAATCTCTTCCCTCTTCTTCGTATTTATTTTAGAGACAATTTTAATATTAAAAAGCAATATTTATTTATTTTATAACTAATAGTTAATATTTTTAATTCTAATTCTATTATCGTACCCGTAACCAAATGATTTGTATGCAGAGGGCTGATATTTTGGTACAAGGTCCAGCTTTGACCCTGATTAAAAGTAGCGGTGTAAATATAAATGCTCTAAGCTATTGTTTTACTGTATCTTTGCTTGTAATTAAATAGTTACTACTAGATATACATACATATATTCAGAACAGCGATACTCATTTTCATTTAAATATCTTCAATAAAAAAAAATTAAATAAATAAATCTTCCAGTAAAAAAGAAATTAAAATGTATGTTATTATAGTTAATTTTGGTTTCTTTTAAGATGAGATTAAATAAATTGATTTTAATAAAAATAAAATAAAATAAATATAATAAAATAATAGAAAATCAATATGTAAATTAAATTTCCCAAATATCTTCTATGTACAGACAGCGACCAGTTACACTTTTATTATATGTGTAGATGTTAAATTAATTAAAGTTAAATTAAATGGTTAATTTGAAATTTTATTAAAAAGAAATAAGATCAGCGTAAATAGTAAATATAAATATTAAAATTAAAACTCATAAAATATTGGTTTAGATTGTTAACTAAAGCGTAAATATTAATTGATATAAAATAATTATTTTTAACGAGCATGTTGCGAATAAATAAGTATTTATCACTGAATTATATTATCGAATTATTTCGACCCGATACTTGGACTTGTTACCCGAATTGACTCAATTCTTCTAATAATAATTTTATTTTTTTAACACAACACCATCAAAATTAGTTAAGGTTATCAAGTGGTTCGACTTTGTTATTCGATAAAACAAACTTACCCTAACGACTACTTTCAAAAATATGCCCAAAACATCAATCGTGAACTTCATTTTGGTGCTTGTACCTCGAAAATTTCTAAATCACGTTCACATCACAGACTGGAAATAAATATTATATTAGGATTTGCATCTATATCAGCTGGCAGCGAAAAGTATGCGTATCTATTTTTAGTGGACTCACCATTGTAAGCCCGGGGTCAGGGTCCGGGATCCGGGATGAATATTCGTTACCCAGGTACGGGATTTTCGAAAAAGTCGGGATAGAAAAAAATATAATACGTGCTACGTTTGGTTTTTATTGAGCGGACGGTGGGTGTGCGCGAGCGCATCGCGAGGCTGAAACACGGTCTTAATTTAGACGCGAACGAGAGTGAACTAAGAACGGTTGTCCCGGGACTCAATTTTATACTGTCCGATCGAAATAATGCAACGTGGTGGCCATATGTACGAAAATAATAAAAAAATATAACAACGCGTGAGGTAGGCAGTCAAAGATTAATATGTGATTAGCGAAGTAACAATTGTTTTTACAAATAAAATTTAAATTTTCTGTATATATTAAAATTATCTTTATATATTTTTCACTAAAAAAGCTATATTTATGTTTCAAAATTTCCAGATTTCTCTCAGCATATCACTTTCCTTTACAATAAAATGAGGAAAATATTACTAAATAAAATACTTTTAAAAGTTTTATTATGTATCAGATAGGCTCATAAAATTATTCTTTATTGTGATAACAAAGGTCGAGACAAAAATCAATACTAATATATTAACAGCCAGAGGCTGTGATAGCCCAATGGTAACGCGGTCGCTTGGGAAACCGAGTGAAGCAAGTTCAAATCCCGGGTCTTGCACCTCTGATATTTCATGTGCGAACCATTTCTAACATGATTACCACTTGCCTTACCGTGAAGGAAAACATCGTGAGGAAACCTGCATGTCTGAGAAAACCTAGCAAATTTTCGAAAGACATGTGAAGTCCGCCAACCTGCACTTGGCTAGCGAGGTGGACTATGGCCTGATCCCCCTCGTACTGAAGGGAGGCCCGTGCCCAGCAGTGGGACGTTAAAAAGGGCTGAATACATACATACATACATTTTTTTATTATATTTTTTCATTATATATTAACAGCGGGAATCGAACTTAACTACTACTATCTTAACATAGAAAACGTATGTACCACTGATATATGTATACAGACGGTACACAGATAACAATATGGTACACTAATAATTCTAAATCTATCGCATCTCTTCAATAGCTATTCCTCGCTCTACATGGGTCGTAGAGTCATTGAAATAAATTAACAGGACATATGCTCTTTGCACTGCGTATTTGCATATTTGCACATTCGGTTCGTGTAGTATATTTAAATGGACCGTCAAATTTAATTTGATTTATATTAGAACAATATACGCATTATCTATACATTACCTATAATAAAATTCTAACTAAGCCAAATCTGTACATTAAATATTTTTTTGGAAATCTTATTGAAATAAACATTATTATCGATACAGAGGCCGAATCTATAGTTTTTAGAATGTTTGTGTCTGTCTGTCTGTTTGTTACCGCATTACGGAAACCACTGGAGGGAATTTGACGAAATTTGGTTTGGTGATAGCTGATTATCCGGGTCAACATATAGGGTACTTTTTACCGCGGAAAATATCTCATTTCTGTGAAAAAATACAAAAACTGCAATGTAAGAGTACACTAATATGTAAAACCTAAGAATTTGATTTTTGATTATCTAAACGCGGGCGGAGCCGCGGGCAATGCTAGTTAACTTAAAACTCCGCTTCAGATTTTCTTAATATATACATACAATAAAAATTTAACTGAGTCGAATCTGTACATTAAATATTTTTTGGAAAATCTTATTGAAATAGTCATTATAATCGATACAGAGGTCTATCTTTCTGTTTGTCTATTACCGCATCACGAGAAAACCACTGGATAGATTTTTATGAAATTTGGTATGATGATAGCTGGTTATCCGGGTCAACATATAGGATACTTTTTACCGCGGGAAAATGTCTCATCTCTGAGAAATCTATACTAAACGTTAAAACTTAACTAGGGACGAACCCGAGCGGAGCGAGAGTGAGTCGCTAGTATTAACATAATATTATGTCTGTTTGCTAAGTACCGAAGAAAAGATGGATAATGTGAGACATTCATATAGGACATAAAATTGATTTAGAAATCCTTATTTCATTTTGTTTTGTTTGTTATTTTTTTTTACTTTTTAATTATTTTAGATTTTTGGAAGTCATAGCAATACAGGATGGCTAGATAGATTTTTTGGGTAATATTCAAAATTAAAAATATCGATACTTAAAATAATAAAAAAGTGTACCTACCTAAATATACGGAGAAATATATTAAATGTAAATCTCATATTATGAAGTCGCACATATGAAGTAAAAACAACATGGTTTTAGGTAAAGTAAATAGTAATAAGCACGCAATAAAAGTCTTACGCAGACGTTAGAGGCGATGTAAAAATGCACCGCAATTTTTGCAGTGTTTATTGAAGAGTAATGTGATTTGACGACATCTACTATAGAGGAATATCGTTAAAACACCATAATCCGCTTTAAGGCGACATTGTTGTACTCAAAGATTGTTTTCAGGAAATAAAATTTGCATTAAACCAGTATCCTGCATTCATAACTTTATGACTTTGTAAATATTTTGTTGAAGATAGTTATTAGGACTTTCCGTATTAAACTATTAATAGGTGTTAGTATCTGATATTTAGCCCTTTTGGGTAGTAAAAAACATTCTAATATTGTGTTCTGTATCTTATTTTCAAATGAATACGACTCAGAATTGCTTTGGCAATGGCAGTCGAAAGGATTGATATGATCTTATTTTCATATAAACAACATCACGTATCACCCCTGTACTCTGTATGCCTTTTTCTTCTCTCTCTCTCTCTCTCTACAATAATTCAACACGAAAAACGAGATTATAAGCCGACCGTGGATTTGAACCCAGGACCTCCAGACGTAGCCGTATGTTAAACACTAGATCAAGTAGACAGTTACAAGTTATAACATTCTAATATCCAATATAAACCATTGATACTCGTATAAGTAGCCCTGATAAAAAATAACATATTGTTCTGTGTCAGGATGTTGTAATTCTTCCTTTCTTTCAGGCAAAAACTCCTTAAAATCGAGTTACATTATATCATACCATCCGAACGGATAAACTCTACCTCTTTATAATATTACCCATTGGTTGATTCCCCATACAAACTTTCTTCCCGATTTTCACCGCCTTAATGGATTATTTCCGGGATAAAAAATATCCTTCCCAGGGTCTCAAACCATCTTACCAAATTTCATTTATATCGGTTCAGTAGATCCAGAGATTACCCCTTAACACCTACCTCACAAATTTACAAACTTTACCTCTTTATAATATTAGTATAGAAATACTAATAGTCCATAATTATATGATTTGACTGGTCCTATTCAACTTCGTTCACTAAACAGTGCCAGTCACGCTGAAAGTTGGAACATAAATAACTAATACGTTTCAATTATACACGAGCAAACCCACAAAACGTGTAATGTTATAAAATGTATATGTATACCACATCAAAAAAAGGAGATAGCAAATTCTCGCCATTGTGAATCTACTGTGACGATATTCTTATATATAGGCTAACATACGTATATTTTAAAGGTTGACTCAACAAACTGCATGCCACAATGTACCACCCCAGAGCAAAATGTTTAATTGAGACTCTTTTGAAGTCGAGAAGCTCGTTAACGTAGAAATCTAAAACTGGCATAAAATATGATAAATGTAACAAATATTTTATTTGTTTTAATTAATGTATTCATAAGCTATGAATCTGATATGACGAAACTTTTCTAATAAATTAACGTAAGGTAAATTGGGAAAGGAATATATATATATATATATATATATATATATATGTCGTGTTATCCATATACTACGAACATCATCTTTGGTGGTTACTCATCTTGTGGGCGTTATCAGGGCTCAAATAATAAAGTATTCAATGCTCAATACACAATTTAATCAGGGAAGTCACAATGTTATAAACTTGAAACGGTAATTCTAATGATTTAGAGCTAGCGGGTTCACAGTCACCGATCATCGACTTCCAACTACAATATCAAACATAACTCTTTATGATCCACAATGATCAACCAACGTTACTAAGCCGCGTATCTGCAAAGAATGTCGTGATGGCGTCTCGACTCCGCTCGAGACTAAATCTCTGCTCTAAATTCAAAATCAATTAAAAAGCAATAAAAATAAATTAAAGAACATAGTGACTTTAAACAATAATAAGGTTTCATAACAAAAAAAGGTAACTAAATCCTCCTCCGTCTTATATATATATATACCATGATTGCTGTACAGCATTCGAAACGTCGGGAACCAAAAATCAAATTAAATCGAAAAACTCCGAAAGGATAGTTTTATTTAAAAAGTTAAAACTTTTTATAAATTATATATTATGTTCTGATGCCTTGGTATTAATAAAAATGGAATAACGGGTAATTCGCTGGATTTTTTATCAAGTTCATATATATATGTATGTATATGTAGATACATATGTATTTCTATAAGAAATATAAAATATATCGAATAAAATATTGTAAATTTAAAATTATGGTCAAAATAAATAAACTTATGCATAAAAATGAAAATTTAATTCCCAAATACATGTCCAAATTCATTGAAAAATATTTCAATTTAAGCATTTCGTAGGAAATAATGCTCGATGGGTATAGAATTTAAACAATTTTTAATAAAATCTCGATACAAATTTCATGTACAAAATACAGCAGAATATTGAGGGCTTCAACGCATCTGAATGCCCGCCTATCTATGATGTCAAATATTTACTGACGATAATATCAACGAGAAAAGCGCAAAATTGATTTGTGTATAAACAGCTAAAATCAATATTAATAATTTCCATGAGAGAAGGAGAGATTTCAAATAATTTTATATACTCGGTCTTTATTTATTCGTCTTACATTATAATAAAACATTTATTTGTTCGAAGTCAAAGAAATGGCAGAAAATTCTGATCTGATTCTAAAATATGGCTGGATATACGAGAAAAGGGTGACCGAAGAAGGTTTGGAATTTGGATGAACTATGTAAAAGCCTGAGTAGTAATAAAATATATCAGTACATTGTCTTTATATACACCATACTAGCGACACACCCTCGCTTCCCTCGGGTTCGTCCCTAGGTACGTTTTAATGGTTAGTATGGAATCACGGGAATCGTACAATTTTCTGGGGTAAAAAGTAACTTATGTGCTATCTCTGTGCCACAAAAAAATAATAAACATCCACGCAGTCAAACTTTATTATATACATATAAGCGAAGGAAAAAAAAACAAAGTAATAAATTATAAGCTAGGAAGTACACAGGACGACTTCTCTTTAAAGAGATCTAGTGGAAACCCACAAGGTTTCCATATATAGTTTCCAATATAGAAAAAAAAATATCAGCAAAATGTGTTATAGATTCAACAAGTTCTTAATATGTTAATAATTATTTCTTAATATTTAATATAATAAAAAAGTTAATTTTATCTTATATTCATAAAAATACAGACAGACAATAAGTATGATAGAGATGAACAAAAAAGTACATTATCTGCCGTACAGTTATGTATAGGGTTTATCTTCGTTTTTGGTTTTTCTCAGACACTTTTCTAAACTGGTAAGTCATTCTCATTCTGGTGAATCAGTACCAATGAAATCAACCTCTTTGCTTTAGAATGCATAAAGTGTCAGAACGCCGTTCCTGCTGACTCTAAGAATGAGAGAATAGAGAGCCTGCACAATAATATCTTTCCCGGAAATGGTCCAACACGACCGACGAGACCGCTAGACTTCATCTTTTAGCGAAAGGGTTATTAAAATAATAAAACAAGATTTCAATGATACCTGCACACCCTACAAACCGGTACAAAATTAGTTGTAAGTAAAATGCAGATTCAGTGCTGAATCCTCTTTGTTCAACGTAATGCTTTTAAAAATTCATTTTCTTATCTCAGTCCTTTAGTGCGATCCGTAATGAGAACTTTAGATTAAATACAGAAAGAACGGTTGGAAATAAATTGGTTTGGAGTTTTGATTAAAATGCTAAAGATTTTGTCGTGCTCAGGTTGAAATTAAAAAATAACTAAGTAGAAGAAAGTGTGGAGAATAACATTGTATGTTTGGTACTAATACTTTTTTAGTTTATTTCAAATTACAACATTCATTTGAAATCATTTAAGTATTCGTATTCTTAGATTTCAGTTGTTTTCAATTATAAAATTGACATAAAGGTTAAGGTATTAATCCAAATCCATACTTCCATATTCATACTCAATGCTATATGTGAAAGTGTGTTTGTTTGTTTGCTTGTCCTTCTTTCACGTCGAAACAAAGTGGCATGATTTTTTTGTGTGAAGATAGAGGCTACTTTTTACTGCGGGGGATTATCTCATTCCCACGGGAAACACGTTATAATACAACCCACAACAACTCATCATACCTATGTATATAATATATATTCGTAGTCCATCTATTCTATACTAATCGTTAAAACGTACCGTAAGATGAACCCGAGCGAAGCGAGTGTGAGCCACGTCGGAGAGCGTTCCATATATGGACATGTTCGAAGAAGATCATTGGATTTAATATTTTTCTCTCTATAAATAATGAAATGAAAAAAGATATTACGTTTATATTGGATGATTTTTCAATCTTGTCGTTCACAAAAGAAGTAAATAAATCGACTTCCGTAGATACAAACATTTTCTTATTTAGAAATTTTACTTGGAAAATTATTATAGGCGATAGGCTCGGGATACCTGCCGAGAGTTTTTTTAAGAAAATTGGTGTACTTATGGTTGCCTACAATATACATATAAATATATTGTTATATCATGTCCGTTCGACAAAACATCCGTTGTTATTTAAGAAACAGTGATAGATACAAAATAAATACTAGAAATAAGGACATACTAATACCGCCAAGCTTTCGTCTTCTAAAAGTGAATAAGTCTTTTATGGGACAAGGTGTACGTACATATGTATATAATATAATAAATTAATCCTACTTGAAAAATTTAAGTAAAAAATCTATACATTTAATAAAATTGTAACTAATCAGAATCTGTACATTAAATATTTTTTGGAAAATCTTATTGAAATAAACATTATTATCGATACAGAGGCCGAATCTATAGTTTTTAGAATTTTTGTCTGTCTGTCTGTCTTTTTTTTGTCTGTCTGAGGACGCATGACGTGATAAAACTGGACATATTTTGATGAAATTAGATATGATGATATCTGGTTGGATATCCGGACATATAGGATACTTTTTACTGCGGGAAAATATCTCATATCTAAAAAATGTATATTATACGGCATTGAAGGCAAATAAATATACATTCATTTTTATATATATTAGATGAAGCTCGGATTCTATTGAAATCAAAGGATATTTTTTCTATTACTTCTAATAAGCAGTTACGAGTACCTATCTTTTATATACACGGTATCGACATTAAATAAAAAGGTTTATTAATTAGTAGTAGGTACTTAGAAAGATTATTTAGAGAGATACATATGTTCACCGTAACAATTTTTATTTTATTTTAGTGTTAACCTATCGATATGTTGACCTGGATAGTTAGTTTTCACCGAAGCAAATTCCATTAAAATCTGTTCAGTAGGTTACCCGTGATGCGATCACAGACAGAACGACAAAAATTCTAAAAATTATAGATTCTGATCTCTGTCTCGATAATAATGACTATTTCAATAAGGTTTTCCAAAAAAATATTTAATGTACAGATTCGGCTCAGTTACAATTTTATTATACCTATGTATAGATGATAATAGTTATTTAAGCGAAGCACCATATTTCAGCATATTAATCCCTCCACGACCACGGACACGCCGGCATGTCAGCTTACAATAGATTTCTTAGAATCTGTATCCAAAAAATATTTAATGTACAAATTCGACTAAGTTAGAATTTTATTATATGTACCGTATCATGAACGAATTAGAGACTGGACCTGACATAAAATACAAATGTATGAAAACTAGTTCAACCAAGTGACGCATAACGCACACAAAGATTTTATTACATTATTATAAACACTGATACACAATACAATATTTCTAGTGCTTGAACGTAATCGATAAAATACATATATCGATGAACCAATGAATGACATTTTAGACATTGGTTAGCTTAGTCATCATATTTTACATCTTTTAATTTATTCTTCTTCTTTTAATTTTAATAAATTAAAATAAATGAATTAAAGAGGCAATAATAATGTGTCAAATAATAATTCTTTTTTAATTTGATTTATATAAATACGATAGCATTGATGGCAACATTCTGTTGGCCTATAATATTGTTAATGAACAAATGAATATCGGGTATATATTCCATTAATATATAATAAATATTATTTTGTAAAGATTAAAAAAATATTAAGCTAATTTTATTAAATAAAGTGATTTTGTTGATTCTGTTATTGAACTATTTTAATTGGCAATTGATTGTCTCGGGTAGTTATAAAAATGTGACACTGTCCTAATATTGCTCAGTTCTTAATTAACATTTGTGAAATTAGGAAAAAGAAAAAGAGATTGCAAATTAAAGTGAGTGTTGGATCGTGAAAGTAAAATAATTAGTGCAAGTGGTAAAGTGTTTTAATACAAATCGCCAACCCAGAAGTTTAGTGCTAAAACATTATTGTTTGATTTTGTGTAATTTATGTGTTGAAATAAAATGATCTTTTTATAAATACAATGGAATAATATTCCAAAGTATATAAATGTGGTATAAAATAAAATAAAAAATTAAGTACACATACTAATTATAATTTTTGCATTTATATTTTTATTTGATTTAGAAAATATTTTTATAAATTTATTGTCATCAGATTGTAGGATACTGTGGTAAAAGTATTTAATGTTATTGTACTGTACAAATAACACAATTCGTTTAGTAATTTCGTTAAATATCGATATATTTTTCGACATTGTCAAGCACTAGTCGATGTCAAATGGACTCACTCGACAGTTTAGTCATTTGTTCTGAATGGTATAATCCAGGGATTTTATGATGGTTGTCAGATGTCAACAATACATAGAAATATCGACTATATTTAACATAGTTGGATAATATGACATTTTATTTTACATTTAATTAAATTGTGTGATAAATAACAATAAATGTAATAAAATAATGTATTTACAAGTGAAAAGAAATAGTGCTGCTTCCGCCGTTATAGTTTTTACATCATTTAACACAACATTTAGTCATTTTTGGAAGATGTTTTGTTGACAAATAAGTGCTTGAGACTGACGCAAAAAACAAACGACCAAGCCTAAAATCTCCTGGTTACTGAGAAGACCGATAAAGGTACGTCCGCTTATATGTCTAGTCCAGTGGTTAATTCGTTCATGTACCGTATGTATGTATAGATAAACATTGGTCTAATTACGATTAAACTTTGTAAGTTGTTGTGCGAACCCATAATGGATGTAGGTAATTGGGTGTATAGATAAGGGTTAATAACTCTATTTCATTAAATTATTCATCATTAAATTCATTTATTTATAATAAATTTATGATTTAAAAAAAAACTTGGAAATTGGTTTTACTATCCTGCCAGTGTTTTGTATTAGATCTTGATATATATATATATATATAATATATATATATATATATATATTTATTGAGTCATTATTTGAGGGATATACATATATTATACATGTATATTATACTTTTAAATAAATCACTTTATCAGAGTAAAAAATTGACATCTAAAGCATTCAGTGATAATCTATCTTCTATATATATAAAAGAAAGTCGTGTTAGTTACACTATTTATAACTCCAGAACGGCTGAACCGATTTGGCTGAAAATTGGCGGGGAGGTAGCTTAGAACCCAGAGACGGACATAGGATACTTTTTATCCCGTTCGACTGCGTTCCCGTGTGATATTGTTTGTCTGTTTGTCTGTTTGTACGGGCTAATCTCCGAATCTATTGGACTGATTTAAATGAAATTTTGCATGGTGGTACCTTATATCCCCGGACAACGTCTTAGATATTTTTTATCCCGGAAAATATAATGGTTCCCGTGGGATAGTTAAAAAACTATTATAACTTATACAACTTATGCACCTAATTTAGTAAAATTTAACATTCTGATACCTTATATTGCCGGTCAAACAACCGGTTACTTTTCATCCGGGAAAAATGAACGGTTCCCGTGGGAACTAATAGATTTTTATTAGTGTTTTTCTAGAGGCGAACCCGAGCGAAGCGAGGGTGAGCCGCTAGTATTTTTGATATTTATATCTTTAACTCAATAATTGTATCGTACACATATAACAAATGAGAAAAAAAAACATTTTTTTTTATATTCGATGGAATTTCACAACATGAAAATGATAAATGAAAACTGACCACTTTAACTGGTAATAAAAATAATATATAAATATACTTATTAATTAAATTTCGTTGTCAGGTTATTTAAAGAACTTCTTTATAAATACTAAATTTGAGTTTTCTGTAATATGGTGGCCATATTATTGGTATTCATAGTATCATAAGGGACAGATCTAACGAATTGATGACTATATTTTTGGCAAAAACAATATTTGTGGAATAAAGACTACCTCGTATATCTATCTAGTAACGTTTTTTATAACATAAATAGTTTAAAGATCGTCCAAAAACGAAAAATTTAGAGTAATTCAACGTTTTATTTATAAAAATCTATTTCCAGCCTAAATCTATTAGCAGGTGTCACTGCGCCAAATGACTATTAAAGCAATCTGAAGAGTCATTACGTTTTAATTGTTGTAGTCGAATCTATCTTTATTTTATTTTTTTATATTCTTTATTGCACTTAAAATATGAGACAGAAAAAAAAAATAACAAAGTAAACATAGTTCACAAAGGTGGACTTATCTCTAAAAGAGATCTCTTCCAGTCAACCCCTGGTTGTGGAAGAAGATGTCAGCGGGCAATATAGTGCAAAAAAAAATATTACTAAATATATACTAGAAATAAAGGTAATAATATTCACTTATACATACATACATACATACATACATATATACATACATACATATGATGATGTTCTCCTAGCCGATTCCGGCCACGGCGGCCAATCTCAATGAGATTAGCCAACTGCGCAGGAGATATTATAGTGCTCACGTGTACGCGCAGACACAAGCGCACTCTCTATTCCTATCACTCTCATACTCCGGTGGGACGACCACTCGACACGACCGGTGAGAGTTAAGGCGCAGGACCGACGGCTTTACGTGCTCTCCGAGGCACCGGGGTGAAACACCGCCAACTTCCCAACTCCGGGCTGTTA
This sequence comes from Brenthis daphne, assembly GCA_947093115.1. Taxonomy (NCBI): domain Eukaryota; kingdom Metazoa; phylum Arthropoda; class Insecta; order Lepidoptera; family Nymphalidae; genus Brenthis; species Brenthis daphne. The sequence continues at coordinate 4,219,072 of OX352474.1, read as the reverse complement.
CTGAGACTTACTATACAGGAAGACTCAATAACTAAACTTGGCCCGACCCGGGACTCGAACCCGGGACCTCCGGGTGTGCAGCCGTACATGCTAGCCACTACACCACCGAGGCAGTTAACAATACATATATACATATATACAATATTAATTCTGATATACTTTATTAATTCTGATAAAAATATTTCTTTTTCATTACCGTTTTGTCTTCAAATTCGTATGCCATTAAGAGAATAAGAAATGCTTGAAGCTCTAACATCGTAACGGTCGCGAATATCGCAGAACTTTTAATAATTATTATCTATTTGATGTCATAGGCAAGTAAGTAATTTAATAAATAGGTCTTTAATAGTTATTAAATCTTTATTATGTTTGTTTATAATACACAAAAATATTTTAAATAAAACTATCTTTTTGATTTTTTCGCGGATTTAATTTGATTCAATTTTTGGTTTGTCTCTCCCGTGACCATGTTTGCTGTAAAGCATTCGAAACGTCGGGAACCAAAAATCGCAATAAATCCGCCAAAAAATCTGAAAAGATAGTTTTATTTAAAATATCAAATATTCGCGTAAATCAAAAAAAATATTATACAAAAAATAGCCTTTTTTATAAAACTACATTATGAGTACAATAAAATATATGTATTTATGCTCTAAGGTTTTATTCCGCATCATGTTTTTTCTTTAGCTCCAATAACTTTTGAAATTTGTGTACTAAAAAATCCGGAGTTTTCTTCTCATACTCGACCTTGAAAGAACCGGGGCCGACTTCCACTAGAGGGTAGATGCCTCTTTTCCTGGTCCTTAAGTACAGCCTATCTTTTTCATTATTATCAAAATCTAGCTGCAAATATAAATTTATTAAGTATACCAGCAATCCACGCTTTATTCATAACCTAACTTTATAGTTAAACTTAATTTAAAATTAAGTTTTATAACATAGGCGTCGTAAAGTTTTAATATTTACGCTAATGACAGGGAAAAACATTTTTATGTCGCCTTTATCACTATAATATCTATGAAGCCATTACTGTGAAAAAATTGACTTTTTGAGACATCCCCTCTTTGGCTCATGCTGTATGAAAAAAAAACTAAATAACAAATATAAATTTGCAAATATATATTTACAAAGATTATGTAACAATGAATCTGAAAAAATATAATAAATATACGCAATTTATTAATTACCTTGTGATATTAAGTCATAACTCTGTATATAAAATTTTATTTCGAAACATACCATCTTGACTTATAAAATAAACAAAAGTTAAGATAACTTCAAGCCTTTGTATGTCCGTCCTTTTATTGCTTTTTTTAATATTATAAGTGAATCTTAATTAAATAAATATCTAGCCGTACTTTTACTATTTTACACTAAGTAAGGACATTGTCATTAATTTAAAAAATTAACTCCAAAATTTGTTATTGTCAACACGAACATGACATTTTAAGAAAACTATTCGAGCGAAACTCGGTCTCGGTCTCTGATGTGTTTAAAACACTAAAGGAAATCAGTTCTTAATAACTTTGCCTCATATTATATCCATGGTGTTATCTCATCACTTTAGTATCTTTCACACCAATTTCAAAAATTTAATAGGATTCGTCCATAGAATTACATACAATTGTTCCATGGAAGGCCACCAGTATTTACCTACCTTAGTTCCGTCTATCTTAGAACAAGAGTATAAAATTAAATGCATAAATGTTACCTTTATATTGTAAAAATTTTCAATCTTATCATTCAAAAGAGGAGTAAATGAATCAACCTCCATGGACACAAACATTTGCGTATCTAAACATTTTACTTGCAAAAAAATAAATGACATTAAAAAAATTATAAACTGCATTTTTATTTATAATCAAAGAAAAAGGTAAGGTTTTATATAAACCAACATAACTGTGAATTTTCCGTTCAACGACTAGTTAATTTTCAATTAAATTCAATATTGTACGGTCGCTTAAGAACTCTTGGTTTACATGTTGTGGAAAATTACAGAGTGTATATAATAAGAAATTTAATATTTCTTTTCACCTTACATGGAACAACTTAAAAAAATCTGAGTAGGTTACGTTATATTATAATAATTATGGAAATGGTTCTTAGAAACAAAAGAGCACGATTTCTTTAAAATAAAACAGGTAAAAACTAAAAATAAAAGTAATGAAACTAACCATGGTTTTGTATGAGTATTTTATGACGAACATTGTTAACTTTTCTTTCGTAAATATATTTCATGTAAATAACTTATTTTCCCAGATTAAATAAAAATAAACAGATCGCGAAGGACCTAGTGATAAAAGCTTCCGGCCGGAAATGGTATTCTATTACACTAATATATTATATTACACTAATAATAATAAGATAAAGAAAAATTAGTTCTAATAAATATCAATAGATGGCATTAGATGTAAATATATACGACCTGTTATTGAAGTTCGTATAAAATTAACAAAAAGATACAAAAAAATTATCCCAAAAAGCTATATTCTTGTTTTTTACTAATATTTTAAGTTAAAAAAGCAAATTATGCGCTCGTGAATCAAATTTGCGTAATTTAATTGATTATTATTGAAAGATTATCCATCAAGTATACACTATCTAGCATATTCACAGACGGTCGTGTTTAAAAATTATATTAATAGTTTACCACTATTAAAAATTGTTGAAGTCGCGTTCAATTAGATATATGTACCTACATATATTGGCTAAAATTTTATATATAGGAAAAAATTGCATACATAACTCTACAATAAGTATCTACCTAGTAACCTAACTAATATAAAATGTAATAACCATCTACTACATTTTCCATTAACTATAAATTTTAAATTATTATGTAATTAAATAATATTCCATTATTATGTATGAATCAATCTAAATAAACTACTTTACATATCATATGTGTATAAAGATAGATTAAGTCAAATCGCATGTAGACGCCTTAAATGTTTAAAAAAGTCCCCACGTGTAGGGGTAGCGAATCAATTACCGTATGTCACCTTATACGCCAAATAAATCTCTCCGACCTGCTGTAAATTTTCTCAAGCACATTATTATACCTTGAAACGCAAGCAAAACCTTTTATCTTTGAGCTTCAAATTCGTAACAGTAAGAAAATGCAGACGAAGATTCTTGTAATTCCTTTTATGGCTTTATTATGCAAAATGTAAATAATCTATAGCATTAATTTCAATATTTATTAACTTAAATTCTTTAATTTAACTTGAAGAAAATACGTTACTTAAACGTTTCTTTTACTTTAAAAATATAGAATACTTAAAACACGAGGCGCATTCAATAAAAAATTGTTATTAAATGTTATTTTATTTATCGATATAGTCGCATTTCAGCATAATACACTTGGATTATCCTTTTTCTAAGCTCAAAATTCATTTCTTAGAAAACTCGTCGTCCTGAGCACCTAAAAATTCCTGTACTGCAGAGACTACTGCTTCGTCATCTTCGAATCTCTGTCCTCTCAGAGACTCCTCCAACCTTGGAAATAGATAGAAATCACTAGGGGCAAGGTCGGGTGAATATGGAGGATGCTCAAGTATTTAAAAGCCAGCATCTCAAATTGCAGCCATAGCAACAGCGGACCTGTGAGCCGAGGCATTATCTTGATGGAATAAAACATTTTGTTTTTCTAAATTGCGTCGCCATTTGTCGCAAATTTCGTTGCGCTATTTTTTTATTTGTTCTGTATACAAAGAGAACGTAACAGTAGCTCCATGGTCTAGATATTATAATTTATATCATGACAACCCCTTTACTATCCCAGAAAAGAGAACCCATGATCTTCATTTTGCCTTTTCGAAATTTAATCAATATTCCAATGAGTTTGTACCTTATTCTTACTTTATAATAAACGCACGTATATAAAAATAACAAATAGAAAGGGCCTTTACAAGCGGTAAAACCAAACTAATTAGGTATCTGTTAATTTTATCAATATTGGCGTGAAACGAAGAGAGGACGCGAAACATTTCATAAACATCTTTGTCAGATATTATTTGTTCTTTGAGATAGTTTGTTCTTTATAGGCTTAAAATAGTTGTAGCTATCTATCTCTTCTTTCTTCACTTTAGCTACAATCATAACTCCTTGAAGTTTTTGGAACTTAGGTGAGTAAATAAAATCTTTGTTCTTTTTGGAAATATTTTCATTAAATAATCTTTTACCACATAATACACTTTCTTTAATTTCTTAAAAAAATTGCATATAAGAACAAAAATATAAATTATATAATACAGAAAACATCTTAAAAGTATGAAATTTTTAATAAATAAAATTAATAATTAGGGTAACATAATATATCGCACTTAAAAATAGAACTGAAAAATTAGTATAAGATCTGTATAAAGTGACAAATGACAGATGGAGTAACTTGTCGTTGTCAAGCGTCAGCTTCAAATTTGAAATCTTTGTTTTGTCTGCCGGTAATCTTTAACTAAGAATTTATTATTTACATTAAACATGTCTATATTCAATGGATTTCCTGATTTACCTGGCCCAGATGAAACTGCATTTTGTAAAATTAACGAAGTGTATTGCTGTGGTAATGTTAGATATGGAAATATCTCAACGTTTACAAATTCGGTAAGGTTAGATATGATGTTCATTCTTTGTGGTTCATTACGTTTGTTTAATAAAATATATATTTTGTTTTAGATCAAAAGCCATCCAAAAATCAATGTGACCAAAGACCTACATCACCATAGGTTGTCAGATGAGAACATATCTGTGTATGTGGACGTCGAAGATAATCTGCTCAAAAAAATAACGAGTGTCTGGTACAAACAAGGATTTTTAGAAGCTCTAAGTGTGGCCGCCGACCCTAACGTGAATCGAGAGAGCAAAGCAGTAGCTATAACTGCATCATATGCATTGAAAGTTGCGAATTTGTTCACAGCATTAAGATATTTTATGCAACCACATCTAAAAGATATAGGGCCCAAAATTGTGTCAAAGTATTCAAGAACGAGAAATTGGTGTAATGCACCTGTAAAATGCTTGGCCTGGCATCCTCACACTACCAAAATAGCTTTAGCCTCAGCAGATGATAATGTAAGAGTGTACTGTTCAGAAGTCTCTTTTGTGTCAACTTTGAAATGTAAAGCTCAAGGCCATGTGTCTTCCTTAAGTTGGAGACCATATTCTGCATCAGAGTTGGCCGTCGGTTGTGAACAAGGTGTAATAGTATGGACTGTAGACCCTAATTCTATGTTTACAAAACCATCTTCGAGTAATGCTGTTGTATTAAAAAGGTGTGTATTTTTCTTTAAATAATAACATTAATTAAATACTATATGAACAAATTTATGTTATTGATGGATTAAAACAAGATAGCAAATACTGATTTTATTATATTGATTCATCAATGTAGATTATATATACACTAGTGACCCACCCTCGCTTTGCTCGGGTTTGGCTCTAGGTATGTTTTAACAGTTAGCATGGAATAGATAGACTATATATTATATGGTATATAGCCTATAGCCTTCATCAATAAACGGACGGACTATCTAATGCAAAAAGAATTTTTTAAATCAGATTAGTAGTTCCTGAGATTAGTGTGTTCAAACAAACAAACAAACTCTCCTTCTTTATAATATAAGTATTGATTTTACATTTCTTAAGAAATATAATTCAAAATCATTCTGTCTTATCAGCTATTTTACGTTTAATGGTAATTATTTCAGATCTGGTCATAGTCCAGTCACTGATGTGAGCTGGTCTCCAAATGGAGACCTCCTTGTAAGTTGCTGTGGCGCTGACACATCTATGCTTATATGGGATGTATCTATGGAGACAGCTATCCCATTAAGAAGAGTGGCAGGTGGTGGAATTGTGTTTGCGAGATGGTCCCTTTCAGCAACCAAAATATTTGCTGCTACATCTTCCATTATATTCAGGTTCATTCAATAGTTTTATACTCTTAATTATACTTTAGTATAGAGATAAATGAAAAGAAAAACTTGTTCAATCACTAGCCATAATTATAAATTTTACTCTAATTATTAATGTTTTAAAATTGTTTTTAATAACAAAATATTTTCCTTTGTTGTTTGAAAATTGCTATTTTTATTTAACAGTACATAAACTGAAAAAATAATAATTTTTAAATATAACAATAAATAGTTTCAATTTGTGGCCATCTTCAATTTTAATCAGTCTATTTTTTAAATTATTATTGAACACTAGCAACTTACCCTCACTTTGCTTCGGGTTTGTCCCTAGACAAAAACAAATCTATCCCAAGGGGACTACATTTTCTGGAATAAACTATTATCTATCTCTGTGCCAAATTTCATCCAGATCTGTTCAGCAGTAAAAGAACAAACATCCATCCATTCTAACAAACTCTCACATTTATATTAGTATGGATTTATACTATCATTATTTTTCTATAACTAATAAAAAGTCGATTATATTCTCCGAAGACACTGATAAACTATTTCAAATATTTTAATATTTATTTCTAGAATGTGGGACACCCAAACCTGGTCGCCCGAGCGGTGGTGCGCGCGGGGCTGTCGTGTGGTGGCCGCCTGTTGGGGGCCCAATGATATAGTGTTGTTTGCCGCTAAGAGTGAACCTATGGTGTATGCGCTTAATAATACTGGCCTTTTGAATGGTAAGTGAACCAAGTACAATGAATAATGTTTTATTCTACTTATAAAGTATATGTATGTATAACAATAAAGAGGCAAAATTGAATGAGGAATTATTGTTCTTTTTTAGTTACCTAATATAATTTTTGTCTCAACGGGTCCACCATCTACTAATGGTGGTGCTCATAGCATCGCTCATAGCATACTTGATTAAAATTTTCTTCTAATTAATCTGAAGATGAAACCTTTCTGCAAAGCAATCTAGAGTGCTGCCATTTTATATATACCAAAATATAATGCTTTATGGTTTTTAAATGTATCATGTATATAATATACAAGTGATTTGTGCTTGCTTCGCTCAGATGCATCCCTAGGTACATATGTTTAAATATATGTAGCGGAGAGCTAATTACTTTTTTTTTAAACAAAAGTAGCACATGTTACTCCTTATAACGTAAGCTATCTGCCAGAGAAAGTTCTGTAAAAGTCAGTCCAACCGTTTCGGAGATTAGCCAGAACAAACAGATAGACAGACGACATCTTAAAATCGTGTTTTTCTTATTACTACCGTATATAACTCTATATGCGTTTAGTAAAAAGCTTTTATTTTGACAGTACAAACAGACACTTCCATTTTATTTATCTTTATATATTAATTTTATTGTCAACAGGAGCTAAAACAAGTAAAGCAAAACCAGTTCTCGATGTGACAAAAGTAGAACTACCCTCTGGTGAGTCAGTTGGGGGACCGATTTTAGATATGTGCTGGGATCCTTCGGGAAGATATCTGGCTATACTTTTTGAAGAATCACATCTAATTGCAGTATTTTGTACTACACAATTGATGATGCAGCTTAGTTTAACACCGAGGTTAGTTTGAAATAAAAATAAAGTCGTTTTTATAAGTTACATTTTTTTATAAAAAACATTTCTTCGCGTTATCGATAATGCTTTTGTTTTATTTTCCAAAAAATGAACAATAAAAAAAATATTAAATAGTAGGTATAGTACGCGCCACGAAAGATGAGACTTGACATACCACGTGGTTTAACTTGCGCATAAGACGATTTATAGGTGTCTTTAGCGGTACGAGATTTGAGGCGAGAAGGGATCAGGCGTCATCGCGCGATACGGCGCTGCGCGTGCGTGGTGGTTGCCTACCGTTCTCCTCACCCCGTGCACGTCCCGCCTGACTCCGCAGTACAGACGAGTGCAACTTGTGTTTATAAATTTCTACTTTGTTTATAGTTGTGTTGTATACGAGTGCAATTTTGTAAAATTTTGATTATGCCTCGAGGTAAAATATTAAGAAGACAAAGTAGGAGTATAGTTTACGACGTGCACAGTTATATGTTAAAAGGAACAAAGGAAGGGATATGAAATTTGAAGCAGGTACTAATGCGTGCCATTGCGTACCATGCGTATCATTTCGTAATAAATATTGTTAATAATTTTAATATAACTTTGCTATATACCTTATACCGAATGATATTGAAAAATCCCTAAATAGATATAGAAATAAATTATAGATAACTATTTCGTACACGACTGTACCTGCACAGGATCCCCATTCCCCACTCCTGACGCTCGTCAAGTCTCATTTTTCGTGGCGCGTATTATACTGTTTTCGAAAAATTGATATCATTTATAAATTATTTTATTGTAATTTTTAAAAAATTTACAAATAAAACAATTTAAACTTTATCAAAACTTTACCCATTTTATGCAAAATTTCGATAAGAGGGCCTTTTTTTACTATGCCGAGAAACAGCGCTAAGTTAAATCCGGCACTGACTATTTACATAATATATTAATGTAACTTTAAGTATATGTAAAAATGTACAATTTCTCTGTTCATTTTATATATGTACTATATATCTTTTAAGTTAAACAGAAAATATTATTATTTTCAGTTGCTTTATCACTGGAATAGAGAATGAAGTACCATCGACAATGGCATTCCAACAGAATTTCACAGAGGGTGCTTGTTTGACAATAGCTTGGTCGAGCGGCAGAATACAACATTTTCCTATTATTTATACTGATGGCTATTAAAATTTAAAAACAAAAACAACCCTATCTCTAATCAGATTATAATTAGTTCTATGAATAGTAAACATGGGGAGCACAAGAGAAGTGCAGTCAAAGATCCTCATCAGATCTTCACCAAATTTTTATGACCCACTTAAACTTACCACCTTTTTTAAATAAAAGAGAACCATCAAACCGGATCTCATAAAGCGGAGATATCCAGTAGCCCCCTTTTTGCCCCTTTTTGGAGGAATTTACTCCTGCAATCAAAAATCATCGACGACAACAAAAATCTATAAAGTAGTAAAACCTGCATACCCAGTTTCGTCCAGATCAGTTGTAAAATACGACCTGTAGAGGAGTACCAACAGACAGACAGAGGAAAGCAAATTGTGGCAAATTTGAAGCAGAGAAGCTTCCCTCTAATGTAATGTCATAAGATTTAAGGAAAGATGTTGAGATATCCAATGAAATAAGAGGACATTTTTTCAACATGTTATTAGTAAGTGATTTTATATGTATGTATTTAGTGCTAAAAGTGAACTAAGCAAGATTGTTAATACATTGAAAAATAAACAATTATTTTTTAATATTTTTTTTATTAATTATTTAAATTTTTGTGATCACATATTTGTCAATATATTTTATCTTTTATACATATAATAAAATTCTGAGTCGAATCTGTGCATTAAATATATTTTGGAAAATTTTATTATTATTCATTATTATCCATACAGAGGCCGAACCTGTAGTTTTTAGGATTTTTGTTTATCTGTGACTGTTACGAGAAAACCACTGGACAGATTTTGATGAAATTTGGTATGATGATTACTAGTTATCCGGGTCAACATATAGGATACTTTTTACTGCAGGAAAATATCTCTGAGAAATCAACGTTAAAACTTAACTAGAGATGAACCCGAGCAGAGCGAGTGAGTCGTTAGTTGTTATTATATTGACATATAAGACAAGCAACTCGACCTCGCTTTGCTCGGGTTCGTATCTAGGTACGTTTTAACGTTTAGTGATGCCCATACTAAATAAACAGTTCGGAACTTGAACAGCTAATAATCGTGCAACAGACAACAATCCCCAACAAAACAAAAAACAATTCAAATCGGTCCAGCCACTTTTGAGCTTTAGCGAGACTAACGAACAGAAATTGATTTTTATATACATATATATTATAAAGATTTAGATGGTTTGTTTGTTTTATTTAATTATAATGACTCAATAATTTTGTTTAAGGAGCAATTAATGTGAAAAATTTTGTACCCTTTAAATTAAATAGTGACTCCATATTGTTAACTCTTTGTATATATATATATATATATATATATATATATATATGTATATATATATATATATATATATATATATATATATATATTATTTTGCTTAAATATTAGTTTTGATGATTTCAGAATGCAAGTCAATAACTCATAGTAGAGACGTTATCCATATTTGTAGTTCTAGTCACATTAACATAATAGGTTATATTAAAAGTATTATTTCCGCTATCTCCGCCATCAACACGTCTCAAGGAATGTGAATCCACCTTATCGTCATCAAAACTCACCTCCACCTGTACATACAAATTGTTTTTATTATTTTCGAAATTTCGTCGCCTAGCCATATTTTTACCATTGCATATATGAAACATAGAACATATTTTGGTAACAAATTCTCTTTCTAAATTTCCCAAATCTATGTCCATATTTACTTTTATATCGTCAATTATGACTGCCGTTACTTTATCTGTGCTTTTATATAATTTAGTTTTGATTACGTCATTGGCAACACTTTTGACATTTCTGATAGAATGTCGAACGTAATGAGACAAGTGGTTTAAATTTTCTTCGGTCCTTTTATTTTCATCAAGTCTTAGTTTTTGTGTTTCTGTTACAAATATCTCTTGTACTTTAACTTCTAAATTGTCAGCCAATTTCTTTAATTGTTTAATAATTTTTCTTTTTTCATTACGATCGCTTGCAACATCTCTCATGTACATTTCTATATAATTTCTTAATACGTTTGTCGCTGTATCGTTAAGAGCTCTGTAAAATCTATGCATAAATTCATTTAACTCTCCAGAACATATTACTAGATCTGCACATTTGCCCTCTTCTATGTCAGCTCCATCCCATTTATTTCTTAAAGCATTAGTATGTTTTGGAATGAATTCACATTGTATTTTGTATCTCTTAGAAATAATATCGATATCATCAGCAACACTGTTAAGCAACACTTGGATGCTGTCCATCGCTGATGAAATGTCGTCCCGTCGTGAATTTTTGTTTTTTGAAAAAAAATTGAGCAGCAGGTTTTTTATTTTATGTACACCTTTATTCCACCTTTCGGCTATTGAATGTGGTTCACGAGTTTTTTCAGTTCGCATGTTTGTTTTCCATTGACATTGATTTCCTAACATTTTTCTAATCATGTCATCCAAAGTTTTTGCCACAAGCTGTTTTGTCTTGTGTGATACTGATTCTTTCAATAGAGCTTTATCGATTTTTTCTCTTAATTTCTTATACTTTTTAAGATTATTCCTTAATTTATAATCTTTATGTGTTAAATTGCCACTACGAGTTGCTCCCATTTTAGGTAAAAATTCTATGATTGTCGTATCGTCTCTACCTTCTAACAAAACATTGTTTTCTCTTAATGCTTTAACATCATAATCTTGAAGACATTCTTGTAATTCAACTATTTTAGCTCGAATAACTCTATCAATATCTAAGTTTTTTTTAGTTTGTAAACCAGTATTTTCTATAGAAGAAAACGTAAGTGCTGGTTTGACATACTGCTTGAAAATATTGTAAAGCGTTAGTGGATCCGATAAATGACCTTTAATCTCTATTGTTACAACGATGCGATTTGAAAAAATATTAAATATTAAAAACGTTTTAAAAAGTAGCAGGTAAATCATTTTACACTAACTTAAAACTAACTTAAAATTCAATAGTTACACTATTTCACTTTCGAATCAAAATCACTTATAATATTCGATTTAGATTGAATATTTTTATTTTTAGTTTTACGATCTGATAAGAGCTTACTTGTATTATATCAAAGTGACTTGTAATTTTTAACAACTGCTATCTAAAAACCAAATAGTAAATTTATTGTGTTGCTCGTAATTTTACCAATTTTTTCTTTCCTCAACGACTTACAAAACTAAGCTAATTGTCATAAAAATTTAAGTTTTGTTTTTCTCCTAGTTTATAAATATAATAAAATTCTGAGTTGAATCTGAACAGTAATTATTTTTCGAAAAATCTTATTGAAATAGTCATTATCAATTATCAATAAAAAAAAAAACAAAAAACTATAGTTTCGGTCTTCCATCCGATTCTTTCCATTTTTAGAATTTTTGTCTGTCTGGGAACGAATCACGAAAAAACCGCTGGACAGATTTTAAGGAAATTTGGTATGATGATAGCTGGGTATCCGGTTAGCGTATAGGATAATTTTTACTGCGGGAAAATATCTCATCTCTGAGAAATTTATACTAAACGTTAAAACGTAATTTCGAACGAATCCGAGCGAAGCGAGGGAGCGTCACTAGTTTTTATATATTTTTGAAGTGTAAACTTCTATAGGCAGGTTTGGATGGGGAGTAAATTCTTGTAAGTCGTCATCGACATGGTCACGTGACGTGTTAACGCTAACACTAAAGATTGTCGATAGATGTCAAAACTAGATAAATGTAAACAGTTTTAATTTGAAAATTTTAATTTAAGATAAATAATTAATTTGAATATCGAAAAATAACAACTGTTTGTTTATAGTTTTAAGTTTTCACTTCTGTCGGCAGTCCTCATGACTGCTTTTTTATACTAATTATTGTGTCAAAGGTAATATTTTGCAGGAACACACACATTGTCATTTACTTATTACAGTACCTACTTATTTAATTTTCTTTTATTTTTATTACCCGTTAATTAGAAGTTTTTATTACTTATTAAATTGAGTACACTCATTTGTATGTTTAAAAAACATTAATATGGCAATTTTACACTTAAAAACAATGAGGTAAGCACTTGAGCGGACTTCCAAATTAGTGTGTAAATAATTTAAAATATAATAAAAACTGACAAATATTCCAAAATATTTGTCAGTGGAGTCCAAACTCCAGGCGACATTTTAAGTGATTTAATATTACAGAAATAATGTTAGAGTAAAGTTCTTCAATGAAACACAATTTAAGCAATGGTTTTTATTAACAATTTAACTTACCCAATCATAGACACTAGTGATCGTATATAGCGAAGCTGTTATGCTTAAAACTAATATTGCAACTATATATCACTTGCATATTAGTACTATTATATATTAAATAATAAAAAAAATTAGAAAGTTACGGCTACTCATTAGAAAATTTCACGATTATACAACGAGTAAAATATAAGATTTACATTTTTACATATATGTTACAGTGTAAAAGTAAAAAATCTCGAAATCTTTGTTTAATAATCACTATACTTATCTAAATACGAGTTATCAAAAGTTATCAATTTTCACACTTTAGCTGAAACTAAGGTATAAAAATTACATCTCGAGTAAAATAGCTATTCTAATAGATCGAAAACGTCGTTTCGAAATGAGAGCTTAAATAAATTGTCGCGAAAATTTCATGAAATGTATGTCATAGACAATATTTAAAAGTAATAAAAAAACAAAATTATGTAGAATAATCTTTAAATAAATAACAATTTTATTGATATCAATAAAATAGATTTTATAAATTGATATTAAAGTAACTTAAGTGAGAATTCGTTAGCGACATTAAGCCCTCGTTATAGATATGTAAATAAATCGTTAATTTATTGTTAAATAAAAATATTGACGAATAAAAATATAGTTTATATATTTTAATTAAAATATAATGTGTATATTTTATGTCGTCGATGTGGAAACACCACCATTTCTATTTGCAAGCTACGGGTCCTACTCTAACTACACTATTCGAGTAAATTAAGTTTGCTATTGGTTTTACGTAATTGAGCTCGCCATGGGATGATTTTAGCGCTTTCATCTTCTTCATTCTCATGATGATCTCCGTTTGACGTCATGTGACCTGAAATGTATATAAGTCAACATGTTAAATTATATAATATTTATATATTATTTTAATTAATCGTTTAAACTTTAGATAGTCAAAAAATTTGAATATATCTTTTGTAATTTATAAGCGTATTTGCGTTATTTATATATTAATATGTTATAATTATCAAATGTTATATCTTGTATTATTGTAATGTCTCCTAAAAGTACAGTGCGACAAAAACTATTATAATAAATTTTGCTTTTGTAAATAAATGGCAAGCGTTATTTTTGACAGCCTTTTTTTTCATATAGAAGAATTTATGTTTATGTTACACGATAACTTCGACAGTAATTGTCGACTTTCATATGAGTTTTTTAAAAGTATAATTTTCATTCAATTTTCAAACGCTTTAACACAAGGGGGGTCCAAGTCAAAAACAAATGACATTCTTAGGATAGAAGAGATTTTGAACCCATTGCACGTTCTCAGTAAAAAAAAATTAAAGTTTGAATTATCTGTTATCATCCTGTGCTATCCTCGTTTTTATATCAAATAGCCTACAAGAAAAATATACTATGTCAAAAATTCCTATACTTAGGTGCATCAAAAAAATGACTAACAAACATTTCATAATATTAGTACCTACAAATTGAAATTTACAGTTATTTTTCATACCATTGCAATGCTCAGAAGACAGTTTGACTTCGGAGGGCGCTCGCATAGGATGTGAGGGAGCGTCGTAGCAGAGCGAGATGTTGTCTATGGACACCGCACGTTGCGTCCCGCTCGGGTAAGCGCGCCAATCGCCATTTTGTTTCATAATGTCATTCGATTCCTCTACTTTTGGTGTGTATAGGGATTGTCTGGAATGTAGGATAAGTTTATTGGACCACTATAACAAATATAAAAGTTTGTATGTGTGTGTTCGTTACTCCATCATGCCGAAACGGCTGCACGGATTTGAATGAAATTTAGCACATAGACTAGAAACTGAAACTGTAGTAAGACATAGGCTAGTAAGGTGAGGTACCTTACTAGCCTATGTCTTACTACAGTTACGGCTAGTAAGGTACCTCTCTGAGTGATAAAGGTACCTAGATAAGTGATTAGGTAAGTTGCTGGTTGATCATAAACAAAAACTTATAATAATAAGTATCATCATCATCTTAAGTTATTATCACCTCTATCGCCACATCAAACTTCAACGAATAGTTACCGAATTTAAAGTTTCACAGATAACAAACTGTGTTGTTTAATAAGTCGTATTGAAAACTACAGTCGTTAGCCCGAAAATAATCACTAGAAAAATCTAGTAAATGTAATTAAGAGTGCGTGATCTTTAATAACATTTTAATTCCTATAATTAAAATTTTATTCGTTCAATCCTATCTTTTATCATTATAAAACTTGTCTAATTAATAATAATAATAATCTTCTAATGAAGATTCTAACAAACAAAAACCTAATATCTTACCTCAGTCGATTCTCGGCTTCCTCCCGTCTGGCTAACAACTGCCTCTTCCAAGCAGGAACGGCTGCAGCTCTCCGTCTCTCAGCCTCACCGGCCAGCTCTCTCTCCAAATCTTTCCGAGCTTTCTCCGCAGCTCTCCGCGCCAACATCTGCCGCTTCCACGCCGGTATAACGTTACCCGCAGTATCTCTTTCCGGGATCTGCGAAAAACCCTGCCGTCGACCAACCGCCCGAATTTGAGGGATCCGTTTTCGGATGTATGTCCGTATGGGACAAAAGTGTGTGTGCAAAATTAACTAATATATTTTCAATGTTTTGTTGAAATTATATTGTTAATTTGAAATGGCATTATTTTATATTTAATTGTGGATATATTACTATTGAATTATTGTTTATATTCCGAAAAGCGCAATTTTGATTCTCGCTCATTTCATTTTCTTTGTATATCGATATCGACAAAACCCTGTATGAAAAAAGCCTTTATTTACTTCTAGTCATTTAATCATATTAATACCTCCACGACACCCGCCGGCGTTACAGTTAACAATAGATTTCTTAGACATTTAATTAATTTCTTAGAAATTTACATGGAGATGTTGAACACCTCGGTCGTGGAGGGATTAAAGTATATTTTATTGTAATAACATTATTTTTACAATTTATTTATTTTCAAAGAACAATAAATTACAATATATATATATATGTATATATATATATATATATATATATATATATATATATTTATATATATTTCATTCAATGTTTATTCATTAAAATGTTCCATAATATGTTTAATTCAACAATTATTTCATTACATACCCACTGATATCGATTATATAAAATTAATTCTCATAATCATTTTAATTAATTACGAAAATCGACAAAAAAAACCTTATACACTCAGATCCTGCACTAATAAGTTGATATATTTATAGCATTGGTTACCGTTAGTGCGGTGCTTATTGCTTACATCACACGCAATGCTCTATGACCGAAACGAATACTGGACGTGTAGGAAGAATTTACGAGATTTATACGTGTAATTGATATAGTTTAATTTTTTTTATATATGTATATAGTATATACATATATGTTTGCATTTTAAATCTATAATCTGTAAAATACTGTTGTTTAAGAGTTTTCATATTTCTGATGTTTCATTCAGACTTAAGCTAAATTTTTTTTTTGATTTCTGACAGCTAATTTTAAATATTGTTAGGTTCTCAGATAATATGTAAATAATTTCTTAATTTAAACCTATAACATACTTGACTAAACAAACTAACACGTGTTACACAAAACTAATAATAAGTAGATCAATACTGAGTACAATGATACAATGATACATTTTTTTAATATCTAATAGATTAAAAGAAAGTAAAATAATTGCCACTATCCGTTCACCATTTACTGCCAATCTCTAGAGCAATTACGTTAGAAGGCTACCTTGCTAACCTAACCTCGTATTCGTCTTTACCGGACTGGATTAGAAATTTTGAAATAATTCGTGCTTTATTATCAAACCCCTGTTTTTTAATGAAATAGACCAACCAAACATCATATACGATATTGTCTTTGAAATACAAAACACTCATTATTTGTCATATTTATTTACATTTTTGCGGTTTTATTTTGATTATTCATCGTCAACGTTTCGGATACTTTACAGCAATCATGAATTACGGGAAAGAGTTTGCTGTAGAATATTCGAGATGTCAGGTACCAGAAATCAACATTAAACTGCGAGAAAACTGAATAAGCAGTATTATTTTAATCTAAGAAAGTATTACTGTTATAATAAGATATTCTAATGGCTTACATCATACGTGATACGGTCCATGAGATATATGATTAATGGTAAGAATGTTCTGGATCATATGACCGACACTTTGCTGTTGACGTAGACTGTTACTTATGATCCATATAACTAGTAATAACAAATCAAACTAAGTTTTATATATACTTTATTTTTAGATTTATATATGTATGTAGTTTAAAGAATAGATCTAATAAAATTCTAAGTTGAATCTGTACATTGAATATTTTTTTGGAAAATCTTATTGAAATAGTCATTATTAACGATACAGAGGCAGAGTCTATAGTTTTTAGAATTTTGTCTGTCTGTCTGTCTGTCTGTCTATGACCGCATAAAGGAAAAATCACTGGAGGGATTTTCATTTTCAAAATTAGTATGATGGTAGCTGGTTATCCGGGTCTACATATAGGATACTTTTTACTGCGGGAAAATATCTCATCTCTGAGAAATCTATACTAAATGTTAAAACGCAAGTAAGCTGTATTTTAAATTGAACGCATGTTACGGTATGTTACGGTTAAATAATCTTCTGATCGATACTTTTCTGTTGACGTACAACAGCTACTTATAATGGTACTTTTGGTCTAGTGGCTAGCATGTACAATATAAATACGAAGACCCCGGGTTTGAGTCCCGGTCGGACCGATTAGTTAGTGAGTTTTTTGTCAAGATATTCTCAGTAACAGACTGCTGCTAAAATTTGGATAATTGACGGTCCGATCAGTGAACCTTGTGGCTCGCAAAGCAGATTAAGCCATCGGTCCTGCATCTTTTATGCACCCGCCCTACATATTGTCGTCCCATCGGATTTTGACAGTAAAAATAATAGAGAGTGCACGTGTGCACTCAGTGATACAGACACGCGTATCTCAGTGATATTGACCGCCGTGGCCAAAATTGTTTAGGACGACAGCATTATTACTTGTTATTCATTCATATAACTGGTAATAATGCGCCAAGTTTGTAAAATTTTAATTTATTATTATTTAATTATATTTTTAAGTCAACGAAGCAGCATCTTATCTTTAAATTTTGAATGAAGAAATTGTTCTCTGAAATAGCAATTACCTACATACAAAAAATCTCTTAATAAAAATTAACGAAGAAATTACCAGACCGTAGTTTGAGGTACGCTTATTACTTATCACACGCGATATGCTTTACCATGAAGAACAAAAATGACAGAGAGTTTGAATGTTTGGCATTGCGATATCTAGACAAGTAAATAGATACGTATAAAACGGTAAAATATTATAAAAATGCTAACAGAACTAGCCACGCCCGCGATAAATCTACAAAAAAAGCTCTTTGGCTTTATATTATACAACATATTTATATAATATTGATCATACAAAAATAAAGTGGACTTAGAAGGGTGTAAAATACTTTATTCTCATACCTACTAAATATACAAAAAAAATCATTAAAATCGGTCGAGCCGTTTCGAAGGAGTGCGACCACAAACACCGTGACACTAGATATTTATATATATTAGAAGATATTGTGTATTTTGCAATTTTATGAGCGAAATAGTCTATAAGTATCTAATTATTATTATAGTTTTATAGCAACAAGTAGTTAAGTCTCTCACCAACAGTCATAACTCTACAGAGGAAAGTAGCACGTCAATAAACGCACTTGTTGCAATACTTAAATACTATGTATGTATATCTATATATAGGTACCTACGTATACAGGTACCTTTTTGTTGTACATAATATTTTTTTATTACAACATAAACTTTTAGATCGTAAATTAGTTGGAAGTTCTAAAGAGATTTCTCTCAATATTTACTCTTTCACCAATTTCGTTGTAATTATGTAAACCTATAATATGATCCTTAAATTCGAAAGTCTTATTCAAACAATCTGATCGAAATACACAAAACTTTCGCTTATGTCTTATATCTATACTAATATTATTGACTTGAAGAAATTGTCGGATTTGCAAATCTTTTTACATTTTATAAACTAAGTCCGTCCTAGGTACTTTTTAATTTTTTGAGCGGAACCCTAATTCTTTTTCTAAAATAAAAGTTGCCTAAGTTACTTCTTATAACATCAGCTATCTGCGAGTGAAAGTCCCGTCAAAATAAATCCAGCCGTTTCGGAGATTAGCCGCAACAAACAGACAAACACACAGATAAAAAAATTTAAAATTGTGTTTGTCTTATAAGTACCGTATAATTTCATGTGCATTTAGTAAAAAGCTGTTATTTTGACATAACAAATAGACACTTCAATTTTATTTATCTATATGTATAGATTAATTATTGCAGAAAATAAACTAACATCATGATACGAGTCTTAGGAACGATACTATTATACATACTCCTAAATTCACGTAAGGAAAATCCTTTAGCTTGGTTTTCTAACTAATATCACACCGTCATTTCAAACAAAATAAAAGTGCTTACATAATTTGTGACTTTTATCTAAAAAATGGCTTACTTATGATGTATAGACTTAAAAGATAAAAAAACACGTTTCATTAAAAACCTTTCTATTTGGAAAATATAAATATGTACCTATAATGTGCGCAAAATAAAAACTTTACGTAAAAAATAAGAAAGTTTCATATTAAGACATTATTTCCGAGAAACTCGAGTAGAGTTATTTTTTTTATTTAACATCAGAATTGTACATCTCTTTATCTTTCAAATCTGTATCGAAACATTTTTTTCGAAAAGTAACACTTTTCTTAATAAGAATATCGAGTAAACAAGAAATGAGTTAGTATCTATGTTTATGCATAATAAATAATATTTACACTTACGAAATGAAAACGCTTCATGATTGCAATCATTGCCGGCGCTCGAAAGAAAGTCCGTTTTGACTTAAAATACAGCTCTCTCATACTTAACTGGCAGTTTCTAAATGTAACATACGTTTAAATGCGTTTATTGAATGTGAGCTACTCGTCTGCTTTGTCATGGTAAAATAAATCGATTTCAACTTTGTATCAATTTTGTTTCATATAAAAATTTCGTCACTGTTGTCTGTATTTTATTAACTTCTACCTATGTAATTAATATATTATATTAATCATCTTGATATCGATTTTGACCTACTTCTGTCATATAGATTAAGATTTCGTAAACGTAAAATTCGAGTGGAATTACAATAATATGATACTATTGAGATGCTTATGATGGTGGAGCCAGGAGGCTAGTGGAACTCTTCAATAGCTTCAAATGTGCTTATTTCTTTGTCATACTAAAGTTTAAAAAATATCTTTAGCTCTAAGTACATATGTAATGTTTTAGACGACATATTTAAAAAATAATTACAAAAGATAACATTTATCTACGTCATCATATATATAAGATATTATTATTTATCATTTATTTAAGAGTTAATGAATCTTAAAGCATACATAATACCAGCGATTTCCCATACAAAATTTCATCCACAAATGTAAGGGATAATTTCCGGCACAAAAGCTATCCTATGTCCTTCCCAGGACCTCAAACTGTCTTCTTACCAAATTTCATCTAAATCGGTTCAGTAGCTCCAAAGATTACTTCCTACAAACAAACTTACAAACTTATAAACATAACCTCTTTATAATATTAATATGATGACAATTTACGACCACTTATTCCATTCGTAGTAAAAACTTTGTCACAAGAAATAAACAAAGTTTAATTATATTATTTTTTAGGTTAATTATACTTATCTATAAATTCAAATCGTTGTTTCCCAATTGTATGTTTCACGAAAACGATCCCATCATTTTAATAAATAATATCTTTTAATTCTGACTGTTTTCGAAAGATAAACAAAAATCGTGATTCCAAGACATGATTCTGGTAAAACGTCAAAACAGTGAAAGCGTGAAAATGGATATGCGCGTACAGTTGGCAAAAATTTTAAATTTTTCCATACAAAATATAACCTAATTGATATAATATGTAAAGACAACTTTCGCTTACGAAATGAAGCTATTGAACGTATAACCGTTGAATTACAATCTAATTAGTCGCGTAATCATATAATTTGGATTGTTAATTTATTTTGATTCACATTCCTTTCTTATGTTAATCAGATATGATAAATTTAAAATATATATATATATATATATATATATATATAAATTTTATGTATATATATATATATATATATATATATATATATATATATATATATATATATATATAAATAATACTTTTTAAACTTTTTATGAGCAATTAGTCTTTCCTAATTACCCTATGTTACATCCAAAGATGTTTTTATCACTTTGTATATGATATAGCTTTTGTTACATTTTTTAAATATTACATATTTTATAATACTTCTCTGAGCTAAAGGAACAGACGACAAATCAAAAAATAACTATAAGTATTGAAAATATTATCTTGTTATTCATTTGTTTACTATAAGACTCTCACAGCACCATCTAGCTCCATGGTAAACTACAAAGCTTGTGTTATGGATACCAGATAATTGGATACACTAGACATATATAACTTTAAAAACATATTATAAATATAAACAAAACACACATGGCATGACCCATGAGTACAAACATTCGTGCTATCACACAAATGAATACCCCCAGCGGGATCTGAACCCGCGACCGCTGGCATAGCAAGTAGGATTACTACAAACTGAGCCAAACGTGTCGTCCAAATTAATAAAAAATATTTCGCTTTGCCTCCATGTCGTGTCCATCTTTTTCTTACTAAACTTGATTTATTGCCTACTTCCTGATAGCTTTACTCATGAATATATAATGACTGAAAAATTACAAGTAGGCAGGTTTCTATAAAGCTCTGCTATATAAATGCTAATTATGTTCCATAACACTGTATAATTACAATATAATATTATATCCGCAATAGTTATAAAATAATAGGAAGTTGATTTTATTTAAGGAAGTATTTTGTCGTTAACTTATCGAAGTTATTGATTTGGTTATGAAAGTTCTTAACGAATATGGAAAAGTGTGACAGTATGTTTGTTTATGTAACGATTTCAAAACTTCGTGATATAATTTTATTTACATATAATATATCAATCACATATATTTATTAATTTTGTAGGTTAACTGGCTATCATAAATTTGATTTGACCAATCGTTTTCAAATCATTATAAAATAATGTCATATTTGTATATTGAAACCATTATTTTCCTGAAGTAGATGCCTAAATTTAACAGAAAAGCCAACATAATAACAACATAAAAGAAATAAATATTGCTCATACTTTATTTCACAGCGTAATTATAATTTTAGTGCCTAAAAAACAATGATCAAACCCATCAAAAACTAAGTAAAAATTAAGAAAACTGTTTTAAACGATAACTGAAGGTATTGCAACGGTGTGTAAGATTTATTCATACAATTTTCTCGTTGATTGATTTCTTAGTAAGAACTCTTTACACGGTTTATTTATTATTTTCTTAACTTATATACAATATTCTTCTGGTCGGATTGTAGAAACTTTTTAAAACTAAAAGATCAAGTGACATCCTAAACATAAAAGACGTTTCTAAGTGCCCTAGGGACTTTACGCAGTATTTTATAATACCATGCCTTCAAAGTGGTAATGGTTAGCTCAATTTTATATACAAAATATGTATTAATTCCTATGAATATAGCATTTAATATGTTTCTTAAAACAGTCATAAAGCAAACAATCTTTATTCTAAAGAAACATTAACAAATTAGGTTTATTCCTCATACAATCTTTCATCCCCGTTTTCACCCCCATAAGAGATGATTTCTAGGATAAAAAGTATCCTATGTCCTTCCCAGGGTCTCAAACTATCTTCTTACCAAATTTCATCTGAAACGGTTCAGTGGATCCAGAGATTAGCCCCTACAACGTCACAAACTCACAATTCACAAACTTTACCTCTTTATTATATTAGTATAGATAGTGAGAACTTGAGCAAAATAATAAAATCAACATATTTCACTCATTTTGATATATTTTTTAACCAACAACTTTTGATATAGCATGTATTTATATAACAAAAAATAACTAATACAATTATGACTTCATTCAAAATACCTGCAGTAGCCATACTTTAATGACTGGTTTATGATGTGCATTTTTTACCAACCGTATAATTAGTATACTATTATATTATATATTTTTCTATTGCGAGTTTTTTTGTAAGAATGAAGACTGTCTTGCGTAATATGAATTATGAGGAAACAGAACATTCTTCAACACCTATTGAAATGCTTGTGGTTTTAACTAGACTTTCTTAGAAACATAATAATTGCAATGGCGTAACTAGAATTAACTTTAAAATTTCAACTATTAGCTGATATCGTTTAGTTCATACATAGCACAGTTACAAAAAACAATTCAAAACTAATGAACGGCCGAACTAATGCTATAATTTCTATCATAAAGTTTGACGTAAGTAGATCATTTCCGCCAGATATCACTTGTGATACACGGCCACATTTCTGCGCTAAAAAACTTTATCGAAGCGTAAAAATACGCAATTTAGTATAAAATGCCAGTCAGTTTATTTCATGGTCATTAAACGAGCAGTAGGGAGACGCGAAGTGGATCAGTGGGTTAAATGAGCGGATGCAACTGCACTGGAGAATGAAAAAGAAATTATGCAAACACTTGTTCTAAAGTTATTATAAAACAATGCCACTTCTGTAGTTATGCGAATTATCACCACTTACCTGGTCTACGAAATTTTCGGCCGTGAACCGTTTGGTGAACTCTGTGAAGGTCTCCTTATCCTGTAAACTCTCCCGTCTGGCGCGTTCCACTTTCAGCTTCTTTATACCAGTAATATCCTTGGACAGTTTCAATTCTTCTATCAGATCTGTCTTGGCGGTTCTGAAATCTACTGCAGTGGGCAAGCACTGAAGACTGACAGATCTCGCAGGTGGTGGGGCAGACATTGTTTTGGTTGCCGTGGTCTTCAGTCTTACAGCTGTTAGTTCTGCCGAGCTGATAGCAGCTAAGGGTTGATTATGGGTTAGGGGTGGTTGTGGTGGCGGAGGCGGTGGTATGTTGTCGGGCGCGGGCGGCGGGGGCGGCGGGCGCGCCTCCCCCGCGGCATCGTCGCGCTTGCAGGGCGCCGTGATGGTTTTTAAATACTCCGATGGTTTAATAAGTCGGTCCGGCGCGTTGTGCGGGAAGGCCGGCGGCACGAACGGTAGCGCGGGCTG
The DNA here is from genome assembly GCA_947093115.1 of Brenthis daphne. Classification (NCBI taxonomy): domain Eukaryota; kingdom Metazoa; phylum Arthropoda; class Insecta; order Lepidoptera; family Nymphalidae; genus Brenthis; species Brenthis daphne. Next base: position 4,194,934 of record OX352474.1, on the reverse strand, counting down.
CTTGTTCACGAGGTTGGGTGGTCGCGGTCGGTCGTCGTCTGAGGAGCCGCGCCGCCCCGCTGCAATATTGCACCGTTAGAGGGGAGAGAAAGTAACACCCCGCGCGTGTAACGCAACGACCGTGCTAATCTAGCCATCTAAAATAGTCTAGATTTACAAAATTAATGCGCTGTAATTATTTTAGTACGTTTTCTTGTTTTTAGTGTTTATTGAATTGTAATAGATCTATTCGTAGGTCAAATGTGAGTATTTGATTGACGAATAGGTTATTACAAAGCTGTTATGGTATTTCATTAACGATGATAATTGGAAAGGAAATTATATATTGCTATCATATTAAAATTACATTTTACTGAACTTGACTTTTATACGTAATATTTATTTTTTTAAACTATTTTTAGTACAATAATATTAATGTCGGATAAAAATTGATTACTGGCTGGATATAATATAGACAAAGCAGGATGTTATCTCAATGAACGTCGAAAGATTGATTGCAACAATAATGAATAAACATTAGAAAACGTACCAAGCAACTTGACGAATGTGAAATGAAATGCGCATTTATTTTATAAAAATAGTACAATAATATACGCAAAGGAAATAATAATAATAAGTAAAAAAATATTATTATTACTTATGCAGTTTTTAACTTAATAAATACTGAATAATACTACGATATAAAATTGAATTGCAAAAACGTAATAAAACTCAAAATATTTTATTTTCTAATAATAATGTAATTTCAAATACTCTCGCCATTTTTTGGGTTTTATTTAAGTATTATTTTTATATCTTCACGATTAGACAATATCATACTCGTATACAAGCGTATGAAGAACTTATCAACGAAACTTAGTTCAAATACCTTTATGATTATTAGTTTCTTAGCAACGCACCCTCGCTTCGCTCGGGTTCGTTCCTAGATTGATTCCCCATACAAACTTTCATCCTATTTTCACTCCCTTATGGGATGATATCCGGAATTCTATCCGATATTCGAAAAAAATTTCCTATTTACTTCCCAGGGTCTCAAACTATCTTCTTACCAAATTTCATCTAAATCGGTCCCATAGTTTTTGAGTTTATTCCTTACAAACATACAAAAATACAAACCTTTCTTCTTTATAATAGTAGTGTAGATGTAGATTGAGAAAATTTGCCCTATAGTTTATTTTTGTATTAATTTTTATCAAAATCATTCCAGCCCTTTAATCATACTAAAGTAGGTAAACATATAATTTTATATGAAAAGTCCATTATTGATCAGATGCTTGAAGCCTAGTATGCAAAATAAGCACCTAAGAATGTATGTACTATAGAAAGATGTAATTCATATTCATTAAACATACGCAATGCGTGAAATGACACGCTCTAACGGTCGCGTTCGGTGTAAAGAAATTAATTTCTTCTAATGTTTTAAAATCTATAGAGGATAATTGCCATTATAAATTACTTTGAACAATAACATATTTAGATAGAATAATGTATAATATTAGTTATAGCACGTGGTCTCTCCCGTCATGATTGCTGTAAAGCATTCGAAACGCGGATTTATCTAAATAAATTCACGAAAAATTCGTAAAGATAGTTTTATTTAAAATGTTAAATATTTGCGTAAATCTAAGAAAGTATTATATATAGCATGTGGCTTCAATTTAGAGATGACTCTACAATAACTTTGTATACAATAAAATAAGGCGATTATATTTAAAATGACACTTTTACAAATTAAATATTTGAATCCTATCACTTTTTTAATAAGTTAGGTATACAAACATAACACACACTGTCTGTAACAAGTATTTAGTACATTTAAGACGTCAAAAACCTTAGTCCCGTGACCATGAATGCTGTAAAGCATTCGAAACGTCGGGAACCAAAAATCAAACTAAATCCACGAAAAAAATTCAAAAATATAGCTTTATTTAAAAGTAAGTGTAATTTACTTTCCTTTATTTGAATATCGAAAAGTTTGCCATACGTTTCATTTTAATCGGTCAATCAAGTTTAATCATTGTTATCTGCTAATAAGTCTGCAATAAGTTAAAAAAACGTGGCTAAAAAGAGTTTTTCTAACAAAAGTACCTACTTATAGAAATGTTTCGCTCAAAATAAAAAAAAACTTTTGTGTTACCACTGTTTTAAATTTGTATATGATTATTCCTTATTACATAAATTTATATTTAACGGAAATAGAAAGTTTTGATTTAATGTTATTTTTTTATATTTATTTCTATAATAAAAAAAAAGAAAATTTCATTTATAAAGTTAGACATTAGAAACAGTTCAAAATATAATCCATGTATAAATAGGCAAAGATAAAACAAGAAAATCGGTTGACAAACATAAGAGAAAAAGGTACTGAACTCTTCTGTCTGTCAATCAATTATCTTGTATTTTTTGCTTAGTTGCTATTAACGGGCTTTAGATCAATAATAGATTTTTCTAAACACTATTTTTATATAGGTAAGTAAATTCTATTCATATACTAGCAGAACCCGCGGCTACGCCCGTGTTCAAATTTTTTTTTTAATTTTTGGCTTTATGTTATAAAGCGACTCACCCTTGCTTCGCTCGGGATCATCGCTATGTATTTATATAATATTGTTCATACAAAAATACAAAAATTGCGATTATAAAATTGGGGGTGGGGGTAGGAGGATTAAAAATACTTTACGACCTATTCTCATACCTACCAAAAATAAAAAAAAAGAATTTTAAAATCGATCGAGCCATTAAATGATGAATTTCGTCTACTAGGCGAACGCTAACAATTATAATCATTTAGAAAATCTAAAATTTGGCAATGAATATTCAAGTGAAACCTAATAAACTTCCATATTGCCTCACCAAGGTCGAGCAAGTTTTTATGTATCTATAGGATTTTTAATGAAAATGAATGTAATAAATACAAGTACTAAATATTCATATAATTAAATGAGTGTTTCACTTCACTTTATTAATATGATATAAAAAGAATGGAGAGACCCAAGCCGTAGGAAGTTACGTATTTTATTATGTAAATAAATAAATGTGGAAAAAAATGTATATTCTGTATAATATAAAGAAAAATATTAAAATTAGATTTCACTTACAGCTCACAGAATAATTATAATAAAAAAAAATGTCTGGTAATTGATTTCTAAAGTTATAGGACACTAGTGACTCACCCTCGCTTCGACCCAAGTTACTCGCTGATAATTTACGTAGCTTTTGATAGGTGAAAGATTTTTTAAAATGGTTCCAATAGTTTTTTAGTTTATCCATTATAAGCAAACTCTAAGAAAGTATAATGTAAACATACAAAAATAAAATATAAAATCTCTTTATAATATCAGTATAGATTTCAAATAAACAACACCATTGGTTTAAAAAAATAATATACTGCATAAGATTTTTGCCTGTGACCTGCCCCTTTATTTATGTACTAGCGACTCACCCTCACTTCGCTTGGGGTCGTCCCTAGCTTGCTTCCCCATACAAACTTTCATTCCCCATTTTCACCCCCTTAAGGGATGATTTCCGGGATAAAAAGTATGCTATGTCCTTCTCAGAGTTTCAAATTATTTTCTTACCAAATTTCATCTAAATCGGTTCTGTAGATCCGGAGGTTACCCCCTACAACATCACAAACTCACAATTCACAAACTTTACCTCTTTATAATATTAGTATAGGTAATAATTTCACTTCCAAGGGCTACAGTATATGATAATATATATATTCCTCAATAGGTATAAAGGGCAACATAAATCTTTTTCAAATCTGACTAGTTAGAACGTGCAGATAAACAAAAATAAACAGTATTGTCACTCAGTATCTAATTCTGATATCTATACATTAGAAAACTAAACCTGAAATCTAGAATATTATAGATCAGTCTGAAATCTAGACAAAGATTAATGTATGTGGGCGAAATCTATAAAGAAATCTTATTGAATTGAATCTCCGAACGTTAAGGCACATTCACTTTGTGTTTTGTATGTTTTATTAAGGAAGCTCAAATAAAGAAATTATACTCGTATATGTACAGCTAATTAATTACCCAATCTCTAATTTCATCCAAGGTTGATAGTGAAATAGTCTCATAAAATATTAATGTTTATATGAATCATAGGCGATCTCCGCTTTCTAGTGAATGCAATGACTGATCTCGTTAAAACTTTATAATTGTGGATAAACTTTGGTATAAAGAAATAATATTATTATCATAACTGTATCTAGGATATGTAAATAATAGGGTTTAAATAATTAACGTGAATACTAGAGACTAATGAGTATAACAAAACAAATAATTTAAGGGTTATATGAAATATTGCATACTAGCGGCTCACACTCGCTTCGCTCGGTTTCGCCTAACGCTACGTTTTAACAGTTAGTATGGAATAGATAGACTATATGCTATATAGTATATAGCCTAAAGCTTTCCTCAATAAATAGACTATCTAATACAAAATCAATTTTTCAAATCGAATTAGCAGTTCTTGAGATTAGCGCGTTCAAACAAACTCTGTATCTTTATAATATTAAGTATAGATTGCAGATTTGCAGGCTGCTTAAAAAATATATATATCATACTATGCAAATTTTTGAAGATAATTTAATATAAGACATTCTGAAATAAATTATACCGAGGTGTTGCCAAGGAAATATGAACTATCGCGGAGAAATGAAAAGTGAAACCGTATCTCTATAAAGTAATTTAGTTTACATATTATTTGTCTGAACGTGTCCGAATCAGAACGCGACTAACAACCTATAAGCTCGGTAGAAAGTAAATGGACTTAATTAACAGAGGAACCTCCTAATTTGTATGAAATTTCATTTGCGATTTTGACTTTGAAGTAATGAAAAGACTAATCTCATTTAAAGCTACAGTTAATCTATTTATTTATGTACAATGAATATTTTTAAAGAGATTTTCGCTTTAGACATGTTAAGAATGGAAAAATTCTGTAACTAATTATAAATTTAATTGTGAAAGACATGTTTGGAGTGATGTTCTAAAGGACTTGGAATTGCTCTTAATAAAACTTTTTAAAAGTAATTAATTAAAATGTAGAAGACAGGCATAATAACATTTTCCTTTGTCCATTTCGTGAAAATAATAAACTTAATTGAATTTATATGAAAATATATGTATAGGTCTTCAATATGTAAAGCACGTCAAGTTTTTAGTTGAGGGTATCTTAATGTATATTTTTATAAGGCTTTAGAGAAACAAGTAACCGTATTATATTACGAACTATTTGCACAAATCCGTATTAATATTATAAATGTGAAAGTTTGTGAGTATGTAGGTATGTTTGTTACTCAATCACGCCAGAACGGCTGAACGGATCTGGATGAAATTTGGCACAGAGATAGATTAAAGTCTGGAATAACACATTTTTATCCCGGAAAAATGGTTAGGGTTCTCGCGGGATAGGTTTGTTTTCCTAAAGGCGAACCCGAGCGAAGTGAGGGTGAGCCGCTAGTATTTTATAGTTCGTAAACTTATTCGTAGATAAATCATAGAAAAAATAGTGAATTTTGTGCTGTACCTTTTAATGTATATATATGGCATGTATTCAGCCCTTTTCCATCCTGTTGTTGGGCACGGGCCTCCCTTCAATAAACATGGTATTTATAGACAATATGTCAATAAGCACCCAACTAATATTATAAAAGTGAACGGTTGTATGTATATTTGTTACTTTTTTACGTCAAAACGGCAGGAGGAATTTGAAAATTTAGTAGGTACAGATGGACGTATGACCTAAAATATCAAATAGGCTTCTATTAGTTACAAAATGTATGAAAAGATGGCGCTTGTTGTATGTAATATTATAACCAACCAATCAAAAAAGCACCTACGGATGCATCCGAGCGAGGCGATAAGTCGCTCGTATACTATAACGGTCACAAAAATTAAACAAAGTAATTTTTATACTAAGAATAAGTAGATATTTAACTATCTAGAAACATGCAATTTACCTTCCTTATAATATGTACTTAAAACTTAATCTTTTATACTAATGTAAAATAAAGATAAAACAACAAATACTAGAATAAAGTAGTCATAAAAACCGATTTTACTGTAAAAGAAAACATTAGACCTATTATTAGTTACTTCAGTTTGCCCTACATCTATACATATTTCTACTCATAATAATCAGTCTGTAACGAGTAAATATGTTAAGATATTAATATACAGCACCATCTAGTTCCATTGTAAGCTGCGAGGCTTGTGTTATGGATACCAGATAGTTGATACACTACACATATATAACTTTAAATACATACATATTATAAATATAAACACCTCTAACTGGAGTACAAATATTCGTGCTCATCACACAAATGAATGCCCCCAGCTTGACTCAAACCCGCGACCGCTGGCACAGCATGTAGGGTCACTACAAACTGAGCCAAACGTGTCGTCAATATTACCTATTTTATTTAAAACTAGCTATTTCTACACCTCTGCTCGCTTATTCTTTTATATATTTTATTTAGTTATACATAAACTGTTTATATCGTAAAATTCGTAGCGCGATGTTAGATAGCCTTTCGCAAGAATTGGGAAGAATTGGGTATCAAATACAAAAAAGGTTACTAATCGAATTTCTAGTCGAATTTGAACATTCGACCTATATTTCTAGAGATTAGTACGTTTATACAAACAAACAAACTATTCAGTTTTATTATATTAGTATAGATGTATAATAAATTGTTCAATATTATTCTAATTTCATTACTCATGAAAATCCTGATTATATCTACCGACATTATGCACAGTATCTTATGAGTTATGTAATTATAATTGTTTCTTATGTATACATCTTATTAAAATCTGTCTATTCTGAAATGATGTACGCTTAGATTACAAGTTAAAATAACGAGAGCAAAAGGTACATTAAAAATACAAACATAACTTCAAATCATAAAGAAAATACAATATGTTTAATATTTCATAAAAAATATAATGGATATTTTTACTATATTATGTTATTTTATACTAGCGACTCACCCTCGCTTTGCTCGGGTTCGTCCCTAAGTACATTTTAACGGTTAATATGAACATGATGTGCATGTATTATATGTGCATATATATATATATATATATATATATATATATATATATATATATATATATATATATATATATATATATAAACCATCCTCTTGAATCACTCTATCTATTGCTAAAACTGCATTAAAATCCGTTGCTTAGTTTAAAAGATCTAAGCGTACAAACAGCGAGAGCGACTTTGTTTTATACTATGTTTAGATGGTTTTATGCCAGGAATAGTATTATAAAACACCTAATTATAATACCATATCAGGCCCACATCACTGTACGGAACGTGCAGTTCTGTCTATGTTATTATTTTAGTGATACAAAGTGATACAAAGAACACTCGGTTTTCTTTGAAGGCGTAATAAAATCTTTAATAATATATAAGTAAAGTACTTACGTTCGAGGGAAAGCGTTAGAACTATTGGCAATTATTCTAACAATGCATTTTATTCATGACTAGCGATACACCCTCGCTCCGCTCGGGTTCGTGCCTACAAGTTACGTTTTCACATTTAATATAAATTTCTCAGAGATGAGATATTTTCCCGCAATAAAAAGTATCTTATATGTTGACCCGGATAACCAGCTATTAGCGTACTCAATTTTATCCAAATCTCTCCAGTCGTCTCTTTCTGGTATCAACTTTTTGCGGTATATATTCGAAAGAATTTCTGATTTGTTCTCTGAGAACCCTTCGATGTTAACTGAGACTACACACAAAGAAAGATTTGTGAATGGACCTTGGATTCCCATCGTGGTGAAAAGATTAGCCAATCAGTGGTTTCATCCGTCCAGTGCTTGTTCCGTGATGCGGTCACAGACAAACAGACAGACAAAAATTCTAGGAACTATAGATTCGGCCTCTGTATCGACAATAATGTCTATATCAATAAGATTTTCCAAAAAATATTTAATGTATAGAAATATAGTTTATATATATATATATATATATATATATATAAACTATTATATTATGTTAATGAAATGAAGGTTATACTTTTTTAACAAGAAAAACTCTCTCACTCTATTCAAGCTCTAGAACAAAAACGCCGCATTTGAGAAGCATTAACAATTTTTCAGATCGTTATATTATATTAATAATAAAAATAAATATATATTTTATTTAAAATTAAGATAAATGTTATCTCGTACTTTTTTTTATAAAAAAACAAAAGTAGAACGTCAGATATTTTATCTAAGAAAAATTATGCTGGGTTTATATCATCTAGTCATTGTTATAGCTTCGCCAGTTATACATAAGTATTGCGATATAACAGCTATTGTCCTAAAGCGCGTGAATTTTCTATTATTATACAATATTATTATTTTGTGACACTTATTTTATACTGACACATATATTTAAAATCTATACATATAACAAAATTGTAACTAAGCCGAATCTGTACATGAAATATATTTTGGAAAATCTTATTGAAATAGACATTATTATTGATATTTAATACAGAGGCCGAATCTATAATTTTTAGAATTTTTGTCTGTCTGTCTGTCTGTCTGTCTGTCTGTCTGTCTGTCTGTCTGTTACCGCATCACGGAAAAACCACTGGACGGATTTTGATGAAATTTGGTATGATGATAGCTGGTTATCCGAGTCAACATATAGGATACTTTTTATTGCGGGAAAATATCTCATCTCTGAGAAATCTATACCTATTAAACGTTAAAACGTAAGGAGGGACGAACCCTAGCGGAGCGAGGGTGAGACATTAGTATCTTATAATATTAAATGAGCCATTCTTGTACATACATGTATTTCGGAAACTTCTTAAAGTTTTGCTTTTTAAGTTTATCTTTATATTTACGAAAGTGATTAACTAAACAGTTGTTATAAGTGAGAAAGAAGAAAAATGAAACTCTCATTTTACATGTACAATAAAATTATTAATTTTAGTATTCACGGAACAAGGATATAACGGACCTATGAAATGTTTTAAAGAAGTTTTATAATCTACGTAATATCTTATAGAAATTATTATTCAAGTAATTTCGATTAATTTTAATGTTAAAAATGACAAAGTATAGGTATTATTGTAAATTTCCTCCATAAAGTATCCTCGCGACTTTTTATGGTCTTACCGAATCTTTCTAAACGTAATATCTAAACCACAAATGGCTAATTTTTTAGCCGTGAGAAACCACTAATACGATGTAAACAGTACCATATTATATAGCGCAGTACAAATTCATTACATAATGGCTGATTTTTTAATTATTATTAGTATAATAAATTCAATTCGAGTAAATTTCATTTCTATATACTTGAGTGTTGTTTAAAACCAGGATATACTTTTGTGGATCAATTTCATCTTTAGATTTACATGAATATAAATAACCAATACATGTGACGCCATCTATTGCGATTCTTTTGAACTATATATTTTTTTTCCTGATAAATATGCTCTATAGTCTCATAGCTAGAGTATTTTTGTTTGTCTGACCGCTCTAATCACTGGAACCACCAGTCCAATTTGATTTCTCTTTTTCTTTATAGGATATTTACGTATTGCACACTACAAGCTTTAGGACCAGAGCTTTATACACAAACTAACAGCACATTTACTTTTTATGAGATTGTAAAATTAAGATTGCTAATTTAGAGAGCCTTTTAAAAATACATATTTTGAGTTCGAGTTTATTAAAGTTAACAATAGAGAAAACCAAAAAAAAAATAACTTACCAAGTCTACTCTTCAGTTCCGAGGGTTTCAAGGCCGGTTCCTCCAATACTACTGGTGGTGGTGGTGGAGGTGGTGGAGGCGGTGCTTCATCCCCTGAACATCCCCCCGAGGATCCTGCTGAAGAGACTCCTGATGATGCAGAGGCTTGAACTGTAATCGGTTCCTCAGTGACGGATGCCCTACGGCTGCCCGCAGCTGATGATATGCGACTTGCCTGATTGATATAAAGATTTATATTTAAAATAATGTTACATACATAACAAAAAATAATTCATAATAATATTATTAATGCGTAATGTTGCGGGTAATTCTTTTATATACTTTTTGGGTATTGAAGTTATTTTAAACCAAAAACAAAAGTTCTTTTTAATACAGGAGCTAATAATGGCTCCTTGGACCTACATTGTCCTACCTACATTGGCTATGTGTGTACTTAATTTTACCAAAACCGGTCCAGCCATTTCAACGTGAGGGATTAAAACGCACATAGAAACTATCATATTTATTATGGTTTTTCCAATATCATATTATATACATATATAAAAAGTAAACTTACAAAGTTCTGTGCCTTGTGTGTGAGCGCGGCTAGTTTGGTTGCGAGTGTCGATTTTGTCTGTGTGTCTGACGGTGGAGACACTTCTTCGTATGCTTTGTTTGATCTAAACACACAAACATAAAAAATAACATGATTAACTTTTAATATATTCGTAAAATTGATGTAGGATCTTATCTTTCCCAGGCTGGTTTTTGTTTTCAGGATTAAATATATAAAAATTAATCATTTAAAAGTGCTTGTAAAAGTAAAAAAAAAATTGAATAAAGTATATTTTGATTCTTGAATGGAGTTTTAGTACATTTTAATTGTTATATTACAAAATATACTCGTAAGTGTCTTGTACTTGTATGTAACTTACGCGTCGTTGTTCTCTTTGGTGCCGTAGTCAACGAGCAGGGCAGCGCTGCCGGGCCGGCTGTGGCTGCCGGAGTCCCGGGAACTGCTCCTACATGTATAATGAATATAAAATCTATATCTTATAATATTGTCGCGTAGTGGACAGCGTGTAGCGCTCACAGTCACATGTCAGTAACTCTAGGTCAAAGTTTATGTGTTCTAAATTTCATCTAAAACAATCCAGCCATTTCAGCGTTAAGGAGTACACACATAGAAACTTTCGCATTCATTATGGTAGGCCGATTTTTTTCAGCTTATCGCCGTCTACTGTTAGACAAAAACTACACCCACAAAGAATCCCAACCGTCCCGTACTTGCTACCTTTTTCAAGACGTCCGACCACCATGCTGCAGGTCGTTCTACAAGACGTTTGTCTAAGCGTGGTGTCCACTCTAACACGTATTCGATTAAAATAGACAAATAAAGATAATAATGTTTTATTGTATTCAGCCCTTTTTAACGTCCCACTGCTGGGCACGGGCCTCCCTTCAATACGAGAGGGATCAGGCCATAGTCCACCACGCTGGCCAAGTGCGGGCTGACTGAGCGTGTCTTTCGAAAACTTGCCATGTTCTTCACGATGTTTTCCTTCACCGTAAGACAAGTGGTAATAATGTTAGAAATAATTAGCACATGAAAATAACAGAGGTGCGAGACCCGGGATATGAACTTTCGCTTCACTAGGTTTCTCAAGCGAGCGCGTTACCACTGGGGTACCACTGCCTCTAAATTAAAAGCTTTATTATAAAGTAAATATTACCTTCGTCTTTGATGTTCCTCTCGTGGCAAATAAATGTCTTCGTAGTGATGGTCGCGGCGCGTGGCCTCAGCGCCGCTGTCGCTGTCCGAGTTCTCTTGCGCTGGTGTCACTTCTGTTGTTCCATGGATTTCTGCTTTTACTATTAGATAAATATAATGTAAATGTTTATCTGTTGATACCACTCTTGTTTTTGTTGATTATTGGATTAATCTTTCAGACTTTACACCATATTACGCTCAAAACACACATGCAGTTGAGCAATTTAAAGAACTAATGAAATTATAAAAAGTTTTTAAAGCTCCCACCTCAAGCCTCGACTATCAAATTAATTCCATAATACTGCATGTTAATTCCCAAAGCGTTTATAGTCAACAAAAAGTGAATAAAAGCATTTACCAATTACCACATGATTAACATATTTTGTTTAACAACAAAAACCAAAAACCTCTTATTGGACCAAAACAAAATTCAACGTATATACAAAATGTTATTGTCATGTCTCAATAGCTACGGTTGATCAAAATACCACCCACTTACCAGTCATTAATGGTGCTTCCTGTCCCTCAGCTGGGACCCTCGGGCCCGGAGACCGCGAGTGGAACAGATCCCTCACTCGCTGGTACAGAGCCGCTGGAGCGTTAGAGTTGCTGTTGTGGAGGAACCAGCCCCCGCTGTTCGTTTCTGCTTCAGATGCTGAGCACCCTGGAGGATTAGGTCATTAGAAGTGAATCTCAAATCTTAGTATGTAGTTTTTATTTAAGTGAATTATGCTATCGTGATATTTTATACTGTGTTTATGTGTCTAATGACCAACTTCAAAGAGGACAAATACTCTATTAGGGTCTATGTTTTTTTATGTAGGTTATGCTATTTCATTGCTTCACCAATTGTATCCACCATCATATCCATATCATCGTACCAATTTTTGTGTTTATTTAAATGAATAATTTATACATCAGAGACGGACCCACATAAGATAGATTTTCAAAATTTAAACGGAAATCCGAAATATACATAAATATCAATGGCCTGTTGCTGCGAGTGAAGACATCAACTAACACGCTTTCGCATTTACAATATAAGTAAAATTATTTTTTTTACTTTAATGTTAACTAATAATAAACTGTATTTACTAACGTAAAATAGTTGTAACATCGGGACAAACCATTGCGGTTTTTAGATGTTATATTGTAGATATTTTTTTCTTTCTATTTTTATAGAAAGAAATAAAAATACAATTTATATAAGATTTATTTATATTATGTGATAAGGTGAAGAAAAACATCTTGAGGAAACCTGAATATCTGAGAGAATCTAGCAAGTTGTTGAAAGACATGTGAAGTCCGCCAACCCGCACTTGGCCAGCGTGGTGATCTATTGTCTGATGCCCCTTGTATTGAAGGGAGGCCCGCGCCTCACAGTGGGACGTTAAAAAGGGCTGAATACACGTGATCAGTAAATAAAAAAATAGCATGTCAGTATATTATATCGCATCCTTTTTGCAATGATTGTTTAAGTATAATAATGGCTTTTCACCCAGATCTTAGAATCATCTATTCAGTCATTAAACGCAGTATTTCTTTATGTTTATCGTTTTACTATTCTTTTAATTTTCCCTACTTCTCATATATGGAATAATTGCTAGTACGATTTGATTTTACAATTATAGTGTATATTTGCACTTAATCGAATCCAATCTATGATATTCGTGTTTTGCATATTGTTTAATATGTAATTAACTATAATAACACTTATGTTGTCTTTTATGTGTCTTCTATTTTTTAATTAAAAGTATTTAAAAACTAGCCCTATTTACTTTTTAACGTTTAGTATAGATTTCTCAGAGATGAGATATTTTCCCGCAGTAAAAAGTATCCTATATGTTGACTCGGATAACCAGCTATAATCATAACACATCAAAATCTGTCCAGTGGTTATCTCGTGGTGCGTTCCCGGATAGACAGACAGACAAACATTCTCAAAACTGTGTCTATTGTTCTGTATCGATAATAATGTCTTTTTCAAGAAGATTTTCCAAAAAATATTTAATGTACAGATTCGACTCAGAATTTTATTATATGTATAGATAGAAGAATTCAATTAATCTTTTAAATCTGAACGGTACAGTGTATCGTTACATAAGACGTGTTGCATAAAAATAAGAACAGTCGGAAAGTGATATAATTTTATTTATATTCAAATTCCATACATTTATATAGTTACACATTTCTGAACGGCTTAATAATAAGAAAAGGCTTTTAATTTCGATATCTATTTCTTTGAGACATTTTCGCTAATTAATCGTGAATCTTGATAATATTTTTTTTATAAACAGGTCAAGTGCGGCTTTATATAAATTTCAAGAAAAAATCTTATTTTAATTATACTTTATTTAAAGTAATTTTGAAATAATTAGTTTAAAATGTAAGTTTGAAATTTGGAAGTCGACTTTGATATTTTCTTAGTGTTCTATCAATTTGAAACTTTGCTATTATATGAAATCTGAACATCAATATGCCGAACTGATTATAGAATCAGAAAGTGGATAGTTGATCCTTTCAATTGCTATAAGTGAAATTGTAGAGTTTGAACTCTATTTTATTTTGTCCAGTCCCAGATATAGTTGCTTAAGAGTGTTCCATAATATTTTAAATAGTGTTTCATAGTATTTTAAATAGTGTTCCATAGTATTTTAAATAGTGTTCCATAGTATTTTAAATAGTGTTCCATAGTATTTTAAATAGTGTTTCATAGTATTTTAAATAGTGTTCCATAGTATTTTAAATAGTGTTCCATAGTATTTTAAATAGTGTTACATAGTATTTTAAATAGTGTTCCATAGTATTTTAAAACCATAATTCCTTCTTTAATCACGCTACTCACCTTTTAAGCCAGAACACAACATCGACATTTCAATTTTTTTTAAAACAACACTAACGTCTAGGTACATTTTATTCAATTACAATTTGCAATAACATTTCCATAACTTTTTCACTGACATAGCCGGAAGTAAATATATTTGATTACAAATGTATTTGTTTTACATAAATTATTTAAAAATATATATTTTTTAAGTTAACGTTATCGGTTCAGTAAAATAGAAGCAACTAAACACGCCCAAAGCATTTACAGCATATTTCCTGAATTTTCCACCTCATTACACTGTGCTTCCTTTGTGATTTTGTTATTAGTTTCGCTAATTCATACTACATTAGGCGTAATTCACAAGAAACAATTTTTCTCAATAATATTTTTATTATAAAAAAATATATTTTAAATCTTTTAACAACTAAGTCAGGTACTTTGAAATTATTTAAATGATTTTTCAAATATAATTTGAAAAATCTGGCACGCTTTGAAGCCATTTACAAGGAAATTGGATTTGGCTAAAGAAAATATCATAGTACCGACAGATCGTGTATTCTAATACGTTATGCATAAATTAGAATAATTAAGGGAAATGTAGTATTATAAACAACAGATAGCTTAATTAGAATATTTTGGCCTAACGTTAACACATACTAATTATATCGTATCTATACAGATAAATAAAATTAAAGTGTCTCTTTGTAGCGTTTTACTAAATGCTTATGAAATTATATACGGTAATTATAAGAAAAACATTTTTTTTTAATTTTTGTCTGTCTGCCTGTTTATTCCGGATAATCTCAGAAACGGCTGGACTGATTTTGATGGGACTTTCACTGGAGGATAGCTGATATTATAGGGAGTAACATAGGCTACATTTATTTTAGAAACAGAATTAGGGTTCCGCTCAAAATAAAAACGCATTTAGGGACGAACCCGATCGAAGCGAGGGTGAGTCACTTGTTGTAAATAATTCTGTAGTTATTATAGTAAGAAGCCAAAACCTTAAAAAAACAAAACTAGCTAGAGCAGTAATCATTTACACATCCGCCGCTTATGATATCGTATAAAGTTTACGTGCAAACTATTATTAGGACCCTAAGATCTAGAACTTTCCATAGTGTACTTACTATTGGGAGAATTTTAGCGAAACGAAAAGGAATATAGAAATCTTTTGGAAACACGCAAGTAGATTTTTCTTCTCTCCAAGATCTACAACATTCACGCTTAGTTTTCTGCAGAATTTCGAATTTAACACAAATTCTTGGAGCCGTAACAGAACCGAGAAGTAACCTACTCAGTAACTACCATTTTCGAATTTATAATATACATAAATAAGTATAACTTACAACTGCAACCAGGTAAGATCACTGAACCTTGCACACTGAAACGTACATTTGTACACCTGATGGAACCTCGCGTCCAATAAACAAAACTAGTTACCCCTGGAACCCCTGCCTCTATTGAATCTAATCGTGCAAACCTAAACCCTACTTCCGTTAAACCCATCTGTGTACCCCGTGGAACCCCACTTCCACTAAACTACATATATATGAAACAATGGAACTTACCGGAACTTTCTTCCCCCGACGAGCTATGGTGTGTGGCACTCGTGGTTCTCTGCATGGGGTTCACGTATAGGCCGTCCGCCGGCCCCGACCGCGCCGAGCTGATGGACCCCACTGTTGAGGAGAGGGAACCTCTTCGCTCGTGAGAGTTTGTTTGTCTTTCACGTTCCGGGGCGTGAAGGTAGAAAGGGGATCGTGTCCCGTTTGCGTTAATGCAGTTTGTCAGGGCGCACTGTTGAATATAACATGAATTGATTATTTGTGATTTGAAACTCGATGAAACGAAAATGCGACACTAAAAAGAGACAAACACATAAATATATAGGATTAAATCGGCGAGTGAATGAGATAGAATACAATGCTATGTTGCCATGAAAACCGTTGTTATTGTCTAACAAATATATAATACTAAGGTTCCATACCATGTGTGAATTGGACACACACATTTTTTTCTGTTTGTTTGATTATGTTATTTTTATGTAGAATTGTTTTTATTTTATGCGATTTCTAAATAAGCTAAATATTAATAACGAATATTTACCATTTAAATAAAATTACAGATTTTTTCAAGACTGCCTCTCCCGTGACCATGATTGTTGTAAAGAATTCGAAACGTTGGTAACCAAAAATCACAATAAATCGGCGAAAAAATTCCGAAAAGATTTTGTTTTTTAAATAACTTTTGTATTGCTTACCCGAGCCTCTCCCGGAGCACAAGCGCAGGAGTGTACCGCTTTGTACGTGGCGAGTTGTTTGTTATCTGCGCCCGCCGCGCCCGCTGCCACCAATACGTTGAGACACTGGAAATAAATTGCATACACATTATTTTTTTAGTAAATACTAGTTATCGCACGTTGGTCTTCGCGTGTTAAAGGTACGAGTATATCAATAAATAAGTCTAAGTAATAATATGTTGATTCGTTACTGCTGGCTGTAACTAACATACACGCTATATATGTGTATCTATATATTATATTTATAAAAAAAGTCGGGCTAGTTACTGCATTTATAACTCCAGAACCGTTGGACCGACTTCTAAGATCTTTTATTTGTTGGATTTGTCTCCACCCCGAATAACAAAATAACTATTAAAACATCAGAAAAATTCACGAAAAAAAATTAAATTTAGATGGCTAGCGTTGGCTAATAACTATTTATATCTATTTAAAACGTACCTAGCGACGAACCCGAGCGAAGTGACGGGGAAACGCTAGTTATACAAAATCAAAACCACTAATATATTATTTCCATACATTTTTTTTTGAATTCAATACTTCAAAGCTTGTAGAGGGACATCTTGTAGAATCCCCAAGTCATAACACTTTATCAACATTTTTTGATACATCGTACATTAATATTATATGGAAATACAAAAAATTGTCAAATTAAAAGCACTAGTTCTCACAAAAGACGGAAATGCGCTAGTTTAGTTTTAATTGTTACTCTGTAACATTGGTTTTTGACCTAACAAAAAAAGACCGGAAACACATCATCCCATGACCTTCGCACATTAATAGATTATATAATAATTTAAATTAGTAATTATTTGAAAATTTTATGATAAATTAAAATTTATTTATAAGGAAATCTTATAAATAAAATGTTTTTGAACTTTACGTATTTTCGCTTCCAGAGTAAACAAAGATCTGTGTAGGGAAATTTCTAGCAAGTAGCAATGCCGCGACCAAGATCCAAGCTACAAGTATAATCGCATATCTATTAATATAAAACTTAATACATTATGTAAATTTTTTATTTTAAGGTTTCCCTTTCATGACAATTACACTGAGGGTTGAATATGGGACTTAGTTATGCAAAAATGAGCCAAGTTAATAATGAAAGTAAATTATACTAACGAATACTATGACGTCGAATTAATTATTTGAATATAGTGTAAAGGCAGTGGTAGACCAGTGGTAACGCGCTCGCTCGGGAAACCGAGTGAAGCGGGTTCAAATCCCACCTCTGATATTTTCATGTGCGAATCATTTCTAACGTGAATACCACTTGCCTTACCGTGAAGGAAAACATCCTGAGGAAATCTGTGTGTCTGAGAAAACTTAGCAAGTTTTCGAAAGACATGTGAAGTCCGCCAACCCGCACTTGGCCAGTGTGGTGGACTATTTGCTATTGGCCTGATCCCCCTCGTATTGAAGGGAGGCTCAGCCCCAGCAGTGGGACGTTAAAAAAAGGGCTGAATACAAGAATACATATACTCGTATGTTTGATGTTATTGCATGAAAAGGATTAATTACCTACACAATACACATAGGTATATAATAATGAATCCATCTGATATTTAGAAATATATGAAGAAAAGTGGAAATTTCATTTCATCAATATTATTTTTGAATACTCACATAGAGTTGGTACATTACAGCATAAGTTGGACCAAGTAACATAAAATATAACAAATTATAAAGCTATTCACCGCTATTTTGCAGCATTTTCTAATTACTGGACGCTATGGCGATTCGTTATTCGCAACGGTTATCGATGTGAAATGAAGCAAATCGAATATCATTAGCCCGATTGATTCAAGCCAATGGTCAGAGGATGCATGCTATGTTTACTTATGTAGGTACTGTTGTTGCAAAATAATTAAATTTATTACATGGATATAATGTACTAAAAGTACAATAGAAATAAAATTATTTCAATTCAATTATTGAGAACTTTTTAAGTGAAAGTCTTACAAGCTCTTTTAAATAGTTAATTTTAAATTTGTTTAGTCAGTCCGTGAGGAATCTGCGTCCGACGGTAAACTAAACAAGTGGCAGTATTTTTTTAATATAATATACTTAATAATTATCCCGCATATGAGTTAATCGTTGAACAATTAATATTTTGCCTAGTAGTTTTTTTTGGAAGGTTAAAAAATGAAAATAAAATTCTACTTAATATGTATATAAGTGTTAATAGAATATTAATTTAGATAAATTTTAATAGTGAAGTATAGATCTGTGTATCCGTGACATGCAAATGAAGATAATTTGTAACATAAAAATATTTTAAAAAATATCTATAATATTAAATGCCAGTGTAGATTCTCATATTACTAACTACCTGCGATATAGTCTACATTTTAGCTATGTTTTTAATTTAGGCTATTTTATATCTCCAGTAAAAACACCATTAAAAATCACACAATATATAAAGTCCAGTCCACACAATGCAGGCTACGCTGACGGACAAAAAATTTTTTTTTTCATAATATACATAATATATTTAATTACACCCTAAAATGCTTATAAAATATATTCGAAAAACAATTTCTTTGTAAATTTTATAAATTAATATGTAAAGATTATTATTTAGATTTATGCTGTACAAAAATATACGACATCTACGAATAAGGATTTAGTGTGTAGTAAATATTCAACACCACGTTTTAATTTTTTAACATGGAAACATTAATTTGCAAAGTGCTAATGGAGTTTTAAAAAAATGCGATACTAACATTCAATTCTGAGGTAAGTCACGATATAATTCATTTAATCCATCATTTAATTTAGTGATGATGTTTGAAGAACATGCAATACTTTCACTTTTGCTATAATTTCTTTCTAACACTATTTCAAAAAAACATGTACAGTGTACATATATATTTTTTTTATTTTATAATTATATTATATATTAGGTATTTTATATATGATAAAAAGACACAAACAAACCTATCCCACGGGAACCATAGATTTTCCCGTATAAAAAGTTGCCTATGTGTTATTCCAGACTATAATCTATCTCCGTGCGAGATTTCACCCAGATCCGTTCAGCCGTTCTGGCGTAAAACAGTAACAAACATCCATACTCAGAAACTTTCACATTTATAATATTACACGTTTAATTTAGTCATATAACGTTTTAAAGGTAGCAGGGTAAAACTTCATTTTCTCATACGTTTTTTTACTTCTCTTCGAAAGTTTTACTCAAAAGTTTCTAAGTATAAGAGACAAGTATCGACTTTATTAGAGCTCCATTAAATTAAAAGTAAGAATAAAAAAAATATATAAAATGTACACTTTCCCATATAAAAAAAATTATTATGCCAATTAACAAGAGCTTCTGAGAGTCTAGCATTGATAGATTTATTGAAGTGTGAACTAACTTAACTTTCATAGTTTAAAACGAGTAATAATAAGTATAATAGAATTTGTAACTTTATTTTTACTTTTGACCTCCAGAATAAGAAACGCCATAACAATGTTCAATACATTTTACGACACGTTAGAAACTGACCGGTTCAATGTTAAGTATAAGGCAGTTTAAATTGGTTAAAAGTTAATTTTCATATTTTTTAACCTCATGACGGTATGTATCAATTTCGATTTTGTTGTTTGTTTGTTTGGTGACGGCTTTATGATATAAAAGATTTTCTTCCTTCTGTGAATCTTCTGGGGTTAACACAAAGGAAATTATATTGAAAAGAATATTAGTAAAAAAATATATATATAGATTAAAAAAAACTGTATTAACTTAATCTGATATATACAGTAACAGCTATCTGTTAGTGTTTTATATTTACAGATATATAAAGTTACTTCATCAAACGAAGAAGCTATTAATTACTTACTCTCGCTTCGCTCGAGTGCGTCCCTATATGACTAACACTAGCTCCTGTAGTACTCCTAGGCTTTGGCTATATCTATCTGTGTACCAACTAATTTTCATCCAAATCCGACCAGAAATTTCAGCAGGAAGGAATAAACACAAACACACACACACACACACACATAAATACACACACACACACACACACGCACGCACGCACGCACATACACATACATACAAACTTTCGCATTTATAATAATAATCCCAAGACTATAATAATTAATAATGAATATTTCATATAGAAATCAACTACAACAAGGGCCTCTGAATACACCGAAGAGAAATCTTAAGCGCGTGCGCAATTACGTATCCAAATAACGTTAACGACTTCGAGCGATACACTTTCCAAGCAAATCTATTGTTTTCGCCTCCATACACAAATGATATAAATTTAATATGCTTATAAATGCATGAGCATTTTAATAAAACAATAGCATTATAAGGGTGTTTTCACACTAGATAGTGTATTTAAGTAATATTTTTTTATAAAAACTTAAAAAAAACCGACTTCCAGGCACTAAAATGTAAAAAATAACTAAACGGGAGTTTTCATTTAGAATAGATAACTGATCAAATATTTTTGAAGTCAGTGCCAGCCGATGCAAAGCAAATCTAATATATTTCGATACGTAAAATACATATTTATCTATTAGATATTCATATCTTAAAATATTGTCGGCTGGCACCGAATTCGAAAATATCTGATTAGGTATCTATTCTAAATGACAACCCCCGTTGAGTTATTTTTAACATTTTAGTGCCTGGAAGTTGTTTTTTTTTTTGGAATCTGAAACTCTTTGGTTATAAAATAAGTCTGTCGTAGATCTGAACGCTGGTTTTTGTTCCAATCAGGCCGGGAAAACTTACAGCTATGATAATTACAACCATGCATTTTCTACTTTTTTTTGTTTTTTATGTATATAATAAGAAGAGAAAGTAAAAAGTAAAAACATAAATGGATCAAACAAAACTTACTTCTAAATGATGATTTTCAGCGGCATCGTTTATAGGACTTTTGCCGTGTCTATCCAAGTGTAGTCTAGCTCCATGACGCAACAACCAACGTACAGTGGACAGATGACCACGGGATGCTGCGAAGTGTAGCGGGGTGGCCCCATCTCCGTCTCTCGCATTTGGGTCTACACCACGCTCGACTATCTATAAACGAGAAGTATTTTCTTTAGTTTCACAATTTATATTTGTATATATAAAAGCAAAATAGCACTAAATTAATTAATTACAAAATTCAACCCCTAAAGGAGTAAAAAAGGGTTGGACCTTCTAAATTTTTAAACTACAAATTCAACGTTGTGAGTAAATGCTAATAATATTATAAATGATAAAATTCGTGAGAATGTGTTTTATTCATTTTTTCACATTATAAAGGCACAACAGATTTGAGTGAAACTCGGAATGGGGATAGTTCACATCCTAGATCAATATATAGACTTCAAACGGAGTACTTCTAATGTGAGCCTCACAATATTTACTAAACTATAAAAATTAATATAATTATAAAATTCAACCAACAACATTTGTATTTATTACTAAAAAATATATGATAATGCATTTTTTCATATGTTAGGTATCGATCACAGTATTTGGGTCACAGCGTAGATAGTTAAGTTTAATACGGTATCCTATATTCCAGTACATCAGTTGGTTTAAACTTAATAAAACATAACTTTATTATGTAAAAATAATAATATGTGCACACACCTCGTATGTTAAATAATAATAAAAAATCTACTTACGTAACAAATGTTATAATCTAGTTTTTTATATACGATTTTACATTGATACTGTTATAATCATCGACCAAAAAAGTGCTAAATACACAATCCCATGCAAAAGTTCTCTTAAAACTGTCACCAATTGTGTTTAGGTAATTATTTTAGTTAAAATAAATATACAACAATGTAAATTAAACCTTAAACGCAATGCTTAAAGTTGTTTGCTACTAAATTAAAAGAGCACCCAAATGTTCAAGTGGGCGCTCATTTGGTGAGGACATTTTTTGTCACTGATTGTGTATCTAGTACTTTTTTTGATTGATCGCAATAATTTAATATTAAAATGTGTGAAACGTGTACTTTTTATCAAAAATTAATAGAAAAATTACAATAACTTTCATTTCAATTAAAAATCTTTGTTTTATTTAAACCCTAATCTGATATGGAAATAATATTAAAACGGTTCAAATTAAGTGTTGTTTAATTATTTTCTTATTTTATTATAATTTTTATGTAATATTTATATTATAAACTAGTGATAGTAGTTATATTACAGACTAGGTGCCTAAGTAGTCGAATGTAAATAGACATCATCTGGACTAACACATAGGCTACTAGGTTTCATTAGCATTAGATAGATAACTATGCACTAAATTTCATCAAAATCCGTCTAGACCTTTCAGCGTCAAGAACTTACAAACATACAAACTTTCACATTTATATGTTTTAACGGTTAGTATGGAATAGATGACTTTATTATATACATGAGTATGACGAGTTTTATATCCCTTACTTGAGAAATTATTGATGCCCTATACAAAATTATTAAATAACTTCCGGAATAAAAAGGTCTTTCCCAGGGTCTCAATCTATCTCATTACCAAATTTCACCTAAATCGGTTCAGCGGTTTAAGCGTGAAAAGGTACCAAAAAAAACAGACAGGCAGAGTAACTTTCGTATTTATAATATCAAAGTACATATAGAAGTGTGATATGTGATAAATTATAATAAAAACAATAATTTCTAAGTTTTAATAAGCGCGTCTATAGCAAGACATTATTTCAGCTTATATCTATTAGACAAATCACGGTTAGTTAAATGCGTGCAGAGCCATTTCCCGTTTTGTGATTGATAGTGGAAAGTTATTGACTTATAATTAGAGGATTTTCTCTTATGAATTACTTTTATATAACTGTAATTGTACTGTCATCGTAAAAAATAGATTATCTGTGCTTACATAACGTATGGAAATGAAACTGAGCTTTTTATTATAGCGTTATTAGATTGACTTCAAACAGGAAGGAAATGCTCTAAATGTTGCAATAAAGTAACGTGGGAGAATATTTATGAGTCAAAACTTAACAAATTAACATATTATCTTATTTAAGTCATGACTTATTCTACATATCATTAATGCATTAATTTGTTAACTAGATAAAAGATTTTTTTGGAAAATCTTATTGAAATAGTTATTATTATAGATGAATCTATAGTTTTCAGAATTTTGTTTGTCTGTACGTCTGTCTGGGAACGCATCGCGAAAAACTAATGGGACAAATTTTGATGACATTTGGTATGATGATAGCTGGTTATCCGGGTCAACATATAGGATACGGGAAAATATCTCATCCCTGAGAAATCTATACTAACCGTTAAAACGTACCAAGGGACGAACCAGAGCGGAGCGAGGTTGAGTCCTTAGTCTTATATGTATATGTTTCTTATATGTTCAAGTTATTTTTTACAATGAATATAATTTTCCAATAATTAATTTGAAAACTATTACTGTGAATTTGCTTAACTAAACAAAAGTAGAATAAATAAGAAACACACCCAAACCTCCTTACACACCTCCCTCTCCCGTGTCATAATTCGAAAGGCTTTAACTTTAACGTACTGACAAATTCATGATTACAATATAAGGTTTAAGTAATCTCGGCTAGACTCAACAACAAAATAACAGTATTTGAATGAAAGTTACAACAAAAAGGAAGCTTTCAAAAGCTCAATCGTATTGTAACACTGCTTATTTCATATTCTTATCTGCATAAGTACTGTTTCAACGTGTACAATTTGGAGGTAAAATAGTGTTTATATCGTAATAACTTGCATCAAAGTTTCGATATAAATACAGTCATAACACGAATAATATAATCTACTATAACTAAGTATATATTTTGGAATTAAGAAATAAGAATTCGGATAGAGTCTGCAACTCTGTGTATGTAAATTTATTCTCTATCACTCGCTTTAGAGTATACTAGTTGACTTGCCCTTGCTTTGTTTAAATGCGTCCTTAAGTACCTAACAGTATCTATACTCAAGATCATATCTATCTGTGTACAAAATTTCATCCAAATCTATCTAGCCGTTACAGCGTGAAGGAGTAACAAACACACTTAAAAATACCTATACACATACAAACTTTACCAATTACTAGCGACTCACGAGTAACTCGACTTACAAGCAACTCGACTTCGCTCGGGTTCGTCCCTGGCTTGATTTCCCATACAATTTTTCATCCCCATTTTCACCCCCTTAAGGGATGATTTCCGAGATAAATAATGTCCTATGTCCTTCCCAGGGTCTCAAACTATCTTCTTACCAAATTTCATCTAAATCGGTTCTGTAGATCCAGAGATTACCCCCTACAACGTCACAAACTCACAAACTCTTTATAATATTAGTATAGATTCGCACGGCGCGCCCCTTCTATCTTATTGTTAGATTGTCTGTAACAAAACGCTCTTTTAGCGATACGGCCGCCTCTTATATGTTCTCCTATATTTTGTATATTTTCTTTTCTTTTTGGATGTACAATAAAGGGTTTATTGATATTACTATTAGTATTTTTTACTTCTTCACATTGCAATGGCGCGATGGATTTGGCTGGAATATAGACACAAACATAACATGAGGTCACTCGTGTGTTAATGACCCAACACATTTATTTATTTAATGATTATATCACATACCATCCACTTAACACAATCCAGGCAGCCAGTTTGTGCAGCAGCGTGTATGGGCAGCATCCCATCTCGAGCGCGAGCGTCGAGCCTGCCCCCAGCTTCTAGTACTAGATACTTTAGTACCGCCAAGTGCCCCTCTTGCGCCGCGAGATACACCGGCGTCACGTCATTATCCATTGCCGTATTAGCACTATGGAAGAAAGAAATCTAATGTTAGGCTAAAAATAATATTTAGTCTCTCAATTTGTATTGGTTGTTGCTATTCATACTTAAAATAAGGACACAAATAATTTTTTTTTATTAGTCCTATTAAAGGACGTATAGACATTCTGATTTGTGTTTTTGATATAAGATTAAGGGCCCATTTAAGGTGAGTAACTAAAATTTTCAACGTTAACGCTGTTGAAATGTACCTACGTGAAGTTTTATTCAGTAGTCCAGATTTTGACTCCAGACTAAGTAATACTTAATAATGTAAAAAAAATGCATTTCGTTTAAGAAAATGAACTCGTTTGTCACGTCACTTTAAATAAATTAAGCTTCTACAGGACTTCTATGTATTGGACTTAAATCCCGACACCTTCTAAAGTTTAAAATTTTGCATGGATGTAAAATGATAGATGGAAAAAACACTTGCCACATTCTGGAGAAATTCGAGTTTCAAAGATCATATCCCATTTAAGTACAACTCGAACTTTCCAAAACCAGTCTCATATACGAGTACATTTGATTAATCATTAATATTATATATCACTTTCTTAGATTTACGCGAATATTTGACATTTTAAATAAAACTATCTTTTCCGATTATTTCGTGGATTTATTTTGATTTTTGGTTCCAGACGTTTCGAATGCTTTACAGCAATCATGGTCACGGGAGAGACTTATGTGTACAATAAAATTAATATAAATAAACATAAAATTACCAAACTTATCTTTTCACTTCCCCCTTTTCATATCTTTCTCTATATTCATACGTACATATATTTATATAACAGTATACACAATATAAAGTATTGATAAAACGAATTTCATTCAAAGCTTAGTTCATTTGCAATTCCGAGGTCAATGCCCGCAATAAAGCACTCTCGAACATAAAACTTTCTTTGACATGCACTGACCAATCTTCCTTCACGTTTATCTAATATATTCAATTATAAAGTAGTCATTTTTGAAACTTCGATGTTTATGATGAACGAAGTTATTGAATGGAGTTTTTTACGTTTCAAACTATAGATTGTGTGAAATTTGCGTGGAGATTATAGAAAATAACTAAAATAAAATACTATATTCATAATGTTGTTACGTTATAGCCAGACAGTGGTAGCCCAATGTTAACGCTTTCGCACGATTCCGAGTGCAGCGGGTTCGAATCTGGGTCTCGCATATCTGATATTTTCATGTGCGAATTATTTCAATCATGATTATCGTAATTAATCATATAACAAACATATAATTATATTATAGATTATCAAAATGATTATCGCTTGTCTTACGATGAAGGATAATATCGTGAGGAAACCTGAATAACTGATAGAGGCATTTTTCGAAAGACTTGTGAAATCTGCCATGCCACATTTGGCTAGCTTTGTACTATGGTCTAATGCCTTTCGTATAAAAGCGAGACCCGAGCCCAACAGTGGGACGTTAAGAAGGGTTAAATACATACATACTCGTACAATGTAACTGGATAAAATAGGTATCAGGTATTTAGTTGATGTTTCGACATAAGTATACAAATAAGAAAACACGTTTAAAATTCAATTTTATTCAAACCTTAAGTAAAAATTTCTAATATAAGAAAATCATTATCGTATGTAAATATTAATTAACACTTATATGGATGGAGTTTCAAAATATCGCGCCGTGGGAAAAGGTTAATGCAAAATTCTCGTGAAATCAACTGCTTTTGCTTAAATCACGAAAGTCCTTAAGCTTAACTAGAGAAGACTTGTTTTATTGAGAGACTTTTGTTTCGTAATTGCTAATAAACAATCTTAACGGTGAAGGAAAACATCGTGAGGACACCTGCATATCTGAGAGAACCTAGCAAGTTTTCAAAAGACATGTGAAGTCCGCCAACCCGGACTTGGCCAGCATGGTGGACTATGGTCTGATCCCCCTCGTATTGAAGGGAGGCCCGTCCCCAGCAGTGGGACGTTAAAAATTAACAATCACTCAGCTTGTTTTTACTAATAACATACTAAGTTACTAAAATTAAATGAAGTATATATATATAATTAAAACTCGTAAGCCAAATACGACATAAAAAATCTACCTATATTAACATAACGTTATAAAAGTAAAAGAGGTCAATACAAATAAACATACTTAAGTTAAACTTATATCATAAAATGTGCTTACATGTAATATATAGTTATAGAAAAAACTAAAACATTTCCTTCTGAGTTATATACATATATATATATATATATATATATATATATATATATATATGTTACGTACACACACACATATATATATATATATATATATATATATATATATATATATATATATATATATATATAAAACTAGAAACATACATAATATGTAGTTATTCTCTTTCATATTTCGTAGTGGGACGTGTTAATATTCTAATTTATGCCGAAAACGATTCTAAAACAAGTTTTCGGCATTAAGCAATATGAGTCGTGACAGTTGCAGTGAAACCGAGAGTAAAAAAGTGAAAACTATCGATGATTAGTGTTACGGTGCTTCGGTAACAGGTATAAGACATGGCACATGATATAACGTAGGCTGGATTCCCATCGTGTGAAAAAATATATAGAACACTAGAATATTCTTCTTGATAGACTTGTAAGTTTTCTCTATCTCTTTTAGAGATAAGTCCACCTTTGCCTTCAAATTTCTCTTAATAGTTGTAATTTTTGTTTTTTATGTGCAATAAAGAGTATATACTCGTAAGTTCAAGTAAATTTTTATTAATGTAATAGCTTATTCGTCTTTAGGTGTACTTATGTATGTTTGAGCTACTAATCTTAGAGAGAGGTATGATGAAAATTGTATGATTTATTCATGTTTGGAAAGAGAGGTCTTTTTTATGATAATTACTGTGTTGCAATGGTCACGTAACTGACCTGTGTATGATCAAGTTCTTTAGAAACTCGGTCTCACTTTAAATTAATTGTAGTATTTTGAATCAACGTACAACGTTCAGAATTTGGTAGTCAAGTTGGTTCTTATAAGATTATGCGATATATAAGTAAAGAAAGTTACGATAGCGGAACTTTAAATTATTTTTAGGCATATGCCTTAAGTATATAACATAAAAATTATAGATGCGATTACAATTTATTTCGTAAAAGTAAAATATATATGTACATACTCGTACAATAAACAACGTTTTTCTATACTAATATTATACAGAGATAAAGTTTGTGAGATTGTGAGTTTGTGACGTAGGGGGTAATCTCTGAATCTACTGAACCGATTTAGATAAAATTTGGTAAGAAGATAGTTTGAGACCCTGGAAAGGACAAAAATACTTTTTACTCCGGAAATCATCCCTTAAGGGGGTGAAAATGGGGAGGAAAGTTTGTATTGGGAATAGAGCTAGGGATGAACCCGAGCGCAGCAAGGGTGAGTCGCTAGTATATACATATATTTGTATGTATATATTACAAAATTTTACTATTTACATATACCGTATTAAATAAAATGATAAAAAAACAATTACCGTTCACGACCACTGTATGTCCCAGCTTTCATTTTCACATATTTCTTACTTTTCTTAGATTTTTTTCCAAAAAATTTACTTGTAACCCGAGTGTACGGCGGATGTGCATTGTTGAGTGTCATTTTACTTTTCACAAAGTTAAAAATTTCACCAATTAGAAAACAACTAAGAAGTAAATTCAATTCACTTATGACAACACTATTTTGCTAAACAAAAAGAGAGTCATTTTCAATAACATTCCACTATGAATGAAGCACAATCGATTATTTCGGACATGCGCACGCGCCGCGAGCCAACATCACACTGAGAGCTTAAAGGCTTAGGAGGTTTTCAGAAGAAAATGTAGCGAAAGTGCTCTTTGACACATTCATTTTCACACAGTTTAATGACATATGTTTCTTCTTATTGATATATTCTAATAATAAGTTATGTAAAAGATGGTTGTTAAAATAATTACGGCATTTCATATTATAATATCGAAAATTGTTTGTCATTGAATGGTGTTTTATAATATTACGAACATTACATAAATTACATACATACTTGTCGTTTCATTACATTGATTTCATCTTATTAAGTCTTTACTTATACATAAGATGTCATTACATGAGTGTTAGAAATGGTCTATTTAAATAAATAATACTAGTAAAAGTATAAATAATTTTCTTATACTACTCAGTTAAACTCGGAAAAACAACTTTCATGCGAATCAAACTAGGTTATAGATATGAAGATATGAAAAACCTTGTTATAATCCAAGTTCTAAATGATTGGTTTTTACGTTCTTTCATCAAATTTGTGCCTTCTTTTTCTAATATCCTGTAAAGTTTTACAGAACTTTTGTAGCAAGTCAAATTTTTTTTTAGAGGTTGGTATATTATAGATAAAATAATATTAAGTTTAGATTATTTATAAACTATATAAATACAAACAAACATAACCGTAATTTGCGTAACAATTGAAATACAAAGACAATATCACAGCGATGTTTCAAAATTAGGGAAAAGAAATAAACCTGCCTTCAAAATATTTTTCCTGACATTAATTACGCAGCAATTCGTGATACGATGTTTGGTGCAAGTTTTAGGCGATAGTGACTGTACCTAGGTTTATTAGTTTATAACACTTTGCCTAACCTTAATATAATTCAATATGAATTTTATTCTATTTTATTTTATTGTTAGACTTAATTAACTTAATTTATTTAATTTCAATTCAAATGATTATTCAAATAAAAAATGCAATGTATATAATTTTTTGTATGCTTGTTGCTTTATCCAATTTTTACACAACAAACGAAACAAGATTAAGGAGTTTTTTTTTTAATTTTTGAGGAGTATTGCAATGATGCCACCCTTGTGGTAAAATCTATTAGTAAAAAACTATTACATTTTTACCCGTCTACAGTAAAGCCAAAAGGATTGTTTTTGATATAAATTATTTTTTCATTAAAAAAGAAACATATTTTTTATCTAGTTTTCATAAAAACAATTCATAATCGATAACAAAAAATACGTATAAATATTTAAAATAACATAAAACTTAAATAAAATTCGTAAAAATACATACCTAGCCCTAGTAAATCACTTATGTCTTGGACAGCTTTACGTTTTTTTATCATGTCCGAAACATGACATGGCGGTTTACAAATACTTTCGCTAAAGATCAAGTGCCTAAAATTGCTTCTGATAAAATCTCAGTTCGCTGTTGAAATACGGTTTCAAGTGTGGTGATAATATATTTTTCGTGTTTTAAATAGCTTTATTTACTAAAGTATTATTAATTTTAGACTATTTTTAGCAGTATGTGTAAGTTAATTTTTCTATTACATAAGGATAATTATCTAATGCACAATTCATAATTATCACATTAAAAATAACGGAAATCCAAGCATTTATACATTGTACTATATTTCATAACAGTTACTTAACAATTTTTTCTAATTTGTAACAAGGATTTGTTGGAGATTTCCTTAACAAATCGTAATATACAGAAATACATTTTTATTCCAATTTAGAAATTTTAGAAATTATTTATTTTAATTTAGAAATAGAAGTTTCTAAAATCATATACAGGCTATAATTTAATTATCATCAACTTAGTTTATAATCTATATTATATATAAAACAAAGTCGGGTTTGTTGCAACACTTATAACTCGAGAACTGCTGGACCGATTTTTACGATCTTTGTTTTATTGGATTTGTCTGCACCCCGAATAGCAGAATAACTATTAAAACATCGAAAATAAATAATAATAAAAAATCTATTCCATACTAAACTTCAAAATGTACCTAGGGCGAACCTGAGCGAAGTGATTGTGAGTCACTAGTAATAATTCATGCGAAGAACTAAATATTCACTTAAAAAGGAAATAACCGTTGTAATATTAGGATATTGAGACTCGATGAATTTTATAAACAGCACATAATATTGTATTAAATTATATATATATATAAAAAATTTAATTAAAATGTCAAGTAGTTAACCTTTGACATTAACGCTTATTCAATGTTTATGACATTGTCAATAAGAGAAAACATGTTAACAATGTTAAATTTTCTTCCAGACATTTTCCCACCATTTCTACTCAACAACAGATGGCGTTATAAGAAAATTCCTATTGTTATACAATGAAACGATAAAAAGCGATGGGTTTAAATAGTTCATTCTGATTTAAAGCTTATTATCTATACATAGAGTTGGTTTTATAATAAATTAATATACAATAGTAAGTATATGCAGCTTTAAATTATAGTATAATTAGGGAAAGTGATTAAACACGTGTTTTAAAAATGGTCACTTTGCTTGTTACGAGGCTTAATCAGTACAGAATTGGGTTAAAGCGATATTTTCTTATAATATGAATTATTCCTCAAGATTTCCCGTTTTTGATTTCTGCTAATCTATTCTAATATTATAAAGAGAAAGTTGTTTTTTTGTTAGTTTGTTTGTATCGTAAAGGCTCTGAAACTACTAAACCGATTTATATGAAATTTGGTAAGAAGATAGTTTGAAACCCTGGGAAGGACAGACAGGACAGTTTTTATTACCGAAATCATCCCTTAAGGGGGTGAAAATAGGGTTGAAATTTTGTATGGGGAAGCAACCTAGGGACGAACCCGAGCGAAGCGAGGGTGAGTCACATGTCATTTCATAATATCATTATACAAAATATTTTGATAGCTGGTTGACTCAACCCAAGCAAAATTTTGTTGAATTAAAATTCCCGCTCGAGTAATCCTTTATTTATATCAACAAACTCACTAATACATGTAGTTGTTTATTCACTTCTAATTAGCGGCTCACCCTCGCTTCGCGCGGGTTCGACTCTAGAAAAACAAAAAAAGAACTATCCCACGGGATCCGTACATTTTTCCGGGATATAAAGTCTATGTGTTATTCTTATATATGAGCTATATTATGGCAAAGTTTCATTTAAATCTATTCAGTAGTTTTTGCGTGAAAGAGTAACAAACATACAAACATCCAGACATCGATACATCCTTACAAACTTTCGCATTTGTAATATTAGTATAAAAGTATAGATAATCCAGCTGAGCTTATTTATATCATTCCGCTTTGCTTAAAAGCTTTAACCCCATGTGGTCAAAGTCAAAGGTAGCCTGCAGCTCTGTAAGTGCAATGTATAAGATGACATCCATTCACATTTGTAATAACCTCGATAACATACCATTCTCCAACTGTAAATGCCAGATATTTTGCAACTGACAAATTATTATAATTTATCTTAATTGTTATCTTTAATAAGGTATGTATTTAAAGATCAAATGAAAAATGCAAGGTGGCTTGCCTTATTGCAATTTTTTTTAATAATCTAATTTTTATACCATTTGTAAGCGTCATAAATATATCAGCCAAAAATAGACTTTATACTAAAACTTATATACTAAATACTTCTCTACCTATCTATTCAGCCCTTTCTAACCACTGCTGGAGGCCTCCTTTCAATACGAGCCAAGTACGAGTTGGCGGATCTCTCATAAGGACATTATTTTTAAGCTTTAAACTACAGACGAATTAAAGTTAAATTATTTATACGAACTTTCTGCTGAAAACGAAATTTCTAAACTTTTTTTAATAATATACATATATATGTATATAATATAAAGTTTAGTTGGCTTTAAGCTTTTGCATAATACTTATCTATTATTTTAATCAACTGTAATAATTTAAAGTCACAAAAATTAATGATAACAAGTACGTATTATAACTACTGTGCGTTACGATGAGGCCAACATGGAGAATGCGGCCACTTGTCACATGCTAGATTTCATTTAGAGAAAACTTCATATGGAACAAGCCTTTCATGTTGTAATACAATAATGATTGTACAATTTCTCTAATAACCCTCTCAACATATAATACTGTTGAGTAATTTTATCACTCTAAGTAGATCAATACATAAGTTTTAATGTGAAGGTTTCAACGACTTAATAGCGAAATCATTTCTAAATGAACGAGTACTTGTGATCGACATACTTAACAATGTAAACATTATCAAACAAAAAGTTTCGATGATCTAACCTTAATTCATATACATATTACAATGTATGTATGTATAGTTATTAATTTGAAGTTATTTTTGTTGGTTTGTCGTTCTTTTAAGCAATGAAGCATCAAGTCGACGTGATTTTATTCATGGAGATTGTTTATAGGCCATAGTGGATAAGCTGATTATTTCTTATAATGCAAATAGATCTTATAAGACAAACTATTTCTAAGAATAGAAACACATGCAAATCGTACCGTCAGCTACCTTACGGAGAAGGAAAACTACTTGAAAACTTTGTGAGAAAACCTGCGTGTCTGATATAGTAGAATCTAACTGGTTTTCAAAAGACATAATATAAGCTCCGCCAACATACACTTGGCCAGAGTGCGATATGGCCCTCTAATTTACAATGAGAGGGAGGTCCGTGCCCAACAGTGGGACGCTAAAAACGGCTGAATGAGAATATTAAGTAATAAAAACGTTGATTAAACATTTACGCAATCAAATACATTACAATGATACTATGTATTTAACGATTACTGTACATGTTATGTACGCGCGGAAGTAAAGGTAATTAAATCTATTTAAGCAAAAAATTACAACAACAAAATTACACAAACATTACAACAAAGAAAACTAAAAAAAAAAAAGTTTCTATGGAAACATGTTAGAAGTTAAACTTCATTGGTTATTTATATTTCAAATCAGTAAGATTAATAAATTCATAAATACATCACACACAGACAAAAATATGATTCAAACGAATATCAAACAAAGAGGAGATACTAATATTTTATTTCTTTCTATCTAGCGGGATTCTTACATCTATTTAAACACTAATGGACGAACCCGAGCGAAGCCGTGAGCCGCTATTTATAAATACGCGTATTTGAAAACAAATTAGTAAAAATCATAATCTTTGAAGATACTCGTAGCAACGAAAAAAATATCATATACATAATTTTTCAGACAACAACGGTTACTATGGCAACGGTTTTTCGTGACGATTTCTCGTGACGCTCCCTTGAAATCTTACTATGAGCGCGCAAAGAAGTTTCACTTCAACAACTCACAAAAATACTCATCAAAATGATAAATTATTATCTAAACACTTTGAACTGAATTTGACGACACGTTTGGCTCAGTTTGTAGTGACCCTACTTGCTGTGCCAGCGGTCGCGGGTTCGAGTCCCGCTGGGGTCATTCATTTGTGGTTATAAGCACGAATGTTTGTACTCCAGTCATGGGTGTTTATATTCATAATATGTATGTATTTAAAGTTATACTGTATGTAGTGTATCAACCATATGGTATCCATAACATAAGCTTTGTGCTTACCATGGAACTAGACGCTGTGTGTTAATGGCCCAACATATTTATTTATTTATTTAAAAGAGCATTAAAAATAATTAATTTCATTCATATCACACACGTGATGTAAGGAAAACATATCCGCTTTACATTTATTATAGTTCAACACGAGAAAGGTGATAATTTAATGAAGTAAATGTACGAAAGAATACATGCACGCGATCAACGTAGCGGTGAAATTAAATCAGTAATATAGCGTACATTGGTCATTGCAACGATTTATAGCATTTAATTATAATATTGTTTACATTCTTTATTACTGTAAAAAAGACGTTAGTTTAGTAATCTTTTAATTACGCAAAACCGAGTAAAAATCGAGTCTGTTTAAAGTTTTTATGGCTTTGCCCGCTTGAACTTAACATTATTTTACTCCATAATCATTTAACATGTGCAGTTATATGAGAAACGTGCAAAATTCATATCTGTACCATTAAGCAAATCTGCAAACTTAAGATGAATTCAACCGATTGAAGTGTAAGCAAACTAAGTTTGATTTCTATTATTTTACTAAAAAAAACTCAAACACTGACTAACTAATAATTAATAGCCTAAATCGGAAATCTAGAAGCAAGAGTTTCTTATGTGAAGATGAAAGAGTTACACTGAATATGTTACCACTAATATGTATACCTTCACTTCATATTATACTAGCGACTGACCCTTGCTTCGCTCGGGTTCATCCCTACCTTGAATTGCCATACAAATTTTCTTCCCCATTTTCACTCCCATAAGGGATGATTTCCAGGATAAAAAGTATCCTATGTGCCTCCCAGGGTCTCAAATTATCTTCTTACCAAATTTCATTTAAATCGGTTGAGTAGATCCAGAGATTACGCCATACAACATCACAAACTCACAAACTTTACCTCTTTATTATATTAGTATAGATGAAATAATATCTATCTAATCAAATCAAAATAACTTAATTTTTAAAGAATATAGGGAAAATATTCTTTTAAAAAATTATAACAGATTTAACGAAATCCTAATTGAAAACATAACATCATTATGATAATCATGTAACTGTAATATTCACATTTTAGTTCGTATCTACATACAACTGTAATATTAACATTTTATTTCGTTTCTAAACCAAATTTTAATAACGTTATTTTTATAATTTTATCAGCGACTCACCTTCACTTCGCTCGGGTTCATCCCTAGGTACGTTTTCAATGATTAGTATGGATACTCAGTATGTATATATATATATATATATATACATATATATACATACATACTAAGCATTGGAAACGTACCTAGGGATGAACCCGAGTGTATTATATATATATATATATATATATATATATATATATATATATATATATATTATACACAAAAGTAGGTAAATACTTTAAAAAATTAAAATTATCCAGCAATGACAGTGGGTCACCCTCTTATGGGATGATTTAAAGTATAAAAACTATCCTATATTCCAGGGTCTCAAACTATTTCCATACAAATTTTAATCTAAACAGGTTCAGCGGATTAAGCGTGAAAAGGTAACAAACAGACAGATAGATAGAGTTGCTTTCGCATTAATAATATTAGTATGAATATAATAATTAGTATGAATGTAATGATATCATACCTTACAGTACTCGCAGGGATAGTTTTAGAGTACTTCAGTCTGGTCGTAGAGGCCCGGAGAGGGCGCTCTCTGCGGGGACAAGTAGCCATCTTCTCCAATATATTTAAAACATCGTTTAAACACTCAACGTATCATTGGATCGTGAAATATACCACGTGTCACGGCACTCCGAGTTCGTTACACACAAATCAAAACTTTCTTTCAAAAGTTTTCAGTCTAACCTAATAATTTAATCGATGTGGTTATTTATGACGTTAAGTTCATCTACAACGACATATACCTAGTTTATATCTACATACTTAAATATACGCACTTAAACCTTATTTTAATACACTATTTTATCTATTACACAGCAAAATTTAACATTAAGTCTAACAAGAACGACAATATTATGACAAATGTCTATCATAAGTGAAAATCGCTTCTTATATGTATATAGGCATGTATAAAAAAACCGTAGTCAATTGACAAGTAATCCATTAGAACTAAGATGTCCATGATCCATTTATAAAATAGCTGAGAGGAAACGACGCGATACATTTGCGCACGCGCAGTTTTGTGTCAATTTAAAAAAATTAAAATTTACCATAGTTATTCTGTTAATTTTAACGATATTGACAAGGACTTTGAACTGTTTATTTGCTGATTTCTTTTGATTTCTAATTTTTCCCCGAAACGCATGACTTTTAAGACGTGATGCATACTAGGGAGTATTTTAACTTCTTATTATAGAAGTTGGATTCCCATCCTGCTGAAATGCTGCTATTAAAATTAACAACAAATTACATTGTGTTTAGAAAATATATATTTTTTAAATGAAATTAATTGACTTTTAAGACTTGATGACATTTTTTTTTAATTAACCGCAAATATTATACTTTGATGACTTGAAAGTGTCAGTCCAATTCCTAGTGCAAAAACAGTAAGTTCGATTTCTGCATTAGGAAATGGTATTTACCATATAACTTTTTGATCTTAGTATGCATAAAACGCAGTTTTTAAGAATCACCGAAGTAAACATTAGTAATAGTGTATTTATATTTAATACTTCAACAATAGACATAAATAAAATGCGAGAATGTCAGTACACTCTTTCCTGTTTCCTGTTTACTCTATGTACAGCCACTTAGAAGTAAAGCACATGAACATGTACGGTTATCATAATCAAATTCAATTTCAAAATATTTTATTCAGCATTAAATTACAATTTTATGAAGTTTATTACCAGTTCGGAAAGAAGTAGTCTCAGAAAAACTGGCAAAAGAAATTCAGCAACACCAATATTATTACTTTTATCTTTTTTGTAAATTAAATTAAAACTTACAATAACTCTATAAAGTTGAAGTTGTCTTTTATAAAATCATTAATTGTATAAAAAAACCTTTAGCACACAAACGTTCTTTAACATTCTTTTTTTTTAATTTGGCGATGAAGCTTTTTTATAAGTTTAAGTCACGATTGCTATATAAAAGGAAAGTAATAGCAAATTTTAAATTTACCATTTTGGCCCTGTTTGAGCGGTAGATATTATTGTAGATCCTATACCCATCCTAGGTTCCATTCATATAATAATTGTTCCCCTCAAATTTTGAACTATGATAAATAAAAAATAATATTTGAGTATAATATATAAATGTAAACGCTTACAAATTGGTATGAATTAATACCGCAATTTATCTTTAATTAAAAAAAATATGCATTTAATTATTACCGGTAACTTATGTTTTATATTGAAAATGTTATTACATAACTGCTGTCGATAAAATATCGATACGCACAAATCTATATCTATATAAATAGATAGACAAAAAAGTTCAGTACCTTTATCAACCGATATTTGTTTAGAAGCTTTTAAAGAGCTTTAGTACTATCAATAAAAAAATTGATACAGGTATTTTTTTACACATTTACTTAAGATTAAATACTTAATGGTTATGGTGGAGCACTAGTTCTAATAAATCAATAATTAGAAATTGTCAACGTCAAAACATTAATTAATATTATTACAAAAAAATGAAGTAATTTAATAATTAAATTTTAATTGTCATTTTTGTAATTTTAATAAATATTACGCATTACCAGATGAAAGTTTTATTATTAACATTATTTCAATTATTTACCCATAGAATCTAGTTTATATCTCGTAGAAACTATTTTCCATTAATCGTGATTACATATACAGATGTAAAATTTATTTTTATATTAACTACTTGCTTTTTTAACCTGGTAAATTCGTATAAGCGTACTTAATAATATATACATGTGGCTAGATAGAGCAGTATTATCCACTAAAACCCATCAAACCGTTCCCAGTCTTAAAAAGCCATCCTAGGATCACTTAAAAACTGAACCAAGACGCCCTGATGCATGACCTATCGAAGCAAACCTCCTTCCGAGCAATAAAGCCTGCTGCCCCTAAACATGCAGCCGCTCTGCTCATCCGATTTTTAGATTAGGGGTAACTTTTAAAGAGCTTGTCTTTCTGCACGTCAGCGACAACTAAGGGATTGCTTTACTATTAAACACCAACTAGTTGAGTTCACCTCTTGTCTTCATTCACTGGAGAAAATCGTCATGGAGTCCCTGCCAGCGGTCAACGCTCAAGGGACTCTTACTCATTAAAATCCACAAATCTATAGCCTAGTGCCATGGGGTGTTGCAGGATCACTTGCACTACAAATTTTAAATACCCCTGACCTACTATCAATCAGAACAATACACCAGAAAGTAATGCTTATTTTCGAGTTAAACGGTACAGAGAGATTACAGACGCATCTCGTGCACAATCGCTCATTGTTTAGACGCCCATTGTTGTATGCACTTGACCTTATTGTTTCAATTATTGTTTTACATCGATATCACTTCCGTAAAAAGATGTTGACATAATCAATATGGAAGTTAGTAAATATTATTTTATGTTAAAACGATAAATATTTTTAATAAAGTCTTACATCTTCTGGTTAAAGAGTCTTTAAAACGAGCAACCAGTGTATGTCTAAAATTAATTTAGAGCGAGTAAGGTGAAAATGTTAATATATTTCAGTACGACTAAAGTAATTAAAGTAAAATTTAAAATATTTCGCTAATTATAAAATTAATACTTTCTAAAATATTTAGCCATAAACCACAGACATTACTGTGCACATATTAAAAGACATGTAAATAAAATAAAATTTCCTTCACATTTTCAATGAAAAATTACACTTCCGGTACATTTACGGTCAAAATTAAAAATCTTATAGAAAACAAAACCGATGACATTAAACCGGAAGTGAACCGAAACAGTACCTCAGAACTGTCAACGTCACAAATAACCACAGATTAACAAATAGACATATCACTCACGCACAGCTCGGTACGAGCACCCGCAGAGTACAATTTCACACGACTAATGCATTTCTAGGTGAGCAAATGATTACGGAATGTGGCATGGTACGTGGAGAAGCGGGACGCGGTAGCGGGCTAACTTTTTTAGTACCCCCCGTAAATAAAACATTGTGAAATTAAACACTTGCTGTATCGTTTTTTGGATCCGCTACGAAGTGTTCTAATTAAAATGCTATCGTAAATTTTATTCATTACTCTTTTGTATAAACGTTAAAAGCTACAAATAAATAGTATAGTAATTAATATTAGCTTCTATATAAAAACTTAAAGAAATTATTCTTAATGTTTCACATTAAAGTTTGGTATTAGGAAAAATATATATTCTCTACTTCACTCAACCTAGTTTTTTTTTCTAGATTAGCACTAGAACTAGAACTACGTTTCAGCAATTAGAATTATTAATTATATTTAAATACTAACTAGAGTCCACCCAGTAGACGAAATTCGGACATAATCGTTATTGAAAATTTGAGAAAAAAATAAATAAAAAGGATCTATAAAAAACTGTTTCAATTTTTTTTTTATTAATAACACTAAATCTCGTCAGTAACTACTAAACAATGTACTGAAATATTTTGTCTTTGCCTATATATTTATATCTATAAATGTTCCATTGGCGGTTTTTTTTAAAAAAAACCACCCTCAGTATATCATTAAAAAAACTGGTATTACCTCTTAATTTTCGAAGTTAGTCAACAAACAAAAAGCTTACTATAGAGACCCTACATCAATAAGCCCGGAACCCTAACTATCTCCTTTATACTTAAGAAACTATCTCACTCACATAGATCTTTGCGTGTCTTTACATAATTTTCCAATTTCTGCAAAGTCAATGTTCCATGCATATTGTTATTACAGCAACATATACGTGTATTATAATATACAATTAAGTAATTTTCCGGGAGATCACTAACTTTATTTAAAATATGTAAATAATTTATGTTACGTACATACAGTGTTAAGTAAATAATATGCTTAGTACGTCTTCGATAATAATAAAAATTATTTCTGTAAACATAAGTATTAGATAATTTGTCACATTTGTCATTAATAGAAAGCTAAACTATCCTATAATACTGTCACAAGTCATTTTTATTGATGTAACACAATCACGATAGGCAAAAACTATTATTTAATAAATTGAACATAACATAACTACTTTTGTATATTTTGAAAATTCTTTTGTGTAATACGTATCTTTGTGGGAAAAGCTGGCCTCAAGTTTGATTTGCGCGCGAGTTAAATCTCGCCACTGGCGGAAACGGAAACCAATTAGATGTGACTAAATTCAGAAACGGAAGCAATATCTGTATTGTAAATGCGAAAGTTTTATGTTATGTACATAACATAAAACATATTTATGTTATGCGCAAGGCATATGTGTATGTTTGTAACTTCTTCACGTTGAAACGGCTAGACGGATTTAGATGTATACAGATAGACTATGACCTGAAGCAACACAGAACCTATTATTAGGCACCTAAGGACGCACAAGGAGTGTAATATAATCAATACAAGCATCAATTCTTATGTTTATATATCAAACCCTAATTTATATAACAGTAGCATTGCCCGCGGCTCCTCTAGATGACCAAAACACAAATATTTAGGTTTTACATATGTATACTCTTACACTACAGTTTCTGTATTTTTTCTCAAAAATGAGATATTTTTCCGCAGTAAAAAGTATTCTATATGTTGACCCGAATAACCAACTATTACCATACCAAATTTCATCAAATCTCTCCTGTGGTTTTTCTGTAATGCGGTAACAGACACACAGACAGACAGACAAAAATTCTAAAAATCTAATGTACAGATTCGGCTTAGTAACTATTTTATTATATGTATAGAACTGTCATTAGACTGTATTGTTCTTCATATCGTTTAATATTACAACACTTGCACTACTTGTACATATATTACTTTAAGAGGAAATCAGAAATCACGACTGTGCAATCTATTCCATTATGAATAGATTGTCGATAGATGTATGGTCCAAATTCACATAGGTCATTTGACCTCATTGTCACGTGTTTTGAATTTGCTGTCATTGAATTTAGAATTTCTTTTACCTTTAGGTAGGTACCTTTACCTTATATAAAAGTAAATTTATTAGTCAACTAGTGACACTTCGCTCGGTTTCGTCCCTAGGAACGTTTTTACGGTTATTATAGATTTCTCAGAGATAATATATATTCCCGCAGTATGTTTCTGTCTGTATGTTTATCCTATATATTGACCCAGCTATCATCATACCAAATTTCATCAGTCTAGTGGGTTTCTCGTGATGCTTTCCCAGACCGACAAAGAGATAAGCGGACAGACAAGAATTCTAAAAACTATAGATTCGGCTTCTGTATCGATAACAATGACTATTTCAATAAGATTTCCCAAAAAATATGTACAGATTCGACTCATCATAAAAATATTATTTAAAATAAAGCTGATAACATAAATATTAAAAATAATATGTTAAGTCGTTACATTGTTACGAAGAACGTCAATTATAAATGTTATGAAATATAACATGTACTAATATAATACTTAATATATATTACTTACTTTATATTGTATTTTATATAGTACTTATTGTATAGTAAACTATGGAAAATATTTGTTACAAAATACAAATTTTAGCTTATATTTAAAATGGGCTTGTGATATAAGCCCAAAAACAGTTTTATTATTTTAAACCTCTTTATTAAAACGCAAAAAAGAGCTTTAAGTCATTCTTAATTACAGAAGCCTAATAATTCCTATATTTATCTTCCATTCCCATTCATAAAAGCTCAATATGTATGAATGCTATCTAATAAAATGAAAGTTAGTTATTATTTTATCTGTATTATTTCCTAAAACATAGCACTCTACTCTCCAATCTCCTTCGAACTAAAAAAACAGTTATTTACGAGTATATGGCTTCTATGACATTCCAAACAGCTTAATTTTTTTTTCATATTTTACATAATATCGTGTCACTTTATTATTATTATATCTACACACACATACATACACATACATATAATAAAATTATACATTAAATATTATTTAGAAAATTTTATTGAAATAAACATAATTATCGATAATAATATATATTAGATAAGAGGCGATAAGATAAGAGGCCGAATGTAGAGTTTCTAGAATTTTTATCTTTCTGTCTGTCTGTTACCGCATCACAGGAAAAACCACTGGAGGGATTTTGATGAAATTTGGTATAGTGATAGCTGGTTATCCGGGTCAACATATAGGATACTTTTTATCGCGGGAAAATGTCTCATTTCTAAGAAAAAAAAACAAAAATTGCAATGTAAGAGTATATTAATATGTAAATACTAAGAATTTGGTTTTTGGTCACCTGAACGCGGACGAAGCCGCGGGCAATGCTAGTCTATTTATAAAATTCACAATTGAAATACAATATTCTTAATCGATGGTTATAACTCTCTTCATTATAACTTCATTCATTTCAATTAACGAATTAGATCTAACTGCACGGTCTGAATATCAAAGTCAGATTTTACCATAATAATATCTTACAGTGTAAAGAACAAAACATATAAAAGATATATTTAGTGAACAAAATTATAACGTTTTGTTATTCACTGCAAAGTATAATAATAATAATAAATTATGCAAATAAAATCCACTTGATGTAAAACTCGATCCGTAGTATATCACATCCAGGTAAATTTCTATGAAATTTATTAAATTTCTAAGAAATCTAATGTTAAATGTAACCCAGGCGTGTCCGCGGTCGTTAAGGGAATATTATCACAGTTTTATGGTTTTTCCAATAATTTATTATAATAATATTATAATATTTTGCTATCAATTCCTATTTTCCGCATAAAAGTTTATCTATACATATACATAATAAAATTATAACTAAGTTGAATCTGTACATTTAATATTTTTTGAAAAATCTTATTGAAATAGACATTACTATTGACACAGAGGCCGAATTTATAGTTTTTAGAATTTTT
Organism: Brenthis daphne; assembly: GCA_947093115.1. Taxonomy (NCBI): domain Eukaryota; kingdom Metazoa; phylum Arthropoda; class Insecta; order Lepidoptera; family Nymphalidae; genus Brenthis; species Brenthis daphne. Next base: position 4,151,163 of record OX352474.1, on the reverse strand, counting down.
GTCTGTCTGTATGTGACTGCATCACGGAAACCCCGCTGGAGGAATTTTGACGAAATTTCTTATGATGATAGCTGGTTATCCGTGTCAACATACAGAATACTCTTTACTGCGGGAAAATATCCTCTGAGAAATCTATACTAAGCGTTAAAACGTAAGTAGGGACGAACCCAAGCGGAGCGAGGGTGAATCGTTAGTATTTACTAAATGTCATTTTTTATATATACTCGTATATATATACATATATTTTTTATTTATATATATATATATATACGTACACAGTAATAAGCTATATATATACATCAAATTAGCATCACAATAAACTAACGGATGAAGAAACATTTAGTATATTATAGATTGATCTCCAGCCAGTCTAGTACATGGTAGCGATCCTTCGAGTGTGAAGATGCACAATCTGCGATCTCGGATAAGCGCAATTAATTCGGTAACGCTTTCTCCATTGCAGGCGTTTCTTTATTTGACGGCTTAATGGAAATTGAAATTTGCAAAGAATCCACTTTGAATAATCATAGATTTTTGCTATTGTTTTTTTTAAATATCTACATAATTGGTTAGCTCTACTGTTTTATTACTTTAAGTGAAAAGTTTTTATTTAAAAAGTTCTTATATAACTAACTGGTGTAATAAATAAAAAAATCAATAGAATATTAAAAGACTAAAATTATTTACCAACTAGCGACTCACCCTCGTTTCGCTCGGGTTCGCCCCAATACAACCTTTCATCCCCATTTTCACCCCTTTAAGGGATGATTTCTCTTAATACCAAATAACATCTAAATCGCGACAGTAGATCCAGAGATTACCCCTACAACCTCACAAACTCACAAACTTTACCTCTTTATAATATTAGTATCGATAACAATTAGATACTTGAAACTAGGTACAATCTATCTCTACTAGGTAAAACTACCGAAAAATAGTCCATTTACTTTTAGTTGAAAAACTTACTGGCTTTTGTGCGCGTATTTACTGGTAGTAAATTTTCGAACAAAAACTGAATGAAATATCTTTTGGCTGTTTTGCCTAGTACAAGCGAAATGTGGGGCTTACTGTTAATATTTAATGAAAAAAAAACTTTTAAATTAGATATTTTAAAGTTATTTAATAGAAACTAATATTTAACTTCAGATATGAGTTTTAAATAACAAAATATCACACGCAATGCACAACACAAGTTTTCTTACGTGAGAGTAACGCGATATGAAATATTAACGAGCCAATATATTTTCTATAATAGCACCTATTATCGCTGATATCTAAGAATATTACGGACAGTTACTGACAGACCGTTATCTTCCGTGATTGGACAGTTATTGGCAACAAACAAACAAAAACTCCAACTATTATGACTATACAAACCAGGGGTGATCAAATTATTATTAATCTTATATAAAACTAGCGATTCACTCTAGCTTCGCTCGGGTGAGCCTTTAGGTACTTTGTGTATTTATAATATCTATGTCTTTTCCAGGGTCTCAAACTATCTCCTTACCAAATTTTATCTTAATCGGTCCAGTAGTTTTTGAGTTTATTCGTTTAAAACATACAAAAATACAAATATTTCCTCTTTATAATATGTAGTAGTGTAGACAAACGGTGCCACCTTTTGGCACATTATATTACTTGCACTAGCCAATGTGTAAATCTAAGCCATAATCTTTGTACTAAATTTATTCTTAGTCCGTTCTGTCGTTCCGGCGTAAATAAATAGCAAGCATACACACACACACCTATACAACCTACCGCATCTATAACAGTATTGTGTTAATGAATTTGACTGCCTCGGTGGTGTAGTGACTAGCATGTACGGCTGCACACCCGGAGGTCCTGGGTTCGAGTCCCGGGTCGGGCCAAGTTTAGTTATTGAGTCTTCCTGTATAGTAAGTCTCAGTAACAGCCCGGAGTTGGGAAGTTGGTGGTGTTTCACCCCCGTGCCTCGGAGAGCACGTAAAGCCGTCGGTCCTGCGCCTTAACTCTCACCGGTCGTGTCGAGTGGTCGTCCCACCGGAGTATGAGAGTGATAGGAATAGAGAGTGCACTTGTGTCTGCGCGTACACTTGAGCACTATAATATCTCCTGCGCAGTTGGCTAATCTCATTGAGATTGGCCGCCGTGGCCGGAATCGGCCAGGAGAACATCATTGTGTTAATGAGCTGGATTTGAAGTTATAAGAAAATTGGCTATATGGTTTAAATTTTTTATTATCTAATTTCTCTCTTTCTCTCACTATCCCTCTCTCTCAGGCTCTCAAGATGACTCAGGCTTCGAACCCAGGACTACATGATTTACAAGTGTATATGGAAGCCACGAGACAACCTAGTTCTATATAATATGTTATAATATAAAATACAATTATTATAAATCTATAGCATTAATAGCAGGCCACGTTATAAACAGCTATGCAATATGCTGACCAAAAGACCATATACATCACTGCGCTTCAGTGGATCTATTAGAGCTGTGACCAAAGCATTGTAACGATCTAGTAATCTGGTGTTAGAAAATGTATTATAGTAATTTTCTAATGCTATTTTAAAATTTCTTTTTTTTAATATTACTGTATTAGGTGCTTTTTATACATTAAGAAACTTTTATATAATGAAAGCTGGCTTTTTTCATATTGCCATAATATGTATCAATTCATTCTGAATATAACAATACCTAGATTCATTGTTTCTTTTGTTTTGACGACACGTTTGGCTCTGTTTGTAGTGACCTTACTTGATGTGCCAGCGGTGTAGATGGTGTTGTGTGTTAATGTCCCAACATATTTATTTATATTAAATCTTGATTTCAAAAGGAAAGAAACAATCCTTTTTTAATAATTTTACTAGACTTCAATGATTTCTTATAACCTAGAAAAAATACTATTCAGGTCATTTCAAAATCAATATAACTTTTCAATTAAACACACAATTGTCCATGAAATGTCGAACGAACAGTTATACGTTGAATCAATCAATTAGAGTAGAGCAATTAATTATTAAATAGTCCTCATATTTAAAATGTAATATACGCAAGCGGTATTGAGGTAGCCTGGTACGATATGTTGTCGCAACATAAATTATAATAACAAAGTGTTTGCAGTCCACAACATGGCGTAAAATATTACACACTTGTTATGCCTCGGGCTTCCAGCGAGCGTGGTGCAACGGTCAACAGTACTAATAGCAAGCTTAGTTAATAGCTAATAGCCAAACTGTACCAACGAAACTGGCTTTGAGATTGCAGAAATGCAAGTAATTTTCATTCATGTATTTAATAATGCTGTAATTTGGTATATCTATACAGATAAATAAAATTAAAGTGTCTGTTTATTATGTCAAAATAATGGTTTTTTTCTAAATGCATATGGAATTTTATACGGAATTTATAAGAAAAACACAATTTTTTAAATGTTTATCTGTCTGTATGTCTGTTTGTCCGGCTAATCTCCGAAATGGCTGGGCCGATTTAGACGGGACTTTCACTGACAAGTAGTTCATGTTATATGGAGTAACTTAGGCTACTTTTATTTCAGTAAAAGAATTAGGATTCTGGTCAAAAAAATAAAATGTACCTAGGGACGATCCTGAACAAAGCGAGGGTGAGTCGCTAGTTAAGTTTCAAGCTAATATTCTTTAAATTCCCATTATCCTACAGAGTTAGCTTTATCTGATAGAGATAGAAGAGCTAAGCTTACTAAAATGTACTAGCTATGTAGATTTTTCAGAAACTTTATCTATAAAATATTTAGAGAACTAGCAACTCACTACAGCTTCCTTAGATATTTTGTTGAAATGAATCTAAAATAATCTTTTTATGTACAAAGCAGTGACCTCTGCTTTCATATGTTCTAAATTGTAATATTTGGTAAATTATCTGTAGTATAGTATTGTATGATTTGTAGTCATATAATTGATAGATTATCTGTGCCGTATCTATTAGATTAATACAGTTCTTTTTGAATCTCAACGCGGTCGTTTTATTAGATATTTAATCAATCCTATATGCTACTCCAGGTCATAGGCTATCTAATGCATATGACCTAATAAAATCCAAATCCGTCCGGCATTTTAAGTGTTAAGGAATAAGAAAAACCTACAAACTTTCACATTTATTAATGTAACCTGGTTTAATTTTTTAAATGTTTCTAACGTAAACTGTAAAGATAATCTAGTTAATAACCAGTAAAAAAAATGTTTATTGTTTATTTTGTTTTCAATGCAATAGTCTCGAATTGACTCTATCTCATAAAGATAAAGAGCTAAGCTTCCTTATTAAGAATTTTCAATCCAATCTAAAGAGAAACATTTAGAATTATAATAGTGAAACACTTACGATACATCCGGTGTAGTATTCGCCAACAACCGCACGCAATCTAGACAGCCCCGAGCAGCTGCATAGTGCAGCGCTAGGGCTCCGTTGTTTGCACGCCCACCGGCCATTGCGCGCCCGCACCACCAACCCTCGACAGCTAACCGACCGCTCCTGTAACAAATATCATAAATATTATTAACTAGTTCTGCCCGTGGCTTCGCTTGCATAATCAGGCAAAGGCGGGATTCAAGATTAGCTTAAGTTCTATCCCAGGATTCAATCTATTTCTTGTCTATTTTTATCAAAATCTCTTCAGTGCTTTTAGCGTAAAAAGATAATAAATAGAGTGACTTTCACATTTATAATATTAGAGTATAGATTAGGTTACACGCTATATGCCTATTATAGTAATTACCTGATTTTTCTTAACTTAGAACTGTGTTAGCTATTATAAAATAATATAGGCTCGACAAACTTACTTAATGACTCAGTACCGATAATAGTAAAAACATCTTAAATAGACATGTAAGACTTATATATGATTTCCCTAAATAAATTGGATATATAACACAATAGGTTTTTTGTAATAGATTTGGTGTTTCCAGAAATTAGCTCGTACAAAAAACAACAAGAAGTTAAACTTTGTGATGTATCAAATTGCAGACTTTGTATGTTTAACAGTAATTACATATTTCATAATTTAAAACAATCATAATTCAATTATGATACTAGTAAAATGTAGTAAATAGATATGATAATATTTTGAAATTATACATAGTAAAATACCACGACATACAAAAGACATCAACGCGCTGTGTATGGAGCAGCGCCATCTGTTTAAACATTAGAGTAATGCTCGTAATAACCGCGATCAATACTTAACTCCAGTTTTTCTACTAGTCGTTAGATGGCGCTACAAGTATGTTGTATTTTTAATGGAATTTTAATTTACTAAAAACGTTAAAAAAGAAAAATACTATTTTAAATAAAGTATTAAGAAAAATACTAGAGAGATGAATTTGTTATTGATATTTATATATAATTATTAAAAGAAATTAAATAACGTGAAAAGTTCAATCTAGTTTTAAAATAACTCACAATAAATTTATAAAAAAAAAACGTGTGTACTTATGTAGGCACGTAAAAAGTTATACTTCTTTGGCGTAACAGAATCAAAATAGCTAAAGATATTTTCATTCCGTATGTCACAACACTCTGTTTGTAAAAGGAATCCAGCTAACTTCATCATGTCGCTTTTTGGCTGTCGGTGTGCATGCGCATTGCAAAAATTTTACTCTCAAAAATTTTCCAAACGTGCCAAAAGAAGAACCTATAACTTAAAAAAATGCAATCTTAGATTGCAGCTAGTGCTTATTCATAGATGGCATTATTTACATTGAGTTGTTTTTTTTATTGTTAATAACTATTAAGCAGTTAATAACTCAAAATGAGTTTTGCTATATTTACCATATATGATTTTATATACATGATTAAGAATAAAATATCCTACAGACAGCTTGCTGTTAGGCCGTAGAGAATTTGTGGATCTATCCTATAATTACTAATCAATTAAAAATAGGTTAAAAAATAGCTCGAAAAATAGGTCTTAAACCTTCCAATTTCATTATGTGGAATGGACAATATTTATACATGAAAATGAACTACAGGTGTACTAAAACACATATTTTGATGATGATCAATGAGCTATTGATACAGCAAGGAATTTAACACGAACAAACAGACATTCATACGTCATAAACATTAAATACGTCGAATAATGTTGCATATTTTAAAAAAAATGCTAACATATCTTATTAATCTACACATTTTAATTATTCACTGAGATTGTATGAAGATTCAAAATATTTACTTAGACTATATGCTATTATACAGTTGTAATATACATATGTGTTCATACTAAATTGATCTTATCCGAAATCTAATAATCTAATTGGTGTGGTTTTTATCTAAAATATCCTTGTTCTTAATATTATTTTAATTAAAAAAGTGTTTCCGTTCGTTTGCTACTATATCAATAGTAATATTTGAGATTGGATGCAAGAGAAAATCGGGCTACGATTTTTCCTAAAAGAAATATAGTAGTTACATTTAGGATGCCTACAGTTGATACATTATCCATAAATCTTGCTATTAGATCAGATATTTAAATTAAAATTATGATTACTTCCTTTATGTTTGATTTAATATCCTAAAAATATTGTAAATTCGAACATTTGGATGGATGTTTGTTCTCAATCACGCCAGAACAGCCGAATGAATCTGGATGAAATTTGGCACAGAGATAGAGTATAGTCTAAAATAGCACATACGTTACTTTTTATCCTGTAAAAATTTACAGTTCCCGTGGGATAGATTTGTTTCTGTTTTTCAATAGAGACGAAAGCTAGTAAAGAATATTCCGAAATCAACGAGAAAATCTTATAATTAAGCTATGAAATATCGCGGTAATATTTGGAGTTGCTTGAATTTTGATTTGTTTATCAAAACAATAAAATGAACATGATTTTTTTTACACAAACACCGCGCCGCGTTGCGATATTCACTTACCTTGTTTGGTGTATTTTGGATGGTGTGTGGATTGTGTTTTTTCTCGAACAATACGAATATTATTGATAGTAACACAGATGTACAAATAAAGTACATTATACACCCATTTTAAAAATATTTGATTTAAAATATTTAATTATAAAAACGAATTAATGTTTGTCCGTTTTGAAATTAATTTTTGTACATTGAACTTGCATGTTTATTCGCCCAAACGAAATATTAATTTTTTTTTAGCTATCTGTTTATAATCTGCCATTTAAAAGACATTTTCTCTACATATACCAATAAGACGCAACATGTTAACGGATACAAATTTGTTAGAAATATATTATTAAATGGTAACATTTAATAAACACCCTTATCATATCTGTTGTTATAATGTGATTTTCATGTATTATCTCTGGATAAACGGTATATAAGAATTTATGTTTATGAATAAACCCTCTTTCGTTGTCAGCCACCACAGAAATACGTAGTTTTATTAAAATTAATATGACCATTATTACATAAATTTCTATTAAAACCTGTCTGGTCATTATATAAAATGGAAAACTTAAGTTCTCAAATTGAATATTTAATTATCAAAAATCCGAAAGTAAAATTAGTAAAATTTTGAAATTTAGTGATAGCCGTATTAAAATATGTTGTATAAATATGTTCTATAAATAAACTAGCGGACCCGACAGACGTTGGCCTGTCTACACGTCTTTAATTTGAAAATTTCAAACTTTTTTTAATATATTATTTTCTATTAAAAAAATTGTGAATCTAAACCATTCCCAGATCCCCTTGAACACACACAAAAAATTTCATCAAAATCGGTCCAGTCGTTTGAGAGAAGTTCAGTGACATACACACTCACAGAAGAATTATATATATAAAGATAAAACAAGACGAGTGAAAATAAAATATTTTTATCACTTGTCTGTCTGTCTGTCATTCCGTCCGTAAGTCTGTCTGTCCGTCTGTCTCTCAGAGAACACCTCACTAGAAAGCCACTGGACAGATTTTGATGAACTTTGGTTTGATGATAGTATGATGATAGCTCAATATATAGAGTCGACACGTTTGGCTCAGTTTGTAGTACTTGCTGTGCCAGCGGTCGCGGGTTTGAGTCCCGCTGGGGGCATTCATTTGTGTCATGAGCACGAATGTTTGTACTCCAATCATGGGTATTTATATTTATAATATGTATGTATTTAAAATTGTATAAGTGTAGTGTATCAACTATCTGGTATCCATAACACATCGTAGCTTACCGTGGAACTAGATGGTGCTGTGTGTCTCAACATATTTATTTATTTACAAGATACTTTTTACTGCGGTAAAATATCTCATACAACGTAACGTAACGTAAATAAAGTTTTACATTTTTATTTTATTTAAATAACTCATTTATATTATTTAAAAAAAAAAGATTTTAATTTAGATAATTAAAAAGAGATTTTATCGAAGCTAAACTCTTTAAAAAACTATTTTATGTAACGCATATGTATATTAATTTCTGCAAGAGTGTGGGAAGTAGAATAAGTTTTTTTACAATGAAGAAGTGATGGGAAAAAATATGTTATATCAAAATTCTAGAGCAAAAAATTTTACGAACAAACATAGACGGTAGGTCCGTATGTCATAATCTATACATATATTAAAATTGTAACTAAACCGAATCTGTGCATTAGATATTTATTGAAAAATCTTATTGAAATAAACATTATTATCGATACAGAGGCCGAATCTATAATTTATAGAATTTTTATCTAACTGCCTGTCTGTGACCGCATCACGAAAAAACCGCTCAACCAATTTTGATGAATATGTAAAACCTAAGAATATGTTCATCTGAACGCGGGCGGAGCCGCGGACAATGCTAGTAATTATAAAATAATAAAAAACAAACTAAGAAACGGGTAAATCTATTAGCTTACATTAGTAGTAATAATTAAAATTATTATTTTAAATATCAAATATTCCAGTATCATAACATTATAAAAAAAAATTAGGTTAATATTTAAGCAAAACATGACTCCGGATACGCAGGTAGACACCGTGACGAGCCATTGTTGATGCCCCATAAGTTCAATGACTAACAGTATTTTAAACATATCATTAGCAATTATAACATACTTGTTTTAAGCACAGTTGCATTTTGCCTTTGTAACTAAATAGATTTATTTACTACATATTCTCTTAACCTCAATTTTTTAACCCCCGGCGCAAAACCGACGGGGTGTCATAAGTTTGACATATCTGTGAGTATGTGTGTCTGTCTGTGGCATCGTAGCTCCCGAACGGCTGAACCGATTTTGGTTTTGTTTTTTTTTTTTATTTGAAAGGTGAATTAGTCGGGAGTGTTCTTAGCTATGTTTGATGAAAATCGGTCCAAGATGGGTTTTTTTTAATTTAAATCATTTTTTTTTGTAGTAACACTAATACTAATAAAAACAAATTACCTAAAATTTCCGGCGCGTAAGGCGATATCCAATGTGTCGAGGTCCTCACTATAATCGTGGCACAACTCTAACGTAGAATTTCTAGCTTCATGAATATCGAACAACACTGTCCCATCACTATTCTTATCAGTCATAACACTTCTGTACGACCTTGTACCAAAGCTTGAAACCGCTGGGGCGCCACGGATAAACTTTCTAGGAGGAACGTGGGCTGTTTGATTTGCGGGCATGTTTTGTTTTCTTAACCTCTTTTTTACGTATCGTCGCATCCTCAGAGACAACATAACCCGTATTCTTATATGACGTTTGATATTTCTATCATACCTTATTTGTTCTTTTAATTTTCTATCCCGCTTTTTCCTTTTTGGCACCTCATCAATTCTCTCCAAAGTGACTTTCCTTTCGATTAATCGATTAGAGTCTGAACTTGGTGATCGATTAAAGAAATCCAAGTTATTGTTTTTCCAAGCTTTACTCAAAGACCAGTTATCACCACACGATGAGTTTTTAACTTGAACTTGAATAGGTTTTTCATACAAATCTTCATCTAAGGCGACCATTCGTCTAGAAATCAGAAAATTATCAATATTTCTCCTTATGGTGCTATTATGGGAGCTTACTGTTGTATTTATTAGGTTCGATGTAAGAGTTTCAGACTTGTCAAAGGTATCACGACTTAATTTGGGTTCGGGTGACACATTTTTATTTTTTCTCTTCGCTAATGTCATGATGCGCCGGCGCAAGCCTGACATGTTTGTTAGCTCACTTTTCAAAAATGGCCCTTTTCTCTCCGATGTCATATCAGGCGACCAAGCAGCGTTTTCTGAACAGCTACAAAAGTCCTTCAAAATCCTGGCTATCGCGTTGCAACTGTCTACTTTCGATCTTTCCTTTGGCATTTTGCCATTTTTCTCCTTATTCGTCATTTAATTTATACGAATGATTAAGAGCACTCACAGTGGCACAATGAATATGAATGCATAAGTGGTAATGTTGTACGTAATTAGAAATGAGGTTTATTCGGTAACTTCCGTCTTCTCATAGATACAATGATGTTACATAAGTCGTGTCAGGTGCGAAACATCTCGACTGTGGAAGATATCTTCACTGTTAACTTAGTTAATGCCAGATTAAATATTTAGAGCGAGCGTATAAACACAATACTTTTTGGGTCGCTGACATTTGAAAGCAAATTACGTATATTTTCGAAATAATTGTACTTACGAATAAAAATTAAGATGTGATTTAAAATATACTGGAAATTATTAATTTTTAATTAGTACAAAGCATGAATTGTGTATCTAAAAAACTTTATAAATCGCGTGATTGGCAGTTAATAAAAAACTAGATAACAGTAAAGAAATTCTTCTTGAATATAAATAACGACACGCTGGACTGAAAATAAAAACATAAATGGCTGCTTTTTATCAATATATTTTTATGTTAACAAAATCTTACAATTATATTATAGAATAAACGATTTGTAATCATTGAGATTGATACATACATATGCATATATTTAAAAAGAAGAAAAACTTCGCATATCTATCTATACATATAACAAAATTGTAACTAAGCCGAATCTGTACATTAGATATTTTTTTGAAAAATCTTATTGAATTAAGCATTATTATCGATACAGAGGCCGAATCTATAGTTTTTAGAATTTTTGTCTGTCTGTCTGTTATCGCATCACAGAAAAACCACTGGACGGATTTTGATGAAATTTGGTGTGATGATAGTTGGTTATCCGGGTCAACATATAGGATACTTTTTACCGCGGGAAAATATCCCATTTTTGAGAAAAAATACAAAAACTGCAATGTAAGAGTATACTAATACTCGTATGTAAAACCTAAGAATTTGGTTTTTGTCATCTGAACGCGGGCGGAGCCGCGGGCAATGCTAGTCACTAATAAAAATCATCACTACTATTATTAAAAGAATATTGCTTTAACAACAGACAAAGAAGTGTGAACATATGTATTTTATAAACATATTATGTATATTATGCTATACATAGTGTGTTTAATCTCAATACCTTATTTCTTAAGGTAAATCAAAAAGGATTTAATAATAATAATCATACTATTATTTATTATTTTCAATTTATGATTAAGTTTATCAATTGTAATTAAAATAATTATAATGCCTAACAAAACCCTCATATTGTTATTAAAACAAAAAAATAAAAATATAAAGAAAAACAAGCCATAAACAATTAATTTAAAAAAATGCGCTCGCCTTTCTGTCACTAAACATAGTATTCAACCCCTGCTCAGTGAGCGTGTAATCACTACACGATGGTACCAGTCCAGCGATTTACTTTCTATCTCATGCTACATGTAAATTATTGCATTAATTATAACTTACCGCCCCTAAACTAAAATTGCACAATCGCAAACATTAATGAATATTAATTAATATTTTTTATTTGTGACTCTTTCCTTCACCAATGTCATGTAACAATGCTATTTATTAAACGCTGCTATGAAAGTTATAAGTTCCCGCCAATTCATGTAATTTTTATTTGCTTATCTTTAATGACTAACGTGTTAACTTATTGTGCCAACATTTATTTCTTATTATATTTTTTTTAATATTTTTTTTGAATTAACATTTATCATTTGTTAGAAAATAAAAACATTAAAAAATATTCAGTGAATCTCACAAATATTATACTAATTACATATGGAAAATTAATTATGTTAGAACTAACTGTATCTACACAATCTCTAAATGATATGTTATTACATAAACTTAAAATTAAGATGCTCATACATAAAGACGTCTATGAATAAAACGAAAGTTAATTTCCATTACATTAGATTATGCATGTATCTGATAAGAAATATATTTAAATTTGTAAAATAACGTATGCGCGAAATGTGAGTATAAAAATTCTTAATAAAGTTAAATATTTCATTTTACACAGACATTTCCGTATTTAAGTAAATATTTTATGAAAGGAAATTTGAAATATAAATAAAATGGAATTGGATAATGAGTACCATTTAGTTTTTCTAACTAATATTAAGATTAGTTAATTTGGCGTTTGGTTTATTAGTTAAAAACATCAATAAACATGATTGTATACTATAAAAATGTCCATAATGCTCACTCTGATTAAATTTAACTCTGCTTACCTAATTTATATATGTACGTATAAATATTACATATGTATGTCTGTTATGTTATATTACAAATCGAATACAAGTAAAAAAATAGCAGCCATTTATACTCAAATATTTGCACAATATCTTCTAAAAACACTATATAAACCATAATGTTCATTAATACACAAAATATCGCTTACGCAATACATAATTTCACATTCACTCTCACAGCTCGATACAAAAATGTTAATTCACTTTCATACACGAAACTTGTTCCGATAATTCATAATCTGTGCCATAAATTAAAAAGTAAATGTCAAACCATCTGCTTGACGGTCACCAAATGTACTGTTAGAACAGTTGACCATGTCGAATTGCGCGTGTGTAACGACTGCGGGCAGCGGCCTCGCTCTCCCATTCCTACATAACTGATGATCGCTGATGGTAATTAGCAGAACAATGTCGTAGATGTTACCGATTATGAGGCCGAAAAAAGTGTTTTTTTTTTAAATCATTCCATTTGTGTAGGCTGAATGAAGTCACTCGTCAGCCTGTTTATTATGCATTGACATGTAATATTTTCTCACATTAGCATGTAGTACCTACCTATTTTAAATTTCCGCTAAACAATTATAATCCACCAAACACTAACACTAACAATATTTTATTTTATAATAGAATAAGCATTTTATAATTTAATAATAAAATTTTCCGAAATTTCGTAACTTCGTGAAAAACGTTTTTTGGCTGTTCAACTTCACACCAGTGCCGTCCCTTTCTAAATACGGCCCACGTTTTTATAATTTATTACTGTAATATAGCAATTAGAATAATTAAGTTTTAAAAAAATATTTTTACACCTTATTTTTCTATTATAATCTGCAGTCTTCTAAAAATTAAATACTATGCAAACTTTTGCTTGAACTCTTTTCATATTTTAAAAAACTTTCTTCTATTAGCTGAATTTCACTACTACTAAAGCTGAAAAATACATAACATTAACATGTCTATTCTTTGTTGAATTTTAAGCGTGTCAGCTCAACACAAATACTGCAGCAATATCACTTAGGAAATAAAGCACATTTTATAAGAATTATATTATTTATATCATAATTGTATTGTATTCAGCCCTTTTTAACGTCCCACTGCTGGGCACGGGCCTCCCTTCAGTACGAGGGGAAACAGTCCATAGTCCACCACGCTGGCCAAATGCGGGTTGGCGGACTTTTCATATCTTGTAATCATGTCGAAAATGATTCGCACATGAAAATATCAGAGGTGCGAGACCCGCGATTTGAACCCGCTGCTCTAGGTTTCCCAAGCGAGCACGTCACCACTGGGCTACCGCTGCCTATATTATAATAATCATTTGTAACTAACTTTTAGGGACATAATATATGATACAGTTAAGAGGAATTTATAAATGAATTTAAAGTAGTATAAAAAGAAAGAAAAATAACATATTCTGAAACCACGGTGAATGTTCGTAACAGGTTTTTGTAATGAAACGTTCGATTTTAGATAATTTAAACAAATAAAAAGTGAAATTTGTTAGAGAAGTCTATGTAAATTTGCATTTACATAACAGATGTAACTATGTAACTAAACTTTCAAGTTTTCGACTGAACATGCTAAATGGCCCTTGATGTTTTAACTCTTATCATTTCTTATATAAAATAACATAATATACAAACTTATTCCTTACAACTATTACTTAGCACAATTAAAAATCAAAAAAGCACTGACATACATACACATATATATATATATATATATATATATATATAATAACAATTAAATCAATATTAAATAAAATATTTATTTTTTACTAAATATTTTGCACGATTTTGATTTGTAATAATTTTACAGTTTTAGAGAGCCCTCGGAAAATCATTTTCAGCCTATTTTAATCATGGATAAAAGTTACTTTATATAAAAACTAGCAGAACCCGCGGCTTCGCTCGCTCTAAAACTACAAAAAAAATCTCTAAAAAGGTAGTTTCATACAAACTTTCATCCCCTATTTTACCCCCTTATAGGATGAATTTCGAAAAATGCTTATATACGTATTTATTTAATTTTATTGAAAAGCATTAAAACAAACTTTCAAGTAATTCTGATCATAAATATTTTTTTGCATTGTATTATAACGAGTTTTCCCGTGGGAATTAGATAATCTCCCGCGGTAAAAAGTAACCTATGTCATTCTCCAGCCCTCCAACTATCTCCACACAAAAAATCACGATAATCCGTCACTCCATTTCGACGTGAAAGAAGGACAAACAAACAAACAAACAAACAAACAAACAAACGAACGAACAAAAAAACAAACAAACAAACAAACGAACGAACAAAAAAACAAACAAACACACTTTCACATTTATAATATTAAGTATAGATTTGATATATGTTAACTTTTTTCGGTAATTCTTCTCAGGTCTGGGACATTTTATCGAGACCAAGATGAAGTTTTTGAATTGCAGGAAGTAAATATATTATTTATATATTTATAGTATATATGTATTTAAAAGTTATATATGTGTAGTGTATCAACTATCTGGTATCTATAACACGAGCCTCGTACCTTACCATGGAACTAGATGGTGCTGTGTGTTAATGTCCCCAACATATTTATATTTATATACTGTATAAAAAATAACTCAAAGATTTTCCCAATTTAATTAACCTAAAAGTGTACTTTCCGTATGATATACCGTTACGTCTTAATTTGTGCATACTTAAAATTACAACGTGCCGTTATAAAAGTATTCCATATTTGAATGAAAACATTTTTGTAATGAATTATGAATAAATAAATTCAAGCAATAGCCATGCAAATACTTTTTTCTAAGTTTATATAAATTTTTGTTACATTAATAGCATTACGTACATCCGGTTTAAAATGAAACAAGTGAAACCTAACAGTTCGCACGCCCCGATGGCCATCTATTGAGGAATTGATGAACATCTTAACTATACTTAGGAATGTGATATAAAATCGTAATTGTTATTTATTTAATATTTTCATAAAGAACTAGTGAGCAGGTACAGTTTTTACGAAAATAAAAACATAATTTCAGAATGAAAGACTTTTTAAAAAACTCTACGATTTATTTTGATTTTTGGTTTCCGACGTTTCGAATGCTTTACAGCAATCTTGGTCATGGTCAGGAATAGAAAAAATCCGCGAAAAGTCAAATATTCGCGTAAATCTAAGAAATTATTAAAGTCTACAATGTGTTTGTGGATAAAATTGCAAAAAAAGGATATAATTTCAAAAAGTGTAGTACAATGCACCTATGGAATCTATATTCGGAAAATTATGTAGGCTGTGCATTGTTTGTCAGTCAGTCAATCACAATTTTATTAATAGGTATTATAGATAGGCCTAAGTCGATTATATTTAATGAAAAATAAGCTCTTTTAACACCGCACTGCTGGACATGAGCCTCCCTCTAATGCAAGGAGGAACAAGCCATAGTTTGCCACTTAACACGTCTTTAAAAATTAGGTAGGTTCTCATAAACTCAAAGCCCTCTAACGTTGACATGGCACCCCGAATCTCTAAGCAGAAAAAGCAAACTGTTACACATTTAATTGTTCGTAGAACAGATAGTCGATGAGGCCGAAGTGTCGGGAAGCTTCGGTAGACCTTTTGTAACTTAAGCCAACGACTTGGAAAAAAAATACAGAAATCTAGAACTTTTTTCAGTAGTGGACCGCTTTCAGCAGAGGTTATGTTAAGGAAAAAATCGTCCAAACGATATATGTATATGGCAGGATAACGTCTACGTACCGGTTTAACTAGTAATATATACATATATAGAGTTAAATAATCTTATGCAAGATAGTATATAAATAAAAAAAAACATTTCGAGGAGAAAAGAAGTATTAATTTCAGTTTCAATAGATACTAATGATGCAAGATGTATTGAATTTTAAGTATAAGATGCTGCAATATATGTACGAGTATATTCAAATAATGTAAAGATACTAAGTTTTCCGCTCCAAAACTTGTTTGCGAAATCGTATAATGGATCTCCACGTACTATCGCACACTCTAGTGCAACATTGAGTAATATGTAAGTTTGTTCGAAATGTTAATTAAAGCGATGAAGATCAAAATTTGGTCAGATTTAAATGGAAATCACACAATAAATATTCATAAATCATAGTTATAGTATAGAGCTTGACATCTCAATTACTACGAATAATGTTAATAATCTATATGTACTAATATTATAAAGAGGTAAAGTTTGTGAGTTTGTGATATTGTGACGTTGTAGGGGGTAATCTCTGAATCGACTGAACTGATTTAGATGAAATTTGGTAAAAACATAGTTTGAGATCCTGGGAAGGACATAGGATATTTTTTATCTTGGAAATAATCTCTTCGGGGGGTGAAAATGAGGATAAATTTTGTATGGGGAATCAAGCCAGGGACGAACCCGAGCAAAGTGAGGGTGACTCGCTAGTATGATTTAATTTATAAAAAAATCAATTGAAAAATATTTTATATTATACATAGAGTTAAATGATCCTTTGCTGTATTAGTATATATGTACAGCGTAGTTAACGACTTTAACGAGTTAATGTTCCCTATATTATACCATACTTATTACACATGTGCTTAATAAAAAAAGCTGAGTATTATATTTCTATCAAACCATGTAGGAATTTTATATTTAAATTATCAGTAGTTACTATTTTAAATTTATAGATTTGAATATATAAGTTACTAAAATTTAAAAAACCTTTCAATGTTGTATAACATTTAATTTTTTTTATTTATTACCATACTTATGTACCATAAACTATAATTGTTGTAAAGTAAAAAAAATATGGACAAAGGATAACTGTTTTATTAAGAGATTTCTTCCAGAAACCCTTTAGGTATGAGGAAAAAACTTAATTTAGTGCGGTGTAGGTACAGTATATTAAAAACAATATAAATAACTAGATATCAAAGAAAAAATCTAGAAGGATCATCTATAAAAAAAGTATTTCCTAGTATTCTTATACCATCACGTCAAGTCCAAATTAAAAATTGATCTGATAATATGGAATATTTCATTTTATTGAAATTACCATACTTTACATAACACATCTCCGCTCGTGCAAAACTAGCATTGAGTCACGCTCGACGTTCAAAGATATGCACGAGACAATCAATTATATTAACAGACAGACAAAAACAATAATTGTCTATATCTCCTCATCTAATATAATTTGTATAGAGTGAAATTTTTATTAATTATATTACACTTAATTCTACGGACACTAGAACGGCTGTACACGAGATATGTTATCAGTATGATAATAATGTAACGCAAATTATTATAAAATGTTAATTCTTTATCTAATATATTGTTTGTTTGTGTTTATTTTAATCATAAAAAAATCTATACAGATAAATAAAATTAAAGTGTCTGTTTGTAATATCGGAATAAAAGCTTTTTACTCAATTCATATAAAATTATATACAATACTTACAAGAAAAACATTTTTTTTTTATTTTCACCTGTTTGTTTGTTTCAGCTAATCTCCGAAACGGCTGGACTGATTTTAACGGGACTTTAACTGGCAGATAGCTGATGTTACGAGGAGTCACTTAGGCTATTTTAATTATATAAAAAGAATAGGGTCCCGCTCAAAAAAAGTAACAGCTGTAGTCTACTGTGTGTCTTCGAGTCATAGTCTATTCTGTGCTTTAAGTTTCATCCAAAACCATTTAGCCCTTTCAGCGTGAAAAAAACAAACATACACATACGCACAAGCTTTCGCATATATAACAATATCCCGATTTCAAAATCGACGTATGTAAAATAAAGTTATAATTTCACAATTTGGGAAATAATTTTAGATGAAACACTCAACTTGCGTAACTTAAATCTATTTATCTGTCAATAAGGAACTTATTAATGTATCAAACATTTTGCTTTATATAAATAAGTTATCAATCTTGTAAAATATACATTAATCTAATACATAATTAGTTGAAAGTTACACTATAATTGCTAATTTTCCTAACAGAATCTACTTCCCGGACATATTGGCTTCATTATGCATTAATATTTACTTCTGGGTACTCGCAATCACATACGTAATCTTAAATTATCATCATAAAAATTATGTTAGTGACCATCAAAGCTTAAAAACTTGGCAAAAAATGACTTACAAGATTTGTTTACATGCTCTATTCTATGGAATTTCATATATTTTTAGATTTTCACGAAAACTTTTATAGAATATAATTCTAACAATAAAAATCGGTCAAGTTATCTCCGAGAAAGCAATGAAAGTAGAAAAAATATATACAGACCAACATGAATCCTCTTTTATTTGAAGTCGGTTGACAAAAACAGGTACATACTCACATGTACATGTTTTTTATACGTATAGACGTGCAAAAGATGACCATTACAGTATTATGTCATAGACTTTCAATATGCGAAGTATTCCTTTATTGATCCAACATGTAAGTTTTCCCAAAGAGTCTCTAAGAAAAGTAAAATTTCAATATGTCGTGAGGCAGTGATGGGTGACGTCGAACGTGAGCACGAAATAATGATAATGAGTCTTACAACGTCGGCATGCTTTCGTTTTAAGATTCATCTCGCCGTCTTATTTTTATTATTGACTAGCGACTCATCCTCGTTTCGCTCGGGTTCGTCCATAGCTTGCTTCCCCATACAAACTTCATCCTCATTCTCACACTCTTAAGGGATGATTTCCGGGATAAAAAATATTTCATTCACTCACTTTTCATATCATGAGATTTAAAAAATCTTATTTTAATAAAAAAAAATCTTTTAATTTTGCTCAATACAAAACTTGTCCTGACAATAACAAACACAAAAAAATAATTATCCAATTTGGTGCAGTCGATCGGAAGTTATACGTTTATACATTTCGGTGATTCATTTTTATTTATATAGATTTATCATTTTTTGAATTGTTTATATCAGAAAATTTAAACTGTCTCATACGTATGATTTTTTTTGCATTGCATCCCCATGTTTTAGCTATTATAATATCTTTGTTCACATAATTTTCCATAGATACATGAAACAAATTATTTTTAACTAAAAACTACTAAAATTCTTTATAATTATCCAGTTTTTTGGTGCAACAGGAGATAATAAGTAAATAATCAAAAAGGTCCTCTTCTTTCACCGATACAACTTGTTTATAATCGAGATATTGCGTGCATGGCAGTAGAATCGCACGCTGCACTTTGTTTTAATCACATTGTAACAAGCATTAATAGGGTTTATACACATTTTTGACTGACTTCAAAAAAGGAAGTACCTACTAAATATTAGATTGTATGGATTTTATATACGTAATTTTTTTACGTACAGTCCCATTAAAATCTTAATTAATTTTCTTCTTTCCCATTAAATCCGCCCTTAATGAAGGAGTAATTAATTGATTTGCTTATTTCTATATGTAGAATATATCTATTATATTATACATAAAAATGAATCCCTATATCCCTTGGTCACGCCATCACGCGTGAACGGCTGGACCGATTTAACTATTTTTTTTGTTGTGTTTGTTATTGTCAGGAGAAGGTTCTTATGAAAGAAAAAATTTAAAAAATTGCGCGGAAAATTATAAAATTTAAGAATACTTAACAACCATATTAAAATTTATATTGCTAACGCTGGATAATAACTATTTATATATATTTAAAACGTACCTAGCGACGAGCCCGAGCGAAGCGAGGGTGAGCCGCTAGTCCATTTGTAAGAAAAAATGTCATAACCTACATCCGGAACATGTCATAATATAACTTTTGGTAGAATTTACTTTGCATTTGATCATACTCCACAAAAATCAACTACCGAAACTTTTTTTGTTTGTTTGTTTATTTGTTTGTGACATTATTTTTTGTTACAAAATTTAGATTGTTACTTTTTAACGAATAGCTTATAATTTTTATTCTTATTGTTTATAAAATACACACAATTTTATGACAGTCCGACAAGAGACGGATTCTCGTAAAAATTGTTCCGTACTAGCGGACATGAATTCGACTCAGATTTAGCCACTATTTGATTCTACTATTTAAGGGTCCATACTACATAATATAATCAGTGTTTTTACATCAAAGTAAATTATAACATAATAATATATTATAAAAACAAAAAGGAACTTAGTACTATTAACGTTAACCTTAATTATTTTTTTAATTATAAATAATTTATTATTAACACAATTTCTTAAAATCTGTACCGGCTATAGGATACAAGCCCGTTCTGTACCCACATATATAGGGAATACTAAAAAACTTTTTTCAAAATACTTACATATTAATAAGAAAATATTTTTCATTTATTACAAATTATCCACATTAACTAAACCAAAAAAAATGAAAACAATGTTACCAACATTCGAACACAGTGATGCGAGAACGAATCGGTCATATCTTTCCGGCGGAAGTTGTCCAGCAGCCATATTAAAAACAACGTCACTATTATATACCACATAGCAAGTCACCTTAGGGTCAAAAATCACAGAGCAATTATAACAGAGGCTACATTAAATATAAATACGAGTCAATAAATCAAACTGTAGACACTGTAGGTTTGTTGTGAATGAAATACAAACATATTGTGTTGCGTGAAAGCAGTACAAGAAAGATGACGCGCGAATGCTTTGTTGTTAGATTCTCAGTAGTGTATTACAGTGGCGCTGTCGTCGTTAGAAAACAGTAATGGGTGCGTAAACAAAGTTTTACTTAAATAAACATGTTTCTAATGCACTATTTCCTTTTCTTAATGGCGGCATATGTATATAAGTTTTTTACTTCGTGTATCGATCAAAACTTCAATGACTTTTTTATCTGCTTTTTTCTCTTTCTTTTTGTGCCCTAATCTATATTAACCTTTTTAGAAGTTGGTTAAATACATATTTTTATTTTAAATAAAACTATCGTTTCTAGACAATACTGTCTGTAACAAAAATATAACGCCTTTGAGATGTCTAAAACCTTAGTCTCTCGTCCTAGTCGGGAACCAAAAACCAAAATAAATCCGCGAAATAATCGAAAATATAGTTTTATTTAAAACGTCAAATATTTGCATAAATCTAAGAAAGTATTACATATATTTAGTTTTAATATTATGGCTCTTCAATTTGGGTTTCTCTTAGTCCGGAATAGGATAATAAGTATTAAAACATCAGAAAAATTAACGAAAAACAATTAAAATTTATATGGCTAACGCTGGCTTATATAGCCATAAATAGTTATAAATAGTTATAACTATTTATATCTATTTAAAACGTACCTAGCGACGAACCCGAGCGAAACGAGGGTGAGCCGCTAGTAAAGAAATAAACTTAAAACTTATTTTTGAAAATAATTTATTACTACAGTATTTTATAATATATATGTATTGTAAAGTAAACACAAACCTTATATTAGCACTCATGAATATTTATCTTACCCTAATAAATAATAATATACTGATGCGAATAATCAAATAATCTCTAATCTCATCTTGCTCTGTGCACTCAGCTAAGCGTGATTTCGGATATAAAGTCGTGTAAGCATCGTTAATTAATTTGATTGTTTCATCCATTCATATAATAAAATTGTAACTAAGCCGAATCTATATATTAAATATTTTTTGGAAAATCTTATTGAAATAGACATTATTATCGATACAGACGCCGAATCTATACTTTTTAGATTTTTTTTGTCTATCTGTCTGTCTGTTACCGCATCACAGAAAAACCACTGGAGGGATTTTAATGAAATCTGCTATGGTGATAGCTGGTTATCTCGGTAAACATATAGAATACTTGTTACCGCGGCAGAATATCTCATTTCTGACAAAAAATTCAAAAACTGCATTGTAAGAGTATACTAATATGTAAAACCTAAAAATTTGATTTTTACATAAATATAAAAGCAATGCTAGTTTTACATAAATATAAAAACGAAATTATAATAAAAAAGTTCAGTATAAGTAAAATAAAAAAAAATAATTATTTTGTTTTTATCTAAATAATATAAATTTATGTGAAAAGTAGCTAAACTATTATAACGTACATTTAAATCGTATTAGTCACCTCTTAATTCGCCTACAAAACCTCTCTACGCTAGACAGTCATTAAAATATATAATTATATAATCAGTAATACATGATTATATTCATGACATAAAGAAATTTTCAATAGGTATACAGTTAAGTAATATATCATAACCAGACAAGTGTACATTACACATTGTTAAATAATAATATCTAAAACTGGTTTGTCTGTTGATGGCACTTTCCCAAGCTTTTACTTTATAAGGTCCATTATAGTCTTATTTCTTATTAGGGTTGCATTCCATCGTTATCTTATACATAAATAAAAATGGATGTTCGTATGTTTGTCCTCTATGCGTTTCTAAACCATTGATCCTATTATTATGAAACTCTGGTGTGCTATTCTGTATACGCATGCGAAGGTTTCTGGTTTAAAAATATTTAGTTCACAGATAAACTGATGTTGAATGAGACATAAAATAAAATTTAAGCTTCTTTTAGGCAACTAAAGACACGCCCGAAACAAGAATATTTTGCTAGTATATCTATAAATTTTAAATTCATGTATGTAATAAATTGCAAAATGTGCTTCAATTTGAAATCAATCGACTTCAAAAATCGGTCAAAAGTATTAAAACATTATTGATCAACATTTCAAATAACATTCGCTACTCGTATTGATATAAGAAATAGTCAAAGAGGTTCAACTTTTCTCTACAAAAGTTGGCGTAGTAAGCATTACAGGTTGATTTAAATATCTATTTAAACTAAGTAAATCTAGGAGTACGATAAATATCTTTAACTCAGTGTTACATTGCGATGCGGCTTTGTATGTAAATAAGTATACTCTGACCTATACAAAAACATTATTAAATATTTTATTAAATATTAAAAGCTATGATACTCATATGGAAGCTAGAGCTTATAGCTTTCGAGTGGAGATTTTTACTTTAAAATATTTCAGACGTGACCCTTTTTGGGGCACCATATTGTTGATATTTATTGTTTACTTGTATCTTCTACCTAGACATACTCTATTTAAATTATTTAATTTAATTAATTAATTAATAATTAATTATTTAATTTATTAAACGTAATCGATCATTTAAAACATAATAAAGACACTATAAATCATTAAAAAATTATAAAAATATTACTTAGTAAAGTTATTGGTGCATTCAGCTGTATATAATATAAACAAACCTATAAAAGGCGTTTCCATATATAGAGATATACGACGAGATTATGTTGAAAGTTTTGTGGTTGTAAAGTATTAACTTTCATCTGACCAACGCACATTTACAAACATCGTCAGTCTTTTCAATGTTTTGGGACACCTAGGAAAATATACTGTGAATAAACAAGCCCCTCAATTAGATTTATATTTGAATCACGATTTAAAATAATTTTTACGTATTCATTTGGCACAGAAATATTTATTTATAAATATATACATTCTGGATAAAAAATAATCTAACTACAATAAAAGTTGTATAAGTTAATTGTTATATGCACGTACTTGTTTTCGAACAATTGATTCATTGTTTAATATTTTTACTGTTTATTATATCTTTACCAATTATTGTGAATCGATCTTCATAATCATTTTACCCCAAAAGTGGTTAGCTCGCAATATGGTAAATGAATACTTTTAAACTTATTTCGAAGGTGGTTTTATAGTTAAAAAGCAGTTATTAAAATACGTTAGCCATTTTCAATTTTTTTTTTTATTTCAGTACTTAATAGCAACAATAGATAAAATAATAGTAATTTTTACTTAATTTTTAAACAATTACAATAAAGACAGCAGATACATACAAAAACTAATAAAACTCACACTTAAAAAAAAAATATAACACTTTTTAGAAAGAAATAGCCACACTAATAGCAAATAAATATAATAAATAATTTTAATGTAATTATTGTGTATAGAGTGGATAGAGTGAGTTCTGTGCTTAAGAGAGTTTAGGTATGAAATGCAAATGTAATTCTAATATTAAACTACATACGTTTTAACGTTTAGTATAGATTTCTTAGAGATGATATATTTTCCTACAGTAAAAAGTATCCTATTTGTTGACCTAGATAAGCAGCTATCATCATACCAAATTTCATCAAAATCCCTCGAGTGGTTTTCCCGTGATGCGGTCAGAGAAAGACAGATAAAAATTCTAGAAACTATAGATTCGACCTCTGTATTGATAATAATATCTATTTCAATAAGATTTTCCAAAAAAATATTTAATACACAGAATCGGCTTAGTTACAATTTTATTATACTCGTATGTATAGATTATTTATTGTTATATATTTCAAACGTCCTCAAAAACTTCTTTAAACAAACTTCGGCGTCATAACAATATAATATGTACCTAGTGATTTAATCTACAGTAGCGCCATCAAGAGTGATCTGTAGTAAACATTTAATTACGAGCACATACACAAAAGAGTAACATGCAATTGTTTATACCTCACGTTAGATGGTAGCGCTGCGCCTGCGCATGAATTATGTAAACTACTGCATTTACCGACTTCAAATAGATGGTACTCAATTTTCGAGTGTTTTTGTGTTTGTCTGTTTGATTTTCATTTTTAAATGATGAATAGGTTATTCTTCAATGGCGATTCCATATTTTAAAATGGTCCAGTTAAAAGACAAAAAGTTTTTGGTGTTCGCATACTCATTTAAAAAATATATTATGTGATAGAAAATATATTTATGTCAAAGTAACTCTATTTGTTACCTATTCACGCTTAAATAGTTGAACAGATTTGGATGAAATTTAGCAACAAAATAGATTGCATTAATTATTTTGCCGCATGCAATAACTAGTTAATTATAAAGTCAGCCTTACTAATAAATTATTTGTGTATTTATTCCTATCAACTGACCCCCCTTTACATTAGAGCATAGATCAGAGAGGTCAAACAGGTTTTCTTTATGCTGCATATTTTTCATAATATCATTTAAATTCTATACAGATAAAAAAATGTGAAGTGTCTGTAAGTAATTTCAAAATAACAGCTTTTTGCTAAATGCATATGAAACTAAATACGGTACTAATAAGAAAAAACAATTTTTAATTTTTTTATCTGTCTGTGCGTTCCGGCTAATCTCCGAAACAGCTGGACCGATTTTGATGGGACTTTCACTGGCAGATAGCTGATGTTATAAGGAGTAATTTAGGCTAATTTCATTTTAGAAAAGGAATCAGGGTTCCGCGCAAGAAAATTAAAACGCATGAAATTATGAATAAAATCCGCGTACTTAGAGACGCCCCCGAGGGTAGTCGCTAGTGGTAACATAAAAATATTAAAATTTTCACATGTATATTTTTAATTGGCAATAGCCAACAGACTTGTAACAATAAAAAAGCATTTTTTTATTCCCTCTGTATTCGGTAGAATCCCAAATTCCATATTTGTATATATACATATTATTTCATCACCATATCTTATTTTCTTACATATTTATCTTAATATCTTATTATTTTGATGACACGTTTGGCTCCGTTTGTAGCCTGTTGACCCTACTTGCTGTGCCAGTGGTCGCGGCTTCGATTCCCACTGAAGACATTCATTTGTGTGATGAGACGAATGTTTGTACTCTAGTCAAGGGTGTTTATATTTATAATATGTAGGTATGTATTTAAAGTTATATATAGGTAGTGTATCAACTATCTGGTATCCATAACACAGGCCTCGTAGCTTACCATGGAACTAGATGGTGCTGTGTTAATGTCTCAACATATTTATTTATTAGGCAAATCTAGCGACACCTTATATATTATAGATATTAAGAAGTAAAATCTACAAAGCCGCTTAGGCTATATAGCGTGCGTCAGGCGCGGTCGGGTAATTAAATATGTTTCTAATTCAAACAGTTATTAACTATACAGTAAAAAAATATTTAAAAGGTTTTTGAATGATTCGCTTTTAAGCAGATATGCAAATAATAATTTTAATAATAATTAACAATTTATTTCATCGTATATAACAGAAATTAATTAAATATCAATATGTATATGACGACACGTTTGGCTCAGTTTGCAGTGACCCTACTTGGTGCACCAGCGGTCGCGGGTTCGAGTCTCACTGGGGGCATTCATTTGTGTGATGAGCACGAATGTTTGCACTCTAGTCATGGGTGTTTATATTCATAATATGTATGTATTTAAAGTTATATATATGTAGTGTATCAACTGTCTAATATCCATAACACAAGCCTCGTAGCTTACCATGGAACTAGATGGTGCTGTGTTTTAAATGTTCCAATATATTTATTATTATTATTATAGTGTGACAAAATTGAGTTTGATTTGAAAAGGTATCATTTTAAATCAAGCATTATACAGGATCCATCTCTAACTCATTCTGAATATAAAAGAGTGAAGAAGTAACAAACACGCTTCATACCACTCACACAATTTGGCATTTATTATAATAGGTACTGTGAGACCGTGTAATTACTGTTTTAAAAAAAAAGTAAAAATAAAAGGATTTCTAAAAATCGTTTTTAGTATTTAGATTTAGATTTTACTATTTCTCTTCACTTTTTTATTACGTTTACGTTTTAACGTTTAGTATAGATTTCTCGGAGATGAGATATTTTCCCGCAGTAAAAAGTATCCTATATGGTAACCCCGATAATCAGCTATCAACATACCAAATTTCATCAAAATCCCTCCAGTGGTTTTTTCGTGATGCTGTAACAGACAGACAGACAAAAATTCTAAAAACTATAGATTCGGCCTCTGTATCGATAATAATGTCTATTTCAATAGGAATTTCCAAAAAAATATTTAATGTACAGATTCGGCTTAGTTACAATTTTATTATATTTATAGATCTGGTATAAGCCCAATTAAAATTAGCTTAGTTAAAAAAACTACTTATTAATTTAATTGAAATAATAGTTTAATACTTAAATTAATTATTTATTGCGTTAATAATTAAATGAATTAATAATTTAATTGAATTTATATTAATTACGTATTAAATTAAATATAACTTTATTAATTTTAAAAAACAACTGGCTATCTACAATTTTTATGTATAAGAAAAATAAATTAAAATAGTAAAAAGGATAGACAACGTTCGATCAGCAATATTTTCGCCACGGAACTCTAAAAAGCAGTTTTTGCTTGTCACAAAAAGTGTCTAAATATATTTTAAATGTTACATATCCATGTATCAAATAAGCAATTCTGATAAGCATCCATGGACATAAATAATAACATTGACAAGTAGAACAAAGCAGATATAAAAACCACGAGAAGACTCAAGAGACATTTCGCGATCAACATTTCTACACGGCTGACCTAGAAACTGGCGCAGTATTGAGAGACGTAACGATTAAAGAGATTGTAATAAAAATTAATGAATATACAAATAGAAGATACTTTCTAAAACCATGCATAGATACATTAAAAATGCTTTTTCTGAGAACGGGTAAAGTTTATATATTTTTGAATTATTGTGTTACTCTTTGGAAGTGGGAGAGACGAAATCGTAATATTTTTATCTTCATACTTTACTCTATTAATCTGCTGATTTTTATCATTATTTGTATAATAACTGAGCTCTACCATAAGGATGTTTTTAGTTTTAAGATGAAATCCATTCTACGGACGGGATAATTAATGATTTTTAAAATAAGTTGGAAGTCAGTATATTTTTTAAGTTTATAATAGAAACCGTTATTTATATGGTTGCAACTACCCTCATCTCCCAAGAAATAGAGAAAATGAAGACTTCGTAGATTTGCTTACGTTCTTGATTCACCGCCTGCCGTTCCGGAGAAGCGCGATATACCGAATATTCAAATATTCTAAAACTATATACATGTCTACATTAAATCCTGTATTCCTTTACCCAAAGTTTTCGAAAAAAAATTGTGTACACGTACATAATATGTAGATAATAATGTTGTAAAGAGGTTAGAACGCAACCCAGATGTTCAGTTGAGGAATACGAATCGCTAATGGGGCAATCTCTATCAATATGTATTGACCATAACCAATACCGCACGTGGTGTGAATATTATACGTTTTTCCAATTATTTCTTTAATATATTTACAAATGATACAATAAACATTTTTTTATACTTTATTGCCAAACTAGCATTGCCCGCGGCTCCACCCGCGTTCAGATGACCAAAAAGCAAATTCTTAGGTTTTACATATTAGTGTACTCTTACAATGCAGTTTTTGTATTTTTTCTCAGAAATGAGATATTTTCCCGCGGTAAAAAGTATCCTATATGTTGACCCGGATAACTAGCTATCACCATACCAAATTTCATCAAAATCCCTCCAGTGGTTTTTCTGTGATGCGATAACAGACAGGCAGATAGATAAAAATTCTAAATATAATAGATTCGGCCTCTGTATCGATAATAATGTCTATTTCAATAAGATTTTCCAAAAAATATTTAATGTACAGATTCGGTTTAGTTACAATTTTATTATATGAATAGATAATACAGGTTTTATTTGTCATTCTAAATGGCTTATTTTAATTGATTAAATAGTAGAATAGTAAATTATCTCATAGGTTGTAAATACATATGTATATATATATGTCTCTGTAAGTTACTATAGACAGTAAAAACCAATTCAAAAATACCATATTCGTCTTTCTTAATTCTTTAAGTGACCCAGCTTGATAAATTATCGCTTATATTTTACGTGAAATTTTCGGAGCCTTTTCGATACAAACAAACAAACAAACAAAAAAACAATTTTTACCTCTTTATAATATTAGAATAGATAAAGTAGTCATGAAGAAAATATACCTAATACTAATTCAAATCTACTAGTAAAACTACCAGACTTTAAAAGTTCCTTAATTTGAACTGTTACTACAGACGTAGACGTAGATGACGACAGACAGAAGTTACAGTGAAAGTAAAAAAAAAGTGAATAAAATCAAATCAACAAAACTAATCTCCATATCGGATATCCCATATACCCTCGCATTGGTATTGCTAAGCATGCAAATATTTACTGGTAACTATTATCATTACTGTTCGTCTTGCGAAATTTGACCATAATCTTTATTAAAAATTTGAAGAAAACATATATATATGAATAGAATTTACCTAATAAAAAAACGTGTGCCTGTACTTATGTACGCACGTAAGAAGTTATACTTCTTTGGCGTAACAGAACAAAAATAGCTAAAGATTTCATCCCGTATGTCACAACTCTTTGTTTGTAAAAGGAATGCAGTTACCTTCATCATGTCGCTTTCAGCTAACTTTTAAGTGTGCGTGCGCATCGTAAAAAATTTACTCTCATATTTTTTTCTAAACGTGCCTAAAGAAGTATAATTTCAGAAACTGTTTCTATATATTTTTTATTGATAACACTAAAACTTTTCAATAGCTAAAAAAAAGAAACCAGTGGACAAACAGAGTATACATACTGAACTGGTTAATTTTGGTCTATATTCAAAGATTGTAGAAGATAACGTATTCTTATTGCTTATCTATTGACTGTCAACGATTCAATTGAGAAAAAAATTGCGTGTACCAACTTCAAAATTATAAAAATATAAAATATTCGGTACTTTATTCTAAAAAACCTTGTTTATTTCATATCTTAATATCGTAAGCCTATTTCATGTTGTTTTAAAAGGAAAATGTGGCATGCAGTCTACAACTAGCGTACGTCTAATCGATGGCAATTTTACCATAACGGTTCACTTACGAGCTGATCTAACGCTCAGAGTAAGTAGATTTTACAAAATTATTATGATTTAGTAGCCAGTAAAGATACATATTGTACTGTATTACTGAACTGAAACTGGAACTAAGTTCTTAGAGGTGTTTGTTCTATTTTATTTCTTTTACTTCATATTTAAAGCCTTCTTCAACCAAATAATTTTATTATTAATTATTAAGATAGGTACTTAATGATTATAAAAACAGTGTGTACTTATGTACGCACATAAGAAGTTATACTTCTTTGGCATAACAAAACAAAAAAGTTTCCAAAAATTTTATCCTGCGTGCCAATACTATACATTTGTAGAAATGACGATAAAATATTAAAATAAATGCATTAAATACAATTGATAAAATTTTAATTCAAAAAAATAATTATTTAATAAATGAGAATGGCTACCGGCAAGCAATAAGAGCTTTGCTTATAGTATATATAGAAACTTAATATATCAAAAATAATTAAAATAAAATATTTATTTATTAAGTAATAAAGTAATAATGTATAAATAATATAAAACAAAATTGAAAGAGTTGTGGTACAATAATTATTGTTTAAAATGTATTTAAATTAAATACAATACATATAGTATTACATTTTTTAATGTCAAATAAGGAGTTCGTACTAAATTTACGTTTAAAAAGTCGCAAACACATTCTAAATATATAAAACACTTACGTTTTAACGTTTAGCATCGATTTCTCAAAAATGAGATATTTTCCCACAGTAAAAAAAGTATGCTATATGTTGACACGGATAACCAACTATCACCATACCAAATTTCATCAAAATCGTGATGCGGTAACAGACAGACAGACAGACAGACAGACAGACAGACAGACAAAAAATCTAAAAACTATAGATTCAGCCTCTGTATCGATGATAATGACTATTTCAATAAGATTTTCCAAAAAATATTTAATGTACAGATTCGGCTTAGTTACAATTTTATTATATGTATAGTATGGCGTATAGTTAGAATTTTATTATATGGATAGTAGTTACTTAGAATTTTATTATTTGTATAGTATAGCGTTAGTTAGAATTTTTATATATGTATAGATAATGGCGAGTATCCGTGAAAGTCTCATGGGTATAGACTATGGAGATAGCACACTAGATCTTGATTGATGATATGATTATATCGATCGTTTAATGACAGCATGAATCATAAATCAATGTAATGTGTTTATAACTGTATAGCGAATGTGTCTTTAAAAGCAGTATTAGCATGACTAAGTGGTACTACTTGTAGCTACAATATGTATGTGAAACATGTTAATTAATCCTGTTTTACTCTTTGTTCTGTTTTAAATTAGCTATATTTAGTGAAATAACCTAAACTTACTATAAAATATTACCTAAACAGTTTTAACTTTGATAATATTTTAATCTATACTAAAATTGTAAAGAGACAGAGTTTGTTTGTTTGATCGCTCTAATCTCAGGAACTATTAATCCTATTTGAAAAATTCTTTTTGCATTAGGTTGCCTGTTTATTGAGGAAGGCTATAGGATTATATATCATTACTAGCAACTCACCCTCGCTTCGCTCAGATTCGTGTCCCTAGGTACGTTTTAATTTTTTTTCTGAGAGATTATCCGAAACAAACAGACAGACAGACTGACAAAAATTTTAAAAATTGTGGTTTTCTTATAAGTACCGTATATAATTTCATACGCATTAAGTAAAACGCTGTTATTTTGAAATTACAAACAGACACTTCATTTACACATTCATATACAACAGATATTTCACACGTTTTATTTATCTGTATAGATACTACTCCCCAATGTCAATAAATCGGGCAGACTTCTATACATTATTGTAAAACTGATGTTTAAATCGGAAGATTGAATGCTGGTGAAGCCGCGGGTACTGCCAGACGACAGTAATAGCATTTTTTGAGATTAACATCGTCAATCATTATAAGAGCGAAAGCTATAATCTATACATATAAACATAATATTATTATGTATATATAGGCAAGGACAAAACAGTTCCTTTTTCCCCTCTGCTCGTCAACTGATTTTCTTTTTTATTTCGTTTAGTTTGACGAGCTTTCATTCAAATTATTATAATCAATTGATTGATTCCCCATACAAACATTCATCCCTATTTCCACCCCCTGAAGGGATTATTTCCGGAATAAAACTATCCTAATTCATTCCCAGGGTCTCAAACTATCTTCTTACCAAATTTCATCTAAATCGGTACAGTAGTTTCGCAGCTTATTCGGTACAAACAAACAAACAAACAAACAAAACATCAAAACTTCCCTTTTTATAATATTAGTATAGATTAATCAGGAAGGTTATAACCTATCTAACATAACGCTACGCTACGCTTTAGTGCAGAATAATTATACACAACCAAACTACGCAAGCAGAGCCGTGAAAAAATGATAGTAACTTTTAAAAGCGCAACACTCCAAAGAGTGTTTTATAATATTAATTTTATTTATGTATATAAACCACACCTAATAACATTTAATCAATTAAAAGTAATTAGGGATGGTATGTTTGGGGAACCTTTTTACCAAAAAAATATATTGCGTAACATACTAATAAAAATTGCAAGCGAATCCAGTACCTTTTTTTTTAAAGTCAAAGTCAGATATGGACAAAGGGAAACTTCAAGTATATTCTTCATAATCACAATAAAAATATATACATATTTAAAGAATAATATTATGTTAATAACGTACTCAACATTTTATTTAATTAGAAAGCATGCAAACAATCGCTTAGTTTTTATGCATTATTATAATTTTTATTTATTTAAGGTACGTTCTAAAGGTTAGTATGGAATAGATAGACTATATATATATATATATATATATATATGACATATAGTCTGTAGACTTCTAAAAAAATGAGCCATCTAATGCAAAAAGAATTTTTCAAATCGGATAAGTAGTTCTTGCAATTAGCGCGTTCAAACTAACAAACTCTGCCTCTTTATAATATTCCAAAATACAACTTTAAAATCTTAGATGTATTAGAATTAAACGCGTTTTGGTTGTTTTTTTTTTCAATAACTATTAGTTTATTACGGGATTACTCATATGCTATCATTCATCATTAAAATGCCTATAAATCTTCTATACCTTATTCTTATATACATAAAGCATATAATGCTTTATAAATATCCGCGTATAGTCCACCGTCCTAGTAACAATCAGAGCGTACCCACTGTTTTTAGCCTACCGACTATAATTGCTATGAAATGGCGATCAAAACCGCGATAATATGAGCATGTTACGTTTGTATTATCACCTTTTAAATAACACTAATTTTATAACATTTTATGGTGTTCACGTGGTGTTTTTATCCCGTAGAGATCTTGCTTCAGTTCTTAAGTACCACCAGCGCTAGATTTACACTAGGGGCGGCAAAATTCGGAGGGTGGGAAAAAAATCTTCGCGTTATCGAAAATGCTATTTTTATTTTCTAAAAATGATGAAAGATTAACTAGAAGGTACAATTTTTTAAAAAATTGATATCATTTATAATTTGTTTGCATTTTTCAAAATAATGATAATTAATAAAAAAAACCTTCAATATTTTATTCAAAATTTCGATAATAGGGTGGCATTTTTTACTGTGCCCAGGGGTGGCGCTAAGGATAAATCCGGCATTGAGTACCACACTTAAGAATTAAAGCAAGAAAATTATGTTATATAATGTCTGACACAACATAATATAACTCATAATAAGTCCATAGCTAAAATACCCAAGTCAAAATGACGGAATCTAGACATACAATTAAAGGTCAAGTGTGAATCGGTTTCACGTAGAGTAAGTTCCGTATATTAAGTAATATTTTAAAATTTTATTTTTATGTAAGTACCGATTTACCTATTTCCTTATATTAATTATATTTACTAAATTTAATTTGAAATGAAATGAATTTGAAATGAAATTTATTTATTTAGTATCAGATTCCTATAAGTATACAGTAAACAACAATGGCTACGATGATACTGCAAAAGTATAAACTGCGTTGCAGATATCAACGCCCGCCTCCGTACAATATTTAAACTATTTTATAAAAACTAAAAAACGATAGATGATGATGTATGTGTGAGTGTGTGTGTGTGAATGTGTGTGTATGTGTATGTGTGTGTATATGTGTGTGTGAATGCAAATTCTTTAATAAACAATGGTCAAAAGTTCTTCAGTCTCGTCATACGTAATGGATTTAAGCCATGCTAAACATACAGATTTGCAACGATAAGATGTGAGTGGATATATATTCAATAATTTATTGATTTTATTGTAGAGTATACAGCTTAGATATGGGTAATGACGTTTTGCAACCGCGGTTCTTGCAGAACTAATTTGACATATAGCGTGGGATCTGCGTTTAGTACAAAATATACTAGGGTTATAAGGAAGCTCAGAGTGTTTTCGAAGAACAGTTTGTAAAACAAAAATTTTCCTTACGGATAATACATTACTAAGAGCGTATAAATCCGCCGTGGGGAAATAGATTGGCTTATTGAACATAACTTTTAAAACTGCTCTCTGGGCCCTTTCCAGTCTCAACATTAACGTTTTAGCAGATCCACCCCAACACGTAATGCAGTATGAAATAACGGATTGACACAGAGCATAATATACTGTTTTTTGACATTGAAAATCTACCACATTCCTTAATTTCCTGAAAATAAATATGAGCTTTCTTAGTCGCAACGCTACTGAATGGATTTGCTGTCTCCATGTCATATTGCTATCAATTATGACGCCAAGATATTTAACACTGGAACTTTTTTCTAACACGGGACAGTTACACTCTTTAATAGTCAGTGAACAGACGTGTGCACGAATTGTCAAACAAGGCCGAGCCTGTACTAGAGTAGAGGGAGCTAAGGTAAGGTATTTTGTCTTATCCACATTAAGAGTGAGCAGATTGCAACTAAGCCAACTTATAATAGCTCTTAGCGATAATTCTGTGGAAGCCTGAGCTTCTGCCCATGTTTTACCGCTAGTAAGAAGTACAGTGTCATCTGCGTAGACTAAAAGTTTACTATTAGGTAGGCGCAGCATGCAGAGCTCATTTATGTAAATAAGAAAGAGGGTAGGACCAAGAACACTTCCCTGAGGGACACCGAAACTAACAGATTCTTCCCCACTTCTAAAGTTATCAATGCATACACACTGCTGACGTTCCTCAAGATAGTTTTTAAAAATTTTAAATGCAAGGCCTCTAATTCCAACACCTTCCAGCTTATTCAACAAAAGAGGTATGGAGACAGTATCAAAAGCCTTAGCAAGATCCAGAAAAACAGCAATCGATTTAACTTTAGTATCAAAATTTTTAGTTATTTGAGCTGAAAGATTAAGAACTGCATCTTCTGTTGATTTACCACTACGGAAACCGAACTGATTTTCTGCTAAGATGTTTTTTTTATTCAAGTACATAAGTAGCCTTTTGTTGAGAATTTTTTCAAAAATTTTAGAAAAAGTGGTAAGTAAAGATATTGGCCTATAATTAAAGATACTGCTCCTGTCACCATTCTTGTAAATAGGTCGTACAACTGCTTTTTTAAAAGAACGTGGAAAGATTCCTTTTGAGATGCAAAGATTGAGTAATCTGGTAAGGATCGGAATAAGAATATGCGCAGTGGCTTTAACAATAGATGTGGGTATACCATCCCAACCAGAGGCAGTTTTGTCTTTAAGACTGATGATAGCTGTTTTTACTTCTTTTTCTGTCACTGTATATAGGCTCATTGTATCTAGATAGTTAAGTCTAGGAAAGTCAATATCATACGAGGTCTCTTGTTTACGTGTTATATTGTCTGCTAAGTTTTAACCTACGTTTGCAAAATACTGATTAACAGAATTTACTGATTCCAATGGATGATTACATATATCCAACAGTTCCAAACAGCTTCTTTCTTTTTGGCCCATATTAACAATTTTTTTAATTAGACTCCAAGTTTTACCTGGACTGTTTTTGACTTTATTGAACTCGTTCTTTTCATATTCTCGTTTTACTTTTTTGAGTAGGTTATTACAAAAGTTACGGTAACGCAAAAATATAGTTTTTAAGTTTAAGTTGTCTGGATGCTTTTTATATTTCCTATATAAGTTATCCCTATGGCGAATGCATCTTAAGAGACCAGGAGTTATCCAGGGCTTAATAATTCGTAGTTTGTTAGATAAGCACTGTATTTTAGTATTCGCTTTGATAGCGCTAGAGACTGTGCCAATTAATATATCAGCAACAACATTGGGATCAGTAGATGTAAAAATGGCAGATAAATCAGATTGCTCTAGACAAGAAACTGTGCCCTGAATATCGATCTTATCAGATGTTGGATTAGCCAAGTGTGTTTGTGCTTTTATGTTACAATAGAATAAAACAGGTGCATGATCGGAGATATATGAGTCCAAAACCATAGCAACAGTACAATTTGTAGACCTAGAGATGACATGATCTAGGCAGTTATTTTGTCTAGTTGGTAGAAGATGAGCAGGTAGCATACCATATGATGCGAGCATGTTCAGATAGTCATCACTATTATGAGAGTCATTATCTAGTGATATATTGATGTTAATATCTCCTACAATTGTAACATTCACATAAGTATTTAATTTGTTTAGAGTTTTATCGAGAGATTCTATAAACGGTTTAAGATTGATAAACGAAGGTGAACGGTATATGGCTATAATTGCACAGTTGTTTAATTTTAGTAAGATACTGTTAGCTTCGATAATATCAGTCGATTCAACTGTGCATTTCAGATTTGATTTTATGTAAACAACAACTCCATCATTTTGGTTAAGGTGTGCGGAAGCATGCACCCTGAAGCCATTTAATATGGGAACAACAGGAGTTTTTCTTAACCAGCATTCAGACAAGATTACGATGTCCACTTCAAATTTAATCCTGTGCAATAATACCAGTAGACAATCAAAATTACACGTTATGCTACGTATGTTTGCATGGAATATTTTAAACGAGTTTTTCACATGAGCTGTATATAAGGGAACATCTTCAGGGGAGCATAAATATGATTTAGATATAGACAGCTGTTCAACATCGTACGCTATTGAGTTAATATCATCCATACTTGGGGTTATAGATTAACAGGTGAGTAAAAGCAACGTGAGCTGAAGTTTGGTTAGCTGGATGTATACCGTTATAGAAGCTATAAGGCTGATCAACATGACTATGTAAGAGATTTTTATATTTTAGAATAGGCAAAAAAGAGACGAAGAATGTATATTTGAATTGTGTATATGAGAGTGAATGTGTGTGTATATATTTAGTGTACTGTATATATAATGAAACATGCTTAAAATATATGTAAAAATTACAAATTACGACTTTAGTAAATATGAAAAATCCTATTATACTTTTAATTAAGACTAACATAGGAGAGCGATCGTCTGAGACGAAAACAATAGATGTTAGTATTTTCGTTCTGGAAATTAAAAATAGTCATTTTTGTATTTGTGCAAGATCAGATTCGCTCGCTATTCGAATAAGAGGATCGCCCTCCTTTTTTCGAATATAGATTTTTCCATGAGAAACCCAGCAGAAGGCAAAGCCATTGGATTTAGCGTAGTCTCTGGCTAAAAAGAAAATTCTTTTCATTTTAAAAGTAAGATTTTCGGAGATAAAGACAGGCTTGGAGACGCCGCTAATTTTCAAGTGCTCAGTTGTCAGCTTTGTTTTACCCCTATTAAACTTCCTATGAGCACTGATCAGTTTTTCTTTCGTTATAACACTGGAGAAATCCACTATCAAAATTTTATTATTGGGAGTTTTTGTTTTGATTCTAAAGACATCTTTTATTTCATGGCGTTGGATATCAATATTAAGGGCCTTTCCGGTACTTACTACGGTATTTATTAGATGGTCCTTAGTCTCACCAGCATTTATCGGGATATTCCTGATTTCAGCACAAGTTGACCTGGAATGACTCTCCAAATTTTCAACTTTGTCCTCTAATAATTTAATATATTTGAGATCGTCGTTTCGCTCCGATTCTAGTTTTTCATACTTAGATAGCAGCGACTCATATTTATCTGCTAGAAATGTAACTGAAGAGCGCATATCTTCGACAGCAGAGCACAGCTTGTCAATTTTACTAGACTGGTCCACTTTAAGCTCATGAAACATTTGTCTTAGTTCCGTAATAAAGTAATTGAAGTCGCCATCTGATTCCGAACGCTTTCTTTTAATGTTTCTAAACGTAGGTTTTGGGGTACTGGTATCTAATAACTCGCTAATAGTAACGCTATCTCCACTAATATGAGGCTCAGACGAAGTGCGGGCGATATTACTTGTTGTAAGCGCATGAGTTGCAAGTGGCGGCGTACGGTTTAATGGCATGTTTCTGCTTACAATATACAATGTACTAGGCAACCAGAAGAAACTTATTTCTGTTCAGGAGATTCGATGAATATAAGATACGGTCTAGAATCTACGTTTTTTCGTCTAAAGTTGTATGGTACGAGTACACTAAAAATATATAAAACTTCATTTTAAAATTAAAATAAAAACAAATTTTCTAGTGTACAAGTGTGTAGTGTGTACAAAATAATGTGTAAAGCCAAGTCGTATTTTCGTTAGAGCGCTAACCCTATCTACCCCACAACATCGTGGACATATTAAAAGTATTTTTTAACATTCATCATATTATTAATTTTACGTAATTTAAAATACAGAAAATCTTACAAAATATACTTTCTGCTTTCTTCATTTACAAAAATAACTAATTATAACATTTTTGAATATTCTAGCGGTGACTCTACTTACTCAACAAAGCGAAAACTTGAGTTTCTTTAAAAAAATAGCGAAATTTATGTTAAACGAAAAGAAAGTAATTACCATATTAGAATTACTGTGTGCTGTTACTTAATGTTGAAGATAAATTAAAAAAAAAAGTTTTTCTTATAAATTTATTTAATGTTTATGTTTGGTTAAAATTAAGCCATTCTATGATTGAAGACTACAACAGACAACTACTTATATGTAAACATAAGTGTATATATAATAAATAGGCTAATTATCTATTTCTCCTTCTATTTGTCAACCGATTTTCTTTATTTTTTATTTTTTTTGTAGCTTAAGCTTCAGTACTTTCAATAAAAAAAAAAGTATATTTTTTTATATAAATAGATAAATTCTATTTATATATGTATGTTTTCCTAAAAAATTCCAATAATTATTATTGTCAAATATCAAACATTGAGTTCGATATTATTAAAAAGAAACCTTAATAAGATAACAACAAAACTCGCTACCGAAGAATTAACTTACATTCTGAGTGAAACAAGTACTTATTTATTTATAGGCTTACTAATTTATTTGTTTTTATTAAATATAATATAGAATAAGCCAGATGTTTACACATCCCACAGCTTTATACGTCACAAAATAGTTTTTGCCTTCGTTTACTTTTAACGTTCTTGTGTAAAGTTATCTACCAGCTCTGATTGAAATGCCATAATCCAGGACCTGGTCTTTTTGTATACTGACTGACTAACAAACATCTTCACAAACTCTAATATTTCGGATATATATATGTATATATATATATATATATATATATATATATATATACACATAGCAAAGCATAAAATAAGAAACAAAGTATAAGCCGTAAATAATTGTATACTTAATATAAATTATTACATATTATTTTATATTTCGTACAAAAACTTTTATTAATGAATTCAATTAATTTGCTAACGTTCAAAAATTGTTATAAAACACGTTCATAATAATTGTAGATACATACATATACAATATACATATATGTACATATATCACTATTGCACCACAGTTCCTTATTCTTATTTATTGTTTTCACGTAATTTAATTATTATTATTCTGTTTATACAACACGTTACATAAAATTTTAAAGTTATTTTCCTTTATTAATTCATACTAGCGACTCGCCCTCGCTTCGCTCGGGTTCGTCCCTGGCTTGCTTTCCAATACAAACTTTCATCCCCATTTTCACCCGCTTAAGGGATAATTTCCGGAATAAAAGTATCCTATGTCCTTCCCAGAGTCTCAAACTATCTTCTTACCAAATTTCATCGAAATCGGTTCAGTAGATCCAGAGCTTACCCCCTACAATGTCACAAACTCACAAACATTACCTCTTTATAATATCTTATATCTTTAAACGAGCATTTCTTGTAAAAATAAAAATAATACTATACGTAACCTTTTATATTGTTAAGCATTACTTCTCTTCCCCTTGAAAGAGAGATATTCGCTTTTTTCCCATTGTTATAATAAAACCGGTTAACTATTTTTATTTATTTACATTTATTTCCTTATCACAGTAATGTGTATTCTATTAGTATTTGTATACTGTGTTGAATCATTATATATTCTTTTAAAACATTATTATTTGGCTTCATGTTTTGTTCCATGACACTGTAAATTATTCGTTAGTCTGAGATCGATTTAATAGTTTAGTTATAAAATGTTGCACGACACACTTTCGCACTTACAATGTCAGCAAGGATGCAAGAAACCGTTATATGATAAAAATAAAAAATGTAATAGTTTAACAAAATTCATTTTAATAAATTCTAGAATCAGTTTGTCTATGTGTTTATAAATTATACCTCAAAATTTTAATCATTGCGTGTACTCATGTAATTTATGACGATAAATTTAGCATAGGCTATGTGATATATAGTATCTTCGAGCAATAAAAGATCGCTCGAAGTATAGTATAAAATCATGATTGATTACGAAAGTTATCTTTCAGCGTCAGTAAGGGCCGTTGGGTTTTGGTGGGTAGTACTTGTTTTTCTAGCAAACGAGTCTTCACATAAGCACCTGTATGTAGGTAGTATACGTAAATGCTTTTTCAAAGTTTAAAATAAGTATTGTTTCTACCTAATGACCATAGATTATATAATTTTTATACAGTATGCATGAGCAAAGAGTATTTTAAAAAACATACAATTAATCTATGCTATAATGTATAAGGCTGGGCTTGTTTGTTTTCTTGTTTGATTGAATACTAAACCGATTATAAAATTACTGTTTTGTTTTGCATTTTATAGAGAAACTTTTTATAGAAAATAACAAAATGATGTGAACCTTAGGCGTGGAGCAATTATACATAAAAAATATTACGTGAGCGGAGTCACGGGCAAAAGTTAATAAATAATAAATATAAAAGACGATCTGTTGCTGCACATGCTTTAAAAATATATTATAACCAATCATATTCTTACGCTACATTTAACTCGATGAATATATTCGCTATAAACAAATTACATATTTCATTTTTTAATATTTCCTCTTTAGAAATATAAAAGGAGATACAGGTTAAAAACTGTAAACTTGTAATGATTATATCATTTGCCCAACGGTTTTCATAATCTGGTATCTAGCGTAACGTTCCTTTACACGCACTCGTGTGCTAATTTTGTTTATGAGTTACCTGTCAGTTATTAACAAACACTTCATTTCATGTGTGAAGAAGTTAAGACATTTTTTTTTACAATATTTCGAAATAATAATTTTCACCTCGTTTTCATAAACATTGCAACTTTTTTATCGATAAATATGAAAATCATATTTAAATATTCTGTTCATAGCTGCTTTTTAAATGAATAAAAATTTGCCTTGCAAATATATTTCGAGTATAGTTTAGTTTTTTAAAGTTTTGATAAGTATTATTTTCTTGTCATAATTTATGTTTTTAAAAAATAAAATACTCAATGATGTACATATAATGTAGAATAATAGTAAATTAGATGCTATGATAATAAAAACAAATATTTACAAAAACAATGACACAAGCTTTTTTTCTCGCAAAATGTTATCAAACAAAAAGTAAACAAACTCACCGGCAAAATTGCAATCCAAACACAATTCACATCACACACAACACAGTGATACCAAAAAGGCTCATTATAATATTAACCTTACAATATTATACCTTTATAATTTTAAATTAAAAAAATATATAAATTCGAATTCTAAATTCAAATGAGCGGTCATCAACGCGCGGTTGTGGCTTCAGTCGGCCGGCGAATGCCGTGATCGTCACTACATGTATCGCACGTTACGTAGCGGTGTTACGGTAATATTTGATATTAGTAACAACAAATTCCGTATGTATTTTTACTGATGTCCGTCTTTTGACCTTTTCATAGACTGGGACTGATTGCAATTTGGTTACGTTTTAATATTTTCTTCATTTATTATTTGTCTTTCTCAGCCTTATATGAAAGAGCTAGACCGCTAGACTTTTATTAATATCTAACTGAAACCTTATTAAAAGTCTCAGCAATGGCTTTTAAGTAAACTTCCTAGTAATATTAAGGGCTACATGGCAATTAGGTAAATAATAAAAGAAATGCCAGTCAATCTTAAACGTGAGAGCACACAATATAGAGAATAGTAGCACATATTAATAGAAATATTATACAAATAAAATAATAGTACTCATCAATAAAATAAATATCACATTATTTAAAAATATCTTTAATAATAATCAGAGCCAGTCTAGTACTAGGTATCTTGTTATTGGCTTGCACTGTTACAATTTATACGAGTTATAATATACTAGTCCCATTTTCACCCCCTTAAGGAATGATTTTTGGAATAAAAAATATTCTATGTCCTTCACATGGTTTCTAACTATCTTCTTACTAAATTTCATCCAAATCGGTCCAGTAGTTTTTGAGTTTATTCGTAAACATACAAAAATACAAATCTTTCCTCTTTATAATATTTTTTTTAAATGAAATCTTCCTGTAAGCTTTTGCATAAACCAGCTAAAATATACTTGAATTCTCTTATTACGAAATAAAGTGCGTAGGAAGATTGTAATCGGTTTCAAATGTCTTACTTAATGGACAAAAAAACGCATCTGATTTTAATCGCGATGTTACATTTCGCAACACTAACATATAGCGATCTATACTTTATCCGCTTACGTGTTGATATGATCATACTCGTAGTACCATCATCATAGTTTGGGCTGTGATATATTACTAATCTTAAAAAAAACTATTATTTCGATT
Source organism: Brenthis daphne (assembly GCA_947093115.1). Classification (NCBI taxonomy): domain Eukaryota; kingdom Metazoa; phylum Arthropoda; class Insecta; order Lepidoptera; family Nymphalidae; genus Brenthis; species Brenthis daphne. The sequence goes on along the minus strand of OX352474.1, from coordinate 4,107,914 downwards.
TTTTTGCGGTTTTATTATATGTTTTGGTTTCAATAATTTCGAACGCTACACAGTAAACATGACAACAGGAAAGACTACAATTTTAAAAATTCTAGTTATCACAGTGTACAGTTTACAAGAAAAAAAATGTTTTTTTTTTTAATTTAACATAATATATAATGCCATCGAACCAATTCTAATTATATTACCAATTCTAATATACCAATACCAATTCTAATGATATTCTGCAATTGTTTCACAAATTGAATATCGTAAGTGCTATAAATATACTCGTACATAGAAAAGTAAAATTTGTTAAATGCGAGTATTGAATCTATATAACCCGACTTGGAAATGTAAATAAAAAAATTACGGGTATCCAAAGATGTCCAAAAGATAAATATAGAGCTATAAGCGTATATTCAGGTTTTGAGCTTTCATCTTGTCCGTAATTGGATAAAATCTGTCACAACAAATCATGACAAGTTCAAGAATCTGGGACTGCAACTAAATAAGAGGTTTATTTAGAAATTGGATTATAATGGAAAATGTTGAAAAACCGGTACAGACTCTAGTCACGGGAAAGTATTGTTTACTTGCACTTCACAGTGCGAGGCTTTATTTTAAGAATTTTAAAGTAGTGTAAAGGTTGCGTTTTTATATATTGAACGTTTTTTTTTTAAATTATGTATTTTATTAATTTGTAATGATTTATGTATACGGCATTTAGTTATGTGATCTTGGCCTATAGGAATGTGTTTTAAAAAAATAAAAAAAATGGCGCGGATATTAATTTGTTTTTCCCGCGCTTTTGCACTGATGTCGGTACCACCATGTAGTGACTAGTCACGAATTGTTTGTATTACTAAAAATTATGGTTATAAATTATGTAACTCACTGACGATTATAAAAGTACTGAATATAAGAATATAAGCAAGGAATATCTCGAAGTTTTATTAGGGAGCCTACAGTAGTTTATATGTCATTTTAGTTATTTTACTGTTAAAGTATAAAATTATATTATATATCAGGAAAAGCTTACATCTTTGCATACTTTTAAGTTATATTTACATAGAAAATGGAAAAGTATTGTTGTGTGTTGCTAATGTCAATATGTAAATTTAGTTAGTAAGCCTTTTAAAATAAATAAATTAAATATTTTTTGAGATACACTAATACTATTTTAAGATATTCTGTTATTATATAAAGCCACAATAATTACGTGATTTTTTTTTGTTATTTGTCAAGAATTTTCAAAAATCTACTCAAATAATAAAGCTAAAAATGGTAACAAAAAATATTAGTTTTATTTATCTACTCGACACAATGTTCGATGTATATATGTAAATATAGTGATATAATTCACATTACACGATGACGTGTTTTATGAATGAAACAAAGTAGCAAACTTGTAATTTATTACAATTTTTTAGTACTTATTAGTGATTGTATATTTATAACGCATGCGCTTGGAAAGCCAACTGAAGCAAATGAAAAACCCAGGTCTCGGAGATTTTATGTGTAATTCGTATTCAACATTGCTAATATGGTAGATAAAAATATCGAGAGAAATCTATGCATATAATAAAATTGTAACTAAACCGAATCTGTACATTAAATATTTTTTGGAAAATCTTATTGAAATAGACATTATTATCGATACAGAGGCCGAATCTATAGTTTTAAGAATTTTTGTCTGTCTGTTACCGCATCACATAAAAACCACTGGAGGGATTTTGATAAAATTTGGTATGGTGACAGCTGGTTATCCGGATCAACATATAGAATACTTTTTGCCGTGGGAAAATGTGTCATTTCTGAAAAAAAATACAAAAACTGCAATGTAAGAGTATACTAATATGTAAAACCTAAGAATTTGGTTTTTGGTCATCTGAACGCGGGCGGAGCCGCGGGCAATACTAGTGAATTATAAGCGGCTAATTACAGTGCCATTTCACGCTTCATTTTTCATTTTCTGCACACTTAGTCTATCTTTATTTCTTGAGCAGCCATCAGTAAGTTTGGATTGATCGAATCGATGGAATATGAAAACAGAAAGCAAAATAACTATCTCGTAATGTAATGTAATGTAATGTAAGGTGGACTCGTTTTCCGCACTTAGACACTCTTCTGGTCCGTTGTGCGTGCGAATCCTGGCTATATTAGCCAGCCTAGCTCCGCCCAGAAGCGCAGAAGTTTCCTGGGAACTTCACAGGCTTCGCGGAGCGACCTCACTGGTCCGAGGATTTCTTCACGTTGAGAACTTACCGCTACGCATTCCAGGATTACGTGGGCAGCTGTTTCTTCAGTGCCGAGGCACCCTCTGCACAGAGGGGTGTCCGTTGCGCCGATGTTATATAGGTGTTTGTTCAAGGGACAGAGGCCCGTTATCGTCCCTATCATTATTTTGAGATTTGTTCTATTGAGGTTTATTAAGCGTTTTGTAAGTCGTGGGTTTACTGCAGGCAGAGCTGATCTTGATTGTCTGCAGTCTGCAGTTTGTGACCATCTGTTGTTTTGTAATGTCGTGGATCTTTGGCGGATCCAGGTGCGAATCTGTGCAAAGGGTATGGGGAGAAGCGGGAGTGGGCCAGTCACTTCTAGTTTTGACCCCCTCTTTGCAAGTTCGTCAGCTGCATCGTTGCCAAGTGAACCACTGTGTGCCCTGATCCATTGAAGGGTGACCTGATTTGTTGTTGATATCAAGTCCAGGGCATTGTGACATTCACTTATTAGTTTGTTGTTGGTTTGTTTGTTATTTAGCGCCTGCAGAACTGCTGCACTGTCGGAGAGTATTTTTATATTGTAGTTGTTTACTTCACGACTATACACGGTTCTTGCGGCTTCCGTTATGGCTACACATTCGCATTGGAAAATCGAGCTGTGTATGCCTAATGGTATTTGTATTTTGATGTTGAGATCAAGGGAAAATACACCGGCTCCTGAGCCTTCACGTGTCTTTGAGCCATCAGTATAAATCTGTAGCTCATTGGCAGGTGAGTGGTCTTGTTCCTCTTCTCTCATAGTTATTTTATATCTTTTGTTGAATATATATTTATTGTGTGTTCTGTCACACGGGGCAGCAATAAGTGGTTCGTGTCCTATTGCCCTATCCAGTATGGATATGTGTGCACTATGGTGGTTTTTACCCCATAGACCTAAATGCATCAGTCTTATAGCAGCCATAGTCGCTTCTTGCTGTATGAATAGGTCCAGGGGTGTTGTCTGGAGCGCAACCTCTATTGCTGCTGTGGGGGTTGTTTTCATGGATCCACTGGTAGCAGACAGTGCCAGCCTTTGAAAGCGTGCTAGTTTGGTGATTGTAGTCCGGAGTTCCGTTCTAGTCCACCAAACCAGAGCCCCATAGGTTAGCATTGGTCTTATTACGGCAGTGTATAACCACATCGTTATTTTTGGCGAAAGGCCCCATTTGTTGCCTAGCATCTTTTTACATTGATAAAAGGCAATAGTGGATTTGTTTAGTTTGTAGTCAAGGTGCTTATTCCAGAGCAGTTTGCTGTCTAGAATTACACCCAAATATTTGACTGCATCCTTAAGTTTTAGTTCTGTGTTGAAGAGTTTCGGGAGTCTGTGAGGTCCGGGTACTCTTCGGTTGGTAAACATGATTAATTCGGTTTTTAAGGGATTGACAGAGAGTTCGTGTTTACGACACCAGTTCTCTGTTATTTTGAAGGCTTTCCTCATTAGATCACATAAGGTGCTTTCAAAATTCCCTGATATTAGAATGGCTATGTCGTCAGCATACCCCACCGTGTAAAGGCTATTGTTGTTAAGCTCTGTTATGAGTTCGTTAACAACAAGGTTCCACAGCAGTGGAGACAGAACTCCGCCCTGTGGACAGCCCTTACTTACGATGCCACGCGTCGTGGTGTTAACGGTAAACTGTATAGCCCGTTGTTTTAACATGTTCTTTATCCATTCTATGAGTGTTGGGTCTACCTCATTCGCGTGCAGAGCTCTACTAATGCTAGAGAAGTTCGTTTTATCGAAAGCTTCCTCTATGTCTATAAAGGCACCTAGGGTTGGTTGCTTTAGATTCAACGAGCCACCTATGCGAGAGACTACACTATGGAGTGCTGATTCAGTTGATTTTCCTGTGCTATATGCATGTTGGTTAGGATGTAGTGGGTTGGAAGTGGATAGCTGACTTCTAATCTCTCTATCCCCTAGTCTCTCCAGTGTCTTTAGAAAGAACGAGGTGAGACTAATAGGTCTAAAGGATTTAGCCAGGGTGTAATCCTCCCTGCCCGGTTTGGGTATGAAAATTATTTTTACTTCTCTAAATTATCTAACTATCTCGTTAAAATACACATTTATCTTTTTCTCCTCTGTTTGTCAACCGATTTTCTTTTTTAGCATCCATTGACGAGCTTTAGTGTTTTCCATAAAAAAATTAAAAAATAACACTAGTTTTTTATACATATATGTATGTATATGTATAGAAGAATGTATAAAATAGGTTGGATCAAATCGTCCCCCTTTCCGAACATGATAAAATAACAACGCTATATATTTTAAATTAAATATTAAATTAAAAATTTAAATTTAAATACAATAAATTGAATCAAAACCAGCTGATTTTCATAATATTCATTAATAAAGATATGTATAGTTAAATGAACAAATCATCCTACAAATAAAATGGTAGGATTTCTGAGGTTTACGCACGGACACTGTCTCCCGCACGAAATTTACGTATGTAGATAAGAATTATATTCATATATATTTTCTACAAATTTCCAATAATGATTATGGTCCAGTTTCGACAATTGGGCGAACACTAGTATTGATAAAATGTGAACACCATGTATGAAGATATCCTAATTACCATATGGGAAAGTAAAATTTACTTATAGAGATTTTCTAATATCGTTAAATTTATTATTTATTCAGTTATCGAGAGTCGTCGTAAAGTGTCATCACGCAGCTTAAGAGATGTTCAAACATCGCGTTTTCATTTATTGTAACTTAAGTTTAAAATTATACCATAACAAGTAACAACTATTAATTCATCAGTCTTCTAGATTTCTTCCACAAAAGCTTTAAAAGCGCGGAAGCAGAAAGTCTTATCCTTTTTATGAACCTACTTCCAAAAAGGGGGATGCCAGCCTATAATATTTTAAGATATGTATATCTAATAGGTAAATATTATGTATTTTACTTATCAAAATATATTAGATTTGCTTTGCATCGGCTGGCACCGACTTCGCAAATATCTGATTAGGTATCTATTCTAAAAGAAAACCTCCGGTTTAGTTATTTTTTACATTTTAGCGCCTGGATTTTTATTTATTATATGTTAAAAAGTTTTGTTTTATTTTTTGTTAAAAACTTTTTTAATATAATCATATCCCATCTTTAAAGGCCAAATTACACAAACGAACACCTTATTCCGATAATGTTTCTGTGAAATGTAGCAAATATAAAAAAAACATGTATGAAAATTTTGCTAATTTATTTTTATTAAATTATATTTAATTTCAATTATTTCAATAAAATCATATTACTAAATGAAATATTTAGATTATAACATAGATGTATATATGTATGTAATAGGTATATAGTATGTATAATATATGAGGTATATATTTTTACCTTATTTCAATGTATGAATATTATTTACAATTTTATTTTGTATTAACTACACTTTTATGGCCCGTTATAAGACACATTTCTCACTTCCATGGGTCGGAAGAGATTTCTTCTAAAGATAAGTCTATCTATGCCATAACAAGATTAACGTGAAATAAAGAATATATTATATAATTATATAATATTAAAACTATTATAACGTACATCTTTTTCATTTTTTAAAAGTACACATATAAAAAGGCAGTGGTAGCCCAGTGGTAACGCGCTCGCTTGGGAAACCAAGTGAAGCGAGTTCAAATCCTGGGTCTCACACCTCTGATATTTTCATATATTTCATGTACTAATTATTTTCATCATTATTACTACTTGTCATTTGTTAAGGAAAACATCGAGAAAAAACCTCGAATCTAGAAGAATCTAGCAAGTTTTCGAAAGACATGTGAAGTCCGCCCGCACTTGTCCACCATGCTGGGGTGGACTATGGCCTGATCCCCTTCGCACTTAAGGGAGACTCATGCCAAGCAGTGAAACATTAAAAAAAGGGCTGTAGGCATACATACATAAATTCATATTCTTGGCACTTGTGCGTTGGTTAGTGAACGAACGCACAAATAAGAAAGTTATTTGCTTACAAAAACCCACTAAATATACTTGTCAAAGTTTTAATTTTCATATATCTCTGATTTATGACTATGCTAATAGTACATTATGTATACATATATAATTATACAATATTTTCTATGTTACGTATGATACGCAAATACGTGTGAAAGTGCAACCGGTTTTATATTTAAGCTATTTATAGACCTTTAAATCACGCATCGAAAATATTTATTTGTATTTTTTATTAACGTTATGTTTAACATATTGGAATAAGTTATGGCAAAACATAAGGTTTTACATAATGTGTTAAAATTTTATGATTTATTAAATCATCGTAACATCTGCGGTTCCACAATTTTTATTTTTTCAATTTTCTGTAGTCTGAAAATACTTTAAATAGCACGATGTACTTTTAAAAAAAATAAAAAGTTCTCAGTAATTACTAATTTCAGATCATTCTGCGTATTCGTCTCCTGCTGTGTTACATATGGTCTACATTTTTGTCGAAGGATGCGAGGCATGGACTATTAAAGGAGACCTCATGAAGCTTAAAACAGAACGTTTTTTGCAGACTTTGACAGTTGCAGTATTTTTTTTTTTTTTATTTTTCTTGAAAAAATGTCCAGGCACGAAAGAAATTAACTCCTGCAACTTTTTATGATGAGCAAAAATCCCGAAAAAAGAGGCATCTGTCACAGAAAGAAATGATGGCTGCGGAACATCCGTGAATAAAATTGTATAGTGCCACCAAACTATTTCACCTCGTAAAGAATAACAAGAGCTACGTTGAGTTGAGTACGCTGAGTTTACGAAGCTGACTGCCAACCATCGCTAGTCGGAAAGGCAGCTAAAGAGTAAGAAATCTTATTTAAACTAGAAAGACATAAAATTCAGACAGACTGATCGGATCTTTAAGTATATAGTAACCAAAAGTAGCCTCTACTACTACTACTAACATAGTTACATAATAAAAATCAAAATAAATCCGCGAAATAATCGGAAAAGATAGTTTTATTTAAAATGTCAAATATTCGCTTAAATCTAAGAAAATACTTACATAGTTATAATTATATAGGTATAATATATAAAGATAATGTAAATTGAATCGATTTTTTAACGTCAGCCATTTCTATGTCCGATACCGAGTGACGTGGTCGTATTTTCTCAATCCAAAAACGTGGTCGTATTTTCTCAATCCAAAAATTAGACTTAAGAGATGCTCGAATTTATTCAATAATTACTGAGACAGACAAAGGTTTTTAGGATAAATAATATTAATGTTTTAAAAACATTAATCGTAAGTTCAAAAGATATTTCAAAATTGGTTGATGGCGACAAGACACCCTACCGGTAAGTCGCAGAACTAACAAATAAATTTCAATTTAAGAAAGTCAAATTAAACGCCATCTAGTATTGAGTAGTAAAACTACAATATAATCATTTCTTTAACTCTACCAAGTGCTTAATTTACATCGCTCATAAGAGATGGCGTTAGATTTAAAACAATTAAATAAAAATCATAGTTCCTAAGTATCAAAGCATTAAAACTTCAGGGAAGAAACTTCAGAGCAACTTCATTATTATTGTAATTTTACCTTTTCTAAAATATAACGTGGTGCTAAATATTCTTATCATTTTACAAGTCTATCGCACATATTGTGTAGGTCAAAAAATATCAAATATTATATTATATAATTAGTTAATAAAAGCATATATTTATTATTATATTTTACTAATGTGTTTTTCACTCTTCTCAAACAATATTCAATTTTTATACTAAAATATATAATAATATAAATTACTAGCATTGCTCGCGGCTCCGCACGCGTTCAGATGACCAAAAACCAAATTCTTAGGTTTTACATATTAGTATACTCTTACTCGAACATTGTATTTTTTCTCAGAAATGACACATTTTCCTCCAAGGATCCTATATGTTGACCCGGATAACCAGCTATCACCATACCAAATTTCATCCAAATCCCTCCAGTGGTTTTTCTGTGATGCGGTAACAGACAGACAGACAGACAGACAAAAATTCTAAAAACTATAGATTCGGCCTCTGTATCGATAATAATATTTATTTTAAGAAGATTTTCCAAAAAATATGTAATGTACAGATTCGGCTTTGTTAGAATTTTATTATATGTATAGGTGTATAAATATAAAAATAGGATTTATATGCATAATTATAAAATAAATATTTTTAAATATTTTATTATTATTAAAGTATATTATTATTAAATTATTAAAGTGTAACACAATATAATAATGTAACGGTACAATAAGTCTTAGAAACTCTACATAAATACTTTCTTAGATTTACGCGAATATTTAACATTTTAAATAAAACTATCTTTTCGAGATGATACTTTGTAAGATGTCAACAACCATATGCCCGATTTCAGCAACAACCCATAAGCTACTACTTACGTATGGGATCCCTAGCTTAAAATTCCCCTAAACTAGCCCCTAAATTAAATTTTGTTTTACCATCGTCCTTAAGCCCATATTTCGAGCACCTAAATTTAGAGGGCCTTTTAACATTTAGGTGACCCTTAACTGTCGGTGAAACAGAAACTGTCCCCTAACAGCCCCCTAGCCATGCTTAGAGGATCCCTTAAACTTAGGTGACGTTGGTGAAATCGGGCATATGTCCCTCCCGTGACCATTAATAAAGCATTCGAAATATTGGTAAAATATCCGAAAAGAGTCTTATTTAAAACTTTACATTATTTAAATATATATATATATATATATATATATATATATATAGATATATAGATATATTTTAACGGCACTTTCGAGCGACTTAGAAAAGCGATATAATAATCGAATGGAAAGTGTTTTTGATATGCTCTAGCGAGCTCTAAAATTACCTATTTAGTTCACAGATTGCCCTTAGCGTAAATCATTTTAGCCATTAACTTTACAAACGCGACGCAAACAATCATTAAGACTAGTTACGGCCAGTGACTTCGCCCGCGAGACCTAAATTGCCAAAGGCAATACGTGTCTATCTATAAGTATATTTTAAGTACCATGTGTCTTATTTATTTATAAAGTTTATTTTGCAAAGCTTAATTTTTTAAACTTCTAAGTTAGACTGAGGGGAAATTGTGGAGTATATAAGTAACCTATCCTCATAAAAAAATCACAGAAAAAACTAGGGTTGGGATGAAAAGAATAATAAAAAAATAATAGTAAATCGTAGTCAAACTTGTTAAATGTTAAATATGTTGGGACTTTAACACACAGGATCCTCTAGTTCCATGGTAAGCTACGAGGACTTGTGTTGTGGATACCAGATAGTTGATACACTACACATATATAACTTTAAATACATACATATTATAAATATAAGCACCCATGACTAGAGTGCAAACATTCGTGTTCATCACACAAACGAATGCCTCCAGCGGGACTCGAACCTGCGACTACTGGCTCAGCAAGTAGGATCACTACAAACTGAGTCAAACGTGCCGTTTATATGTGCATTAAGAATATTAAACAGACTACAAAGAATTTGCACATTTCTTCACTCTAATAATGATGATGAATGATAAAACGTGACGTTGTCATAACAATAAAAAATAAAACATTTATCGTTATTTAAAAGTTAATTTTCATTATATTAAAGTCGCTTTCTGGTTGAAATATTCTAAAATGCATTATCATTACAATTATAATTTTTACAAAACAATATTTATTACTGAGGTATATTATTTAAAACTAAAGATTTATTTACTGCGTATGTTACGTACGCGATATCTATGCCAATATGCCAATAAAACTACTATTTTTTGCTTGCGGCGTGATAAGTGGGGCGGGCATCAAAGGTAGCCTATGTCCGTCCCCAGGATGCAATTTGTCTTAGCCAAGTTTTATCGAAATATGAATAGCGGTTTACGCGTGAAAAGGTAACAGACTGACTTTCACATTTATAATATTAGATTGGATTTTCACAATCCAAACTATTATAAACTCACAATTAAAACCAATTTACTAAGAGAAGAATTTAATATTATTATTATAATATTAAATTCTTTTCTTAATAAATTGGTTTTAGCTCAAAAGTTATACATTTCAAAAAAGTCGACCTCTAGGAATGGAAGAATTTATTTAGAACTAGCGGTTCACCCTCGCTTCGTTCGGGTTCACCTCTGGAAAAATGAAAACAAATCTATCCCACGGGAACCGTACATTTTTTCCGGGATAAAAAATAAGCTGTTTGTTTGTATCTGATGTACGAACTATATTATTCTGAAGTGTCATTAAAATCCATTCAGTAGTTTTTGCGTGAAAGAGTCACCAACGTCTATAGGTACATGTATAAATTAAGACATCCAGACATCCATAACCTTCACAAACTTTCGCATTTATAATATTAGTAGGATTATTTTAAAATTGGTCTAACTTTTTTTTAATAAAAAGTATTTACTGTCGGGTATTTCGTGATAATACTCGGATATAGACAGAAAAACAGTTGTACAGGTAAAACATTTAAATAATAAAACTCGCGTAATAGCGGAACTAATAAATTTCCACAAGTACTTAGTGATCTATATTTCTTTATTAGATTATAAATTAAATGATTGTTTTTAAAATTAAATCGCAAGCTAATTTAATAAAAAAATATCAAATAATAGAAAGCCGTAATCCAATCCAACCAGACAACAGGTTCAATATTCGCGGTCTCGTTTCTCAGTTATAGATAATCAATTTATTTATTTAACTGATTATATAACAGACTAAATACAGAATCAATTCTGCGACCGACTTTTCTTAAATAAACAAAAAATAAATGGTCACGCTCATTTTTGGGTTCAATTACGTGAGAATTTTTATTTGTTTTTCGAGGTTGTGTGTTACAAATTCTCTCACAAAACATATTCTTCTTATTTTATTGCTAGCTGTTGTCTATGGCTTCTTTCGTGTTTTTATTTAGTTACTATTATACGATACAAAATGATCCCTTTTACATACGAGTACATGGCGTGTATATCTCTTTTAGTACTTTCACGGTATCGTACTATTAAAATGAAGATTACCTTCTATTACTATATAATTCAAATAAAGGAATTAGTTCAATATAACGCCCTCCCCCTTCCCCTCTCTCTTTCTATCTTTCCCTCTCTTTTCCTCTCTTTCTCTCTCTCTCTCTCTCTCTCTGTTGTACTCATATGACGTGCGAACATGGTTATACCCTTCATACAATTTTTTTTTATTTGTCAAGATTTTGGATCTAATACTTTCCAAGCACCAGTTTTCCACAAAATATTTAATGTATAATTTTGAGAAGATGATATTAAATGAATCTTTCAAAAGAAAGGTAAAAAAAGAATTTTCGGTCAAAAGACCGTAAAAATCTTTAATAAGAATTAATTGTATATATAAGTATATACATTATATACCAAGTTATACCAACTAAAAATAAAACATTCAACGTGCCGGATGCTGCCGAGCTCGTAGCTTGTAAGGCGTACGCAGCAAAATTATCTTAGTTTTCACCGGAAGAATTTGTCCGACGGTAACTCGTAGGATCAAAGATCGTTGATAAATTACGGACATAATAATTTTAAAATGAATTTCCGTATGTACAGATAATATATATTTATTTATACTAGTCGGCAAAAGAAAAAATACTTATATGTAATTTTCTTGCAATAATTTATTATTGAATCAATCCTTACTAAAATCACAGATCACATAATATTATACTAGGTAATATTATAAATGGCTTAAAGTAGAGTCCAAGGGTAGCATGGCTCTCTAAACCTAAATGTAAATTTGGAAGTATAATTTTTTCCCCCACTAAAATTTTACATTAACATAAAAATATTACGGTTTTACCTTTTGAAAAAAACCCACTAATTGTTATCTTTAATTTATCAATTTCAAATTATTTTTGAAATGTTTTTTTCATAACATGTTTATTTTTTTTTCGAGAAACTTCAATCTCCGACTCCCACCAAAGTTAGAATCTGTTACTCTAGATCTATGCGTGAGTGCCATCGTATCTTGTTAATTATTCTTCCTTCAAGAATAATCAAGCAACTATTTTGATCAATCAGTGAGTAATGACATATATTCAACTGCATTTTTGTGAGTATGATACTCGATATTTTTGCCAATTGTCTATATATTTATGTATGGCCTTAGAGAGACTAATTTTACCATTATACCCCTGTATAATTAATTGTACATATAGGATATTATGATACGTAATATTTATTTTTTGTAATATATTTTTTAAATTCATTTTAAAACTGGAAAATCAATAATATATTCTTAAAATATATTTAAGTTTTAATCTCACATTAACTATATACTATTAGTTTTCATATACCTACTGTGAACATAAACGAATTTATTCGGTACCTACAGAATTTGCAATAACTGTTTGGCAAGATTTAAAAATTATACGTATTTATAATAGCAGTTTTGTTATCTGAATTTAGCATTACACCAACACTGTAGCATTCACCTAACGTTAGTATTTAAAAGGCGAATAAAAATAATCATTTACCAACAAAAGCGAAAAATGTTGCTCAACGCTTTATCTCAATAAATATTGAATAATTTCCATATAATTATGACTCTGTGTTACACTCCCGAGGTAGATAATGGCCGAAAAATTAAGTAATTTAAATGTAATGAATTTAACGTATTTCTCAGATCCGACAAAACGTAACTAACTGATATATAATATTATGTGCAAAGTATTGTAAAGTATAGTATAGTTATCTACTATTATAGTAAAAGGAAATTATGTTTTTGCTGTAATATTTCTGTAATTTGAATGCTAAGGTGATACTTAATAGTTACATATATTTATACTTGTACCCTGTCTTCGTACAAATGCAGTTATACATATATATATCTATATATATAAAAGAAAGTCGTGTTAGTTACTTCGCTTATAACTCAAGAACGGCTGAACCGATTTAGCTGAAAATTGGCAGGGAGGTAGTTTAGAGCCAGGAGAAGGACATAGGATACTTTTTATCCCGTTCGACCGCGTTCCAATTTTTATGATATTTTAATTTTTGGATTTCTCTTAGTCCGGAATAGGTAAGTATTAAAACATATAATTAAAATGTGAGAAAGAAAGATTTTTTCTTTTTATATCTATTTAAAACGTACCTAGCGACGAACCCGAGCGAAGCGAGGGTGAGCCGCTAGTATATATATATATATATATATATATATATATATATATATATATATATATATATATATATATATATTAATATGTTTGTATTCAGCCCTTTTTAACGTCCCACAGCTGGGCGTGGGCCTCCCTTCAATACGAGGGGGATCAGGCCATAGTCCACCACGCTGGCCAAGTGCGGGTTGGTGGACTTCACACGTCTTTCGAAAACTTTCTAGGTTCTCTCCGACATGCAGATTTCCTTACGATGTTTTCCTTCACCGTAAGGCAAGTAAGTGGTAATCATGTTAGAAATGATTCGCATATGAAAATATCAGAGGTGCGAGACCCAGGATTTGAACCCGCTTCACTCAGTTTCCTAAGCGAGCGCGTTACCACTGGGCTACCACTGCCTTTTTATGTTAATATGTACTCATATAATATATGTATATGTAACATACATATATTTGTGTATATTCACCTAAGAAAGATAAGTAATGAATCTTCAATTATATAATACAATACACTGCCACCTATTTACTATGTTGATGGTAAGTTAGAACTCAGAATCAACTTTAAAAAACATACAGATGCCAATTGTAATAGTCATGATTTTTTTTAATAAATAAGGTATACTTTAATAAAAACCTTATATATTCATTAACAACCAGATGGAAGAAAATCTTTTATAAATATAAATTAAAAATTTAAAAAACCCTCTACGCAAATTAATTGTCATTTAACAATTACACTGGCACGCGTGAAGCACTTAAAACGCTTTACATCATTTTGGAAAAGAGCTGATACTCTTACACTACTGGACCGGTATTAACCAAACATAGCTAAAAACCACCGCAAGGAAACTGGCTTTCAAATGAAAAAACCGCATCGAAATCAGTCCATCCGTTTGATAGCTACGATGCCACAGCCACACACACACACACACACACAGACAGACCGACTTCGACGTCAAACTTACAGCACCCCTCTTTTTGCGTAGGGGGTTAAAAATGATTTAATTGATTGAAGGTACTTTTTAAATTAAAAAATATACATTCAATTGCCTGACTCTACGAAACAACTATCATTACTAAGTGGTCTTCTGTGCCTTTCTAAACTTTACTACAAGCACGTATTACGAGTATCTTATTATAGAAGAAAAGTAAAGAAGGAAGTGAGACTCGATTCTCATATATTTCGATTCTACGTTCGATTATACAAGTATTTTATCCTCTTCACAGTAGTTCTCAGTGAAACAGCGTGAAAATACATGCATTTTTTGTGCTTTTGTATTTTTTCCCAGAAATGAGATATTTTCCCGCGGTAAAAAGTATCCTATATGTTGACCTGGATAACCAGCTATTATCACACCAAATTTCATCAAAATCTGTCCAGTGGTTTTCTCGTGATGCGGTAACAGACAGACAGACAAATTTTTTAAAAACAATAGATTCAGACTCTGTACCGATAATAATGTCTATTTCAATTAGATTTCAAAAAAAATATTTAAGTACAGATTCGACTTAGTTAGAATTTTATTATATGTATAGATTTGACACACAGACAGATATATGATTGAAGTAACATATAGGTCGGCTACTAGACACCTAGGAAAGAACCTGTGCGAACGCCACTGGTATGTCTATATTTTCAACAACGCCAACTCATATTGAACTTATACAAAAGTCCAAAAGATAATCAAAAACAATATTAATATGTAAACGAAGCCGTTAACAATAGTTAGTATTACATAAAACAGAAAACTAAATTTGTTTTTAAAAACCAACCAAGCTTAAAAAACCTATATGGTAGGTACGTACCCACATAATAAGCGTAAACTTTCAAGTGCGTGTGACACAAAATTGCCATCATTATACAGCATACGTATAAATATAAGAAGGTAGTCATTTTGTTTCACTTAATGTGGAAAGCTCTCTAAGTAGATAATTTATAAGATTGCATAATATCTCGCTTGCTATGTATGTATGGCAGAAATAGCTACCTAACAAAATATTTATCAAACATTTTAAAATGCAAAATAACTCTCAGAAAACTTTTAATCTTGCAAGAATGTAATATTCTAAATATTGAATAATTATGATATTAATTCAATATCTACCTACTTTGGTAACACATATGTAGGTGCTATCAAGTGTGTGCCTCGGAGAGCACATTAAGTTATCGTTTCTGCACTTCTCTCATCGGTAGTACCTACAGATTTGTCGTCTCTTCGCAATATAAGAGTCAAAGAAATAGATAGCGCACGTTTTAGTTGCGTCTTCACTTATATATATATATATATATATATATATATATATATATATATATATATATATATCATGAACGAATTAGAGACTGGACCTGACATAAAATACAAATGTATGAAAACTAGTTCAACCAAGTGACGCATAACGCACACAAAGATTTTATTACATTATTATAAACACTGATACGCAATACAATATTTCTAGTGCTTGAACGTAATCGATAAAATACATACATCGATGAACCAATGAACGACATTTTAGACATTGGTTAGCATAGTCATCATATTTTACATCTTTTAATTTATTCTTCTTCTTTTAATTTTAATAAATTAAAATAAATGAATTAAAGAGGCAATAATAATGTGTCAAATAATAATTATTTTTTAATTTGATTTATATAAATACGATAGCATTGATGGCAACATTCTATTGGCCTATAATAATGTTAATGAACAAATGAATATCGGGTATATATTCCATTAATATATAATAAATATTATTTTGTAAAGATTAAAAAAATGTTAAGCTTATTTAATTTAATAAAGTGATTTTGTAGATTCTGCTATTGAACTATTTTAATTGGCAATTGATTGTCTTGGGTAGTTATAAAAATGTGACACTGTCCTAATATTGCTCAGTTCTTAATAAACATTTGTGAAATTAGGAAAAAGAAAAAGTGATTGCAAACTAAAGTGAGTGTTGGATCGTGAAAGTAAAATAATTAGTGCAAGTGGTAAAGTGTTTTATTACAAATCGCCAACCCAGAAGTTTAGTGCTAAAACTTTATTGTTTGATTTTGTGTAATTTATGTGTTGAAATAAAATGATCTTTATTATTATTACAATGGAATAATATTCCAAAGTATATAAATGTGGAATAAAATAAAAAATTAAGTACACGTACAAATTATAATTTTTGCATTTATATTTTTATTTGATTTAGAAAATATTTTTATAAATTTATTGTCATCAGATTGTAGGATACTGTGGTAAAAGTATTTTATGTTATTGTACTGTACAAATAACACAATTCGTTTAGTAAGTTCGTCAAATATCGATATATTTTTGGACATTGTCAAGCACTAGTCGATGTCAAATGGACTCACTCGACAGTTTAGTCATTTGTTCTGAATGGTATAATCCAGGGATTTTATGATGGTTGTCAGATGTCAACAATACATAGAAATATCGACTATATTTAACATAGTTGGATAATATGACATTTTATTTTACATTTAATTAAATTGTGTGATAAATAACAATAAATGTAATAAAATAATGTATTTACAAGTGAAAAGAAATACTGCTGCTTCCGCCGTTATAGTTTTTACATCATTTAACAGAACATTTAGTCATTTTTGGGAGATGTTTTGTTGACAAATAAGTGCTTGAGACTGACGCAAAAAACAAACGACCAAGCCTAAAATCTCCTGGTTACTGAGAAGACCGATAAAGGTACGTCCGCTTATATGTCTAGTCCAGTGGTTAATTCGTTCATGATATATATATATATATACTGTCCACTAAAAAAAATATGAAAATCGCTCTACAATTGGCGAAAATATTATGTAACATACCTTCAAAAAATAACTATATGAGTTAAAAAGAGTAACTTGCCAATAATTCTAAGCTTCAAATTGGCAATGATCATAATTGTTTATGACATACAAATTAACTCAAACTGTGTAGATGATACATGGCAATTATTAATAATAAATATGTTGGGACATTAACACTCAGCACCATCTAGTTCCATGGTAAGCTACGAAGTTTGTGTTATGGATACCAGATAATTGATACACTACATATATATAACTTTAAAACATACATATTATAAATATAAACACCCATGACTGGAGTACAAACATTCATGCTCATCACACAAATGAATGGCCCAGTGGGATTCGAACCCGCAACCGCTGGTATAGCAAGTAGGGTTACTACACACTGAGCCAAACGTGTCGTCTATTGCTATTATGTTATTGAATGCAACTTACAAGTAACGAGGATCTTGTAAAAGAGTCTTTAGAGTTGTAAAGTAGACAGACGTTGCGGCAAAGCTATAATTTATCTTATAATGTCAAACAATCAACTGTTACAACATTCGTACCTTCACTTTCTTTAATATTAATATTTTACTACCTAGTAGAGTTTAGATACGACAGACTGCTTCAGGGCAACACAAATTATTGAAGTTTCCTCACTCTTTCAATACTTTGCGATGTTTAATTTTCATAAAAAAATAGTATATAAATAATAATTTTGAAAAAAAAAATCCAATTTCTATTGCCGAAAAACCTTACTTCAACTATTAGTGAAATATGTATGTATATATTGTATATATGTTTATAAGGAGGGAAGCAATTATACATGAATAAACTACGCGAACCAAGCCGCGGGAATACACTAGTTTCATATATAAAGATAATATTAGTGTCGATTATTTAAGCGTTCCAAAGGATATCCTTAGTGCGCTATCAGTTTTCATGATTATTGATCATAACTGTGATAGATAGTAGCACTAACGCCTTGTTTCCGCTCTGCTGACTGCTTTGATCACATACATTTTCTTAAAGGTCAATATCCTATTGATATATCCTCTAACTGGCTGTTACACGCAACTTCATTTGTAAAGAATATCTTTATTGTTCTACATATTAGAGTGGAATAAATAATTATGTCAATCTGCCACAAGTTAGTGCGGATTTTTTTTTCGATCTTAAAAAAGAAGTGCGCAATTTGGGTCTATTTTTTTAATTGTGAATGCTACCAGCCCTGAATTTACGCTAGGGGCACTCGGGGCTAGTGCCCAGGGCGGCAAATTTTTAGGGGCGGCAACATTCGGAGGGTGGGAAATAAAATTTCTTCGCGTTATCGAAAATGCTTTTATTATTTTACAAAAAATGAATATTAAAAAAAAGATTAATTAGTAGGTACATTTTTCGAAGAATTGATATCATTTACAAATTATTTCTTTGCATTTTTTAAAAACATAAATAAAAAAATTTAAACTTTCACATTTTATTCAAAATTTCGATATTAGGGCGGCATTTTTTACTATGCCCAGGGGCGGCATTAAGGTTAAATCCGGCACTGTATGTTACGTAACACGCAGGCTTAATTTTGAATAGATTTTTAGTATTTTTATATTTATATTTATACCTTAAAAGTGGCTATATAAAAATTTTCGAAAATTAAACGTTAACTAACAATGGGTAAATGACCTATTTTCAATGTAATTTTGAAGAGTTAGAAAATTGAAATTTCGTACACGTATTCCTCATAAGATGAAAGCATCCACAAATTTTTTTTTTAAAGGATTTTTCAAAATTCAACCCCCAAGGAGATGAAATAGGGGATATAAGTTTGTATGTAACTTTTTATTCCTTGGACATATTAGCATAAAATTTAGTATGAATTGAGTACGGCAAAAATAATGAGCGTTTTCCAAAATTCAACCCCTAAGAGGATAAAATGGGGGATGAAGTTTGTATAAAACCTACTTTTTAGAGATTTTATTTGTAGTTTTAGCGCGAGTGAAGCCGCGGGTTCTGCTAGTTTATTATAAAGGACGGTCAAACTAGAACGGCTTGCTGTATTTTATATTCTTTTCGTAAGTAAATATAACACTCTTCGATAAATTGATTATGATTTACTACACTTTCTCAATAATCAAAAAAATAGGAACTGAAATCATTATTAAAAAAAAGTTATGATTATGGCAAAATCATAAGTTCCAATTCTTAACTAAAAAATGTACAATGTATTTATATATTAAAATAAATAAAAATAAAAATAGCTTTATTTTTCCTTTCACTTTTAAATTATAAAAACATAGAAAATCTTATAGATAAGGTAGGCCACTTATAAAACTTAGACGAAAAGCACACTTTCAAAAGGTAGATAGATATTGTAAATATTATTTATTTATTTACATATTTATTTATTAGGCTTTTTTAAAGTGAAATATGTTTTTTATATCACATATAGACATGTCATTGTTACGCGTGTGTGTATGCGTGTCTAAGTTATAGTTTTGTATAATTTATATATTATACATACATAAATAATAATTATTTATTAGCGTGTCCATGTTGAGACATGAATCGATATGAAAATAAGGTTATTGTTTATATGCATGTAACTGTTCTCCGATATCTCAGCCATCTAATTAATAATACGATGGCAACGCATGCTTCTTCCGCTCCGCTGGTTTTGATGCAATTTTTCTATTGCATACGCGAACTGCTATCACTTAAGCAAAGGAATTTGACACAATTTCATGTTTTGCTATTTTTTTGCTGAGATTGTAAAAAAAATTACTATTGAAGGCAATGTGCAATCATTTCGCTTACTACATTTCCTTGATTAAATTTTCGATTTCAACGTTATCGTGTCTGGTTTTACGTTGACTGAGGTCTTAGATTCAGTCACTCTACGGGCCAAATGGTTGTAAAAGTTGTATTGCCAACTCAATATAAGTATGTATTTGGTTACAAAATATTTTTAATAGTACAAGTTATTATAAGCGAGAAACGTACATGAATAAATTATATTTACTTACTCTGTATAACTACAGTACAGTAGCATTACTCTGATTTGTATTGACCTTTATTTACAACTATAAATACCTATAATATCGATTACAATATTCGCCTAAAGAATTAAATTTGCTTTAAAGACTCACCCGAAATTGCCAGGATAGCAAACAGCATAACGTTTACAAACATGCTGACCAGATTTCCCAGTGAAGTGTTGGCCGCCATTGAAGATAACTTCAGAACAGCATGGGGAAGAACATCTGCCGCTATCAGAGCACTCCGTCAGGCAACAGGATCTTGGCTCCTCACCCTCGAACCAGCGCTCATCACAGGGCAAAGAGTAACGCCACTCAGGACTTGGCATTCGATAATTGTACCTATTATCACATGTCATATCGGGACATCTCTCCACATAGGCACCAGCAAGCTGTTCCATGTATTGCTTATAAAGCCGCTTCTGTCTTTGGCTTTGCGAAACATGAAGACGTAAGACGTTTAGGAAACACATTTTTCAATAAAACGATCTCTCTCAGCCAATGATCGAATAGATATAATAATAGCGCGCCATAAAGGAATTTTGAGAGAAATTAAATAATATTTTACTGTCATCAGCGTCTCCGGTTCGTTAGATAGGAATTTTGTCGCATTTTCTAAGATAATTTACCAGATGTATCATTACAAAACTTTTATTTTTCATTAGATAAACTTTTCCGATAAAAGTTAACAATGAAATGTTTTACACTGAAGAACATATTTACATGTTAAAGTAGCGGTCAGATGAGAGGCAGCGCGCGCGTCTACAGACGAACTGTGCGACTCGAACGACTATAATCGGTTTACGTTAAATTAACTCGCATTTCCCCGAGAAGCGGAAAAAACGGAACCTCGATGAAATGCGGCATAGCTGCAACAAAATAGTGTCAAAAGCCGTATCTAATTTAGATTTGGTTGGAAGCTAGTTTGTTATCATTGGAACTTTAAATATGATTATAATTATTTTTGATTACAAAAGTACCTAAAAGAAATTCAAATTTGTATGAGATCACTCTTGATGAAAATCCTTAATTGACGAAGACACGATATCCCCTTTATAAGTCGGTCAAAAATAAAATAATGTTGATGTGCATCATCTATACATAATATTATGTTATACTAGCGATTACTTCAATATAAACTTTGCCAACTTTAGTCTAGGCAATGAAGAATTAGACACTTTCATAAATGTACTTAATATAGACATATATTAAATACATTATTACATACAATACCTTTACCAATTTGTTCGTCCATTTATATCCATACTAATATTATAAATGTGACAGTGTGTTTGTTTGTTTGTCCTTCTTGTACGTCAAAACAGAGTGACGGATCGGCGTGATTTTTTGTACAAAGATAGTTGGAGAGCTGGAGAGTAGCTACTCTTTACCGCGGGAGATGATCTCATTCCCACGGGAAAACACGTTATAATACAACCCAAAAAATATTTATGATCAGAATTACTTGAAACTTATTATTAATGCTGTTCAATACAATTAATATTAAATAGAAAGGTACACGTTTTAGCATTTTTCAAATTGGGGATGAAAGTTTCTATGAAACCTACCTTTTTAGAGTTTTTTTATAGTTTTAGCGCGAGCAAAGCCGCGGATTCTACTAGTAATGTATATATTTATTTAACGAGACTTTACAATACTTTTTTACAGCAACAATTTAATCTCATACCGAATAAAATATCCTAGTATTGCATGGTGCAAACAGCTAAACACACGAAGCTTTGTTTTGGAGTTTAGGCGAAACGAGGATTGCTAGTACAGTATGCTACCTACTAAAAGCAAACCTGCCTGCTTAGACTAAAAGAAAATTTCTGAGTCTGGACTACGGAGTAGAATAGAGACATCGCGAGTCTCGTACAGAAAAAGCTCTAAGCATGAAGATCGAAAATCGAAAAGACCTATGCCGTATGCATAAACGTATTCCCTATGTATTATAATAATATATAACAATATAATAAATTTCCGCCAACCCGCACTTGGCCAGCGTGGTGGACTGTGGCCTGATGCCCCTCGTATCGCAGGGAGGCCCGTGCCCAGCAGTGGGACGTCAAAAAGGGCTGAATACACTATATAATAAATTTGAAAAAGATCTTGTTCCACATAAAATATTTTTTATTTATTACTCGCAAGTAGTACGACGTACGCTTCGCTATATGTATGTGTTAAGTACTCAAGCCATAAACTATGTGTGTAGTGTATACTAAATTACATCCAAATTCGCACAGGAAAGTAATAAAAATGAACAATGAGTAGAACTTCTTATTGTAAGTATCTAATAAAAATATCAGTGTGGGAATAACATAGTAGGAAAATAAAGATCTCATCTTCTAATTTCCTACATAATTAATGAATAATTTCTAATTATAATCAAGAAAAACCAGTACATAATACATGTACCTATATGTATATAATTTTGTGAAAAGTTGTATTTGAATTTAATGTATCTGTGAATGCATAAATAAAAATAATAAAGTTTTCTTTTTGTTAAATAACAATAATAAATCAACATTTTTCGTAGATTACATAACAAAAGATATTTTCATTTTTCATGTCTAATAATTAGATAATGTTTTAATATTATCATTCTTTAGTATATTTTGATTCTTACTATCTAATAAATTCATAATAAGTTTATTATAAAATTAAAATCGAATTTTCTGTAAAAAATATCGGTGAATTTAGTATTTTTACTGTTTAGCTTTAGCTGTAACTAACCAAAATGACTTATTTATTTTGATTATATTTTTATCAAGTACATTTTACAGTTTGCTAAAGACACCTGTTATTATTATTCTAAGCTTTTTTTAAACTTTTTACATGCCTACTATTTAAAATAAATGGATTTCGAGAAATTGGCTTAATATAACTGCTGAAGCCTTGTTGCATTTTTCAAACGTAAAATAAATTTCAACTTCGTAATAACATTATGATTATGTAATATCTGATGCTGAATCTATATTTTCCTATTACTATATCGATAGCTTCAAAGCTACAAAGCGACTGGAGAGTGGTTAATCAAGTAGGAACGCAGAACATGCACGGCGAATTCTAAGAGTTTCTGAGAGTTCTGTTATCTCCTGCGCAGTTGGCTCTCAATGAGATTGGCCGCCGTGGCCAGAATCGGTCAGGAGAACATCACCATCATCATCATCATCATCACTCAGACTGACGATAAATCTCAAAATCAGATAAATGTAAACAGTTTTAATTTACAAATTTAAATTTGAGATCAAACAATTAATTTGAATATCCAAAAATAACAACTGTTTGTTTATTAACTCATGACTGCTTTATTTATGTAATTTCTTTTTGATTAAGAAAATACTTAATTATTAAAAACTGCAAATAGGTGGGAAATTCAAAGTAGTTGAAACGCACGCCATTGGTTAGACCGAATATGACGTCAAAATAGTATATAACAGAGCTATTAGCGATTTTGTTCGCAACAAACTAAAATTGACATTTTTCTATATATGATACTTTGACGTCACGTCAAGCGCGCGAAATGGCGGGCGATTAAAATATCCGTATCAGTATGATATTTAAAAATATATATACTAAATATTAGTTTTTTGGAGCTGAATACTTTTTACAATTATATAACGATGTTAGCTATTGTAAAAATTTAAAAAAAAACACGCATATTTCCTATGTGTTACCCGTGCGCGCGCGTCTATTGAAATTTAAATTTTGAAACCATTAATTGAAACCTAGCGGCGCAGTGACAGTTTTATCATGACCAAGACCGCAGGTTACTGAACAAAATTGTAACTGTAACATACGCACACCTCCATACATATTCATAGACCAGACATGAGCTACAAAACGACACGATAAAAAGTCACTCATGCACGCTAGGCCTAAAAAATAATAAATAATTTTCAGATAATAAATGAATTGAATAAAGTTGATATTCAAATATCGCTAACAAAGGTTTTTGAAATAACTAAAATAAAAAATGTTATCAGAATAAACCCCACATATATTGGAAGCATTTAATTATGTACGTGTACCTAATATGTAAATATGTAATATCAAATATTATAATAAAATATTCGATGAACGATTTTTGCTTGAATTATTTTTGCTGAAATGGAACAAAGCCAATATGCCAATGAGCAATGAATTACGCTTGACTGTGAAATGTGAATTTGACAAATGGCATTTCATTTTGTCAACTTTGCTATTTCGCGCCAATTTACCACATCATCTGTAAAAATAATACTCATCATTAATAACTTATAAGCCATATTCTAACGAATTTTTAGTAATAGCTCAATGTAAGTTAGTTAAAAATGGAAGAGATTAATGAGCTGGAACAATTAGATGAGTTGCTGCGTGCAGATCTTTGTGAAGAAAGCCAAAATACATTAACAAGTGGTTCAAACATCCGCGAAGTGAATATATTTGAATCAAACAATGTTATTGAAGAAGACTTGAGTAAAAATATAGCAACAAAATCTGCTGTTCATAATGGAGATACTGATTCGTCCGATGATGAAGATAAAAGGAATTACACCGAACGAAAATATAACGACTATGGAAGTCAAATAAAGAAAAAATTAGATCAGCAAGAAGAAGAACAAATAGACCGTAGAATAGAATTTCAAAGTAGACTTCGGCAGGCAAATGCTGAAGTAAAACATGGTTATAAAGGTTCCTTTTCTAAAAAACCTGAACCAGATTCTGATCTCATCAAAAACAGATTTTGCGTGCCTGAAATTAAAACTAAGGCATCCTCTGATGTATTCAGTGATCCTATATTTGGTATAAGGATAACTAAGCCTTTGATATCTAGTAGTGCATTATTAGAACGAATGCAAGGACGAGAAGCAGTAAATATGATCAGATTGAAGAGATATGTAGAAAATGAAGATTTGTCTAAAGATTGGGTAGTAGCTGGAGTAATTGTAAGAAAAAGCTCTGCTAAAAAATCACAAAAAGGAAATAATTTTATTGTGTGGACACTGAGTGATTTAAAAGATGACTTAAAAACTATGTCTATGTTTTTATTCCGCAAAGCATATAATGATCTATGGAAAACAACAGAGGGGACAGTAGTAGCCGTATTAAATCCAAATGTATTAGATAGATCTCAAAATTCAGCTGATCAAGCTTGTTTAAGTGTGGAAAACCCTGACAGAGTAATGATTCTAGGACAATCAAAGGACTTAGGCTTATGTAGGAGTAAGAAAAAAAATGGTGAACCATGTACTGCATTTGTAAATTTAAGCCAATGTGAACACTGTATATATCATATAAAGCAAGAATATCAAAAATATTCTCGAAGGCAAGAACTCCAATCCTCAACAATGGGAAAAGGTCTTGTTAATTTACAGAACAAAGTATTTGGTAAAAGTACATTTATTTATGGAGGCAAATCATATGCAGCTCTACCGACCAGTAATCACAAAAAAGTTAAAGATAAAGATCAAAACAGGTTAATGTCTTTAAGTGACTATTTTAAATCAGAGGGAGAGAGTTTGATGACTAATAAAGTTCCTTATGGGGCCGGCCCACTAAGAAATAATAATGACATATTACATAGCCCTACAACTCAAAAATTAACAGATTCACAGAGACTAAGTAATTTATCGAATTCTAACACAAACAATCAACCATTTTCAAGCTCAAAAAGTCAAAGTTTAGCCCAAAAAGTAGCAAACTCACCAACATTAGGTAAAGGCTTTGGACTAAAAGGCAGTGGGGTAGTGGATTTAAACATGTCATATGGTCAAAAATCTGCAGAAAAGGCAAAACTAAATGCTATAAGACTGATCCAAGAAAAAGGAGGCTTAACAAAACAAGATCCCAATAATATAAAAGGTACTCAAATTGGTAAGAAAAGAGCTTTAGAAAAGTTAAACTCTTCGGGTGATGATGAAAATGATTCTAAAAAAACAAAACTAAATGAAGACGGTACCTCTAAGCCTAATAAATTAAAAGGAGTAATGTCAGAGAGATTTAAAAAGATATTGGAAGCATCATCTATCCATCAAAATTTAATAAAACAACATGAGGATGATGAACAAGAGAAATATTTTAGTAAACTGGAGAAAAAAGAGGCGATGGAAGAAAAAATGCTTAATACATTTAAACTAGCTTGTAAAGCAGTTAGATGTGCTAAATGCAAATACACAGCTTTCTCTGCGGCACAAATCTGTAAAGATGAGAGACATCCTCTTAAAGTACTGGATACTTTTAAAAGGTTCTTTAAATGTGCAGATTGTAACAATAGAACCGTTTCTTTAGAACTTTTGCCTCTACATTCGTGTAGCAAGTGTAGTGGGTCACGGTGGGTAAAAGCACCTATGCTTAGAGAGAAAAAGACAATGACAGCCTCAGACAGGTTATCTATTAGAGGTGAAGAGGAAACGTTTATTGGTGGTGCAGTGACTGCCGGTAAAAATATAGATTTATTGGTCCCAGAGTAATAACAAAAAAAAAATTGTTGTAATTTAATAAGAATTTTACTTTTAGTAATTAATTAAATTGTGGCTGTCTATAGTCTATAAAATATTTTTTTTTAATCAGTATTACTTGCAAGTTTCAACATTTATAAAAAAATACATGCACTGACTGAATTTATAAAATAAAATTTGTAATATGAATATTATTTGTTTTAATTTGATGAAAATTTCCTTATTTTATTCCCTGTTTGATCAACGATAGATAAAAAAATAGCTTTTGAATGAGTTACTTTACTAATTTCATCTGACTTTTTCACTTTTAATGCAAAACATATTTTGAATTTCATCTATACTAATATAATATATAAAGAGGTAAAGTTTGTGAGGTTGTAGGGGGTAATCTCTGAATCTACAGAACCGATTTAGATGAAATTTGGTAAGAAGATAGTTTGAGACCCTGGGAAGGACATAGGATACTTTCATCCCTTAAGTTAAAGTTTGAATAGGGAATCAACCTACGGACAAACAGCAAAGCGAGGGCGAATCATTAATAATCTATTTAAATAAAAAAAAATGGAACTAAATATTGAAAAATAAAAAGTAATCAATAATTTATTACTATAATTTCATATAAAATATATGAGATACTTATATTATTATTTTAACATGACAATAAAAGTAAATGATGTAGTAGAAAAGGTACAAAAATAAAATACAAAATGAAAATAAAGCATAATATAATTTTATTATGAAACTTCCAGTCAATAACACTGAACCA
This sequence comes from Brenthis daphne, assembly GCA_947093115.1. Classification (NCBI taxonomy): domain Eukaryota; kingdom Metazoa; phylum Arthropoda; class Insecta; order Lepidoptera; family Nymphalidae; genus Brenthis; species Brenthis daphne. The sequence continues at coordinate 4,080,518 of OX352474.1, read as the reverse complement.
TTCCATAAAACACAATGTGTCTGATTTCATACAAGACGAGTCACAATTTTACAGAAGCACAATTCATTGCAAGATGTCGTACTGTAAAATTGGGACCGAGTGGGTGCGGGATACATGGCTTTAATAAATTACACAGCCTTCGATATTATTTTCTACATTACAAAACAGATGGAACTAAGACGCGACACCAATATGTACCTGTGTCATAATGTATTTACAAATTTAATGGCAGTGGTCCGGAAATCAAATTCACATATGAACATTTACAATTGCATATCAGTCCTTTGTTTTATAAAAGCTTTATTAGTTACTGTTATATAATGATATTTCCATTGTCATCACACTAAACTTTGTCTGTATGTTTTTAATAAAAACATGGCAGATAAGTTAATAATCTGTATATTAAAAAAATATATCACTATTAATTAGAATGTTGCTACTATTATTTATATTTACTTGTACTAAGCTTGTAATAATAGATTTAGTCAATAGTTTAAGAGATCAAATTCGAATCTGCAACATGGCTAGATATAATTGACTCAATTACTACTGAGCTGTTACCGTTTTTCCTTACATTGAATATACCATCAGAAGTTAACATTATGACTACTAACTGAGCTGCGAATAAACAGTAATATTACAAAACTAATAAATGTAAAACATGAACACTGAAACAAATAAGTCAACCATTCACAACAACCTAAAAATTAATAATTTAAAAGCAAACTATTGATATATAAACACCAGATGGCGATACTTGTTTGCAAATAAAAAAAAACGAAAATGAAATATAATAAAATAAACAAAGACTCAGTTATTACATACTTAAAAAAAAACAATAGTTATTCAAACCTACATCCAAATTAATAAAAACATATAGTATACGAATATTATCTTACTTCAGTACCACAATCTGGTGCAGGAGTACTTATAAATTCATTCAAAACAGTATGGGGCTTAGAGAGCTAAGCTTTTCCAAATATTCAATACATAGATGCAACAATTTTATATTTGGCTGTATTGAATTGGCTAATAACAAAAAGACCACTGCCGTGGGTGCATCCATTGTGTGTAAATACACAGACTGTAAATTTGTATTGGACCGTAAGACTGCTCGCGATATAGAATTACAATTCAAATAAATAGTAACTTTAATTAAATAACAAATCTGATATTCTAATTAATTGAGATTACGTTTTATACAAATATGTGATGTTGTATACAAGTTAAAAGAAATAACTAATCCATGTCTAGAACAGTTTTACAGTCCAAAATAGACAGTAAACAATCTTTCAGTCCGTATAAATCCATTATAGTCCGTGTTCTCAGTACAAAAGTAGCAAACATAATCATTCCCACTCGGTGGTGGCTGGTGGCTTCGGGGTGAGGTCGTACAGCACGCGCGAGATGCCGGGCACGCTCATCAGCTCCTTGCGCATTCGGTCCACCACCTGTGAATTTGTTCATTTTGAATATTTTAATATTGTTTAAAAGTTATCGTCAGTATAAAGGTGTAACATATATACTTTCGCATAGATACAAAGTAGTCCGATTCTATACTAGGCACTAGCTGAATCAACAGAACACAATGTAAATCTAATGTATACCTTAAATTATAACTATCTATTAGTAAATCAGTTCAGTAGTTTCAAAGCTATAAAAATAAAAATAAACTTTTTATAAACATTAACATAGTGAACTACATCCATAGTCATCTAACGACGTCTTCCTTTCTAGAATATGCACCCGACTAGCCATACTTACTTTCATATGACAGTCCAGAAACGGATTTAAAGTTGTCTGTAAAATTGACATTTGACAACCCTAGCAAGCTTCACACTTCCGTTCAACTAATGGACGATACCTATATTATGTATGTATGTATATGTATATAGTCACAGTGTGTACTCACATCCTGCGGCATGGCATCAGAACCGGGCAGGGCGGCGACGCCGGTCATGAAGTCGTTGGTGATGAAGGGGCGGAGCACGAGCGAGCGCTGACAGGACGGCGCGCGCAGCCCCGCGTCGCGGTCGAAGTGCACCGGGATCAGCACCACCGGCATCTGCGCCACGCGGGACCCCATGCCGCTCGACATCAGTATCTGGTTGAATAATAATATGATAATATTAAATACATTTGATTTCACAATAAAAAAATGTATTCAGTCTAATATTTAACAATAGGCAAATATATTTTAAACTTATTTTTTTACAATACAAAATATATAAATCTCAGAAGTGATAAATAACATTATTACATTACTAACGACTCACCCTCGCTTCACTCCGGTTTGTCCCTAGCTTATTCCCCATAAAAACTTTCATCCCCATTTTCATCCCCTTAAGGGTTGGTTATTATGTCCTTCCCAGGATCTCAAACTATACCCCCCCCCCCCCAATGTGCGTTCACCATGTCGTGGTGGGGGGGGGGGGGGGCTCAGTAGTGCCCGGCAATACAGCCGGGCGCGAAGCCAAGAAACGCACAGGAAGGTGGCCCGCTTCGGTGGGCGGTGGGAGGTGGCCCTCTTCGGAGGGCGGTGTACCATGCGGGTTGCTCCTGGTACTTCTCTGATAGCAGAGTGGACCTTGGAGCAACCCCGTGGTTGTTGTGGTCTGCTTCGGCAGACCTGCCGTCGGGGCGTCGTAGTTGAATGCGTAAGCGATCCTGCGACGCCCCATTAAGACGGGGGAAGGTTTTGTTGGGTTTTAGTGGGTAGTAATAGCTTTGCCGGTGAGTCCCACACCTCGTGCGTATATGCATTTCCCAACGTTAAAAAAAAAAGAGTCTCAAACTATCTTCTTACCTAATTTCATCTAAATCGGTTCAGTAGATCCAGAGATTACCCCCTACAGCATCACAAACTCACAAACTTTACCTCTTTATAATATTAGTATAGATACAAATCTCATAAATTGACATCGATAATATATAATAACTATGGCAAGTAGCAATATGAGTTTTTTACATGTTATAAAAGATATCTTCTACTGGTCAATCTCTTTCATGTCTGTGCTCAACTGGCACGCTTTGAAATCATTAATTGACAAGAAACTTGAATTGCAAATATACCTTTTTACAATCCATACATATAATTTATATTTTAGCCTGCATTGAGAGGATCATAAGTTAACATCATAAGATGTAAAAAATAAAAATAGATTAATCAAAAATATTTGTAAAATATAATTATCACATCTCAACGTCATAAAATATAATAAAGTAACATTAGCCATATATTTAAAATAAAATTTTAGTTTTTAAGACCAACATTGTCCTGCATTACTTATTACATACAGATACATCCATTTTATATTCAAAATTTACATTACCTGTGTAGCAAGATCGTCTGCCTGGCGTATAGTTGAGATGACCTGCTGCGATAGGAACGTCGGCGTGATATCTGTCACTTGTTCTTTAATCAGACCACCGAACGCGTAACACACCCTGACAAAGAGATTAGAGATATTTATTATTCACATAAAATTAAACAAAAATACCACTAAGAGGGCACCGAGCTTTTTATTATAGTAGGACGAGAGCGTGATATAGAAAAGTATAGTTTTGTTATTATTAAAAAACTGATGAATTATTTACGCCGCACTAAGGGTTTATTTTGTTTTTAGAGATCATTTTGGTTTTTTTCTATAGAGAAAATTACAAGTAATCGTGTTTCTAAAGTGTACGATTTATAGAATAAATCCTTAAAAATCCTACATATTGATTGCATTATTAAAGTTTTAGTAATAACAATACAGTAAGGGATCAAACGAACGCAAATATTTCGTAGTTGCCTCAGTGCGCTCTTAAGTAGGAATAAATCTTTTTGTAAGTTTAATACAGAAGCATTCTTGAGACATACATAAAAATCTCTGTAATTAAACAAAAGACATTCAAATCTGTTCCCTTAGACCATGGCATGTCATCACGTAGACAGAAAAAATAGTCAATAGATGGCATTATATGTACCTAACGATTTGTAAAATTAAAGTTTAAGTAAAATTACAAAAGATAATAAATAAATACCAAAAAAGGTATATAAAGTTTTTTTAAATATTCTAAGTGAAGAGAAACAATGCAATGTATTCGTAAATCAAGTTTTCGTAATTTTACTGATTATAATTGATTAATCAGCAATCAGATGGTGGGTTTGTAGTGTATATTCATAGATGGCGCTTTCACTTTTTATTTTATGTCTATCACTGTTGAAATCACTGAGATTTCTTTAATTATGATAAATGAATTTTACAATAGTTAAAATGATTTAGTTTTTACGCATTTATGAAATAAAATAGCTTGAAAGTTTGCGGACCAACATCTATTACCAATTCAGGTCCAATTTCTTTGCATGTCATCTGTGCTTAGGCACCATGTAGCATACACAAAACAAAAAACACCTGAACCGAATATTATCTTGTTTAATCTTTTAAAAGTCGTCCATATATATCATAATAGTAATTGTATTACTATTTATCATTATCATTAACTAATAAAATTCAAATCAATAAATGGTACCTTTAATACTTTCTTACATTTACGCGAATATTTGACATTTTGAATAAAACTATGTTTTCGCGTATTTATATCGATTTCTGGTTTCCGACGTTTCGAATGTTTTACAGCAATCATGGTCACGGGAGAGACTAAGTTTAGACCTCTGAAAGGTCATTATATAGTTGTTACAGACTTGTGCTTAAACACACAATTACAAAATGAAAACAAAAATACAAAAATGGCACCAAAGTACCTTACAAATAGCGCCAGTTAATTTTAATTATATCATAATTTTAATTTATAATTGAATATGGCAATATTATTTATTTCATTTTAGCTGGTACTATTATAATTATTACATTTTTTTTTAATATATTAATTAATAAATTGTTACCTGTTAACGTTGTGGCAAACCCGTGGTATGATTTTGGCGAGGTAATGCATGTCCTGCCAGTCGGGCGGGTAGCGCTCCGTCGACAGCGCCACGGCATAGCTGTATGTACGGCAGTCGCCTGGGAATACACGAAAATATGGCCTAAATTATAATGGGCCTACTACCTACTATATATAAATTTACTGCCTCGGTGGTGTAGTGGCTAGCATGTACGGTGCGTGTATGAATGTGTACATGCGCAAGGATTAAAACTTCTGTAGGTTATCGGTACTCTTTATGAAAATCTATTTATGTTTTAAACAATTAGGATCGGTGAGATGCTAAAAAAATGTGTGTGTGTACCCACATAAGAAGTTATACTTCTATGGCGTAACAGAACAAAAATAGCTAAAGATTTCATCCCGTATATCACAACTCTCTGTTTGTAAAAAGAATAATAAATTTTAAATCAAAATAATTAAATAACGCATATTAGGCATGTGACAATCATATATGTATTCATAGAATACCATTGAAGGAAAGAATATAATAATATTATATATCATTTGTCAAACAATAACAACGGTTACCATGGCAACAAATGTTCGCCTCGCCCGATCACACTTTTCGTAACATTTTCGTAACGCATTCCACCACCAACCAGCTTACCCCTCCAAGTCAAGCGAGCGTAAAGAAGTTTAACTTCAAAAACTAAACAAACGTACCCTGCACGCCCACGGAGCGCACGGGCAGCAGCGCGGCGGCGACGGGCGCGGCGGACGAGATGCGCTTGAGCTCCGCCTGCTCCGCGGGCGTCGTCGCGTTGGACACGCGCCCGAGCAGCGCGTGCGACTTCACGCACATCGACGCGTACTCTACCATTATTTTTACGATCACCTGCAATACACAATACAAATTATATATTATCTATGCATATAATAAAATTGTGAGTCGAATCTGTACATTAAACATTTTTTGGAAAATCTTATTGAAATAATCATTATTATCAATACAGAGGCTGAATCTATAGTTTTTAGAATTTTTGTCTATCTGTCTGTTACCGCATCACGAGGAAACTAATGGACAAATTTTGATAAAATTTGGTATCGTGATAGCTGGTTATCCGAGTCAACATATAGGATACTTTTTGCTGCGGAAAAATATTTTATCTTTGAGAAATCTATACAAAACGTTAAAACGTAAATAGGGACGAACCCGAGCGAAGCGAGGGTGAGTCGCTAGTTGTATATATATATATATTGTATTCGAAGCAGCGGTAGCCCAGTGAAAACACGCTCGCTTGGGAAACCGAGTGAAGCGGGTTCAAATCCCACGTCTCGCACCTCTGATATTTTCACGTGTGAATCATTTCTAACATGATTACCTCTTGCCTTACGGTGAAGGAAAACATCGTGAAGAAACCTGCGTGTCTGAGAGAACCTAACAAGTTTTCGAAAAACATGTGAAGTCCGCCAACCTGCAATCGGCCAGCGTTGTCGACTATGGGCCTAATCCCCCTCGTATTAAAGGGAGGCCTGTGCCCAGCACCCAGTGGGACATTAAAAAGGGCTGAATACAATATATACAAGAAATACATATTGCATTCAGTGCTTTTTAACATGCCACTGGTGGGCATGGACCTCCTCTCAATAAGAAAAGAGATCAGTCCATAATCCACCACACTGGCCAAGTGCGTATTGGGGGACTACACATTAGTCGAAAACTTGCCAAATTCTCTCAGACATACAAGTTTCTTCACGATGTTTTCGTTCACTATAAAACAAGTGGTAATCATGTTGTAAATGATTCGCACATGAGAATAGAGGAAGTGCAAGACTTTTCCAAGGAAGCACATACCCACTAGGCTACAACTGCCACTGAATTATTGTTACAATAGCGTTTTAAATTTAAATCGATCGATTAATATAATGAATCACACACGAAATTTAGAATTGAAGTATATATTACGGATTATAATTATCTTAACTTTGTAGGGCAAAATCTTTAAGCACTTTATTATTTCGAGATAAAAGATTGAGCTTTGACAGTCATAATTTTTTAAAATTAAAGCATTTGGAATATCATACAATCCAACGGTATTGTATGTGTGCAACGGCACATGATTATTGATTGCTAAATGCTGATAGAGTAAAAACCAAAAACAGCCATTCTTAATTAAACATACAAAACTTCAATTAAAATTTAAATGAAGTGGTTCGAGTAGAATATCATTAGCTTTTTAACAATGTCGAGTGCTCACTTGTGTTTCGGCGAAGTCCCTGTCAGCATAGGGCTCGTCCTGGCACAGCACGCGCACCGCGAGCCCGGGCCCCGGGAACGGGTGGCGCTCCACCAGCGCCGCCGGCAGCCCTAGCTCTGTGCCGAGGATTCGCACCTGTTGTTGAAATGATATGTTAACTTTTTTTAAATATTATTACCTTATTATAATTATATTAATTATAATTTACCGATTTCAAAAAAAAGATGGTACTTGATTTTGGGTGTATTTTTTAGCTTGGCTTAATTTTAGGTTATGATGATGAATGAACGCACCGCTTCCGCGTCTCTTTTCTCTGCCTCTTTTTTTTCGTTGGCTTTACTATAAATGAGCGCCCGACTACAGACCCGTAGGTCCTGGGTTCGAGTCTTCGGCTGGGCAAGTTGAAGTTATTGGATTTTTCTACTAAGACATTTTCTGTAACAGCTAGAAGTTGAAGAGTTGCCACCCCTTGTTTCGAATAGTACGTAAATGCTATATGTCCTGCGCCTTCTCATCAGTCGTATCAAATTTTTGTTTTACTGGAGTTAGATATAAATTAAATAAAAAATACAACCTTTGCATTTACAAGAGTAATATAACATACCTCGTCCTTATGGAAGTCCTTGAGGGGCTCCACGACGCGTCCGCGGGCCCGCAGAGCGCGCACCAGCTCAGTGTCGTTGTGGTGCGTCTTGATGGCGGCGGCGGCGCCCGACGCCAGCGCCGACGCCGACTCGATCAGGTCCGGTCTAAGTGTGCCCTGGCCGAGGAGTACTTGCTCCTCTCTGGAATTGAGAAGTCGTTGGTGTTACTATATTGTATATTGCTGTTTTTTTCTGTAGGTGTCGAATATATAGACTATTTTCTTTAAAAGTTTTAAAGATGGTTAACTTTACAATGGTGCTCTTTTTTCATTGTACATACAGCATGTGTATATTATTATTGAATTTTATTTTTGATTTATTTAAAAAAAACTAAAATTAACCAATAGGCAATAGCGTACTCAGAAGAATACTTCGCTAACGAAAAAACGCTTGTCCTCGTACAAATTGGATCTTTGCCATTCCAAATTCTAAATTAAAAAAAATAACTGATGATGTTCTCCTAGCCGATTCCGGCCACGGCGGCCAATCTCAACGAGATTAGCCAACTGCGCAGGAGATATTATAGTGCTCAAGTGTACGCGCAGGCACAAGTGCACTCTCTATTCCTATCACTCTCATACTCCGGTGGGACGACCACTCGACACGACCGGTGAGAGTTAAGGCGCAGGACCGACGGCTTTACGTGCTCTCCGAGGCACGGGGGTGAAACACCCCCACCTTCCAACTCCGGGCTGTTACTGAGACTTACTATACAGGAAGACTCAATAACTAAACTTGGCCCGACCCGGGACTCGAACCCAGGACCTCCGGGTGTGCAGCCGTACATGCTAGCCACTACACCACCGAGGCAGTAAAAAAAAAATAACTAATAACAATCTGAAATAGTGTACACCAAAGAATACTTCAACAATGATAAAACGCTTGTCCTCGTACAAATAGGACCTTTGCCATTCCAAATACAAAATAAAAAAAACTTTAAAAACACTCAGACATAGCGTGCTCCGAAGAATACTTCACTAACGATGATGAAGCACTTGTTCTATGTAAAATGGACCTTTGCCATGCCAAATTCAAAATGAAAAAAAAAACAAACAACTATATAAATACTAACTGCAAGTTGAGCACGTCGCGCACAGCGTGCTCGGCGACGCGCATGAACACGTCGCCGATGATGCGGCGCTTGTCCTCGGGCGCGGCGGTGTGGCACAGCAGCGGCGTGTGGCGCGTGCGCCCGCCCGCCTCGCGCACCGTCGTGCTGCCCTGTCGGAACTGAACAGACATACAAACAAATTATTAACAACATAAACATCTTGAAATAGTCATTATTATCTATACAGAGGCCGAATCTATGGTTTTTAGAATTTTTATGTCCTGTCTGTTTGTCTCTGTCTGTCTGTTGTCTGGGAACACATTACGAGGACACCATTGGATAGATTTTGATAAATTCGCTATGAACTATCTTTTAGAATTTTTTTGCGAAAATAATTTGATTTTTTATTCCCGACGTTTCGAATGCTTTACAGCAATCATAGTCACGGGAGAGACTAGACTATTTTCTAAACTTTAAAATTCGAAAAGATAGTTTTATTTTAAATTCACCGTAAAACAAGTCACAAACAAGTGAAACAAGCCAATAAAATATCATCACTAACACACTTAAAAACAATCTAACACTTGATGTTGATATATACATATATTACATTAAAAAGAATTATATACCTGATGTGCAGCGTTTATAACGTGCAAGCGTACTCCAAGTTCGCGCAGGCATCTTTCGACTTTTGCACTCTCGTTCTTGCGCATGAAACCTGAAATAAATTACAAACATTTTAGAACTCAAAAGTTACATAATAAATAAAGTAGTAATAATACAATAAATGAATATTGTTGCTCTGCATAAATAAATGGCGCAAGCTGATTAAAGTTTTAGATCTTAACAAGAGAGGAATCTTCTCCTCACACTTTTTTTTAAATAATATAGTGTTCGCCCAGTGGTCGAAATTCAACCAAAATCATTATTGGAAATTTGAGAAAAACTTATATGAACAGAATATATTTTTCTAAAAAAACTGTTTTCTTTTTTTTTCTTTTATTGATAACAAAAAAAGAAACTGATAAAATAAAATAAAAATAAGTCTGGTAACAGGTATAACCACATTCAAACAAATAATTAATATAGAATTTATAATATAACAATCTTTTATTATTTTATTTACCATTATCTATATGTAGGGCGATGACTTGGTCCTCACGTAAAGCGGTTCTAAGCAATGCCGCGCATACTGTGGAGTCCACGCCACCGCTTACTAGTACCTATAAAGTATAAATTAGTGTTTTAATTATATTATCATTCATAAAAGTAGTCAATCTATATGTAAGATGTAAAACCATTGATACGGCATTAAAATAATATTTAAGATATATGTATGTATATTATAAGGCCCATTCTTTGAAAAAGAACCATAAAAATCGGTTTAAATTTGACGAAAACACCTTGTCATATATTACGCGTATAAAAAAACTAAATTAAAGTAAAATTACTTATTAGCCTTTTTGGCTACATTGTAATAATATTAGGTTACAATAATTTAGTAGTGTTACTTAGAAAGAAAAATGTGCGAATCATTTCCAACATGATTACCACATAATATCTTACGGTGAAGGAAAACATCGTGAGGAAACCTTTGTCTGAGAGAACCTAGCAAGTTTTCGAATGACACGCTCAGTCCGCCAACCCACATTCGTCCAGCATGGTGGACTATGACCTGCCTGACCCCCATCGTATCGAAGGGAGGCTCACGCCCAGCAGTGGGCACATACATAGCTGACCAGCGACTCACCAAAACCTTGTTATCCCCGACCGCATCCCGTATGTACTGCACGCAGGCGTCGCGGCGCGAGCGCAGCGTGAACGTGCGCGACATGCCCGCGATGTCGAACAGGAAGTTGGAGAGCATCTGCTTGCCTTTCGGCGTTAGATCCACCTGAAGAAAACAATTATGGTTATTCAGAATGAACAATAATATAGACAGACTTTCATACTGACGTCATAAAAAAGATGGCCGCAACTTTGTCGAGATATTTGAAGTCTTGTCTTACTACTACGTCAAATTTACTACTAGTTTTGGCGTAGTTACGATGAAAATGCTTATGGTATCTCCGTATTCATAAGAATTAGAGCTTTATGAGTAAGACTATCTTGTAGCATTTTTGCTGATTCCGAATCTGCATTGAAGTCATTTTTAACCAAATTGTTAGTTAGGGCCTTCTTTATTAAGACGGCAACATAAAACTAAACATGAAGCCAAGCAATGATGTTTTAAAATAGTTTACAAATGACAATTTGTATACTGAGTGATAAATAAATAAAAATACCTAACGGATTTTATTATAATAAGGAAAGTAATTAAATAAGCTAATATTATGATTTATCTTCTCTTTCAAGGTGAAAAGAACTAATTCTTAAATAAATAAAAAATACAAAAAACAAAAAACTTACTCGTATTTTGGCAAAATTGAAAATACATAGTAGCATAAACCGCATATCACGCAACAATTTTTGACTTCGACATTTATTTAGGCGGACTATCTACATATATAATCCTTTTGTCTAATAATTTTGGTTATTATTTATGACTTCTCATGCAATCTACACTGTCTACGTGCTAATATTATTTATTTTTAGTAAAGTATATATATATATATATATATATATATATATATATATATATATATATATATATAAGTATACAGAGGTATTACACATATGTAATTTGTATGTCAAAAAAAAAGAAAAGAAAAAAGAATAAATAAATTAAAAAAAACAAGCTTTTATTTTAATTCTCTATGCTCTAGGGTACTGTTTTTTACGTGCGTACTTAAAGCCCACACACTAAGAAAATACCCAGAATCTCTGAATCCCTACGCTAGCCACTACACCAAAGGCTCAGTAGCAACAAGACTTACCCACTACACTACAAGAAATCCTATCAAATATAATACGGATAGATATAACTCTATTAATCCAACAATCCCCTACCTCCGGATGGAACTGCACACCATACAGCCGCATCTGTTCGTTGTAGATGGCCGCAATGAGGTGGTTAGAGGAATGCGCGCCCACTCGGAACTTCTCACCCACTTTTTGAACACTATCGCCGTGGGTTAGCAGCACGGGTTGGAGTTTTTCGAGGCGACTGCAAAATAAATAATTATTAATACTTTCTTAGATTTACGCCAATAATTGACAATATAAATAAAACTATCTTTTCGGATTTTTTCAGACAGACAGACAAAAATCTAATAACTATAGATTCGGTCTCTGTATCGATAATAAAGTCTATTTCGGATTCGGCTTACAATTTTATTATATGTATGGATAATTATTATTATTTAGCACTATCCACTATCCTTCAAAAGAGATCTCTTCCAGAGGGCCCACATTACTGGAAGAGATCTCTTTTAGAGGAAATCCATTTTTCTAAAAACAGTAAATTAAATAAGCGAGAATATATTTGTGAGACTCGTATCAGGAACTTGGTTCTAGTTAGTTCCAACAAAATCACCTTGCCAGAAATTAACAAGGTTATCAAAGAAATTGAAATTAAAACAATATTAATTATAATCACAACAATAAATGATATCTACTTACTTAAATAAAGGACACGTGGTTTCGACTTCCACTTCATACTGGCCGTCCTCCCGAGCTTCCTTCCTCAGCACTGAGCCACCAAACTCTTTGTTCAACATTTGCATACCATAACATATACCTGGCAACACCAAAAAATATACCATTGTTTATTCTAAATTTCTACCCAAAGACGTTTTCTTATCCTTCCAATAAAATTTGTAATGTTTGCGTTCATCCGAAAATTCTATAGCAAAAGCACATTCAGTTTTTCCTGAATTTCCCAATTTTCCGAGCAACTATTCTAATCATTTCAGATTCAGAAAAAAATGGCCAAAACAGCCAAGCCGTTTTCTCATTTTTATTGCTATATTTAAGTTAAAAAAACCGTATTTTTTTATTTATTCATAATAATGATTTATTTTCTAAATTAAAAAAAACAATAACGAGACTATAGTTTATTTTAAATGCAAGAAGGTTTTGTGCTTCTAAAGTACATATATCACCAAAAAGCTTTTTTATATACGACTTGACCTCCAAAAAACCATATAAAGCGTTTGCGATTAAAATGAAACGTACACGTGCACCCATCTTCGATGCAGGCGTGAGCTGGTACCCAATCACAGTAATAGTATATGTATAGATTTTACATGTAATATGTACATTTACACAATGTAGTTTTTAAAACCGATTATTAAATAAGCAAATAATGTTACACATACTAGCTGTTGCGCTTGGCTTCGCTCGTTTTGTAGGGACGTCTTTAAAATATTGTTTATCCAGGATATATCCTGATTATATTTATTCTAAATTTCTCTTATATCTGTTGAGCCATTACGGCATCGACTGTCTGCGAGATTTTGATGAAATTTGGTATGATGATAGCTGGTTATCCCGGTCAATATATAGGATACTTTTTACTGCGGGAAAATATCTCATCTCGGGGAAATCTATACTAACCGTTATAACGTACTAGGGACGAACCCGAGCGGAGCGAGAGTAAATCGCTAGTGCTCGTATAAAACCTGTATAAAATACTTTTTTATAAATAGATTTGAGTTATTTCAAAATTGAGCTGGAAACTTTATTGTATCAGTAAGATTGGAGCTACTTATGGTAGGCATTTAAAAGTATTTTGCATAAAATGCTAATGCGATCTGAAGACTTTGTAGCGGCAATATTATGTAATCCAATAGCACTTTAATAGGTCGCTCGTTTCTGGTAAGAGGTAGCATAAAAATATCTATTTGTACACTGCTTTTACAATTATTTAACTTATAGTTTATATTTTAATCTATACATATAATAAAATTGTAACTAAGCCAAATATGTGCATTCAATATTTTTTGAAAAATCTTATTGAAATAAACAATATTATCGATACAGAGGCCGAACCTTTAGTTTTTATAATTTTTCTCTGTCTATTACCGAATCACAGAAAAACCACTGAAGGGATTTTGATGAAATTTGGTATAGTGATAGCTGGTTATACGGGTTTACACATAGGTTACTTTTTACCGCGGGAAAATGTCTCATTTCTGAGCAAAAATACAAAAACTGCAATGTAAGAGTATACTAATATGTAAAACTTTAGTTTTTGGTCATCAGAACGTGGGCGGAGCCGCGGGCAATGCTAATTTTATAATAAATATACATAAATATATATTCACAATTGCTATTACATCTGTATAATAAAATTGTAATGGACTCACATTTGTACATTTGATACCTACGTTTAAAAAATATTTTTACTGTTAGTTTTTTTACAAACGTTTTTGTAAATTTGTAACGCACTTGCGTTGCGTTCATTTAAAAATGGCAAATATAGGATTTCAAACAACTTTAATGGTATTACATCTGTATAATAAAATTGTAATGGACTCACATTGGTCTAAGGGAAAGTTCTGTCGTTTTTTTCCTAAAAGAAAGAACAATTTTTTTTTCACTTTTTATTAAAAAACCATCCAAAATATAATGTCCTTTATTAGTTACAAATGTCTGCCAGCGATCTGGCAGCTTATCTAACCCACTGAAAAAGAATTCCTCTTTTTTGGAGACGAAGTATTATTTTACTGCTAGTTGGACACCATCATAATTTATATATTTATTTCCATCAATAAAGTATTACAGCGACTTAAACAGATGATAGTCAGATGGTCCAATATCTGGAGAATATGCTGACCGAGGTAAAGTTTCCCAACCCAACTCTGCAATTTTTTGTATGGTTTTTCTTGCCATGCGTGATCTAGCGTTGTCGTGGTGATGAATCACCCCCTTTCTGTTGGCCAAACATGAACGTTTACGTTGAATTTATTTATTTAAAATATCAAGTTACTGACAGCAACGATCAGCATCGACCGTTTCATTCGCTTTCAGCAAGTCATATTGCACTATACCCTTGCGGTCCCACCAACAACAAAACATAACCTTCTTCGGATGCACGGCAGCTTTGGATGTGGACGGTGGTGTTTCCCCTTTATAAACATATAGTCTTTTTCTAACCACGTATTTATAAACTATCCAGTTTTCATCTCCAGTCACCAAGTAGTCCAAAAACGGCCTCCTTTTGTGACAAGCAAGATTTGAAGAACATATCGAAATTCTGTCCAGTAAATTTTTTCGCTTAATTTGTGTGGCACCCTAACAGAGAGTTTAGAAACGAAACCAAGCGTTTCAATGTGATCTAAAGCAGTAGTCTGGTGAATTCCAAGCTTGAAGCCTACTTTTGTGGAAGTTAACGTGGGATTTGTCTTGATCATACTGCGTAGCACTTCGTCATTGACATCTGATGGCCTTCCTGAACTGGGTTGATCTTTCAAAGAAAAATCACCTGAACGAAATTTCCCAAACCACTTTTGGTATATTCGAGCTATTACTGCGTCCTCTCCAAACACGTCACACCAGTTTTTTTTGCCTTCATCGCATTATTCCCTTTTTGGAAGTCATATAACATACAATGTCATAAGTGCAATTTTTCTTCACTCATATTGACAGTTTTAAAAGTTAAAAAAACTGACTTAAATTTGAAAAAATGTGTATAAATCATCAATCATATACTAATCTAACTATTTAAACCGGTTTCAGTTGGATCAGAATGCTTGGTAAGGATCGGCAACGCATAAAAGTGCACGTGTTCAAAAACGACAGAACTTTCCCTTATACCTATTACATTTGATACCTACGTTTAAAAAATATTTTTACTGTTAGTTTTTTTACAAACGTTTTTGTAAATTTGTAACGCACTTGCGTTGCGTTCATTTAAAAAATGGCAAATATAAGATTTCAAACAACTTTAATGGTACTTACAAATAACAATTTAAATTTAAAACTTAGCTTACACAGAAATCAAAACGACCAACTTACCTAAGACCGGCAGGCCAATCTTGAATATATCTGCGTCATATCTAGGCGCGTCCTCTGCGTAAACAGAATTTGGACCACCAGATATGATGATAGCCCGATATCCCGTCTCTTTGAGATGGTACGCCGGCGTGTCCAGTGGAAGTATGTCTGATTCTACACATAGCTCGCGAACTCTTCTGTCTATCACCTGTTGGCAAGTGTTTACTTTTAAAAAACCTTACTAAAACGTCATTTATATAATTAGTTTTTATTTTTCATATAACTGAAAAAAAATAATACAAAGTAATTATTTTTAATACATCATATTTGAAATTGTAATTATTAATTAACTGTAATTTCTGATAAACTTCATAATACTTTATGTAAAAAGTATGTATACAGAAAAATTATATATTATGTAAAAAACAGTTATAGATATTTAGACGCAACGCACTTGTTGAATGAGCTTTCGCCCTAAATTATTAACATGTTCACTAAAGCTCGTTTATTTAGTAATGCCATCGATCAAAAAAGTACTAGATACACAATCCCATGCGAAAGTTCTCTTAAAACTGTCACCAATTTGTGTTTAGATAATTATTATACTTGAAAAAATAATACAACAATGTTAATTGGATCTTAACTGCAATGCTTAAAGTTGTTTTCACAAAAAAAAATTAAAAGCGCGCTCAAATGTTCAAATGAACGCTCATTAGGTGAGGACATTTTTTGTCACTGATTGTGTATCTAGTACTTTTTTAATAGAAGAATTATCCTTAAAATAAAATAGAATACAACCAATCAAAATTTATTTATAGTGTATTGAATTGTAAAATCAAAATAAAAACATTTTTTATGAAAGAGTACTAGGTAAAGATAACTTTGTAAGATGTGTTATAGTTCACCACGCTGGCCAAGTGAGAGTTGGCGGAATAAATATTTTAAAAACATAATTTTTAATATATTGTAATTTTTATTAATTTATTCAGTTAGAAGTATCGTATTTAATATTATTAGGGATACGATCGCCGACCGACCGAATGGTTCGCTCTAAGCCTGTTACGTCGTGTTAATAATCATGACATAACGGTTCAGTTATATTTGATGCTCATAAACTCGAGGAAACCTTATTAAAAGTCCATTAGGAAAATGCACCTTATCCATACAGTGATTTTAAATATTATAAGTATAGTTCATTGACTAATTTTATTGACGTACTAACAAATAACATTCATAAAGTGTTATTTTTGAAAAAAAAAACATAGTTTATACAATTATTTTTAAGAAAATTTAACCCTGAACCGAAAATACGAATCTTTCTAATAAACCGTATTTTTAAAAGCGAAATATTACTCATTGATTAGTAAACGAAATCTCAGAAAGTGTAAATGCTACAAAATTGAAAAGTAGCAGGTATATAGGGTAGGTATATAGCAGGTACATATATAATATATATTCGATAGGAATATATATATATATATATATATATATATATATATAACTTTTTAAATTTTCGCGTTTCATAATTGTATAAGAATGACACTATGCAACTAAACGCGTATACTCATAAGTGGTAAAATAAACCAGCCGTGGTTACGTCGTCGTTCCGTCCAACGCATCCGTAGACAATATTAGTGTCGTGTATAGCAGCTATTATACATATGATATGTGAAGATCAAGTGAGGGTCTTTGTAAAAACGCCTCTGATACCTCCGACTTCGTAGCAGGTGATGCCGTACACTACCACCAATCTGTCCATGACCACAGCGGGTGCAACCCAGTCGAAACGTCGGGAACGAGGTATTTTACCACATACCAATATAGGCTTTTAGTCCTAGTGTCATTCTCAGAGAAATATATATTAGCCTCATGAATGAGAGTAAAAATGAGAAACGAATAAGAAAATAAACTAGATCTAATAATAATTCTTTCTTAGATTTACGCATATATTTGACATTTTAAACAAAACTATCTTTTCGGATTTTTTCGCGTTTTTATTTTGATTTTTGGTTCCCGACGTTTCGAATGCTTTACAGCAATCAAGGTGGTAGATCATAGGTGTTAGATGTCTCAAAGGCATTATATAGTTATTACAGACAGCCTACCCACAAAATAACAAAATGAATTCAAAAAATTGAAAAATGGCACCAAAGTAGGTACCTTACAATATATGTTAATTTAATTTTAAAACATTTTTATATAGTTTTAATTATTTTTATAATTATAATTGAAACGTCGGGAACCAAAAACCAAAATAAATTCGCGAAAAAATCCGAAAAGATAGTTATGTTTAGATCTAATATTAGTTGTACAATCCCTATGATATTGTAAGTTCAAATAACATGGATAAGAGTCCGAGGCAAAATGTACTAAGAAATTTTATATTACATAGTTTAATTAATCAATACTTCTAAAACCCTTACGGACAGGTCCATAATAATATTCTACAGATAGGTCTGCTAGGCAAGCCCAGCTAAGCCCTTGAGTTATGTTGTATACCTAATGACAGTTACAAACCTTATCTTAGCTACGAATAGTAACGTAATACTACCGAAATAATCATATCTGTTCTTTATAATTTGTTTTTACTCTGACGACACGTTTGGCTCAGTTTGTAGTGACCCTACTTGCTGTGCTGGCGGTCGCGGGTTCGAGTCCCGCTGGGGGCATTCATTTGTGTGATGAACACGAATGTTTGTACTCCAGTCATGGGTGTTTATGTCTATAATATGTATATATTTGCGTGGTGCACTATAGTGTGATCCTCCTCGTAGTAAAGGGAGGCCAATGCCCAGCAGTGGAACTTTAAAAAATAGACTGAATTCGACGATTTCCTACGGCTCGACTAGTGTTGTACGTTAAAGGTAGATAAAAGCCCACGTAAACCTATACATATAATAAAATTGTAACGAAACCGAATCTGTACATTAAATATTTTTTGGAAAATCTTATTGAAATAGACATTATTATCAATATAGAGGCTGAATCTATAATTTTTAGAATTTTTGTCTGTCTGTCTGTCTGTTACCGCATCACAGAAAAACCACTGGAGGGATTTTGATGAAATTTGGTATGGTGATAACAGGTTATCCGGGCCAACATATAGGATACTTTTTACCGCGGGGAAATGTCTCATTTCTGAGAAAAATACAAAAAATGCAATGTAAGAGTATACTAAGTAATACGTAAAACCTAAGAATTTGGTTTTTGGTCATCTGAATGCGGGCGGAGCCGCGGGCAATGCTAGTCTGAGATAAATCTTTACTTCAAATTCACTTAAAACCGTTAAGCAGTTACATAAAATTGTAAAAACACACTCACTCACTCACTCACTCACTCACTTTTTTAAGCTAATTATTTAAGAGTTAGTGTGCCCCCTGGCTTCCTCTCAACTCAAGTTCTAAACCTCGCGCATCTTCGCTGTTAATAGGTTCTAATACCTATTCCGAAATGAGCCCTTGACCGCTAATGACTAACGAATTAAAAAGTAAAATATGTAAATTTTTTACAGTCAATTCGTGTGTAGATTGAGACGCTGTTTTAACTTTTAAAATATATTAATATTGATTGCGATATTTAATACAAACTACATTTTATGAATGCATCAAAATTAAACGAGTTATCAAATTTAACATTTTTATTTAACCTAGTCACAGACTCATAAGAATTCATGAACTGGCATTTAAATTAAACATCTATAATGTAAAAACTACCCAATTCAAAGATTATATGTACAAGATAGTTTGGATGAGTGGATGTTTGTCGATCGGGATGAAGTTTGGTACAGAGAAAGATTATAGTCTGGAATAGCACATATGTCACTTTACCCGTGGGATAGATCTGTTTTTGTTTTTTACTTATTTTTGATATTTGTATTACCTATTTTATAGTGGTTAGGAAATGTTAAAGGTCGCAAGGTTGATTCTCATTCATGATAGATACTGAGACTGGATGGCTGTTTCATACAAACATCCGCTACACCACATTTAAGTGTGCATAGAATTAAAATAAAGTTTAGTGGTTAGCATGATGTACAGATCTTATGTTTTTAGTGAGCTGAGTAAAGACACAGAGAAGTACTAGAAGTACTAGATATTATTTATTTAATTATTATTTCTATAATCATCTTACCTTCCCATACTGTGAACCAGCATCCAATATGGCCACTTTATCCCTCCCATTCGCCGTGCCATTGGCACTGCGGTACTGTCCCTCTGTACTGGCTGTGTGCATCTCGCCAACTCGCCAGCAGCACTGACAATTAAAAAAAAAACAATAATATGCTATGCTAATTAATTTATATACTTTATAGTCTACCCCTAACAAAGGATATCCTTACTAGACTATTTTTTTCATATTTAAATATTTGTATTATGAATTTTATTATACATTTATATATATATATATATATATATATATATATATATATATATATATATATTATACCTGTTTTTGAATAACACAGCTTTGTTTTAATATTCTACATTTTTTTCTTTTATAAAAAAAAAAGAAAAATATATCAAAATCTTGTCTCTTTATCTAATTGGTTACCAAAATGAATCTGGCAAATGGTGTTACAGGAATACTGTATGTACAAACAAAAGGGACAAGGGATAACAAAGGTGTTTGATATATTTTAGTAAGAAAATAGGAAACAGTAGAGGCAATGTAACAATAATAGTTAATATCAAACAAATAGAGCACCAGTTTTACTCATATTATATAATGTACTTACTATTTAAAAAAAATCTAGTCCATACTAATATTAAATGTGAAAGTGTGTTTGTTTGTTTGTTTGTCCTTCTTTCACGTCGAAACGGAGTGACGGATTGGTGTAATTTTTTGTCTGGAGATAGTTGGAGCGCTGGAGAGTGACATAGGCTACTCTTTACCGCGGGAGATTATCTAATTCCCACAGGAAAACACTTTATAATTCAATCCAAAAAATACCTATTTATGGTCGAAATTACTTGAAACTTCATATTAATACTCTTCAATAAAATTAAATAAATAAGTGTATTAGCATTTTTCGAAATTCATCCCATACGGGGGTAAAATAGGGGATGAAAGTTTGTATGAAAGTACCTTTTTACAGATTTTTTGGAGTTTTAGCGCGAGCGAAGCCGCGGGTTCTGCTAGTATTCTATATTTTCGATTATTTTTAAGTGCTTTTTGATATACTATTTACATTTCCTTTACAACAAAAGTTTATAAAGTATTTTCTCATAAGACAGAAACTTTGTTTATATATTTCAGACATAATAGTTCGCTTGATGCTACACATTTAAAGAATACTTTTAAATGCACTGTAGATAAAAATCTATTCTAATCTCACACAACTGAGTAAACATAAATTCATTACTGGAATCCCAACAGGTTCAACGCAACCTACTCAATATTTTATACTAACTTTACCTTATTCCATATATTCTTCAATTTAATCATTACAACACAATATATATACAAAACACATCACTACACAAAATGTCATTTTCACAGTCAAAAATCACAAGTCATACAAACACAATGGAACCAGTCATTATTTAAATAAAAACAATAAAAAAACAAAAGCAAAGAATATATGAGAATTGGTTGCAAGAATAAAGACTGAACACATTTGAGTTGTGAGTGTGAATGGTTATTTATAGAAAGCATCCCACATGATGCTAACATGCTAATAATCTATAAACACACTACACTATTACACATGACAGTGGAGGAGAAAGATTTCATTTTGCTTTACATTTCCAGTCTATTTTTTATACAATCAATACAAAATACAGTTTGTGCATGATTTTATAAATGGATATAATAAACCAATGGTATGACATGACAAAAGCTTGTTATAATTATTAAAACAAGCACTAAAGTAATAATGTAGAAATTAAAAAATAAAATTTATACATGAAATCTGATTATGCTTTATATTTCATTGAATTATTAATAAATTCAATGTCTCGGTTAAATGGTTTTCATATACAAAATAATAATATTTAATCATTAATATAAAGTTATTGATTGTTGTAAAACTTGTTACATTATTAAAATTTTATGTTCTTATAAATTTTAATAAAACAAAATAAAGGTTTTTTATTGACATATAAAAAAAATTAGAAAACGACTGTTCAATTATTTTTTTTATTATATAAATTTGTTAATCAAAAAAACTATTAAACAGGATACGATTTATATTATATAACAATTAGCAACTTACGATTTTTAATAATAATGTTCTTTTTCTCATTCTTTAAGATAAATGGCATAGAAATTTGCCGACATTTACTAAAAATATTCTTATCAGAAATTAAATCTTATATGAAAAAGCAGTTTAAGACAGCAAAATAAAATAATTGAATATATAAAATTTAATTTCTTCTGTTTAGAATCTATATATATAATCGAGAATTATTTATATCCATAGTATGTAACAGTCATCCTACAATAATTATAAGTATTCATTTTTAATATTAAAGTTTAAAACACAAGTAGTAATAATTACCTATTCAAAATATAAGATTATATCACTCTTGCAAGTGTTGATAGGTACTGAGGACACAACACTTATCTCATATATTATATTTGAAAAGGTTATAATAATAATCATTTTATCATCATAATATGATGAAATTTAAAAACAACATAGAGAATAATATATTACATGGCGCGACTTCATATTTGGTGCGCCAAAATATTACAAGACGTTTATAGGTTACGACTCGTACAAAAATAATTTTTACTTCGACAAGAATATTGCAAACACGAACCTTTCTGAATATACAAAACATGGTAGATATATATTAGTTGAACTGGTCATTTGAGGTGTTATTGTGAAGAATAAGATGAAAGATAATATGAATGATAACAATGCGATAATCTTATGCGTTTTTAGAAACAAGAAGACAGTGTAGTGTACACACCGGGCAACTATCGACATCATGTTGTTGTTTTGACAAAAACTATGACGACTTTCGAGATGGTTGGACTATGTACTAGAACTAAAATAATTATTATAATATCTAATTCATATAAAAATTAGTCGCAATGAAAAGGTAAAACGCATCTAAAACCGGGATTTGACATTACTTACATTCTGGGTCACGATGAGAGACACATTTTGCAAAGGACAAACTAAACCAATCTAAAACCAACGAACAAGTAAACTATTATTTAACTATCTTACCTGTAAATTATAATTTGAGGTATTAGAAGAAAATATTCATGAAAAACGTGAATAAATGTAATTCTCCATTCAGCACTACGAATACAAAATTTAGTACTGACAGGAGTCTCCAGGTGGCGTCAACTATTCTTTACTTGTCAATTATCTTAATATTAATAACGATTAAGATAAATATTCTATTTAATAAGTTAATTTAAAAATATAAAATGATTGTTAAAAATAAAAACGGTTCAATTTTATAGATTACTTTTGAAAAGTATAATAAATTAGTGTACACTACATTTTAACTTTGAATGCATCCGTTCATAGTTCTGCTCGTCATTGTGCTACTTCATTATACGCATATACTTTATAGAAGGATTGGGTTTTTTGCCTTATTTTGTATTTTTATTACATAACAAAGCAATTACAAGTCAACTTAAATTATTTTTACGATAATTATTTATAATGTTTCAAAGAAATAATGTTTCAAAAGACAAAAATATAAATAATATTTCAATTTACGCTTGAACTTTATTTTATTTTGACAACAATTTGACAATAGACAATACTAGTGGCTTAAAAAAATTAAAAAGTGAAACATAATTTGTGTTCGTCGCTTTGATAAGGGTTGAGACGGATTTATAAAATAATAAATCTCTAAAGTATTAAAATGCCGGACCATTTAGGTGATGATATGCGAAAAGTTAAAGATGATAAAGAGGAACCAGAAAAAGAGATAAAGTGTAAGTTACCTGTGTATTTAATGTGAATATAACCCTTAGCGTTTATTTTCTTATATTTATTAATTTTACTTATATTCCAGCGCTCGACGAAGGAGATATAGCACTTTTAAAATCTTATGTAAGTAAAAAACTCGACACGTATTCATTTTAAGAGGAGACATATTCTTTTCTTTAAATTGCAATGACTGGCATATTTTGGTGACTTGTTCTTCACAATATATAGTATTTTTATAGGGCCAGGGACAGTATACAAAAATAATTAAAGAAGTAGAAGATGGCATTCAAACTGTTATGAAAAGAGTCAATGAATTGACAGGTATTAAAGAGTCTGATACAGGACTTGCTCCTCCAGCATTATGGGATTTGGCTGCAGACAAACAAACACTTCAAAATGAACAGCCTTTACAAGTAAGTTGATTACTAATCATCATTATTACTACAATTATTTGTTTCTATGTGCCTATTATAACCTATTTATAAACTATGTGTTTACTTTTTTTAAATATGTAATGCAATATTGTAGTGCTAAATTATGTATTTTGGTTGTTTTACTAATTTGAGTTTTATATCAGGTTGCAAGGTGTACAAAAATCATAAATGCAGATTCAAATGATCCCAAATACATTATTAATGTAAAACAGTTTGCCAAATTTGTTGTTGATCTCGCTGATTCAGTAGCACCGACAGATATTGAAGAAGGAATGAGAGTTGGGTGAGTTTTAATATATCTTGATAAATGTTTATAATTATGATATTTTCCTGCTTTCTCTGTGACAATTCGTTAAATTTAATACACTTGTTCTAAAATTAAATTAAACTTATATTTTTCTTGTATAATAATATATATTTCTTTAGATTGACTTATACTTCTTACATTTTTCTACACTAATGACAATGTATATTATTTCTTTTTTTTAATTCTAAAAAAAATATATTCAACCTATTTTGATTTTTTAACTGCACTCTTCACTGATAAACTTACAATTCAAGTTAATTGTATTCATATTGATACAAATGTATGAACACACATTGACAACACATAAAAAAGTGGTTGTGTGCCTATTAAGGATTTATATTTTTACTGTTCAAAAATAAATAGCCTAAGATCCACAGGATTACTTTGTCTATCTGTTATTTAATGCCTCCGTGTTTAGTTTCCGGGAAATCAATTGTTTACTGCCATGCCAGCATGTTCGTGAACGTTGAAGCGATGAAATAAAAGGTGCTATCTATTAATTGTATATAGCACTGTTTGGTTTCTGTAAAAAAAATTATTTTGCCATATTTCAAAGTTCTAACTTTGGAAGGTAAAATTTTTGTTTGTGACAAGATAAGCAAATAGCTGGCACACCTCTCCAATATAGAAGTTCAATTACTTTCACTTGATAATATAAGTTATAATTATTGAGTTATTAAATTGAACAACATATTTGTACTATTCAGATATACATTTTCTCTATTACATGGTGGAATTTAATAAATTTTATTTTTTTTTTTAAATAATGGTTTTGTTTTTAAATAACCAGTTATAGATTCCTCATGGACTTCCTCAGTATGTAACTGATATTTAATTCAATTTTTAAAACTGTAAAAAGTGATGATTCAATAGTCTATTTGAATACAGTATTTTTTTTTTATTTGGTTTGTCTAAAAGCTGTCTATAATTAAGTTTTTCTTTTAATATACATATATATTTAATTAAATTCATTAAAGTATATCTAAGTAGAGCTAAACAAATTAACAATACATATTTAATTATATCATTCATATTGGCATCATTTAACTGATCAAATAAGAATTATTTAGAAAATAGCCAAAATTTGTTCCAATGAAGATTTTTTTTGCTAATATTAAAACAGTAGACACTGATTAAAAGGTGAATGTTCCTCATTATTTATTAGTCAATACAAATATTTGTTTGAAATGTGTACATCTGACCAGTAACATGGCACCACAGTATGTAATTTTACAATTGTTTATTTCTCGCAGTGTCGATCGCAACAAATATCAAATCCACATTCCATTACCACCCAAGATAGATCCCACTGTGACCATGATGCAAGTGGAGGAGAAACCAGATGTCACATACAGTGATGTGGGAGGCTGTAAGGAACAAATTGAAAAGTTAAGGGAAGTTGTGGAAACACCTTTATTACATGTTAGTGTTATTTTTTCATTTTAATAATAACCTCTCCTGTGTTAGAGAGAGATGGCCAATATGGCCGCATCTGTGTAGGTACTTATAAAATAAACAAATAATAAAAAAAAACCACCCCCCGGGGGCCAAAAATGACAAAATCTCTAAAGTTTTGTATGGGAGCTATATAAGTAACTTGTGTCGTTGGAATCGTTATGAAACAACCTAACACATTCAAAGATTGGTTTATTCTAGTTTTATGCAATATATTAGTAAATCGACCCTGAAGTCAGGGTACACCGATCTTACCAAAAATCTACCTTAAAATCTTTATAACTTAAAAATAGAACCATTATTTCAAATTTTACTATTCTCATTTTATAACTAATTACATTATCTCACATTTATAACAAAAAAGAACACACCTCCCCATATATTTTTTTCACCACACAAGGGTAGCAAAACAATAACCTGTTTTTTATTACCCGCGCGCGCGCCATAAAAAAAAAAAATATTTAACCTTCGATACCGAAAACAATGTAACTCGAGTGGCTTAGGCTAATAACTTTTTATATAATACGGAGCACGTACTTATAAAAGACGGCGTTTCAAGCGTTTCAAGTGTTTAGTTTACGATGACTCGAACTATAAACAAAGACCTTGAGATTTAGAGATAAGAAAACGGCCTCTCAAATTACGGCAATTATTTATAAATTCTTGGCATTGTTTATAAACACTAATGAATATTCTGAAATATGATTATAATAACAAATCGTTAAGCGCAATAAAAAGATAAGCTTCACTAGTCAAATATTTCTAATATAAGATATTGATTTAATATTTTAGAGACACATTTTAGATATGCCTCAAAAAACTTACATATACATATATTTTATTCTCTTTGCCAGCCGGAGAAATTTGTGAAGTTGGGAATCGAACCACCCAAGGGTGTGTTACTGTTCGGTCCCCCCGGCACGGGCAAGACGCTGTGCGCGCGGGCCGTCGCCAACCGGACCGACGCCTGCTTTATACGTGTTATTGGTAAGATACATCTGTACTAATATTATAAATGTGAAAATCTCTATGTGTTTGTAAGTTTGTTACGTCTTCACGTTGAAGTAGCTAGACAAATTTTAATGAAATTTAATACACAATACTCATTTAGATTTTGATCTGGGGTAACACATACGACGCACTGGAGTGAAGTGACACTAAGTTGCTAGTTTTGAATAAAACTATTTAAAAAATATAAAATATGGTAAGATCTAATTTTATATGGTCTAAGCTTGCCGATGTGAAGTTAGCACAAGTGGCGCCGCAATAACAAAATATCAGTTTAATTTCGAAAATCTCAGTCTTCTTTAAAAGTATTAGATTTTTTAAATAGTTGTTATTTTTTGTGTATATACAGGGTCATGGGACTGTTGTACTTTTATGCATACAATTCATTTTAAATTGTTTAATTCAAGTTTAAATTGTTAAACTTTACTTTTTGACGACACGTTTGCGTCAGTTTGTAGTGACCCTACCTGCTGTGCCAGCGGTCGCGGGTTCGAGTCCCGGTCCCGGTCCCGGGACATTCATTTGTGTGATGAGCACTTTTGTTTGTACTCCAGTCATGGGTGTTTATATTTATAATGTATATATATCTTAAATTATATAGTGTATCAACTATCTGGTATCCATAACACAAGCCTCGTAGCTTACCATGGAACAAGATGGTGCTGTGTGTTAATAATGTTCCAACATATTTATATATTTATTAAACTGGCCAAAAATACTTGCTTTTACATTCATAATATTAAGAACATGTCTGGAGAGTAAAGAAAGAAAGTCAACTATAAGCTTAGATGGCATTCTGATACAACTCTCCTACAGTAATTAGTCACATTGAACATCATTGCTATAACAACATGTTTTGTAGTTTAACAGCAATGCTACACAATGTGGGACAAACTAATCTTATTTATTTTTTGCCTTGTCACTTGTCTGTCTTGAGAATGCATTTTAAGTTAACTAAAATACGAAGTTAATAATACCATAATATTGTGTTAACTAAAAAGGTAAATTGACCTCCTAATCATTACAAAAATCTATTCTTCACCCCATAATAATTTTATATCGCATTTCAATTCGAGTCCATGTTTTTTTTTTGTATATGTATATGACATGCAAAAAAATATACTTGAATGTAGTAATTCCTTTTTTTTTAAAGTCGGTGAGTCCAATATCCTGGTATAGGTAACTTGACACAAAAAATGAGCACAGACCGAAAGAAAACTGTTGTTTCACATACACATGTATGTTACACAACCATAAACATCCCTTAGAAACATTATCCTACTTATTGTAATGTTGATGATGGATGTTTGTCACTCTTTCATGCAAAAATTACTTAACGGATTTTGATGAAACTTTACAGTAGTATAGCTTACAATCAGAGTAACACATAGGCTATAATTTAAAAAAATATAGATTAATACATAATTGAACTATGCATGCGTTGCCGCGGGAAAACGCTAGTTTTTAAATAATTTTTGTATATCATATAATTAAATACTTATTTATTTGATTAATTTGTTATTTTTTATATTACATACATTTAGGTTCGGAATTAGTCCAGAAATACGTAGGCGAGGGCGCGCGCATGGTGCGCGAACTGTTCGAAATGGCGCGCAGTAAGAAGGCATGCCTCATTTTCTTCGATGAAATCGACGCCATTGGTGGCGCTAGGTAATGTTAACACATTAATAAATAATAAATTAATATTTATTGACATTTTTTTCATGAATAATTGCATGTGTGTGTACATGTTTTTCGTATGTTATACTATTTAAAATTCTTAAATATTTTGCTCACACCTTAAAGATTTTTTTAAAGATATTTATAATTATGTAATTATTAATAAAAAAATATTTTTAGTTAATATTATACAAAAAATATTTTTGATATTTTCAAAATTTTATTTCTATAATAATGATGTGTTTTCTTTATATTTATTGTTGCCGGAGAGTAAAGTAAGAACGTCTTAGACAAGCTTACACGACTTTCTGATACGACTCTCCTAAGGAATTTGTACCACTCCGAATATTTTTTGTCATTTTAAATGCTTTTGACAATAAAATAGATTGTGGAACAGTTAGTTTATATTAGTTTTTAGATTTATTATTATTTTAAATCGCTATCGTCAGGATGAAATAATGTAAAATAACCACTTTCTACGAGTAATATACAATTATAAATACTACTGATTAATTATAATAATTATTTTTTTTTTTTAAACTAAAGTTGCCTTTTTTGAATCTTTTGTTTTCATAACCTTTGTGTCGTTATAATAAATATTGGTCTTTTACTTAAACAGAAGTATATAATTGATATTAAACATATTAGAGGAAGAGCCTTAGGCCATATTTTAAGTTTGTATTTTTTTTTTCAATATAATATTTATAAATATGAACGATAAAAAAATATGTAAATAATTATTTCTGGACAGATTCGATGACGGCGCGGGCGGCGACAACGAAGTGCAGAGAACTATGTTGGAACTCATCAACCAGCTCGATGGGTTTGATCCCAGAGGAAATATAAAGGTACAATATTGAAAAGAGCTTTTTTATATCTATACTAATATTATAAAGAGGTAAATTTTGTGAGTTTGTGACGTTGTAGAGGGTATTCTCTGGATCTACTGAACCGATTTAGATTAAATTTGGTAAGAAGATGGTTTTTTGACGCTGGGAAGGACATACGATACTTTTTATCCCGGAAATCATCACTTGAGTGGGTGAAAATGGTGATGAAAGTTTGTATACCGAATCAAGAATAGTTTGTTATATAGGGAAGGATATAAAATAGAGAATTAAAGATTTTAATTACGTTGTTATGATTTTTTTGACATGTTAACTAAAAATAAATGAATATTGTTTCTTTACTATATTTTGAATTACTACTAATCTTAAATTAATTTTTCGTTGAGGATTTTATTAACTTAACGTCTAATTATTACGGCTCATAAATTTGTTTCTAAATGCTATAGGAATTTTTCGCAAATTTATTTAAAAAAAAATATTTAAAACAAAATCGGCCAGGTGCTGATGGCCACCAACCGTCCGGACACGCTGGACCCGGCGCTGATGCGCCCCGGCCGCCTCGACCGCAAGGTGGAGTTCGGGCTGCCCGAGTTGGAGGGGCGCGCGCACATCTTCCGCATCCACGCGCGCTCCATGAGCGTCGAGCGCGACATACGCTTCGACCTGCTCGCCCGCCTCTGTCCCAACTCCACCGGCGCCGAAATCAGGTGATGGGAGGCCTGCTGGTTTTCTTTTTTTCTGGTTTTTTTTTCTTAATTTAATGAGAGTAAGGTGTTGTACAATCTGCCCGACGCCGAGATCAGGTGACAGGAGACTGCTGGCTTTCTTTTTTTTATTTAATGAGAGCAAGGTGGAGTTCTTTCTGTCTGTTCGAGTTTTTGAGAGCCGCGTACATCTCGACTGGTGCAGAAATAGATTAAGTTTGTATTTTTTTTTATTTAATGAGCGCAAGGTGGAGTTCTGTGTGTTCGAGCTTGAAAGCCGCGTCCATCTCGACTGGTGACGTTTGCCTTTTTTTATTTAATGAGTGGGAAGTGGAGTTCTGTCTGCTCGAGTTTGAGAGTCGCGTACATCTCGACTGGTGCTGAGGATTATATGTGATGTGTGTGTGTTTTTTTTTCTTTTTTTTTTTAATGAACGCAAGGTGAAGTTCGGTATGGCCCTTGCCCGCTAGAGAACCTCTCACATTTCGACTGGCGCTAGAGTTGGGTGGCGTAAATATTTTTTTTGAGCGTAAGGTGGAGTTCAGTCTGTCCGAGCTAGAGGGCCGTGTTATGATGTTAAAAGATGATGTGGCTTTATTCTAACCTAAGAAAAAAGTTACCTAAACGTAGCACGTTTAGATGATTTTTTTGTGAGATATTTATGTGAGGTAAAATATTATTGTTATATTTTTAGAATGCAATATATTTTACTTGCCATTTATTTACATTAATTAATTTAGAAACAATACTCAGTATAAATCTTATCTTAAACTTAGATTACTAGTTGCAATTAATTAATCATAATCATAAATAAGCCCATTTTTCCGACTGCGTACAACCTGATGCTTTTTAAGGTGCGTGTTAACAGGCTTCTCCTGGGCAAACTTGCTAGATCATAGACCTTATCTAAGCCTTCGAGCTAAGATGAAGGTCAAGAGTGAACCCATTTTTAATAAAAAAAAAACATTTCGCGCATTTTTCGAAAAATAATGACATGCAGGTTTCCTCACAATGTCTTCGTTCATTGAATTGGTATCTCCTTCTGTTTTTGAATTCTATTAAATAATTTACAGATCGGTATGTACGGAGGCGGGAATGTTCGCCATCCGCGCTCGTCGCAAGGTCGCCACGGAGAAGGACTTCCTCGAGGCTGTCAACAAGGTGATCAAATCTTACGCCAAGTTCTCCGCTACACCCAGATACATGACCTATAACTAGATTGTTTTATACACCCTAATATTGTGTTTATTGTATTAAAATAATAAATAAATAATTGTATGTTTTGTCGTTTTATTTACTGGTCAGGATGTTATTTTACTAATTACTATTTGTACGTGGGTTTATTTGCGTGGCGGGTAGATTCACAGGTAAAATAAACCTATTTATGCCAATGCCAATTTCATTGAAGTCCATTGAGCCCTTACAGCGTGATAGCACATAATAAAATTCTAACTGAGTCGAATCTGTACATGAAATATTTTCTGTAAAATGTTATCGAAATAGTCATTCTTGTCGATACAGAGGCCGAATCTATATTTTTTTATTTTTTGTCTGACCACATCACGGAAAAATCACTAGAGGGATTTTGATGAAATTTGGTATGATGATAGCTAGTTATCCTGGTCAACATAAAGGATACTTTTTACTGCGGGAAAATATCTCATCTCTGAGAAATCTATATTAAACGTTAAAACGTAAATAGGGAAGAAACGAGGGTGAGTCGCTAATAACATATTAATAGCGTTACATATCTATTTATATTTAGCAAAAAACCGATCATGATATCTGCAGTATATATAGTAGCGATATGAGGCTTTGGATATAATTGATCCGATAACATTAATTTTATTTAATTTAAGCCAACATTTGATTCAGCGTGTTACTCAACACTAATACAATTTGTTCATGCACACAAGAATTTCATTAAAATCTTTCAAATCGATTTCTAGTGATGCTCCACAAACAAACAAAAATAAACGAATTTTATTTCAATAATGTCCCAAAATTGTCCACAAAGCTTTAAAGAATACTAATTTTATAATTTAGTTTTCCAGTTAAATATGTTTTATTCTATTTATTACAAATTAAAATAAATGCTAGGGCTCACAGGGTTTGAAATCAAATCATCGAAAATGTGCGAAATCTTGATAACTATTTCAAAACATTTCTCGTCTTTCTGCTCTTGCACGATAAGAATATATTTATATTACGATTTATTAAGTAACTCAAAGGTGATATGGATAAAGTGATAAAAATTGTGTATATCTAAGTAATTTAAAAAATTGCGCTTCGTTTCAATAAATCATATTTGAAATATAATAATTAAAATAAAATATTTAAATAAAAATATATTTTCTTTATACTGACAACATCGATTTTATTATTTACATTTCAAATCAGCCGTTTCTCAAAGCGGGTACTTGCAAATAAACTAAGCCAAATCGTTACACAAAAATTTAACACTTAAAAAAATAGAATTGAATTGAAGTAAGAGTTATCGCTGCCGCTTATTTTTGTAAATTATAACGAAATCTTGTATTGTTTTGGTTAACGTTTAATATAAAATAAAATACATACCTACATGATACATATATTATATTGAGCTTCTAGATCTAAAGATTTCTCACGAAATAAATCATGTCAAAATCGGTAAGTTTTTTATTTGTTATATATTTTTATACATAACTGTGAGCCGACTGGGTTAGTTGCCGGAACCCACTATGTGGATAGCACAATACCGATCGTCGTGGAAGTCTTTGAAGGAGGCCTATACACCCACAATAGTGTACGAGATGAGATCTTTCGACTCAGATGACGATGATGACGTAAATAAATAGTTATAAAAAATATTTTATTAAATTAAAATCATTGTAACGCTTTTAGGATGCATATACAGATGTCGTGGAGCTGTGTGCGCTGTTACAATGCCTTGGATTTCATATAAAATCGTTGGATATCACCGACGGTAATGTCAGCCAAGATGGAGGAACGCGCACCGTCATTATCAATTGCCAGGTTTCTTTGTCAAATTATAAAATAAAGCCATTATCGGCCTTAATAATTTCTTTATTTATTCTATTAAAGCATATGGCCACAAGGTACTTAGAGCTTTTATTCAGTTTATTGATGTCCAAAAATTTTTTTAAGGTATATTCATCAATCATTCAGTCACTCTATGCTTTCAGATTCGTTCAAAAAATAATAATTTCCTTTTTATTACTTTTATATACCTAAATGAATTGTTCTGTGTTGATTTGTGCGTTATTATTGAATACTAGCGACTCACCCTCGCTTCGCTCGGGTTCGCCCCAAGGTACATTTTGATTTTTTTGAGCGGAAACCTAATCCTTTTACTAAAATAAAAGTATCCTAAGTTACTCCTTATAACATCAACTACCTGCCAGTGAAAGTCCCGTCAAAATCGGCCCAACCGTTTCGAAGATTAGCCGGAACAAACAGACATACAAACAAACAAAAAAATTAAAAATTGTGTTTTTCTTATAGATACCGTATATAATTCCATATGCATTTAATAAAAAGCTGTTATTTTCACATTACAAACAGAGACTTCAATTTTATTTATCTGTTTAGACTATTTATCTTATTGTACGAATAATAAAATCCAATAATTTAATGCACAGTAATATATGTTTATAATATATTAGGCGTCAGGTTTCCACGTAGTAATGGAGAGTGCGAATTTGACGTGTTCTTGTCCGAGTGCTCCCAATCAACAGAACAGTAGTTTTTGGCAAGTATCTGGTATGACTGGCGGGAAACAGTATAGTAAGGTAAAGTTTCATGCATTTTGTATGAGACATTTTTTATTTATTAAAAATATTAATAATATCTTTAGATGACTTTGAGGAAATCGCATCATTATTTTTATTATAGATAGATATTTATTAATTTTCACCATTACTTTTTAAAATCTAAGTATACCTACTAATAAAATTGTAACTAAGCCAAATCTGTACCTACATTAAATATTTTTTGGAAAATATTGTTGAAATAAACATCGATACAGAGGCCGAATCTATAGTTTTTAGTATTTTTGTCTGTCTGTCGTGTCTGTCTGTTACCGCATCACAGGAAAACCACTGGAGGGATTTTGATGAAATTTGGTATGGTGATAGCTGGTTATCCGGGTCAACATATAGGATACTTTTTACCGCGGGAAAATATGTTATTTCTGAGAAAAAATACAAAAACTGCAATGTAAGAGTATACTAATATGTAAAACCTAAGAATTTGGTTTTTGTCATCTGAACGCCGGCGGAGCCGCCGGCAATGCTAGTTTAAAATAAGTTACTGAAATTAAAATTAAGTTTTATATTTTATATACAAACAAGAATTTCATTTTGAAACTTCTATGTAGGAATATGGTAGCGGCCTTCTAGGTTCTCTACCAAAAGCTCACAGAGAGCGTCTAACAAAGGAACTGCAAGAAATAGTGCGTTGTATCAAAGAGCACAATGAGTCTGATGGAAGTAATAAGGAGGGTATAGGCAATAAATCCGCAAGCATGATCGAGTTAAAAACGCCTGAAAAAAGGTAACTGAAAACATTTTTGATACCTAAGTATTATTTTTTGTCTTACGGAGGGATATCTGTACATATAATAAAATTCTAACTGAGCCGAATCTGTACATGAAATATTTTTTGAAAAAAGACATTATTATCGATACAGAGATCGAATCTATAGTTTTTAGAATTTTTGTCTGTCTGTCTGTCTGTCTGTTACCGCATCACGGAAAAACCACTGGAGGGATTTTAATGAAATTTGGTATGATGATAGCTGGTTATCCGGGTCAACATATAGAGTACTTTTTACCGTGGGAAAATATCTCATTTCTAAGAAAAAATACAAAAACTGCAATATAAGATTATACTAATATGTAAAACCTAAGAATTTGGTTTTTAGTCATCTGAACGCAGGCGGAGCCGCGGGCAATGCTAGTACTTAATAAATACCAACAATCTCAAAAGTGTGATAAAGTAAGGTTTAGGTACCTGTTGTAGCACTTGTGTCTTCATTACAATACTTGGCCCTAAGCTGTGGGTTTGATTTCTGCATTAGATGAACGCTTGTATTGCGAATTACTTTTTTATAACTAATCTATATAAGTAAAGCATACTAGAAAGGTTCTAGCAGTAGGTACGTATCCTACACTATACTGATCAAAAATTTTAACCATTTCTTTTAAGGCTTTCCCAAATAAAATCCGAAATGCCAACTCGTCACCGTTCCTTAGACACGCTGACCACCGGCGCGGAGGACCAGCTCCCCGCGCCGGGCCCGCTGCAGAAACAACATACTGAAGACAATAGAAATACTAAAAAGGTTCTAAATAATTTTTTTGTCACGTATTTTTATAATTATATAATATTAAAGTCATTTGAAATTGGGAGTCCTGAGATGAATACCACTACCTATTTCTTAAATATTTTAGCGTCTAATTAGATATGTGCACATATTAAAATATATTAAAAAAAATATTAATAATATTTAAAAATAGTTACAGTTAATGTGTCAAAGGCAAAGTACGTACACATTGTCTTCCACTCCTGGAAGCGCAAGGCGACGAAATAAAACATCTAGGTAGGTAATAGGTTTACATTATACCTAGTATCTAAGTATAGTGCCGTAACTGATTGAAAAAACGAAGTAGGTATCTATAATCTAATTTGTAGGACCTATATTAATATAAATTTAACGATAGAAAATTTTTGACATTTTCTGAAACTCTTTACCTCTTTACTTCTTAAAAGTGGTGATACCTAAAGTTTTTATAACAAAAAAAAGTACGACGCAAGCACTTTATTATGTGTTATTCTTTAGATGCGTATATATTTATTAAACAAATATTTAAATTTAAAAAGTTATTTTGTCTTTCAAAGATGTATGGTTGTGCTTTCAGTCCAATACAAACGCCATCAAATACCGTACTTGAGAGTTTGATGGCTGCGGAGAAAACAGCAGAAGAACTCCGGAACAGATTATCTAATGTCATAAAAGAATTCATTGAAGACAATAAACTCGATTCCTCCATGTCTTCTCTAGCACTGGACGTCTCAAAAATATCAGTTTTAAAAGTAATTATCAAATTTTCTTTACAACACGCTTTTATAAGCTACTAGCGACTCACCCTCGCTCCGCTCGGGTTCGTCCCTACTTACGTTTTAACGTTTAGTATAGATTTCTGAGAAATGAGATATTTTCCCGCAGTAAAAAGTAAAGTATCCTATATGTGGACCCGGATAACCAGTTATCGTCATACCAAATTTCATTAAAATCCCTCTAGTGGTTTTTCCGTGATGCGGTAACAGACAGGCAGACAAAAATTCTAAAAACTATAGATTCGATCTCTGTATCGATAATAATATCTATTTCAATAAGATTTCCTTAAAAATATTAATGTACAGATTCGGGTCAGTTACAATTTTGTTATATGTAATAGATAAGTTGCCATTAAGTAGAGTGTTTCATTAATAGATTATATAGACCTTTTATTTGATATAGTCATAACTGCAAAAACTTTTACTACCTACCCACTTTTCAGGGCTCAGACTGTTCGAAGCCACAATTTGCATCAAGTCCTAATCTATCGGGCATAGGCGTTCAAGATGACTTCGCGAGAAGATTTAAGCGTGTTGACAGTGCGTCTACGTCCAACTTAGCGCCAAAATCTGCGTCAAAAGACGGAAAAACTTCCAAACTACGAAGGATATCTCCAAATTTGTTCAAACTGAGGAGCAGCCCTAGTGTAGCTAAGAGCGATAAAGGAAAATCTAATGACAATAAGAGTAGCAAGTTAAATAGTAAGTCTTTCCAACGTGTATATGAAATTAACATATAAGTAAATGTTATTGAATTACCGCGTTAGCGGTGATTATATTTCTCTTGTGGAGTTTCAACACTAACGAAAACGTAATAATAATAATTAATAAGTAATTTTATAATTTACACTAACAATTGTAATTATTACCGGATATGGATACTTTGATCTATATTTTCATAAAATTACTTATATTTAGACTGCACACTACGATTTTTAACACGCCGTCGACGCGCGTATCAGGGACTTAAGGCCGCTATAATCATAACTTAGTCTATGGATGTTTATAAAAGTGTTATTATATTATAAAAGGCATTTTAAGCGTTCATTACTTCCGGAAACCGTTACCGAGGAAATCTAATTTCCGACTCTCCAATAGCAGATTTAGTGGAAATATATATAGAGCACTAAAGTGCCAAAATTTATTCTTTTTTTTCAGGTTTATTTAAACCTAAAATTGTAGTACCAGTGCGGACAACCAAAACAACTACCGACGCGAGTCCCAACGTCAGTGCTTCAAGGAAGAAATTTAGTAACGTAAAATCTACAATCCCCAGACCTGCTTCTAAG
The DNA here is from genome assembly GCA_947093115.1 of Brenthis daphne. Classification (NCBI taxonomy): domain Eukaryota; kingdom Metazoa; phylum Arthropoda; class Insecta; order Lepidoptera; family Nymphalidae; genus Brenthis; species Brenthis daphne. The sequence continues at coordinate 4,043,072 of OX352474.1, read as the reverse complement.
AAAGAATAGTTCAAATACTTTGTTAATTTATAATAGCTGACTAAGTAAAATAAATTTAAATTTTAAATAAAATTTATTCCAATTTATTTAAAATATCTTCACTCTTGTACATAACACAATAATAGAAAATCTATTACAATATTAAAAAAATATTTCTTGTTAAAATATTATACTGAACGCACACAATATTTTAGTGTAAATTCATTTTAATGTTAATATATTTAGATTAACCAAAAATAAGTTCAATCTTTGAAACATAAATCGAAAATCCTTTAGAATTCCGTAATATAAAAATACACTATACATAATTTTTGACAAAACGTTCTAAAAGTAATTCACTATGAAAGTTTCCTTAAAAAGGTCCAGACTTAATCCTCAGATCCATCGGAATTACTACAACTATGTATAAGTTTTTCAACTTCCCTTTCTAAAGTATCATTTCGTTCACTCTTTCTCTTTGACTTAGAACTTACATTTTCATTACAGATTTTATGACTTTTTCTAGTTTTAGACGACGATTTTTTTTTACTTTCATTTGAATATGTGGCTGCAGCAGAATGCATTATGCTTTCTATCAAATCGTCTTTTATTTCGTTTTTACTATGGTCTCCTCTATTTCGTGAATTACTCGATATTTTCTTTTTAAAATTATTACTTGTCACAAAGGCGCTACATTCTTCTAATTCTCCCTGCGAACTACTATCAAAATCTAAATCAGAAAGATTTTCGGCTTTAACCCTTTTATTTATTTCTTCTTCCTGACATTTTCTCGTAAGTTCTTTAAGAGTACATTTTTCTTTTTTGTGACAATTCATTTGGTCTTTCTTTGCTAACTTTAGACAAATCGTCGCCTTTGGATAGCCACTAAACTGTTGATAACAACTTCCCTTGTCTAGGGCCACAAACGAATTAAAAAATCGTCTGGGATGTATATCTTCAGGCGTATCGTTAAGCATCATGTAAGCTTTCTTCAAAAAAGTTTTCTTATCTATAGGATTCTGCATATGAAAAAAATTTTCAATCTGTTCATGACTGTGCAATCTTCTAAGAGCATTCTTTTGAACAATATTATAAGAAACTATGGCCATAAGTATAAAAGCTGGCTCATTACTAAGGATATGATCCCAAAGTATTAGCCATTCAGAGCATGTAAGTACTTCACTGAATGCAGTTTCTAAAATTTTCAAAGCATATATTTGACTAGTAACACCTAACTCACAAAAATGGTCTAACAATTGTGAGTCATGTTCCGCTAGAATATTTTCAACCATTGCCAAAATACTAATTGGAGGAAAGGGTGCATACTCAAACCAAAGCTGACACTGATTTAGTAGAACTGTGGCTACACATTCAAATAATAAAAGAGGATCTTTTTGAAGTACTTTTACAAATGGGAATACAAAACTAGGCAGAAATTTCATTACACCAAATAGCGGGCACCAGTGTGCAAGACAAGAAAGTAGCCTTTTTAAATTTTTTAATGTAATTGAATTATGTATTGTAAATTGTTTTTCAATATCTTTATATGCTGCATGAATTCCCTTATCCACTAAAGATGAATAAGCTATTTTATTCCTTGGAGTTACTAAAAGAGATCTCCAAATGATTGAGCGGAACTTGTCAGGGTATTCTCCATATTGCATCAATATTCTTCTCAATCTGGCACTATCCATACATTTTCTCATCCTTTGTTCAATTTCCTCTCTTTTATGTGAATCTACACTTTTAGAAATCATAGAAGAACAAGGTAGTTCTTTCTTAACTGTTTCAATAGGACATTGTTTTAAATCCATTACATGAGAAGTATTGTAAATATTAACTTCTCCTTGTTGTAAAATACAAAGAAAGTATTTCCCAGTAGGGCTCACAACAAACTTTCTAATACCTGAAGAATCTGGTTGTATAGTATGTAAAACTTTAAGAGATTCTAAATCTAGAAAATATAATTTGCAGTCACTACTTAATAATGCCAGTATTTTATTACTGCCACCATCAAACATTTGTGGAATAAAAGACACTTGTTGTACTCCTGAAATCTTATATTTAAGTAAATTAATAAATTTCAATGCCTTCCAAGTGTCCATACTGAAAAGGATCAATATTGGAGCCAGACCTGCCATGGCCATTGCTCTACCATTCATTGTAAATGCAACATTTTTTAAATGTTTCAATTCACTTGGTATAATTTGTTTCACTGATTTCATTGTTTCATGTCTCCATATTTGAACAGTGTCATTTTGAAAACAAGCTACTAAGTAGTCACCAGCAGGTGTAAATAATATTTGCTGAATTTGAGCACCTGAGTATGTGTTAAGAGTAAAATATTTTGTATAATTTTTAAGTTCCCATAAAATTGCCTCTACTGAACTAGCAGTAAGTAAGTTATTGATTTTGTTGTTGGAAAAGGAGATGTGTTTAATTGGTGCGGTATGTCCAAGCAAGGAGAACCTATGTTTACCAGTTTCAGAATCTATAAAATTAATCTCAAATTTCTTGACAATAGCAACGACGAGTGTATCAAGAGCATGGGGAACAAATTGCAGCGCAGAACACGGTCCTTGATTAGGTAATTTCCAAAATTTTAAATCTGCAAAATCTAATACAAAAATATTTCCTACGTTATCAGCGCATGCTAGCTTATCGTGAGTATCTTCAAAAATACCAATAGAAAATCGGATACGTCGAGTTTCTCCGTTTGATGCACGAATTGTATGGTGAAGTTGCAATATGACTCCATCTTTTGGCTTCGATTTCAACTTAATATCATATTTTTCTATATTATCGCCTTGATTATCAGGTTCCATTTGTAAATTTTATTATTTGAGTTTAAAATTACACTCAATTTCAAAGGAAATCATCTTAACTCCTCTAATTGTTATAATAATTTAAAATTTGGCGGAGTTTCAAATCAAAACAAAAACAATCTGTCAACTTTGTCGTTTCTCATTAGGTCTAGATATTTTTAAAGTGTTTCTCACTAACAAAATACAAAAATGAAAATAAGGTATAGGATACACTTACCAAAAGTACTTTCAATTATTTTTAAAATATACTTTCTAAAAACTATAAAATCGAAAAAAAGTAAATGTAAGCATTTATAACGGCTATTTAATATGTTGTTTCATTTAGCCCATACTTTGTTTAGTCACGTATAGTAACTTTATTGTAAGATCGTGAACATCTTTGTAGCGATCTCCAAGCAGTCTACAATCACTAGTTTTTCCGGTTGGTAATTACTGGTAACAGGATGTTTAACAAACACCAGTATATTCAGGCTATTCCCGTATCATAGGCAAATACAAAACAAGTGACATATTATACACTAAGCTACTTCTCAACAAGTTGTAGTGTTTATAGAGCGGAACTGCTACACTGAAGGGATAAGTTTTGGTTGGCTTTATATTACTATATTATTTAGTTCCTACTATCTTCTGCTTACGACTTTACATGCACATAATAAATTAACGCAACAACATGATCCTCCACTTACTGTTAAGCCATATACATAGGGAAAGTTTAAAACGTATCTAGTACTACTCTTATTACTTATTAGTTATTCCTAAAGTAATAAAAGATATTTCTCTTGTTAGTTTATGTCAAGGAAGTTTAATATTATTCAAATATTAAGGTAGACAGAAATAAACATAATATATAGGTATGTAACAGACTAATGTAATAGCTCAAAGTTCATGACACGATCAGATTTAAAAAAAAAATGCATCGATGCAGTAACCGCACCAAAAAAATGTTTGATTATTTGATTTTATTATATTACCTGTATAATATTATAAAGCATGAAATCGAAAAAGTAATTATAGCTCGTTTAGTAACTTGCTTCATTTATTACAACTCACTTGCTATCTCTGATTAAAGCGGTATGAATGTAAGTACTTATAAACAAATAAAGGTTAAAATAAATACATTGTATAAATTGTCATATCAAAGTAGCTGCGACTGGCGACCTTGACTTCACAAAGAATCCAGTCTGTGTTCACCGGCCGGCGACCAAACTCGTTATACTACCTTATTTCCATAAAGAACGTAAAATAGAAATACGCATTAAAGACGACACTTTTAAAGTGAAACTCCGAGAAAACTGACGTGCCTGGAAAAATGAAGTCTTTTATAGAATATCCTGCGAATACTGATTTTCCTATAGAGAATTTGCCTTACGGTGTATTTACATCATCTAAAAATGTAAGTGCAGATTAAAAATCTTGTTTCGTTACTGTTTGACGTTTGCTATCAAAATGTGTTTTTTTTTTATAACTTTGAATGACCTTTATTCTGTAAGAATTATGAATGAATTTTGATGAGCAATTTGTTATCAACGGGATTTCTTTGCACTAATCTTTATTGGGTACTTTATTTTTTGTGTGTGAAAAAATGTTTTATTATGTTAAATACTTAATTGACACTACCAATTTAAAAATATTAAGCAATGTTAAGCATTGAAATACAAGCGTACTTTAATAGCGTCACGATAAAAGGCCGGAAGTTTTCAAATGAATACATGCTATATAATTTACATAGCTGACTATCATTATCATAGATTTCTAGATATTACACTATTTAAATTTAGAGTTTACTATTATTAACTATATTTCTCAAGTATGACTTGATTGAAACGTTTGTGGAATATTTTAATTACGAAAATTTTAAAAGTAGGTATGCCAAATAACAATCTTAGGGAGATATTAATTACGTGAGACAATTTTGGCGATTTTTTGACCCCCTTTCCCTCCTTGGTAAGATTTCGTGAGATCTTGCTCGAACCACTACCCCCTCCCATAATCTCACGTGAGATTTTTTTAAAAGGGTATTTGCAATGTAAATGAGTTAATTAATCTGTGCTTCGATTACATTAGATTTATAAAAAAAAAAGCAATTTTCTTAAAAGTTTTTTTTTATTTTTGTTTATTTAAGACTAGTATTTAAGACTTTTAATGACGTAGCATAGAATCACAATGAGAAAATCTATACTTAAAACTGTAGAGGTCGAGGGTCTGTACACAGAAAAAATGCTAAAAACCGAGTCAGGGGGATGTGAGAACACAGAAGAGAAATAGAAAAAATCCATTTTTTTTTTCAAATTTTTTGTTTCTCTGTATGTTTGTACGGGCTAATCTCTGAAACTGTTGGACCGATTTAAATGAAATTTTGCATGGTGGTACCTTATATCAACATCTTAGATACCTTTCATCCCGTCAACATTTTAGATACCTTTCATCACGGAAAATTAAAGAGTTAAAAAACTATAATAACTTATACTACTATAGTAGCTTAGTATACAAAAACTGCTGATTGGATTTTAATGAAACGTTACTATAATATAGTTCATACATCAGAATAACAAATAGGCTACTTTTTATTCCGGAAAAATGTACGGTTCCCGTGGGATATATTTGTTTTTGTTTGCCTAGAGGCGAACCCGCTAGTCAAACAATAAAATACTTAAATGAGAATTATTAAAATTCGTCAAAGAATATTATAATATAATATATTTATTGAATGTTAAGAAATATTTGTTCATATTTGATAAATGAATGAATTGTTTCCAAAAATGTATTTATTAATAGTTAATAAATTCTTCTATCAGTGCATAAACCTCAATGAATATTATTATTTATGATTTAGCCATATTTTAGTGGAGAAACATTGTTTACTTAACCCAACTTTCTCGCAATTTGACACTTTTTCTTACGGAAAAAAATTACGTGATATTTGCCGAGACGACCCTCTCCCCACGTGAGATTGAGTGAGGTTTTACTACTTAGTTAACAGTTAACGCACTGCACTATTAAAATAAATTACTAACCTACATAATACTTAACAATGTAAGCTTTATTTTTCCGAAATATTATCAATCAATCAATCATCTTATCACCGTCCACTGCTGAACAAAAGCATTTTTTTTTAACGTTGGAAAATGCATTTACGCACGAAGTGTGGGACTCACCGTTAAGCCAGTACTACCCACTAAAACCCAACAAAACCTTCCCCCGTCTTAATGAGGCGTCGCAGGATCGCTTACGCATTCAACTACGACGCCCCGACGGCAAGTCTGCCGAAGCAGACCACAACAACCATGGGGTTGCTCCAAGGTCCACTCTGCTATCAGAGAAGTACCAGGAGCAACCCGCATGGTACACCGCCCTCCGAAGAGCGCCGCCTCCCACCACCGGGCTGTATTATCGGGCACTACTAAGCCCCCCACCACGACAAGGTGAACGCACGTTTTAACAAAGGCATCCCCCAATGAGCGGCAACCATCCCGGTCATGGGCAGCCCGCATCCATCCACTGCCAGCCACGTTTCTTAGGCCATCTGTCCATCGTGCTGCAGGACGTCCTACACTACGCTTGCCTAAACGCAGCCCACTTCCACTTCAGCCACTTTGTCTGCGCGCAATGTCGGTTATTTTAGTTCTCTGGCGAATGACTTCATTCCGAATTCTGTCTACCAGAGAAACTCCAAGCATCACGCGTTCCATTGCTTGGCGTGCGACCTTGAATTTGTGGACCAGCTCTACGGTGAGTGTCCACGTTTCGGCTCCGTATGTCATTACGGGTAGGACACACCGGTTAAATATCTTGGTCTTAAGAAATTGTTGGATAAATGACTCTAGAATATGACGAAGCTTTCCAAACGCCGCCCAGCCCAAGCGTATTCTTCATTTAGCCTCCTTCTCAAAGTTGTGCCGGCCGAGTTGTGTAGTTTGGCCAAGATATACGTATTCCTGTACAACTTCAAGAACACCGCCATTCACGATCACTGGTCTCGGGGATACATGACAATTCGACATGATTTTGATCTTGTCGAAATTCATCCTGAGACCCACCCGCTTTGAAGAATCGCCTAGGCTGTTTAGCATTTCTTCCAGAGTCTCTGGCATGATGACTATGTCATCGGCAAATCGCAGCTGTGTCATATAACTACACTTCACATGTCACTACCGCGCTCACGCGCTCTCCTCGCATATACTCAGCGTCAACAAAGGTACATCTTCTGAATAACCCATCAGTGATATGCACCTGCAATCTTTTTTTAAATGTTGCCTAAAGTCATATCTCTAGAGGTTTTTATTTTTATTTTTTCGATATCTTATTTCGTTTTTGAGATATGATTTTTTTTCTGACCGAAACCGAGCGAAAAGGGACCGATGTTATATACGAGAAATATTATATCTATATCAAAAGTAAAGGTATGACTATCATAGAATTAACTATCCGAGACTCAAGGTTTTACGAACGGGTGCTATTAACATCCTTAACTAGATGGAATATAATATTGTATTTTACCTTAAAATTATTAGTAGATAAAGTAATTTTTATCAGTAAACTGTGCGTTTAACAGCAAAATAATGAGTTGCGTACTCATGTAACGTACCCTCAGTAAGACGAAGAAAGGAATTTTGAAAATAACTTCAGTAAGGTGGACAAATCTGTACATAAAGCTAAGAAGCTTGTAATTATTTTGTTTGGAAGCGCTAATCTCTGAAACTATCAGTCCTATTTGCTAAATTATTTTTGCATCTTTTATGTAGTCTATTTATTGACGAAGGTTTTAGGTTTACAACAACAACTACAAACGTTAAGACCAGAACGATAATAAATAGGATTTACGAGCAAAACCGCAGGCAAACGATAGTATTGGATAAAAGTATTTAGAAATTCGTGATTACTTTCGGCAAAGGAGCGCCTATACCTGATTCATAAATTACATGTTATGTATATAATATTTAAATTATATTGTTTACAGGCCCAGAAGCATATTGGAGTGGCGATCGGAGAATGGATTCTAGATCTAAACGCAATTTCGCATTTATTTACCGGACCGCTTTTGAAAGATAAGCAACATGTTTTTAAGGTCTGTTTTTAATTAATTGCATTACTTGTTATGTTAATTATTAGTAGCGTTAGAAGGTTTATTTACTTGTTATTGTTATTAAAATCTATTTCACAATATTTTGTATTGCGAAACAATAAACAATTCAGTTTTCCAGCTTAAGACGTTATTTATTTTTTAAGTTTAAAAGTATTAGTTGTTTTCAATATTAACTTTTTTAAATTATTACAGGAGGCAAAACTAAATGCGTTTATGGGCCTAACTAAGCCACATTGGATTGAAGCCAGAAATACAATTCAGAAACTTCTTGATGTCAGTAATACCAAACTGCAAAATGATAAAGACTTGCGACAGAAGTAATTATTTCAATTTTTTAATTTATCTTACTGAAAATTACATTAGACTGAGATATTTATTATAATATAGTACCTATCTTAACTAATATTATAAATGCTAAAGTATATATGTCGATCTATTCTTTCACGCAGCATTTGAGCAACGAGTTGTAATTTTTGGCACATATACATAGATATATTTAATAGCATAGGCTTGTAATGCTGTAAAGCTATATAGTAAATATCGCTGAACATATTCCATGCGATTGCGAAAGTTCGTATATTTGTTTATGTTTGTTATTTTCTCATGTTGAAACGTCTGAACGGATTTAGATAAAATTTAGTACACATAAAAATTATGAGTTGGGGTAACATAAGCTACTGTTAGTGGGCCTATGGCTAACCCCACGGCGAAGGGTGCGATAATAGAAGCGCGACGGTGGCACCATACCAAAAAGTTCATCAGAACACTCTCCATTGTATAGATTATAGAAAACACACTGCCAACATCTCTCCGAAGGCTTAGAGTTTCTAAGTCGTCTGTGAGTATGGGATCGTCGACCATACGAACTGCCCCGCGTTAGATAGAGTCAAATGGAAGAAGCTGGTATTGGGGGGCGCTATCCCAGAGATGAGAACAGAGAGGGCGGACCTGTGCTTTATAAAGCGATGCCCTGACGTGAAATACTGTTTCGCTCTGTTAAGCACACTCATTTTTTTTGAAGCCAATTTGGCTTTTTCTTCCAGATGACATCTAAATTGGATGTCGCTCGATATTTCGACCCCTAAGATCCCGATACTCTTACTGATGTTAAGAGGAGTGTTCTGGAACTTTAACGCTATAATAAATGGGTATTTTTTAGTGGTGAACGCACAAACTTATACGCTCCATTGTAAAACAGTCTCTATTAAAATACTTACATATTTTCTATTCTATTTATAAATATGTAGGTATATTCTGTAATTATTATTATAAAAAAATAATAAGAAAAAAACAAATATTAACGAAACTCTATTTTTTCTTTATTTTACTTCATATTTGGTTATAGGTTTTTATTAATTATGAATTCTAATATTAACGTAGATATTTCACATTGGTCGGGCGTCCCGTAACGGCTAACTTTTTTTATTACAAAGGAAATCGCTATTTCTTTTTTTTAGCAATTTCCCCGTAAGCTCTTTGTGTATGAAACCAAAAAAATTAAGTTTAATCATAGTAAGGGTGACGTCACTATATACCTAAGCATGGTTCACAGTTTTACGATGTATTTTAAAGGTTTGACTTTAATATACTAACTTCTACCACACACAGGCTTTAAAGCGGCCGCACTATGAGGTTTCAGTTCTTATTGAATTCTTAGCTTTTAGAAAAAAAAACATTCTATTTCTTTTTAATGTAATACAATGCAAATAGTAATACATTCAATACCTAAAATCTTTCGCTATTCTTATTTCAGGGCATTTATTAAGCAAAGCGATGCTACTATGCATGTTCCGGCTGAAATCGGTGACTATACAGATTTCTACTCTTCGATTCACCATGCCACTAATGTCGGCATCATGTTCAGAAGCAAGGAAAATGCCCTTATGCCAAACTGGTAACTGCAAAACTTGTTATAACAATAATAACTTTAATGATATAGAAGAATTAATTAATATCTATAGTTTTGATTTAATTTTTTTAACGGCACAATTGGTATTTTATTATGAGAAAGGACAATACCGTAAAATTTACAAATATGCTTAATTATTTCAATATGTACATTTTTTTTTACATTCAGTGTACATTTAAATAATAAATACATTCTTTTTATTTAATAAATATGTCTTGTCTTCTATAGTTATCGATAATAATATCATTTTTCCATTGTTTTCAGGAAATATATACCAGTGGGATACCACGGTCGGTCCAGCTCCATTGTTATATCGGGGACACCCATAACAAGACCTTTGGGCCAAACTCTGCCTGTTGAAGGTAATGTATTGATTGCAAGCAAAAACAACTATTTAGACTAAAAATCTTTAATTTCTTCTAACGCTAAATAGTAAATGTGACCTGATTATTTTATTTTTAGGAGCTGATCCTCATTTTGGTCCTTGTCGGTTGATGGACTTCGAACTGGAAATGGCTTGCTTTGTTGGAGGCCCACCGACTGCTCTCGGAGAGCGAGTCACCGCCAAACAAGCTGAAGAACGTATTTTCGGATTCGTTCTTATGAATGATTGGAGCGGTTCGTGCATCATTATTCCACTAGGATAAATTATAGCTAAATAATATATTTTAGATATTACTTGGGTATTTTTAGTTAAATAGAAATATTTGTTCTTTGTTTAGATACTCCTCAGTCATAATAAGTACGATTTTGTGTATTTAATTAATATAATTTATTTCAGCGCGTGATATTCAAAAATGGGAATATATTCCTCTTGGACCTTTCACATCTAAGAACTTGGGAACTTCAATTTCGCCCTGGATCGTGACTGTGGAAGCCTTGCGTCCCTACATCGTCGACAATTACCCACAGGACCCTGAACCTTTCTCATATCTGCAGCATAACGACAAATTTAACTTTGATATAAAACTGGAAGTTGATCTAAAAAGTGAGTTTCGACTTTTGGTCAATTCTCCAAATATTCAAAACAACCATAAAGATTGATTAAAGTGAAATTCTATATCATTAAAGAATAAAAATACATTCTAAAACACAGTATTACAAAAAATATTAACTTTTGCAGCCGAGAAGTCTCCGGTAATTACGACTATATGTCGTTCTAACTATCGCTTTTTGTATTGGACTGTAAAGCAACAGTTGGCCCAGCAAACTATAACTGGTTGCAATTTACGTCCTGGAGATTTACTAGGCACTGGCACCATAAGTGGTGATGTAAGTATATTTTTTTCTTTGCTACATTAATAATATTATCTACATTTCTTATGAATAATGACTTGAAATAATACTTATTTTCACAGACATCAGATTCATACGGCTCTATGCTAGAACTTAGCTGGAAGGGTACGAAACCGCTACGTTTGCAGAGTGGCGAAGAAAGAAAATTCTTACAAGATGGTGACACTGTTATCCTTCGAGGATACTGCGTTAACGAAATGGGACTTCGTATCGGATTTGGAAAATGCGAAGGCAAACTGCTCCCTGCTCTTCCGTTCAAAGAATAATCACCTTTACCAAAAATATTTTACACCATTCTGATTTTTTTGTCCCTTATGTCACTGCCATGTGTGTTTTTTTTGAAAGCAAAAATTTGTGAGTTTTTATCAAATAAAGATGTAGTATTGTTTTGTTAAAATTAGTTTTATTCATTTTTTCTGCATAATCACGCACAATAATACTTGGATTTTATAAAGTTATATAAATTAAACAAATATATAATATGTAATAACATTAAAAAACTTTATAAGATAATTCAAAAATTAAGACTTATACAGGAAGCACAAGTAAAAATACATCATATTATTTTAATTAAAAAAAAACATGTGTGTCTTCGTATGTACGCACGTAAGAAGTTATACAGTAGTTGTAGTTATTATTTGGCATATCAGAACAAAAATAGCAAAAATTTCATCCCTTATGTCACAACTCTCTGTTTGTAAAAGGAATGCAGCTAACTTCATCATGTCGCTTTTTGATTGTCGGTGTGCGCGCTAATTGTAAAAATCTTACTCATAATTTTCTCCAAACGTGCCAAAAGTAGCATAACTTAAAAAAATAATTAAAATCGTAGTGGTATATAAATAAATTAAATCTGCTTCCTTTATTTAATAAGTAATATTTTTTTCTTATTCTTTCATTATAAACAAGAATATTTGAAAATTCTTAGAGTTGAATTAAGATACGACTTTAAAGAGTAAAATTGAATGCAGTAAAACATAATAATATTGTAAAAAAACTTGCATTTTATCTCCCTAATTTTTTGAATAAAGTAGATAGATGGAACGTGAAGAAGACAGTGATAGAAGTCTGAAATTGTATTATAGTTAGCTGTTTAAATACGATTCCCATCTTTGTGCTCGCAGCAAATCAAATAAACATATTTCTTATTTTTTATCTTAAAGTCAAACACCATTCTTTGTGTATTTGACAGAATTTTATAAAATTTGTAAGCCCCAATTTTATCCACTTAGGGGATGAATTTCGAAAAAAATGTTCTTATCGGATGCCTATATCATAAAAGGCATAGGTCCTCCAAATATCACGTTTCTCCAACCGGCGGTTTAGGCTGTGTGTTGATCCATCATTCAATCAGGACCACCGTATGTTGCACCTGTCCTTCTTAATTCTACCTTCAGCTGGTCTAACTTTCATGTACAATTCATTGCACAGGTAATATACGAACATTTAAGAGAAGCAAAAATCAGGTACAAAAGAGATATCTTAGTAAATTGCTTAACCTCAGACTGAATGTAAATAGGCCATGCGTGTAGCGCCCTCCTTTCGAAATCTTCTCCACTCTGTTAATCTAATCGTTCTCTTACAAAAACAAACAAGTACATGAAATTTTATATTTACATTATTTAATCAAGTAAGAAACGTGACGACGTGATAAATAAATAATCAAATTAGTAACAATTAATAATAAATTAGACTAGGTACTATTAAAGGTATAGCTAAAAGGCAATTTTAAATACATTTTTATTCAATGGCAATAATGCACAAATGTTGCTATACAACAATTAAAAGTCATGGTATTTTTAAACAAAAACACATTTAAAAATACTTTTAATAATTCTTATATTTTCAATTTTCTAAAAATATTCACTTGTTTAAAAAATAATTAATAGTGTATATTTTATCTTTCTAACATTGATTTCTTCATTGTGTATACATGGCTTTAAAAAGCTCATTAATTTTACGGAGTAGGGTAAATATTTCACTATCGTAAAGTTAGGTATATATTTAAGTTAGACCAATGTTTCAAGAATAAGAAATTTAATTATGAATCATAGTTTATACTGATGCAAGCAAGTACAAACTTTATCAATCACCGAGTCAAGGCTGAGCATTCATTTAACTCTCAGAGAAATTGTACCTATATTTATATAAAATAATTTTATCAGTATTATTTTATACAATTCAAGTAATTGTATTTTCCCCTAATTCATTAGTAAAATCATAGTTATAAAACAGTAAAAAAATAACACGACTCTAATTAGCTTAATTAAGAAATTTTAATTTTGCTACTTTTATACATAAAACTAATATTATTAATTAATAACTTATGATAAATATATATCTTTTAATAAATAAATACACCCATTTCATAAATTCAATCCGGTAATACAAGTTAGCCTACGGTAATGCGGTACAAGATAAAAAGTAAATAGAACAAACCCACCTTAATATTAATATTGCTCGTGGTGTGGGTAATGGGTAGAAATATTATTCATGCAAACGCTCATGCGCCCTTCTCTTTCAAGTCTGCGTTATAAATAATAATATTAGATATGTATGTGTTAGCAACATACGTATACTGTGTATGATGTTTACAATTCCACCCCCGGCATATTGTATAACGCACTGTAGGCGCGTATAGTATAGGTAGAAATGCATTCTGCGGCAGGTACTTGTAAACGAAAGGATGGTCGATGGAATCTAATAAAAAGAAGACTGTCTGAATCCGTCTATTATATCTATTGTCTATGTGTGCGTAAGTCTCTACATGTTGTGAAAAGAGATTGAAGTACTTTTTACACACATACTTACACCCGACAATTTATTATTAGGAAGGGGCCAAGTTGGGTTGAATATAAATATTGAAAATATAAAAATAAATATATTTTTTCTGTAGTCATAAAAATTGTACGTGCCGCTGCGGACTATCCCGGCATTGCAGTGGGCATCTTGATTTAAAATTTACAATTAAATTAACTACACCTGTGCAACAAAAATCAATGCAGGTGTTTCATGCAAGAAGTCGAATAAATACATCGTCCGTCTCGATATTAAATTATAAAATGACTAGCATAAGTTAAGTTTGAACCTTTTCACTCGGAACGTATGAACGTTAGTGTACAATTTATAAAGTTGTATATATTTAATTACGGTATAATAAAGCATGCGGGGGGGCGAGGCGGCGCGCCGCGCTCTCATATTCCGTATATTGATTGTGTGCGAGGGGGCCGGGGCAAGGAGGGGGCCACGGCGTGCCCCACTCTGTTTTTTACGACACGGCTTTCTGTGTAACATAATAAGTATTTAAAAATTTTGTGAAATGTTTCGGTGTTATTTGTGAAAAATTGGGAAGTCGGAAAAGTGAATACGAGGTGAGAATTTTTTTAATGCGATGATTTAATTCAAAATTTCCGTTTTGCCGAATATAATATAAATAAAATTTTATAGCTCTAAATTCCGTCGGCGGCGCGTACCTACAGTATTACACTGTCATACCGCGTACGTATAGTGTTTTTTACGGGCATCGTTCTAAAAATAAGTTGTAATAATTATAATTTTATGTAGCGGTCGCAGCAGAGACGGTTTTCTGTCGATTTTTTTATTTAACGTGCAGAAGTGAGTGATTTGTGCCTGATAGTGTTTGTGGCGGTGCAGATGCAGGGGCTCGTGAGCGACAAGACGTTCCACTTGAAGTGGAACAACCACCTGCAGAACTTGAGCCAGCTGTTCACGACCATCTACTCGTCGTCAGCGCTCGCAGACGTGACGCTCTCCTGCCGCGATGGGACTCTCAAGGCGCACAAGCTCGTCCTCTCGGCGTGTAGCCCTTACTTCGAACAGATATTCAAGTGAGTTCATTGATCAAAACTTACATCTTAGCTACATTTATTTATTATGAGTAATGTTCAATTTTAAGATTGGTCATCGTTTATTTTAGAACATCATAATGAAGCAAGTTATAAAGAACAACCCAAATGCAATAAATTTAATACATAATTTTGTTATATAAATGTAAATGCTGTAACTCATAAAAATAGTTTTATCATAAGATAAGAAAAAAATTAATGTTCACTAATATTATATAGATAATTTATTATTCAATTTATAAATTCTTGCTGATAAAGTTGTTATTTTGTTATATATTACTTTTATATTTTCCTGCTAGGGACAACCCTTGTCAGCACCCCATCGTAATACTGAAAGGAATACCATTCTCGGAGATAAATCTACTGGTTGAATTTATGTATAAAGGATCAGTGGACGTACAGGAGTTGGACCTTCAGTCCTTGATGCACACAGCTTCTGAACTAGAGATACGAGGGTTAGCATATGAGGCTCGAGATAATGCAGCACAGCTATTGAATGTGAATTTGGAGTATCCCTCCTATGGACAGAATGCGGCCACAGCAGCAGCTGCCACAGCTACTTCAGTTTCCACTTCTCAGACATACCCACAGGCTCGGACTGATGTGGAAAGGTTGAAACAGGTGAGTTTTAATATTTGTTTTAAATTCCTCATAATATGTAAGGATATATAATGAAATTAGTAGAGATATGTTTATATTATGAATGTAAATAATGAGTATCGTTGTGTCTTTCTTAATATTATTTTATTATGTTTGAAGTATTTAATTTAGCATTTTTATAAATGTTTATATTATAATATTTCCTTACATATAAACTATCGATGCACCTTTATTGTAATGCAGCACAATTTTTGAAAGTTTTGACAAAATCCAATAGCCCAACTTACATACACTTTTAAGGCTAACTTATATTGAATAAATAACAACATATTTAGTTTGGATTTAATTTTTTATATAAAAGCACTTGAAACCTCAGATTTTTTTACACTTACATAGAAAAAAAAATCTTGGTTAATACTCAGTTATTTAGTTAGCAAATTATGGTGTAAAAAACATCACATATAAATTTATTTGTGATGTTTTTTAATGTTTTTTTCAATTCAATTTAGCTTTAATTTGGTTTTTGTTCACATTCTATTATATTTTGGTAGGTTTCCATAAATTAAATCAAAATTATATACATATAAGAGTAATTCACTAAAATGTAAATTTTTTGCTAGGCAAATTTAATACAACAATATAATTATATATTATTACATACATACATATATATGATTTTAAATGTTACACTTCTTTTAGTAACATTAATAATATTATATTTATTGAACTTCATAAGAACTTGTTCAATCTTATAAAAAAGTAAAAAAATTAAATTGTTATTCAAAATGGCTGCTTCAATTTATTTGTAGCAGTTATTACATACAATGTTTATTATACATAATTAGCTCTAGGCATGAGTGAATGTTACTTTAATTAATAGTTATAATTTGTTTTTGTATTACTTTGAGTTAGCGTTTTAATATCTTCTATCTTTTAAAGCAATACATCATTTATAGGTAATCTAGCATTGAATCTCTATTAATAGTTTATAAAAAATGATTTTTTTTAATATAAAAAATATATTACTTGATTATTATTATAGAATAATTAATATGAGTTAATTTTTCATAAAAGGATATTACAAAAATACAAAAAATAACTATCAATTATATGTATATATCTATCTTCTATATAAATAAAAATGAATGTTGGTAAGCGCGTAACTCAAGAATAGCTGGACCAAATCAGCTTATTTTTTTCGGTATGTTCCTTAAAGTCCACGGAAGGTTTTAATAAAGAGAAAAAATGAAAAATCAACGAAAAAAAAAATTATACCTAACTCTGGCTAATAACTATTTATATCTATTTAAAACGTACCTAGGTGTAGTAATATGATATTTTAAATTACGAAATGAGGTCAATTAATACATTATTTACAAAGGCATTAGGTTAAATATTATGTATTATGTTAATAAATAGGAAAAAATATTAGTGCTTATGTATCGAAGGATAGACGTATATAGAAGGATAGGAAGAAAGATAGAATGTACACAATAAGGACATCTTATCGCCTTAGACTGATTAGCAATATAAACCTTCGGGAGTCGAATCCGCATACTCTGGCTAGCAGTTACATGGGTGTTAAATATTAGTAAAGCCACCAACAATATTTCAGACGTAGTCGTGAACTTTTTTATTAAAATATATCAAAAATGAAATTCTTCAAAATATTTTTGATATTTATACTTTTTATATTGTTAAGAAACTAATAGGGGGATTTGCTTCATACTAATTAATTAGATTAGTACTTTAAATGTTTTTACTGGTATCGTAAGCTTTTATTAAGCAAAACCTCATAATATATGGTTAGTAAATGTAATAAAATACTTTAATGGACGATGTTAAATGATTTAGGTATATTCGGTACAGTTCAAATAATTAAGTTCATAAAAATCCTTATAATTTGTAAGTAATTAATAGTAATTTAGGACAAAAAAGGCAGTTAGGCTCGATTCTTATCTCCGAGAACACTAATCAATTCAGCTTGTGTGGTTATTTAGCATAAACCCGAGTAAGTTCTTGAATTAAAATGTAAAAATAAAAGATAAAAAAGAAAAATTACAAACAGTCTCTGAATATTTTAATTTAAACAAAGGAGAGTAAATTCCGTGCTTTCTGGCGCTTCTTTAAAAACTATAAGTTATAACCAAACGACTGCACGCCGTACATTTCTGTACATTTTTCTAGTAATAAATAATCGTATTAGGTGATTATATATTTGTTTTATAATTTTTCTCAAAACTCCAACTTTCGAATGAAACAGTGAACAGGAACCATTGTTGCATGGACAAGTATACATGTACCTACTATAGAAATATAAATAATCTCAATAGACTGGTCCGAACATGACCTTACATTATCTTGATGATAATTAAGTTTAAAAAAGAGAGTTTGTGTTTTTTACTTTAGAAGCGTCGAACTAAAGCGGCTTATAGATAGAAAGATGCGTTGTTGTTCAACATTATGGTAGTGAATAAGAGTAAAAAAAACTCCCGATCGTTCATCAGAGTTAAGTCTTTGTTATTTTTGTATATCTTTGCCTATAAAAGTAGTCATAAAATATTAAAAATACAAGAAGGGATTTTCAAAACTGAATTGTTTATAATTAAAAACAAATGGTAAACATTTTTACTTTATTGTGAATATATACGAAACGCATTGCCTTCTCAAACTTTATTTGATAAACGTAGAAATGAATTAATACGTAATTTATGATTCAGAAGTTAGGAAAATGTCTAAATGTAAAGGGATATCGTTAAAATTATTTCCAAAACTAGCGACTCACCCTCGCTCTGCTCAGTTTCGTCCCTAGGTACATTTTAACTGTTAGTATTGATTTCTCTGAGTTGAGATAATTTTCCGCAGTAAAAAGTATCCTATATGTTGACCCGGATACCCAGCTATCATCATACCAAATTTCATCAAAATCTGTCCAGTGGTTTTCTCGTGATGCGTTCACAGACAGACAGACAAAAATTCTAAAAACTATAGATTCGGCCTCTGTATCGATAATAATGACTATTTTAATAAGAATTTCCAAAAAAATATGTACAGATTCGACTCAGAATTTTATTATATGTATAGATATACTAAATTTAATCTCATAAAAGACAAAGGGGTTTAGTTTTGGAAATTGTCAATAAAATAAATTGCCGGGCAATGCCTAATTTCTATAGTTAAACTTTTAAAAGGAGTTGAGTCTTAAAACAAAAAAGAATGTATAATTTCTTGTGTAATATTATTTTTCAAGCTCAATCGCAATGAAATCAGATGTTTTTATATTGATACTGCGTTGTTTAAAATGAAAATAAAACATTCATTGTTTAAGTCTGTTGTGGGTTGAGTGGTAATGAATAATAAATAAAATAATATTGCGCGCATTCTGTTAAACATTTGCGATATATTTAACATATAAAATCAAAATATCATGTTATTAAAGTGTATTTTTTATTTTTTTATAAATTGACGTCAGGCACAGGTACCTATATTACAAAATAACAAACAAGCATGCTAGATAATTTGACCTTAAAAGCTCAAAAAAAAAAAGTTGAAAAAATATAAAATGTCTGTGGTCGGTACGTCTGTTATTTTAAAAACTCATTGAATTAAATCAAAATATAATATAAGTTGTTATGTATTTTAATGAAAAATATTTAAATTATAATGATTTTCGGTACACTTTGATTGCCTTTGATATAACGGAATTCAATATATTAAACGATTTTGTCCATTTGTTTTATTAAAACACGTATTTTGTGGATGATTTGATTATCATCAAATACATACATAATTTAAATTTAATTTATCATTATGACGTATCTACATAAGATATATCTTATGTCTTATAATTTTTTTTGACTTTCTACCAAATAACAAGAATTGAAAACCGGTTTTATAAATTAACATAAATTATTATGGTTTTTCCCTATAAAAAATTATATGATAAAGTTATAAAAGTGATTTCGAAATTATATAGAACGTCTGGCTAAGTTGACAACTCTCTACCTGCTTGCGAAGAATTGCGAAATAGATTCATTATTGAGAAACAATACAGAATTTTCCATTATTAAATTATTGTACAAAACTAAACTTTTCCTATGTATGAATTTAGTATATTTTACGTCTTACACGTGATTGCTAAATTGAATGAAATGACGTAATGGCAATGAGTCAGTTTTCTTCAAACCGTCTGTAATTATATTCTAGTTTTGTATATAAAGCTTTTTATAATAATTGAGCAACTAATAATAACTATAACATTAAGATTTCAGCACTGCGTTATGTTTAATGCACCGGGATAAGAACAAGTGAAACAAAAATGATTAAATTGTATTAGCAGCGGTTTTTTTTTAAATTCAATAAAGCTGCAATGTAAAACCTTTTTAAATTTTATCCTCATTCAGATATAAAAGATCGGCCTTTATAATGTAAATTATTAATTTTTTAAAGCTCAATATATAATCCAGTGAATCGCGAAACCCATTATTGGTGGTCAGAGTTTTTTTTTAATATAAAATGTTTTGTTCATCTTATGTAAACATCTGCGGAAACATTACAATAGATGAATTTGCATTAACGAACTGTAGTAATGACGGGAAGTATTACTCATTTATTTAATTTTACACCTACTACACTAACATTACGGCCAACTTTATCAGACAGATAATAATCTACGCGTGAAAAGGCGCGAAAAAGTCCATTTGCACAAACCTGTAATATTATATATTTTAAGTAATTCAAATTTGCATATATAGCGTATAAAAAAAAATCATACGCCTAAAAACTCATGAATAATTTGTCGTACATTAATTTCACGTGCGCAAATCTGATATTTTAATATTACTAAAGTAGAATGTATCGTATTAGCATAATGCTTGATAATCAATTGGTGTCATTTTTTTTACTGATGTGTGTTTACATTATTTTGTTTAGTTATTAGTACTTTTAGTACCAATTTTTTTTTAATAAGGTTTTGGTTGCGATTCCATAGCGTTATGGACCGGTTAAATAAGTATTTTTGCTACATTTATTGCATTAGTGTGTCAAATGTACATTAGCAATAATGATGTTCATATTGATTATATCTGTGTTATCAAATTTCTATCTAATTTAATACAATTCTAATAATTGGATACTAATAAGCGATAAAACTCTCGCTTGTACGTAGGTACTCCGCGATCTTATTTATTCGTTATTTATTATGAAAGATTTTATTAGATAATGAAGGTTATCAGTAAAAATGCATCCCACAGGTTTTTATAGGCCTTTTTATTATACAGATATTAGTCTGAATGAAACACAACATAGTTAAACTGAGTTTCATTGTAAAATAGTTAAATATGCAGTTTTATATTCCTACTAGCTTGATTCCCCATACAAACTTACATCTCCATTTTCACCCCCTTAAGGGATGATTTCCGGAATAAAAAGTATCCTATGTCCTTCCCAGGGACTTAAACTATCTTCTTACCGAATTTCATCTAAATCGGTTCAGTAGATCCAGAGATTACCCCCTACAACGTCACAAACTCACAATCTCATAAACTAACAAACTTTACCTCTTTATAATATTATTAGTAAAGATTATACGCACTCTGATATAAAGAGAGCTGTTTTAATGATTTTAGACTAAATTAAAATACACGTACGAACTTAGTAGAGCCCACACGAGGTAGGATTTATTTTACAAGTAGTTTTATTTTACAAGTACTTTTGAGTATATATTATGATTTAAGTGTATATATATATATATATATATATAATACAAATATTTTCATTTCAAAACGTTCGTTATTCAAAGTAAAAACATATTCGCAATAGGCGCCTAAAAATCGATTCGTAAAAGCTTTTCCACGGTATGTGAGAGACCTCAGATGCAAAAAGAATAACATTGACGCAGACTGGGCTCGCTTTTTATTTTATTGTATACTAACCCCGCTCACAATATAAGGCTTTAATATAGGGGCATATATTTATGACATAACTTGTTTATCTATGCTTTTATTTGGCATTGTAACATGTTAAATTACTTTTATATTATTTGTTTTATAAAACTATTAATAACTAGCGGTTTAGCCTCGTTTCGCTCATGTTCGCGTCTAGAGAAACAAAAACAAATCTATCCCACGGGATCCGTACATTTTTTAGGATAAAAAGTAGCCTATGTGTTATTTTGAAGTATGAGTTATATTATTGTAAAGTATCATTAATATCCAATCTGTAGTTTTTGCGTGAAAGAATAACAATCATCCATACGTCTATACATCCAGACATCCATACATCCTCACACATTTTCACATTTATAATATTATTAGTAGGAAGTAGAATAATAGTATTAACTGTATGAACTGATGTTTTTTACTTTTTTGTGTCTGGAAATCATTTTTTTATTTTTTTTTTATTAATTTATGTAAGTACTATAGTACCATACTTTTATTACTTATATTATAAAGAGTTAGAGTTTGTTTGTTTGAACGAGCTAATCTCAGGAACTACTAATCCGATATAAAAAAATCTTTTTGTATTATATCTAATGCAAAGAGAATTTTTTAAATCGGTTGTTTATTGAGGAAGGCTACACGCTATATGTATATCATCATGCTACTACACAACGGAGCGGAGCTCTTTTACAATATATAGTCTATTTATTCCATACTAACCGTTAAAAAGTATCTAGGGCGAACCAGAGCGAAGCGAGGGTGAGCTGCTAGTCAAATTATAAAAAAAATATCAACTTCTTAGATTTTATTAAAGACTTGGATGTTAAACATAACTTATAAAAAAAAACTGAATTATTTTCACGTAAAGACACGCAATATGTTGTTACACAAAAACATCACTTTCATATTTGGATAAGAAGAAATAAACTTAGCATCGTAATCTTTAAACTAAAATATAATATAAAATTTATATTATTTTAATACAAATGCAATATTGCATTTTCTCATAAACATTTTATGATATTCTTTAGGTACATTTTATACCAGTGTATTATCAACTTTTATATATTAAACATAACTTATAAATTAAAGATAAATATTGAATTTCTGATAACTTTGGTTATAAAAATACATTTTTTTATATTATCTATGTGATAACTTATTAAAATATGTTTTGTTTTTATTATTATTATCTTTTAATTCGCACTAAAATGGAGGACTTATAAAATTGTTACGTTATTATGAATGCTGAAACAATAAAATATAGTTTTATTGTATGTAATGTCATATTTGCTTGCAAAATATCTTCAATTGTATTATTTAAATAACTATTATAAAGGTGACTTAGTGATAAATTATTTAAAACTAGTGACTCAGCCTCGCTCCCCTCGGGATCGTCCCTAGTTAAGTTTTAAAGTTTAGTTTACATTTCTCAGAGATGAGATATTTTCCCGCAGTAAACAAGTATCCTAAATGTTGACCCGGATAACCAGCTATCATCATATCAAATGATGCGTTCCCTGACAGGCTAACAGACAGACAGACATATAGATACGGCTTCTGTATCCATAATAATGACTATTTAAATAAGAATTTCCAAAAAATATGTAATGTTTTTTAGTTTTCAGAATTTTATGATATGTATAGATTAAAAAAATGGATATCGCTCTTTTCAGTGAACATAATGTATCGTTATAACAGAATATAATTTAATAGGCTTGATTATTTTTTCGTAAATTCTTGTTAATCCTTACAAAATAAAATTAAATCAAGTATTTTTTTATTATTCAGATTTTCAAACGAAATTACTTCAAATTATTATTTTTTATTTCCCGTATAATGCAATTGGATCATAATTTTTAAATCATAATAAAATACCATTTCGCAAAAATAAATGTTTATAGCAACGTATAAAAATGAAGCTTTAAAAAGTTTAGTTACATAAATTGTACCGAAACGAATAATTTATACATTGTTTTACATCTATTGTTCGCGTAATAAAATAACGGGCCCATTTCTAAAGAGAAAATATCCACGAATACAATTTAGACGCGAGCGAAGTAATTTACAAAATATGTAGTTTAGAAGTATGTATTTGATTTCTTTTCTTATAAATTACTAGCAGAACCCGCGGCTTCGCTCGCGCTAAAACTACAAAAAATATCTATAAAGGTAGTTTCATACAAATTTTCATCCCCTATTTAACCCCCTTATAGAATGAATTTGGAAAAATGCTAAAACACGTTTTTGTTTAATATTATTGAAGAGCATTAATACTAAATTTCAAGTAATTCTGATCATAAATATTTTTTTTGGATTGTATTATAACGTGTTTTTCCATGGTAAATGTCACTCTCCAGCCCTCCAACTATCTACACACCAAAAATCATGCCAATCCGTCAGTCCGTTTCGACGTGAAAGAAGGAAAAAACAAACACACTTTCACATTTATAATATTAGTATGGATATCGTCTACGAGTCTATCAATAAAAACTGTAATATATTAATTATCCCTTGGTTATTACAGGATATTAATTATTATATATATTAATTATTATATACATATTATTAATACATATTGTAGGATATCTCAGGGAAAGCCAGCAAACTTTAATATATATTTTAACTAGATTTAGTTACACTTTATGAGGAAACACTTATTCTCAACAATTTCTTATTTCTTTGCTCCAGTTAATCACGGATCGCATTCACCCATCAACCCCCCGCCGATCAATTTCGACTTTTGTTTATCTATTGTTTTCTATTTTTAATTGTATTTTTTTTTTGGCCTGACCATTCTCGTTATTTTTAACTGCCTGGTTTATAAAGGTATCATAATTTGTGTGGCCAGTAGGTATAATAAATTAATAACTGTTTTATTATACATACATTAAAATAGCGAAACCTTACAATATAATAGAAGTGTAACTTATCGCTGTCTGTACATGGAAGACATTTGTGAAAAACTATTATTGGGGGTCTTTATTAACGCAACAGAACCCAAAACAATGATTTTTAGATTTTTTCTCTGTTTGTCTGTGCGTTAGTGCGCGCTAATCTCGGAAACGGCTTAAACGATTTGATTTGCGGTTTTCACTAATGTATTCTGGTAAGTTTCACTTAACATTTTGTACCTATTTGTTTTATTTCAATTGGTTTATAAATAAAAAAGATAAGTCAATTTAAAGAATCACCTAGGGCCGAACCCGAGCGATGCGAATGTGAGTCGCTAGTCTATACTTAATATAATAAATGTGAAAGTTTATGAGTGTGGATGTTTGTTACTCTTTGACGCCAGAACGCCTGAACAGATCTGGATGAAATTTGGCACAAAGATAGATTATAGTCTGGAATAACACATAGGTTACTTTGTATCCCGGAAAAACGTACGGTTCCCGTGGGATAGTTTTCTCTTTGTTTTCCTAGTGGTGAACCCGAGGGAAGCGAGGGTGAGCAGCTAGTTGTATATAAATATATTGATATTAATTTAATCATTATTTATATAATAATTTATTTACAATAAATTAAATTACAAATATACTTAATTATATATACAAAACAAATGTATACTTAGTTATTACATTAATTTTAATATTTTTAATAATAATAGTTATTGAATTTGTAATTCTATTAGTTAAATAGTTTCGACTTCTAAACTTCACATATTTGGCGTTTAAAATGCTACGTCATTTCATTTTAAGGTCACCGACCTCAAAAACCATTTAATATAAAAGCTTACTTGTAATTCTAACGGTGTATATTTTGACAATTGTAAAGACCTAGTAATAAAAATTTAAATGCACGTTTAACATTATTAATTTAATAATATAATAAAATGTAGATAAAAGAAAACATTGTATCCTGCTTTCATGGAAGCATCATCGTCATATCAATTTTAATTAAAAAAATATACCATCGGGACAAGTAACAAAACGAGCTTTTAATAAGTGATAGTCTGAAATATAACAATAATATATTTTGCTATTTTTGTTATATATTTCATATAATACATAACTTCTACTTATGGCTTGACACGTGAGTTTACTTTATTTATAACATTATACTAGCATTCAGACTACACAACAGCACTACTTTATATCGGATCAAATAGTAAATGGAGCTCAACTCGCAACTTTCCACTCGGGCAAATGAAGGACGCTTAGGAAAAATATTAAGCTATAAAAATGTACTTGTTTTAATATATACTAAAAGATCCAAAGAAATCCATGTTTTGAAAAAATCTTTTTTTTATTCTAATACAAATTATCCATCAAATATCTTTAAATCACAATCGAAATTATAGAAAGCTATAAATTTTTTACATCATCGAGTTTACCTTACTATATAAAAAACTAGCATTGTCCGCGGCTCCGCCCGCGTTCAGATGACCAAAAACCAAATTCTTACGTTTTACATATTAGTATACTCTTACATTGCAGTTTTTGTATTTTTTCTTAGAAAGGAAATATTTTTCCGCGGTAAAAAGTATCCTATATGTTGACCCGGATAACCAGCTATGACCATACCAAATTTCATCAAAATCCCTCCAGTGGTTTTTCTGTGATGCGGTAACAAACAGACAGACAGACAAAAAATCTAAAAACTATAGATTCGGCTTCTGTATCGATAATAATGTTTATATCAATAAGATTTTACAAAAAATATTTAATATACAGATTCGGCTTAGTTACAATTTTATTATATGTATAGATTGACTGATTGTACTTATCAGTGAGAACATGTACTTCTTTTTCGTTATAGTTTTCCATTATCCAATTCAGTCGTTTGGAAGTGGGTGAAGAAAATCTTAGAGCTTAAATTGTTTCACGATAGTCGTAACGCAACGGTTATCCATACTTACTGCGGTTTTTAACGGTTTAATAAAGCCTATATTTTTTATGCTCCAAGTTGTAATAGTATGAATTACCTTGAATTGTTTTCTTTTTATATAGGGTTTTTCATTAATTTCGCACCTGCTGTGTTCAGTATTGTAAATATACTTTGTAAAATAGCTATAATAATGTTCCAAACAAACCTTTTGTTCTAAAATAACAAATCCATACTAATATTATAAATGTGAAAGTGTGTTTGTTTGTTTGTTTGTTTGTTTGTTTGTTTGTTTGTCTGTCCTTCTTTCACATCGAAACGGAGTGACGGATTGGCGTGATTTTTTGTGTGGAGAAAGTTAGAGGGCTGGAGAGTGACATAGGCTTACCGCGGGACAATATCTAATTCCCACGGGAAAACACGTTATAATACAAGCCAAAAAAAATGTTTAGAATTACTTGAAACTTGATACTAATTCCCTTCAACAAAATTAAATAAATACATTCATACTTTAAGGGAGTAAAATAGGGGATGAAAGTTTGTATGAAACTATGTAGGTACTACCTTTCTAGAGTTTTTTTTTGTAGTTTTAGCGCGAACGAAGCCGCGGGTTCTGCTAGTAGAAACATATTTCTAACGTATAGAATTGATGCTACCATATTATAATATCACTTTTTTTTACTAATATTAATAAATTATTAATTTCAAATTTTATTACGGTCTGAGCGAGAAGGAATTTTAATTAAAATACACCCACCGTCATAAGTAGGTATTTCTATAAAGTATAGTTTGTTTTTATATAAATGAAAGTCACGGGTTAAATGTTACGAATTAATTATACATATAACTATTATATATTTATGTACTTATACTTAATCAGTGTATATAAATGATGTTATCTAATTGTTTATATGATAAATGATTATATAATACTAACAGACAGTTAACTGAGAGGTACAATCCTCCAAAAAATAAGTATTAATACGTTAACGCTCGTGCCTATTTATTTCTTTATTATTTATTTCATAAGTTTCAATGTTTTTGCGCGCAGCCCTAACACTTTCAAAAATAAAAGTGGTCTAAGTTACTCCTTATAACATCAGCTATATGCCAGTGAAAGTCCCTTCAAAATCGGTCCAGCCGTTTTGGAGATTAGTTGGAACGAACAGACAGACATTTTTTTTTTAAATTGTGTTTTTTTTCTTATAAGTAGCGTATATGCTTTCATGTGTATCAGTAAAAAAGTTATTTTGACGTTTCAAACAGACACTTCAATTTTATTTATAAGTAGGTATAGATATAACTTTTTACAAGTATTCCGTACAATAAATAAACATTTTCAGATACACATGTACCAACAATCAATGATGCGAGCTGAAGAGATACGTCGACGGCGTCGCGAAGACATGCCCACAACACAGACAGCAGTTAACAACATATTGGCAGCGGCTGCGAGGGAGATGGAGGAGGCCCGCCACGCCGCGCGGAGCGGGGACAGAGTTGTTGCCAGTATACAGACTGAGCAAGAAGGTTAGTTGGGTAAAGTTGCCAACGCTACTTAGGTTTTAAATTGGAAACGTCTCTATATTTGTATTTGTGTTTTGCTTTTATTACAGGAAATTGATTTTACGAAATATTTACGCATATTTTAGTTGAAACAATGTGTGGAAATAATTATAGAACAAAGCGTTAGAGTGATTAATAAATATTATTTGTATATAAACTTTATAAGTTGAATTCAATTCAAATTTCTTGTTAATGGCTTCAAAGCCTGCCAGTTGAGCTCAGATTACTTCGCCAATGTTATGATAGGTTGTTACGAGCTTGGAGTTTTAAACACTTTATTTCATCATTAAACCCCGACGCAAAAAAAGGGGTGTTATAAGTTTGATATTGATGTCTGTATGTGTGTGTCTGTCTGTGGCATCGTTGCTCTCAAACGGATGGACCGATTTCGATGCGTTTTTCTCATTTGAAAGCGAGTTTCCTTGCGGTGGTTCTTAGCTATGTTTGGTTAATATCGGTCCAGCAGTGTAAGAGTATCAGCTCATTTCCAAAATGATGTAAGGCATTTTGGCGTATGATTACTCGATTAAGTACTTCACGCGTGCCAGTGTAATCGTTAAATGACAATTAATTTGCGTAGGGGGTTTATTAAATTTTTAATTTATAATTATATTGTTCAAAAAATTCTTATATATCCAAAAGTATCTCATACGTCCTACGGATAACCAAATCTTTATGCATTACATACAGGCTTAGAGTATTTGCACACTGTATTATCACATGATCGTCTTAGATACTAGCTACATAAAGATTTTGGCGTACACAAAGTTTCTGTTCAAAGAACACAAATTGTTTCCATGCATCAATGCGGGTCCTATCTTTCAATGTCAGAGTTAATTAAGAAGCTATTTTTCAAATGAGTAAAACAGCAAAACATATTTTACGACAGTAGCTTAAAAAACCTGTATAAAGTCTGATATTCGAAGGCTATATATATATATATATATATATATATATATATATATATATATATATATATATATATATATATATATATATATTTGCAGTTAAATAATTTATCTGTATTTATTTTACCGTAGAAAAGTATAAACGAGAATACTTGCTAGTAAACGGTCATATCGGATATGTAGGTACGTCATATAATTTTACTATGAGAAATATTTTAAGAGGTTATATTTCTAAATAAAATCATGACTCATAGCATCGTCTCGGTTATAATAAACGTGAGACATAATTCATTAATTTCTAAGGATATGAATAATCATATTAAATAGTAGGACGAGTGTATTTAGTTTATTAATGTTACGGAGAATTGAATAAATAAACTTGTACGTTAGGGAATGTTAGTGAAAAAAGTAAATACCGTCGCAGCCAACTTGGCACCACATTGATATATTATTTTTCAACGAATTCCTTTTTTGTATTATTTAATAATTAGTACGCACACCACGTCTTAAAAATAAATGAAAAACGACGATAACATAAAATTTATATTGTATATTAATAATTAAAGTGTGCAATTAACCTTTTTATTACTAAGAAATTAATAATATAGACGACACAATACGTCTTTATAGGAGTTTCAAGTTTAGTTTTATTATTAAAGAAAATATACTACATAAAAATAAATTACGATGATATTACAACGTTCCTAACTTCTTTAACGAACTTCTATAAATTTCCATCCCCTATTTGATCTCTTTGGTGTGAACTTTCAAAACTTCTTCCTTAGTGTTCACCTTCGTTATACCTATAAGGGAGTCTGCGTCTGTCTGTAAGTCAGGGAATGAATTTTAGGTTTTTATTAACTTTACTAGCATTGCCCGCGGCTCCGCCCGCGTTCAGATGCACAAAAACCAAATTCTTAGGTTTACATATTAGTATACTCTTACAATGCAGTTTTTGTATTTTTTCTCAGAAATGAGATATTTTCCCGCGGTAAAAAGTATCCTATATGTTGACCCTATATGGATGACCTATCATCAAACCAAATTTCGTCAAAATTAGTCCAGTGGTTTTCTCGTGATGCGGTAACAGACAGACAGACAGACAGACAAACAAAAATTCTAAAAACTATAGATTCAGACTCTGTATCAATAATAATGTCTATTTCAATGACATTTTCCAAGAAATATTTAATGTACAGATTCGACTTAGTTACAATTTTATTATATATATAGATATTCTTGCTGTATCACTATGCTACCTTTGTCTATTCCATAAAGGAAATGCATTTGTATCCTGAAATTAAAAAAAAAATATAATGACATACAATACAACGTTTCTTTGCATTTTTAAATTTTAAAGTTTATTACCTTCAACCTCTTGTATTAACTGGTATGAAGACTTGATTTTGTATTTCGAATACAATTAACATTGCATACGCATTTATACGTACTGGTCCATGAGATATCGCTGTATTTTGACGGTCTTTCATTTCCTTTAATTTTAATTGATAGAAATAAAATAATTTTACATAAAACTATCTAAGCCGAATAGATATTAGATAGTTTCAGTTATAATGTCAAATATTCGCGTAAATCTAAGAAAATATTATAGAATTAAAATGTTTCGAATATTAACTAAAATATGTGTCCATACATAACAGTAGCTAGTTTTAAAAGAAATAACAGAACATAGATTATTTTTTATTTTTTATTTATTAAAAAAGTATTAAGAAAGTATGATGTTTGTTTAATATAAGAATAGAAATTTTAATATTTCAATCAAAAAAAAATGTGATAAAAATTAAGGGGTATTAAATTATTTTAGAATTTGCAACAATGTCTCTCGGACCATACGTTCCGCTTTTACTGTCATTTCGATTCTTACGATGTAGGTTGTGTCATCAGTTGCCGCAGGCTTTTTGGACATGACACTTGGCCTCGAATTACTTTATTATAAATACCACAAGTTCAAACGAGATTTTCCAAAGATCGTAAAGGTCTACTGACTTTTATCAGGAGTTAATACGATATATACGATAAAAAACTGAAAAAAAACCATTATTCAAATATAGGTATAAATATTTTCTTAGAATTATCGTTTTATCAAGTAGCACAAAAAACTTTTTCTCGTCTTGATAGCAATTTTATAAAAAAAATATGTAATATATAAGTTTGCATTTAATATCGTTTAAGTTATCTTGTAACGTCTTTAGTGACAAATTAAAAGTGAAATATAATCATATAAATGATAAATCTAATACATTTATTATATAAAACTTATTTAAACAGTAGTTATGGACATCGATACACAAACCGAGATATATTTTACAGCGTGCTTTATAGGAAATATTTTTTTTATATTCTTTTTTTCTAATTTAAAATATGTTCTGTTTACTTTACTTAGCCAAAGCACACCGACTTCGAAAATATTTGATTAGGTATGTATAGTAAATGAAAACTACCAATCAGTTATTTTTTACTTTTTAGTGCTTTAGTTTGAAGTCGGTTTTTATTTTTTTGTTAAAAAGTTTTTTTCCAACTTAAACTTAACGCATTGTTGTAAATGGTAGGTCCGCTATTATTGAAAGAAATCTGGAGTAGTGATTCCCATACAAAATAAACAATTCGGAAATTTTCGATTTTCTAGCTGTTCTTATGGGGTTTCCCTATTTTTTTTATTAATATAATATACTTAATATACCCCTGACACCCACAATAACACAAAAATAAAGCTTTACTCAAATCGATCCAGCAATTTTTGAGTTTTAACGAGGCTAACGAACATCAATTTATTATATATATATATATATATATATATATATATAAATAGATAGAAAGATAGATAATAATATCCTGTATATACTCTATATATTTACAAAAACATTATCAACTTTATACGCAACTTTTCTTACAGCGGCCGCTGCAGCAGCTTCTGAAGTAAAACGCGAGTTAGAAGACGACAGGCCTAAAAAGAGAGTGTCGATAATGTCACCAGAGGATGAAAAACTTCGAGCCAAGAAGAAAGCCATGACTGTACGCTTCCAAGAAGACAATAAGACTGAGGATGGCCCCGTCAAAATCACATCACCGGGTAAATATACTA
Source organism: Brenthis daphne (assembly GCA_947093115.1). Classification (NCBI taxonomy): domain Eukaryota; kingdom Metazoa; phylum Arthropoda; class Insecta; order Lepidoptera; family Nymphalidae; genus Brenthis; species Brenthis daphne. Next base: position 4,011,171 of record OX352474.1, on the reverse strand, counting down.
TGAAATTTTATATTTGCTTGAGCTTTTACCAATATATAAAAATAAGTCATGATTGGTAATTATTTATATAAAATACTAGTGGCATACCCTCCTATGCGTCCCTAGGCGTTTTTTGTATTTTTAGGGTTCAGTACCTAAAGGGTAAAACGAAAACCTATTACTAAAACTCCGCTGTCCTTCCGTCTGTCTTTCTGTCCGTCTGTCACCAGGCTGTATCTCATAAACCGTGAGAGTTAGGCAATTGAAATTTTCACAGATTATGTATTTCTGTTGCCGCTTTAACAAAAAATTCTAAAAAAAAATAGAATAAAATAAATATTTAAGGAGACTCACATACAAATAACGTAATTTATTGTTCGATTTTTTTTGGCCGTTTTTATAGATAATGATACAGAACCTTTCATGCGCGAGTCCGACTCGCACTTGGCCGGTTTTAATATTCCCACACTCGATTCCCTTGATCTTCATTATAAAATATCTCTTTTTATTTTCCATAATTATAATACACTACCGACTCACCCTCGCTTCGCTCGGGTTCGCCTATAGTGTAACGTGATAATAATGTATATGTGATAATAAAGTAAAGTGAATAAGTGTGTAGGTTAGAATAGATTTCTCAGACATGCGATCTTATGCAGCAGTAAAAAGTATCAAAATCTGTGTGGTTTTCTCGTGATGGTTCCCAGACAGACAGACAAAAATTTAAAAACTATAGATTCGGCTTCTGTAGCAATAATAATGACTATTTTAATGAGATTTTTCAAAAAATATCTAATGTACAGATTCGAATTACAATTTTATTATATGTATAGATATACCAAAATATATAATATCTCATCTTTGTCTTTAGCAACAAAAAATATTACTTTCATTACACCCCCTTCAAGTGGTATATTCGCGACAAAATGCCTGTCTTTCTCTAAAATTCCATCTATTTCTGTATCAAAATTCATCGAAATTGGTTTAGGCGTGAAAACGTAACAGACAGACAGAGCGTCTTTCACATTTATAATGTTAAAGGTTAGTTTGACAACGAAAACTGAATAAAATAACATAAATAAGTTATTTTAATCCTTTTCTAACTTATTTATTACGACCCTAAGTAACTTGAGGAGGTCATTAAATTAATATTGATTTCCACATGATGTACCGGATCCGGTCCGTACACCATTCCTATACAAAAAATCAGTCAATTTATTGCTTCCTTGCTATGTAAAAGACAACGTATGCATATACTCATACTCGTACATGCTTAAATTCGTATTTATATTATTATTTGTAATATTAAGGTAGTGGTAGCCCAATGGTAGGCAAACCGCTTGGAAAACCGAGTGAAGCGAATTCAAATCCCGGGTCTTCACACCCCTGATATTTACTCGTGCGAATTATTTCCAAAATAATTACCTCTTGTCTTATGGCAAAGGAAAATATTGTGAGGAAACCTGTATGTCTGAGAGACCATAGCAAGTTTTCGAAGTACGTGTCCGCCAACCCTCACTTGATCACCTTGTTGGACTATAGCCTGATTCCCCTCGCATTGAATGGAGCCTATGTCTAGTTGTGGGACGTTCAGGGCCTGAATTTACATTAATATTATAAAGAGGCAGATTTTTTTTTGAACGCGCTAATCTCAGGAACTCCTAATCCGATTTGATTAATTGTTTTATAACTATAAATGGCTATATATCATCCCGGAAAAAGTTACGGTTCCGGTGGGATAGATTGGTTTTCTATCTGCTAAATGGACAAACGAAATAAGTTCGCGTATGCTAAATGGTGGCAAACGCAATTTTTCCTTTAAAAGTAGCTCAACCCAAAAATGGACATACACTTTCATGTTAACTATAACATAGTGTAATATATTATTCATTAATAGCTAGTATGTGAATGTCATACTGACCTCATAATTGTTTATAGGTACATATTGTATTCATGTCTTTTGTTTCTAGACTCAACATATCTATTACTATTAGTAATTATACATACATATACTAGAAAGTTCTTTGTGAACATGTTTTAATTAAGAAAATTTAATTTATGTTAATTACACCTTTATATGAAAAATATAACAATTTGTAACTAAAATTCATCATATAACAAGGGTCTCAAGGTTAACATATAATTATATGGAACTAATAACAATACGACTAATGAATATACTTTATCATATATTTAAATATAAAACTCAATATAATTTGATTCTATATAACGCAAAAATCGTTTTTAAGTAACCAGTTAGTGTTTGAGTTTATTAAGTTTTGTTTTATAAAGACGATCGAGTTTCGCTGTGTCGCTTATAATTCTGTTGAATACATACATTATATTTTAAATTTATTTTAAAATATTTTCATTTATTGATATTTATAATTGATTTATTTATATTTTTAATTTAAAGTAATGAAAAATAGAGTGTCATAAAACTAAACATGAAGCAAAACAATAATGTTTTAAAAGACTATTAAATATTAGTAGAATACTCATTACTGTGATAAGTACATAAATGTTAATAGATAAAAATAACTAACGGATTTTATTTTAATAAATAAAAATAAATAGTAAGCTAATTTATGGTATCTCTCTTTCAGAGAAAGAGACATAACGCTTAAAAAAATACAAAAGAATATTCTTGTATATTATTTTTATTATTCACTAGCACATACCCTCGCTTCGCTCGGGTGCGTCCATAGGTATGTAAAACGTACATATAAAAAGTTATTACGAGTACCTTAGGAGATAAACTTATACTTGATATTGCAGACTTTTCTGTGGGCCTTTTCGAGATCTACATTTTTCTAGTACATTGTTTTGATGTATGTTTTAAGGTTTACTCAGCGGTAGCCATGTAAATTTCATAGGATGACTCGACAGAATCAGATATTATATAATCATTTTCCCGAGGGAATAAAAGATTTTCCGGTAGTAAAAGAAATTTCGACTCGAGTAATAGTTATCACTACACAAAATTTTGGTAAAATCAGTTCAATATTTTTTGAGTCAAATGTGCACATCCAAACAGACAGACAGACAAACAAACAAACAGACATACAGACCAACTGACATTTTTTTTTATAATTATTGTTTTGGCGTCTGTATTCTTTCTGTACATCATACATTACAGCATTGTTTTTAAAAATATTTCATGTACAGATTTCGCTAAGTTATTGTTTTATTATATATAGATTATTCATATTTTCTGTTCAAAAATTGAAAATTAACGTGTAATACCTATATGAAATTCTCGAGAATAGGAGCATAATCAGCAAAATCACGCTAGTATTTTTGACTTCGAAATTTTTTTGGCCTGCTCCGAATTCTATTATAGTAATTCTGTAGTTTTTAAATACAATAAGATAATTCTAAATTATTCAAACAATATAAAACATTATAATATAATAATTATATAAGTAACGTTATTGTCAATAAATTAGAATCGCATCACTATATTTTTTGCCCTTATAACGATAACCGACTTCAAAAAAAAACCTTTGAAAAAATACAATTAAGATAATAATACCTATTATTTTATAATTAATTTACTTTAAATTTTAATTAAAAGTGTTACTTTTTAAAAGTAAAATATATGAGATTACATTTATATTTAATTTAGCTCGCGTTAATTTGCCGAGACGGCGTCGTGGATAATAAAATTATGACTTCATCGCGTAATGGAATTCCGAATGGTACATTTTTAATCTCCTTAATAAGACAAGAGAAAAATTAGAACACAATAGTAAAAATTGTAACTTCGCTACAATATATAAAATTTAATTGTATTATTAATCACTGTGAAAGTTATTAACGTTGCTTACCTTAAGAATAATAAATGTATACTGTATAATATAGGTCGGAAGTTCGATTTCCGCTTGGATCAAATATTTCTTTACTTTGAGAAGATGTTTATTATGGAAACAAGTCAGTCTTCGTGATAAGGCTATAAAGCTTCTTATCACTTTCTCTCATCGAATACGTTAAAAGATTTTGTAGAAATGTGTAAATTTTTCAAGAACATTTTTGAAAATGTCTTTTCGAATTATTTTGTACAAATAAAAACTGTATTTTATTTTCGTTAAATTATTATTTATTATCTTGCAATAAACATATTGTATTGAGTATTTATTATTTATTATGTATCTCATTCTCAAGCAAACAATTTTCAGATGGATAAGGTTGATGAACTTTAATAAATTAAAACTTTATTTTCTTTGTATAGTCTAGAGTCTAGACTAATTAGCTTTTTTGATTTCCTCTTTATTTGGTATTTTTACCAAATTATATTTAATTAAAATCTTAACATATATAAGTTTATAAAAATAATTGAATATTAAATAACGCCCTTTCGGGCAAACAAGTTTTTAAATATTTAAATTAGGATGTTTTTTAATTTTTATTAATAAATCTCGAAAATTTATTATTGATCGCTTATATACTGTCCATTATAAAAATAAATTAGCTTTAAATTGAAGATTTTATTAGCTAATAAAAATATATATATTTTGTATGGACGTTTTCCAAAATAACAGGTAATTTTGGGGTCACATTTAAAAACATAAAATATATTTTAAATTTTTAATATTTGGGATTAGGCTTGGGTTATTTAAAAAGTATATTTAAAAGTATAATGGAAAATAAATAACGCTCTTAACGGCGAACCTTATGAAAGTTATTAAAATAATATACAATATCTTGAAAAAAATGTATATATAAAAGTATTTCATAAAGACAAGTTTAAACGACTTATGTTCATAAATATGTATAAATGTCCCGCTTAATATGAAACGGGTATATTGAAATACAATATAACAATATTTTTGACAGAAATTATAAATGAACGAGAAAATATCTTATCTCTTATATTAAATACATATATTTAACAAAACGCGCTGCTATCAGCTAATTAAGGTATTGTTTTATGATTAAAATTAACTAAGAATTTACAAGTACTAATTAAATTTCGACGAAAAAAGCGGGATGTTTTAATAATTTATGTGTCAGAGCCAAAAGAAAAAAATGTTAAAAATTAATATTTATGGTAATCTGTGTTTTTTTTGTTTATGGCGCTTGGTACAAACACTACTACTAAAAATCATTTTGCAAGCATGTAACAGACAGAGAAATACGATAAAAATTTGTTAAAACGAGTATAATTTTCAAAGCTATGCAAATGAGTTGATATTACTGAGTAATAAAAATAAATGCTACTGTTATAAATTATGTGGACATCACAGACAATTTATATACTTTTTAATTAGAGCAAACAAATCACAGGCTCCTTTAAGCTAAATAATTTGATTTTTATTCGCGAATGTGCGTCATACAAATTTTTATTTTATATTCCAACCCATAAAATAAGCTTAGCGACAAAATAAAAAACTGTGAATTTTGCAACAAAATTTATCAAATTTCAATTATGTTTTATGTGTTCGCTTTACAATTTAAATAACATAAACGTTTAGTAAATATCGCGTATAATATCAAATGTGTAAATATAATGATTGGGACCTAATAAACGAATATCAGCATTCGACCTCGAACTAAAACATTACTTATATATTACTAGCGACTCACCCTCGCTCCGCTCAGGTTCATCCCTACTACGTTTTAACATTTAGTATAGATTTTTCAGAGATGAGATATTTTCCCGCAATAAAAAGTATCCTAAACGTTAACCCTGATAACCAGCTATCATCATACCAAATTTCATCAAAATCTATCCAGTGGTTTTGCCGTGATGCGGTAACACACAGACATAGACGGACAAAAATTCTAAAGATTATAAATTCGGCCTCTGTATCGATAATAAAGTCAATTTCAATAAGGTTTAAAAAAAAAATATTAATGTACAGATTCGACTTAGTTACAATTTTATTTTATGTGTAGATTAGGACCTAATACACGAATATCAGCATTCGACCTCGTAACTAAAACATTGTATATATTAAAAAAATTAAGCCTTATTATTTATATGACGCAGTTACTTTATGTGGGCAACAAAACAACAATAGAACGGTCTCAAGACAATAATTTAGTGTAATTTCCTTTCACGGTTCACAATTTAATAGCGAGTCTCCGCCAGTAAGCCGATATGCAATAAAATGGCCGAATGGCGTCACATTTTTACTGTAAATCAAGACTTTACTATCTGTTATTATTTTATCATCTGTTTAATGTGAGATATTTAAAACTTGCAGTAAAAAAAAATCTAATTATACTAATCAATTATTAAAATTTAAGAAGTTGCGATAAGAGAAATAATAGGTATGCTTTGAAAAGGTTTCGTTTGCCCAAAACGTTGAAATGAATAATCTTAAATAATATTCTAAGACATTTTTATTTAATCTCATCATTAAATATTTAACGTCTCCCAAACTTTTGATCTTGACCCAAAAGACGAATAAAACTTGCAGACCATAAATTGAAATCGCAGTCCGTAACAATATAATGTGTTTTAAATAAGTATGCATAACTCATTGTTTTACAATAATATGGACTTACTGAGCCAACATAAACATAATGTAGATGAATCACAGATAAGAAATGGTTAATACAATTAAATTCTTGCTTTAAAGTTGTATTTATAATATAGAAATTTTTTTCTTACGATGTTTTCTTTAATGCATGATTAAGGCGTACGTATATTCTTCCAGTATTTATTGCTCACATATTTTATCTATGGCCAATATAAATATTTACTTGTGTCGAAATGGAATTTTCCAATCTTGACTAGATTTAGACTTTTTCAGTACATCTCTCTATCCATAATTATTATAATGCTTATAACTCTGTTATAAATTTCTAAATATAAAGTATAAATTCTATCAGATAAAAATCTAACGAGGAAAATAACAGCGTACGTTTTATGGGCCTATCTTAAAAACATCTATTTACAGAAGCAGGCGCCGCGCCCTAAAATAAAATATTTACATTAAAGTCGCAATGATTTTGAGCAATCTCGGCGAGCGAGCATTTGAAGTTATTTAATTTTTTTACCTAACTTGTTTTTATTTATCCTCGAATGCCTAGCTCTATTGCTCTGAGTTCTGCTTAGAACACTAAGTTTTGTAACATGATTAATTTGTGTTAATATTAAAAAAAAATGTATTATAAAGAATGTAGTTGTGGGTTCTTATACGAATATTGTTTATTTCATAATTCATTTTACTCTATACCTCTCCAAATGTCAATTTGGACAATATTTAAATACATTAAACGTCATATTACGCGTATTTTGGGAATCAAACTTGGGACCTTAGAGCTGATCTCTTCGGTCATGTCAAAGTCGATCATCGGGCTATGAAAGTGAGAAAAAGAGAGTACTCATATTACTGTACTCCTGTACATACACTAATTGTGTAATAACTTCTTGAAATTAGATTCTCAGTAAGATGAACAGTCGTTATCAATACTTTTTATTTCGAATATATATTTTTTTAAACTTTATAAACAGTAAAATTCACTTATAATGATGTCCGAGAAATAACTTTCACGTCATACTAAGTGAATGTATAGAAAGCATAAAAAATGATTTTTTTACTTATGATTTTATCTTTTAGATTACACTAACAACTTTAGCTTTAATTGAAAAATATATATATTGTGATGACCAGGCATTGAGTTCATGTAGTAGGAAACTAATAAACAGTGTGTATCTATTATTAAAAAGGCTTCAATAAAATTGTAAAAAGCGTGTTAAATTGGTGAGTTGGTAAGCTATATGTCACTTCAAAGTTCAAGCGAGTGATCATATCCGAACATGTTCCATAGTAGTTTGTATAGAAACCAGACTTGAAATGCCTCATGTTAAGCGGCTGATAACTATTATACCCACGTATAATAAACAGCGTCCGTAGTTGCCCTTTTCGTTTATAATATCGCGGAAGTTCTCAGAATTTTAAAGAAAGAGATTTAAAAGAAAATTTAGGTATAATAAGTAATACTTTCTTAATTTACGCGAATGTTTGACATTTTAAATTAATCCATCTTTTCGGTTTTTTTTGCGGACTTTTTTTTTGATTTTGGTTTCGAATGCTAGTAGTTAGGAAAGATAGTGTGTATAAAATAAGTAGAGATTTAAATAAGCGGAGTCACAGTAAGCAACTTGTGTGTATTGTTCCAGGTGCCACAAACACAAACCACGGCAATGACAAAGAGGATATGAAACCCGGCGGCATCAAGGTGGTCCAACTGGCGGTGCTGCAGAAGCCCACAAACAATGAACATGACGATTCAGACGGTGAGGTGCTAGTGAATGCTGATTGATATTAATTTTTTTATACAATTTTAGAAAAAGCTGTAAACTTTTTAATTTCAATTTATTTGGGATCATTTTTGTTTCTATTATAATTGTTCATCTCAAGAGTGATCGATTTAAATTGAATTTTTATTATAGAATACATAAAATTCTACGAAAAAATATTGTACAATTTTATTACTACAACCATATTTAATTGGTTATTGGGTTAATTAATTATAATATAAATATCTATTAATTTGATTTTTTTAATAACTTTTTTATAACTTTATATTAAATTAGATTTGTTAATTTTTAGGAATGTTGTTTAGAATACGGTATTTTATATTAAGATATAAAATATGCTAATTATTTAATTTCCCGTGAGAAGATTTCAAAAATACGCTTTAATAGTATTTACAGTTTTAATCATTATTTGTGATAGAGTAATGAAATGTAAATTTAATATGCACTATATATATATATATATATATATATATATATATATATATATATATAATCGTGTTATACATAACTTAATTTTACATATCTAATTATGGGATTTATAATAAATCTACATGATTTATTGTATGGTATAACAACAATACAAAAAACGTCTACGTTATCAGACAGATAATTTGTAATCATTTACTCGTAATTGATTACTACGGTAATACTATGAAATACAAACTTATTTATGCCGTCAGTAATATGAATGTTAATTTTAATAAATGAAGTATGTTAAAATATAACATAAAAATATTTCATGCTATGGAAGAGTCTCACTCTGTGTGCAAATCAGACTCGCACTTTTCCAATTTTTGAAAGATTTAATTTACGTAATTGTTAATGTTTATTTATGCAAAACGCGCTATAGCTTAATGAAATTGTATGTTAATATGTTAATTAGATAATATAGGTTAATAAATTTGGCATCAATATGACATCAAAATAAATATTAGCATTTTAATAATGATCCCTTGTAATATCTCCAAATGAGAAAGAATACTTGCTAATTTAAATCTTAAGGCATGCATTTCACTCTTGATAATAAAATATAACGTATTTGTTTCAGCTAATTTGTTATAATTCCATTTTATTTACAGAGAAAGCAGGTAAACATGGAATGGATGATGATGAAGAGACAGACTCCAGCGGGTCAATATCAGATTCAGGCGCCAACGAATCACAAGATGGCCGCCCGCATGTTTGTGACATTTGTGACGTCAGGTAATATTCCGATAAAAGCTTATCCTACAGGCATTGCCCTGTCGAAATTTAAATTTTCTGTGTGGTCTTTGAGTCCATACAAAGATTCTTTTCTTTTTCTCCTTCTTTCCGTAACTCTTTTTAATTTTTTTATTATCTAAGAATATTATCGGATAATTACAACTAAATAGTACTTTAACTAATAATATAGTTGAAATGTTTATAATCATTTTGTTAATAATTTTTAGCGTCAACCCTAAAGAACCCTAAAGTTTCCCGGCTGTCATATAAATAAATATAAGTATAACAGTCGGGTGCGCCTTTTTATTGTTAAATAAAGTATAATATCTCCTGCACGTATGTAGCTAGTCTTATTGATATTAGTCGCCATAACCAAAATTGGCCAGGACATTAGATATGTCCATAGTCCAAACTCATTCGTTACGCTATATCTAAACTACTATTATAAAGAGGAAGATTTGTATTTCTGTATGTTTGTAACGAATAAACACAAAAACTACTGGACCGATTTAGAAGTAAGAAGATAGTTTTCGACTCTGTAAAGTACATAGATATTTTTATTCCGGGAATCATCACCTAAATCTGAAGGGGGTGAAATGGGGATGAAAGTTTGTATGGGGAATCAACCTAGGGACAAACCCGAACCAAGCAAGGGTGAGTCGCTAGTGGAAGATATTCAGAAAACATTGTCTAAACGTATGACTGTGGTCAGATTCGCGCGGTCGTCGCACCTGTCGCGCCACCGCCTCACGCACACCGGCGAGCGCCCCTTCACGTGCGGCGGCTGCGGCCGCTCCTTCGCGCGCTCCGACAAGCTGCGCGTGCACACCAAGATATGCGAGCGGGTGATTATTTTGTTTATACAAACAAAAACATACAAGTGTTAACCCTTCACGTGCTTTTATAACTGATTAGCCACTAACCCTTCACGTGCTATTATAACAGACTAGTGACTAACCCTTCACTTGGGGTACATTTGGTGCCTTTTGTATTTATAGTATTACTAGCAACTAATTCGTTTAGGTGTATCCCTAGACACCTAACAGTAGCCTGTATAGAATAACCAGGTCCAGGTATAGTCCACCTATGTACCAAACCTTATCCTAATCTGTCCAGCCCTTTTCTTGTGAAAGAGCGACAAAAACATATAAAATGTATATATTATACATACTTTCGTAATCATGCTAGTAATCCATTGATCAAAAAAATACTAGATATACAATAAGCAACAAAAAATGTCGTCGCCGAATCAGCGCTCATTTGAACATTTGAGCGCGATTTTTTTTTTTTTTATAAAAACAACTTTAAGTTTTAAGGTTTTATTTACATTGTTGTATATTTATCTTAACTAGAATAATTACCTAAACACAATAGATGACTGTTTTAAAAGAACTTTTGCAAGGGATTGCGTATCTAGTAATTTTTTGATCGATGTAGTAATCCGATATACAAAAGCACCATTTTTGGGCAAGTTTTATTATTAACAGGATCCCATATCTAACTCCAGGTCATGGTCTATTTGTTAAATTTTCATCCAAATTCGTTCAGTCTGTTCAGCGTGGAAATTCACATAGAAATTACGCATTTAGGCTTCAAAGTGTGCCAATTAAGCAAAAAAAAAAGAACAATCTCAATAAATTAGCTAAGGTATATTATTGACACAAACAGGTGACATTGCTCGTAGTGTAGATCCGTCATATTATACTTATTGCGATGTAAATATTATTATTCCAATAAACAAAAAATATAGGCTGTAATTGTATTGCATTCTTTTTGTTTTAATTTAAAATATTCTTACATTTGTTCTTTTAATGGCAATAATCATATAAATGGGGTGCATAAGTTATTTTTTGTTATTATTAGCATCGATAATTGTGTTATTCTTGCATTCTGTAAATAAATTAAAAAAAAAGTGGTAATGATTGTGAGAAAAAATGTTAAGATAATATTAAATAACTTATAGCAACAAAACATTTTATATAGATGGATACTTATGCACATATTAATAATGAAATTAAATTACTTTCTTAGCCTGAATTTGGAAATTGGTAAATTACGTGTGTTTCTAATTATGAAAAAATTAAATTATTTAAGTATATGTTGTGATATACATTTGTATGTGTTTTTTTCTTTCATTAAAAATGTCATCTGATTCGAACGAAGACCACGGGTTCAAATCCCGTAAATAATTATTTCAATTTACAATAATAATATATTTCAATTAGAGTGTGAAAATGTATATTCTATGTAGCATCACTACTTAATAAGGTAGTTAGCTAAGCTTATACATATGTATAATGTTACCGTTTTACCATAGACTAAAATAATGATAGAACTGTCCAACAATTAATATAATAATAATGATGAATATAAACAAAAAGGCAATCTAATACATTATATATTCCAAAACATCAGGTACATAAACAAAACTTGCAGGAGGACCCCACGGTGGATATGAGCGAGAAGCGCGAGAACAACTCGGAGGTGATGTCGGGCATGGTGCGCACCACGCACCGCGAGTCCGGCCACCTCGTGTTCACGCCCGGCGGCGACGTCATGCTGCCGCCGCGCAACCAGGTAACCCCCGGCCGGACTGACCATGTCTCGCTAGGTTCTCTCAGACATGCAAGTTTCCTCACGATGTTTTCCTTCACCGTAAGGAAAGTGGTAATCATGTTAGAAATCATTCGCACAAGAAAATATCAGAGGTGCGAGATCCGGGATTTAAACCCGCTTCACTCGGTTTCCCAAGCGCGCTACCACTGGGCTACCACTGCCTGTAGCTTCTGATGACTAGCCATGTTTTTCAAGTTCAAGTAAAAATTTTACGATGCGCGCGCACACCGACTGCCAAAAAGCGAGATGATGAAGTTAGCTGCGTTTCTTATACAAACAGAAAGTTGTGACACACGGGATGAAATCTTTAGTTATTTTTGTTCTGTTACGCCAAAGAAGTATAACTTCTTACTCATACTTTTTTTTAGTGAATAAATGCACAGCGGTATTCGAAAGGCTTTATTTAAAAATATATATAAAAGGTTTTTTTATTACTTCGAATATAAATCTATGTACAGGTAAAATTAAAAAGCTGCCAAGAAATATAATCTTTAAGTTTCTCTACAATTTCACAGACTCCAATCTAAACTAACTTACTAACTATGGAAGCTAGCTATCAACGAGTCCATTACTGTCTGGCATTTTTAATTATATAATAAATGAATTTTGACATGTGCACTGGAATTATCAGTCTATTAATCCATACAACTGTCTTACTAGTGCTCCTAGATAAACCTGCACATTGCTAATATCCTCCTGACTGATTTTGGTAATAGCGATGTAAACCTCAATGATAATGTAAATAAGCCTTGTGTGTAGGAGATACCATAGTCTAACGAAAACAGACAGAGCAAATATGCGGAGAGTGCGGGTAAGCCGCACCCGACGGGCATACTTACTTTTATACAACACTCGGGAAATGGCTTTAGGATTTTTCGTCTACACTTTCACCTCCTTAAGGGATGATATCCAGGATAAAAACTATCCTATGTCCTTCCCAGGGTCTCAAACTATCTTACCAAATTTCATCTAAATCGGTTCAGTAGTTTCGGAGCTTATTCGGTATAAAAAATCTTTCCTCTTTATAATATTAATATATATGGGTAAAACTTGTAAGCTTTCGCTATAATAATTGGTATTTTTGGCAAATCTTGCAGCATTTCCGTTAAAATCAATGGGCGATCGCCTACTGTATGGATTTTTCAACTGCAATATTATAGTGCACAAGTGTATGCGAATAAGTGTGTATAATTGTACTCTATTTCTTTCACTGTCAAATCTGGTGGGGAGAGAATTCGGTGCTGAACGGATCTGGATGAAATTTGGCACGGAGATAGATTATAATCTGGGTCGACATATAGGTTTATTTTTATCCCGTAAAATGTACAGTTCCCGTGGGATAGATTTGTTTTTGTTTTTCACTAGGCACGAACTCAAAGCAAAGGGAGGGTGAGTCGCTAGTATAGGATAAGAAAAATATGTTCCACATGAATGATGTGAACGAACGTATTCTCACGATATCATTCTATCTTGAGTATGGTTCTTATAAGGGGCTCGATCAGTCAAAGCAATCAGTCTGTGTCTGTGAAAAATATTATTCAAAAGTTCGTTTTAATTATCAAAATCATAAATTCCTCCAGACCGAATTTCAACCACAATTTTACAGACTGATGTACAAAGTCCTATCCTATACTATTAAATGAGCAATATTTGTATATATATTTTTAATTACGTTCTCTTAAACGGCTGTAACGATTTCGATGAAATTTGCAATAGGTATAGCATTTACGGTGGCGAAAATCGATGTATCTATCTAGGCCTCATATCTAGGAATATTTTCTACGTATTTTCACGAAAAAGATTTGCCCGATTTTATTTAGATAATGTCTTGCTTTTTAAGTTTATCTATTGTATATATATTTTTGGAAAAAAAATCAATTTAATATTTTTTCTGTTAAAAAGGTTATATATATATATATTAATAATATAATTAATACCTGGGCGACGTACTAATTATATAATTAAGTAACATAACACTTTTATAGTAATTTCACGAGAACTTATGATGATGATATTTACTTCTAAGAATTTTTTTACAGTAAACCTGGGATTGTATCTTTTAATTAGACGTATAAACCAGTCTCTAGTCTATAGGCAGCCTTTGCAAACAAAAGCCAGTTTTTTACCGTCTATGCCTGATTCATCTATTAATTATTATAGAACAGTTACTATATTTTTTATTTAGCAACAACTTATTTTCTAATTTAGAATTATATTATCATTATTATCTTCATTCAACCAATTAAGTGAATTCAAAATGAAATTTCCCGTCATTCACGGTATTTGCACACGCGTGCTAAGCTACAAGCATAAATTAATATATTGTATAAAAATAAACAATACTTATATGAATATTTAATATTTCAATCCCATAATATAATTAGCTATATAAAACTTTTAAAAAAGTAGTGACTTGCCCTTGCTTTCCTTAGTTGTCTAACAGTAGCCTATATATTACTCCAGGTCATACTCTATTTGTGTACTAAAATCATATATGTATTTATCGTTTAAATCCGAGATCAAGGAGTTACTATACTATACACAAACGTTCAGGTATCTATACTTTCCTAATAACGCTATGGATCGGGGGGCACGGTAGTGCCCCCGCCAAGTCGAGCAAAAACGGGCACGGCAGTACCATCCTTTTCTCGAAGCGATGTATTTATTTCATTTTTTATATATTAGTGTATTCTACTTTTTTCTATGTATTTAGTAATATGACTCTGCCATCGTTCGCCCTTTTTGTACTTTTTTACTGTAAGAGACAGTTTGCTATTTCGTATACTTTAGGTTGCCTGGAAAAAATCTTTGTTTTAGCGAAAAGGCTTTTTGTACATTGTCTTACTTTTTTTTTCTTGGTTGTATAATAGTCTTTATTATTATTATCTCCTTGAATTTCACGGGCAGCCCGGTACTTTGGAAGTCTTGTGTGGGACACAGGTCTAACATATAGAGAAAAGAAAAAAAAATATGAAAATAATAAAAGCCCCTTAAGAAGTTCATGTTTGTTCAATGTATCAGCCGGGATGCATCTCTGAAGTAGTACATAAGGGATTTCCCAAAGGTGACCATATATACGTAGGGACTATGGAAAATATGGTAAAAAAAAAGTAAATAGCGTTACGGAACTGGGCTGGGCTTAAAACAGCTTATTATTTTTACACTATTGTTTTTGGCAAATATGGAAATAAGTAAACTGTTACGGAATGGAGTCTGAACTTAAAACTGATTATTAATAAATAAATATGATATTAACACAAAGCACCATCTAATTTTATGGTAAGCTACGAGACTTGTGTTATGGATACCAGATAGTTGATACACTACACATATATAACTTTAAATACATACATATTATAAATATAAACACCCGCACTAGAGTACAAACATTCGTGCTCATCGCACAAATGAATGCCCCCAATTGGACTCAAACCCGCGACCGCTGGCACAGCACGGAGGGTCACTACAAACTGAGCCAAACGTGTCGTCAAATTTTTATTACACTGTTGTTTTTCTTATTGAACAAAGCAGGTGGTAATAAACTCGACGTTGGAGCCAGTGCGGAACGAGATCAGCCAAAGCGACCTGATAGACCCGCCGCGCCGCGGCCGCGGCCGCCCGCGCAAGACGCCGCTGCCGCTCACGCCCAAGATAAAGAAGCGGAGGGGACGACCGCCGAAGACATCGCTTGGTGAGTTTTGTGTTGAATGTAATAAATACATGTAATTATAATGGATACAACTTGTGTTAAATCCATACTTACTTTAATATTATAAATGTGGAAGTGTGTTTGTTTGTCCGTCCTTCTTTCACATCGAAACAGGGTGACGACGGATTGGCGTGATTTTTTATGTGAAAATGAGCTGAAGAGTAACATAAGCTACTTTTTACAGAGAGAAAGAGTATCAAAAAACTATTTATGATAAGAATCACTTGAAAGTTGGTATTAATGCTCTTCAATATAATTCAATAAATATGTGTTTTAGCATTTTTCGAAATTCATTCAATAAGAGGGCAAATAGGGGATGTAAGTTTGTATGATAATTACATTTTTAAAGTTATTTTTTGTAGCTGTAGCGAGAACGAAGCCGTAGATTCTGCTAGTATAATATATACATGTAACTGTGATATATATATTTAATTAAAACAATTAAAATATTACACTGAATGATAAAATACGTAAGTTTTTGTTGTTTGTCCCAAAATAGCATAAGTGTTATCTATACATATAATAAAATTTTAACTAAGTCGAACCTGTACATTAAATATTTTTTGGAAAATCTAATTGAAATAGACATTATTATCGATACTGAGTCCGAATCTATACTTTTTAGAATTTTTGTCTGTCTGTCTGCCTGTCTGTCTGTCTGTCTGTTACCGCATCACGAGAAAACCACTGGACAGATTTTGATGAAATTTGGTATGATAATAGCTGGTTATCCGAATCAACATATAGGATACTTTTTACCGCGGAAAAATGTCTAATTTCTGAGAAAAAATACAAAAACTGCAATGTAAGAGTATAATAATATGTAAAACCTAAAAATTTGGTTTTTGGTCATCTGAACGCGGGCGGAGCCGCGGGTAATGCTAGTAAAATATATTTTTTAGAATTTTATACATTTAGAAAAGCCTTTATTTTAATAAATATTGTAATTAAAGACTTCTAAATTACATTTGCTAATTCAATTTTAGTTTAATCCAATTTAATATAAACGATTTGATTTTGTTGTTAAAAATAAATACATAACATTTTTTGGCAAACTATTTCGAATTTAAAATACTATTATTCCACATGATAAGTTGCAGTTACCTTATATATAAAATTCTCGTGTATCTAACAAAACTCCTCCGAAACGGCTTGACCTATTCTTATGAAATTTTGTGTGTATGTCCTGTAAGGTCTGAGAATAGGACGTAAACTATTTTTCTTACCCCTAAGTGATAAGGGTGGTCCACCCTAGGGACAAACCCGTGCGGAGCGAGGGTAAGTCGCTAGTACATATATGTATATTATAAAGCCGTTCCCCGACTGTCGTATAAAAGTAAGTATGACAATCGGGTGCGGCTCACCCGCGTCCCTAAACTTTCCTTAAACGACTGTATGGACCAGTAGACTGACTTAACTGAGTATTCGTATCTCTCGGCTTAAGCAGATATGGAAGGCTGCGTGCTGACGGGCGGCGCGGTGCCCAGCGCGGCGCTGTCGGGGCACCAGCTGCTGCTCAAGCGCAAGCGCGGCCGCCCGCCCAAGAACTACTTCCTACCTTCGCAAGGCGGTGAGTCACATACATACATACACATATATATATTGATTCCCCATACAAACTTCCATCCCCATTTTCACCCCCATAAAGGATGATTTCCGGGATAAAAAGTATCTATGTCCATCCCAGGGTCTCAAACTATCTTCTTACCAAATTTCACCTAAATCGGTCCAGTCTTTTTTTTAATGTTTATTCTTTACAAACATACAACAATATTTTTTTTTCCTCTTTATAATAGTAGTGTAGATAAATAGTGTGGGAGACTAGATTCGTAGTATTTCATTAATCTTAAGCTATATATTATGTAAGTAGTTTATTAATGATGAACAAATCTTTTTTGAAATAAAATAATGCTCACATCACAAACAAAAATTACAATATTTCTTATGATTACGATATATACGTTAAAATTACGCAAATTTAATTACCATAGTCCATATACATGAAATAAAACCGAAATCGAAGTCATAAAGTTTACGAGCCTCAGATTTTATTTTAAACTACATATTGACACTAGCACTAGATACGTAAATGCGCGACCTCCATACAGCCCAATTCTTAATTCAGGCACCTCATTTCCTTTATAATATCTCTTGGAAATCAGCAAAAAGAACTTACAGAAAAAAAAAAGTTAAAATCTACTAATTTGACTTCTACTCATGAACGAATTAGAGACTGGACCTGACATAAAATACAAATGTATGAAAACTAGTTCAACCAAGTGACGCATAACGCACACAAAGATTTTATTACATTATTATAAACACTGATACACAATACAATATTTTTAGTGCTTGAACGTAATCGATAAAATATATATATCGATGAACCAATGAATGACATTTTAGACATTGGTTAGCATAGTCATCATATTTTACATCTTTTAATTTATTCTTCTT
The DNA here is from genome assembly GCA_947093115.1 of Brenthis daphne. NCBI lineage: Eukaryota > Metazoa > Arthropoda > Insecta > Lepidoptera > Nymphalidae > Brenthis > Brenthis daphne. The sequence goes on along the minus strand of OX352474.1, from coordinate 3,992,932 downwards.
CTTTTAATTTTAATAAATTAAAATAAATGAATTAAAGAGGCAATAATAATGGGTCAAATAATAATAATTTTTTAATTTGATTTATATAAATACGATGGCATTGATGGCAACATTCTGCTGGCCTGTAATAATGTTTATGAACAAATGAATATCGGGTATATATTCCATTAATATATAATAAATACTATTTTGTAAAGATTAAAAAAAATATTAAGCTAATTTAATTAAATAAAGTGATTTTGTTGATTCTGTTATTGAACTATTTTAATTGGCAATTGATTGTCTCGGGTAGTTATAAAAATGTGACACTGTCCTACTATTGCTCAGTTCTTAATAAACATTTGTGAAATTAGGAAAAAGAAAAAGAGATTGCAAATTAAAGTGAGTGTTGGATCGTGAAAGTAAAATAATTAGTGCAAGTGGTAAAGTGTTTTATTACAAATCGCCAACCCAGAAGTTTAGTGCTAAAACATTATTGTTTGATTTTGTGTAATTTATGTGTTGAAATAAAATGATCTTTATTATTATTACAATGGAATAATATTCCAAAGTATATAAATGTGGAATAAAATAAAATAAAAAATTAAGTACACATACTAATTATAATTTTTGCATTTATATTTTTATTTGATTTAGAAAATATTTTTATAAATTTATTGTCATCAGATTGTAGGATACTGTGGTAAAAGTATTTTATGTTATTGTACTGTACAAATAACACAATTCGTTTAGTAATTTCGTCAAATATCGATATATTTTTCGACATTGTCAAGCACTAGTCGATGTCAAATGGACTCACTCGACAGTTTAGTCATTTGTTCTGAATGGTATAATCCAGGGATTTTATGATGGTTGTCAGATGTCAACAATACATAGAAATATCGACTATATTTAATATAGTTGGATAATATGACATTTTATTTTACATTTAATTAAATTGTGTGATAAATAACAATAAATGTAATAAAATAATGTATTTACAAGTGACAAGAAATACTGCTGCTTCCGCCGTTATAGTTTTTACATCATTTAACAGAACATTTAGTCATTTTTGGGAGATGTTTTGTTGACAAATAAGTGCTTGAGACTGACGCAAAAAACAAACGACCAAGCCTAAAATCTCCTGGTTACTGAGAAGACCGATAAAGGTACGTCCGCTTTTATGTCTAGTCCAGTGGTTAATTCGTTCATGCTTCTACTATGTACTTAACATAGTCCCAAACAAAATATTATCGGTACCACTTTTATTTGAAATAATTCATATAAAAATAAACTTGGGTTTTTTTTAATTTATTGTTTTAAATAAACTAGCACAGCAATAACAGGTAGTTCAAAATATTATAAAAAACTACTTTAAATGAAGATTTTTTATTGTATTTCTTTAACGACGGTCTTAACGGACTTTAAGTTTTTATATGTATGTATACATAATGTTGTACGTGCATAACATTATTTTATTTTCAATATATTAACGCACAGTCATTCGTTTATATTAAAACAACCTATATTATATATTTTTTCTACTTTTGAAGTCTTGTTAAACATACTTAACTAAGATCATTAAAAATTCAATAAAAAAAGCAACAATTATATCAATCCATACAGATAAATAAAAATGAAGTGTCGGTTTGTAATGTCGAAATAAAAGCTTTTACTAAATGCATATGGAATTATGCACGATACAAATAAGAATTATTGTCTGTCTGTCTGTTTGTTCCGGCTAATCTCCGAAACGGCTGGACATATTTCGATGGGACTTTCACTGAGAAATAGCTGATATTATAAGGAGTAACTTAGGCTACTTTTATTTTAGAATAAGAATTAGGGTTCCGCGTAAAAAAAATTAAAACGTACCTAGAGACGCACCCGAGCGACAAATCGCTAGTTTCATATATTATTCAATTAAATTATTAAAAAAAACACGTCCCGCGTTCGACCCGAAGTGCTATACTTAATCTATACAAATCATAAAAAGCAGGTAGAACAAAACATCCCCAACCTGGTTTTGTTATTTCGTATAATGTCAGAGTAGAGGTAAAGATTTTGGTAGCCAGGTACAAAATTCTAAGTTACCCCATAATTATTATTATTGCTTAGAATACTCGGCGGTTTCGTTTAAACATTGTTTTTTTTTTATATTCCGCTATTAATTATTTTTTTTAATTATAAAACCAAATGATTATATGGAATGATATGAATAAAATATAGACACTTAAAATAACTAGAATAATCTTATACACTTAAAATTACAATATTATGATGTAATTTATGGAATTATTTTAAAAATATAACTTTGTTTTATATTCAAAATAAAACACTGCTGTATTATATTTTCATTAATCATAGCAAACGTCAAGCGGATACGCTGTTATATTCAGTTTAATTATAATTTATTTTTATATTAAAAAAATCCTCGAAAAATAAAATAATAAAATTCATGTTTTTCATATCATTTAATTAGATCAAAAATATATCATAAATCTAAAAAAAAACAAGGAAAAACCCATTTAAAAGTCATTATAGTTAAAGGTTGCCGGGTATTTTATTATAATATAGTAGACGTCAATGACTCGAGGTTTTTTTAAACTTGTGATTAATCGTTAAATAAAATATATGAACAATGACCTAACATTTTATCTTAACATGTAAATTATTATGAAACGTATGTAGTTGGAGTAAGGTTGAGAATATTTTATATTTTACCCCCATAATTAAGTTCTTAGAATCTTGATTTACAGACTTTATTGTTATGTGAGTGTGCGTGTGTAAAGCGCCTCGTAGCATTTGCTTTTTTTTTCTTTTACATCGTGTTCAATCCATTCGTTTTGTTTTTTGTTTGATCCTATTTATTTTATATACATTTTGTTGTTGGCTTACAGTACCTAGTGGCATTTAATAAATCGTTTTCTTTTATTAAGAATTCTTAAACTAAATAATTAAAATTAAATGATACTTGCTATAGCAATATATATATATATATATATATATATATATATATATATATATTGCTATAGCAAGTATCATTTATATAAACTGTAAACAAAATCAATAGTAATGGACGGAACGCGATACGTGTTTTGGCGTAGAAAAGTTAATGAACTTTACCTCAATAATTATAGAACGTCAAATTAGTACGTTTTGCTTTTATTATGAAGAGAATTAAAAGTTAATTGGCATGAATTGGTTCATTTTTATTTATTTTCAATATAATTAATGTTCTTTTATATTTAATTTGTTTTAAATTCTCCATTAAAATGTTGAAAATAAAGTTTAATAATAACACGTCTACAATACAAACTTAGCTATGCCAATCACAATGCTAAGCTAATCAAGTCTTTCTTTAGGTATGGAAATGTCAATACCGATGCAGTACGGGCTAGCCGCGGAAATAAGCAAGTTTTGTTAGTATAAAACATTAAATAGCATGAAATTAAATTATTATTGAAAACAATACTTAATGGGAAATTTGTCGGTACTAATCGGTATTTGTATTGTAGAAGTAGAGTATTATATATACATAGATTATAATTTAATTATAACGGACTAATAAAACGGAATATTGTACATGATGACTTCTTTTCCTATTCTATTAATTTGGTGATGGTTTATTCTTTCTACAAAAATAAGTATGTAGGGGGTTTATTATGAAATTTCAAAATTTTCTTTCAATTATCCATAAATTTGCTAATTACTAATCATTTGTGTTATTCAACTCGCTAGTTTTGCTAGTATCTAACATATAAGATAACATTTGAATAAATAATAACTATCGCATGCCAAACTAACGTTAAAAACCAATTTCAAAATATGAAAAATATAGATTAAGATACGAGGAAGAAAAAAGCATGTACAGGGGTAACGGTATAGTAATACATAAAGCACAAGACACTAATATTTATTATAAAATATTATTTACAGACGGACGACCCAACGAGAACTACAACGCGACAAATCTTCCATTCGGCGATTTCTCTTATTTGACGGAAATGATGTACAACCCGCTCGCGTACTCCTACGGCGTGACCAGCGTAGACCCCGACAGGAACGTGGACGCCGACCACACGGCCGCCAGCGAGACCTCCCACGACCGGACCATCGACGTCTCCGACTCCTCGTCTGATGATGAGGACTCCAGGGTCGAGCCCGAAGAGAACGTGCCACCGGTAGCCTTGGAAACTCAGATCATGACCGTCGGAGACTGCCAAATCGTCAAGCTGCCTCCCAATGAGGAGAAGGAGGATAAGGATCAAGTACAGTCGGAGGCGAGTGTGGCGTCCACCCCCAGCTCGGTCACCATCACTCCCATCACAACAGTCGGCGACTGTACCATCAGGCCCGTAGAGAACACATAATGTGAGAACCTTAGGGTCTACCCCATCATCTTGATACCCTTCAAATGGAAATAGGTTGGTTGCAAAGTGAACGAACTGAAAGCTATATGTCATGCAGTCAATATTATATAACATTCCAGAATATTCCTATTTCGAATAATGGAAATAATTGGGTATTATTTCGCTGTAATCAAAATATTTTCTTGTATGCATGACTATATAGAACCACTCTGTCTTCAAGAATTTTCTTGCTTAATTTGCGAATGGCAAATTATATTATATATTAAAAATTGAAAAGAAAATGTTCGTTCACTTAAGCAATAAAGCGTTGGTCGTGCGGACTAACAATCTATACCAGTTTCTCAATTCGTCCATTTTGTTGTTTCAAAACGCCCTGTACTAGGCAAATACGTCTTCCTGTAACGGCTCTAACGAAATGGATGAAACTCTTTACTCTCAACTCTTGCGTTTCCGGGGTAGACGCTAAGACTAAACTATTATTGTGGTAGCATTCGCGGACACCCAATGTCGCTTATTCCACTTCTGAATCCCAGTAGTTGATGTAAGGGCACTTAGTGTGTAATAAAATTTGACAGAAAATATATCGCTCGTGCCATCTTCCTGCAGACACTTGTTCTGTGACGGAGAAACTTGACGCGATCGCGGAGTTATGTGGAATTAGAATTATGATGTCTTCCTAACTGTTTTAGTATTAATATTGATCGCTTTATAATCGTATACACGATGTTTCTGCGGCCTAATTGGATACCAAATGCTAAATGCTACTACAATGATCTTGAAATGAACAAAGTGACTGTCGATGATGCATTTAAAAATTGGTAATGATTATTTATTGAAATGGAGATTTATTCGTAACTGCTAAAGCTTTACATAAGGCGGTACTCGGCCCCCGAGCGAGTTTTTCACTGTCGCAACCGATCGGCTATGTCTTATTAGAACCCATTGCAATCATTTACATAACATAGTCGGATTCGTTGCTCCAATATATATAATCTGAGCCATATTAAAAGTAATGATAGTTTAAGGATTTTTATATGTATGTAGAGGTATTTTCCTAGAATCGCTCGGTCGCCGAGTGCCGCCTGTACAATATACTCAACGAGACACAATCACTAGAACAAATGTCACAAGCTCATTCTACATGAAAACCCGCAATTGTCACTTAACTATATGCAATAGACGTGTTGTAGACGTAATAAAGTAGTATTTTTTTAGTTGAAACTCCAATTGGGTTTTCATGTACAATGTATCGTATAATCACGTATAGATTTATAATATTTTCCGAAACTCTACATAGAGTAATACATATTTACTAATTGTATGGTGAAACGTAGATATAATTGTACTGTTGCCTTCAGCGTTTCGTACTTACGTTATCTTACCCACTGACGCGGAATTGTGGACGTATCAGTAATTTGATTACTACGGTAATATATATATGTATACTGTGGACGTCCATTTTAATGGTAATTTATTATTATTAAAGACGGTACGCTCTTATGATATTGATAAATGTTAGCGATCGAACTACATATTATATGAGGTTAGTTCGATAATCACAATGAAATGGGAAGTCACTAGTAAGCAAATTACTGATAAAAGATATTTTGTGGACAGATCTCAAGCTTGTAATCAAGCGATATATACATTGATACGCCTGTGGGTAGTTAAAAAAAACGTGATTCGGCAGATGTGATTTTTTCGGTTTCCCCCAAAAATGCAGATGCGTATTTTTAGGATCAAAAAAAAAATATTTTTGAGTAGTAATAATTATTCATAAGTAGCGTCTGATTGGCTGTCTATTATAATAAATATATCGTAATATAAGTTGTGCGCTCGCGGCTACTCGCATCGCGACACTTCGTGCCTACTATTAGAGGGTGAGCGATGTTATTAGAAACGAGGAAATTTCTGAATTATTTTGCTAATAATATAATATGTTAAAATTAACCATTGAAATATAAAATATCGTGTAGTAAGCAGTAAGCACACGCTGTTTCGCCTTTCCATGTCTAAGTGTATCATCTCTGTGAATACTAGATCGTAGAGCGTAGTGTCTTAGATAAAGCAAAATATATTCTAAATATTAACTCGGCAACACCACACGGACAAGTGATACGATGTTAGCTAATTATTTTTAGCAGAACATAATATGATATGAACGTATATGATATATATTTGTTTAACCTTTTGCCTGTCGTGCACGTCGGCGGCCAGGCCGCTCGGGTGGAAGAATTATGTTCCTTTATGTTATTCGTATGTTTCACGCTTCACGTCGGTGGAAGTCGATTTGACGTCGTCAAAGTATTAACTCGCTACTATGAATATTTTTAAGAAATTATTTTCTTCATATCTGTACAGTAGAATAGTTCCTAACGTATAATCGATACAAAATTGTAACCCTTGATAATCGTAGCTGATTAAATATAATTTCATTTAGTGTTAAGTTTATATTTTGAGATCAAATTATTCTTAAACGTAGTGATGTATCGTCTGATCGTTTTAAGGTACGTTTCGCTTGAGTTGGGCGATTACGAATAACCAAAAATAATCGAGTCGCAACTGAAAGCCTGCGCTCACCAGCGATCGTTTACAATATAGCAACTAGAGGTCTGAAATACTTTAGTCCGCCCGACAATCTCACATATAGAATTACTAAACCCATAACAAAATATCGATATTTAACGCTTATTATTCGTAATCGCCAATCTACTTTCGTTAAAGGATATTTTTACGTATATAATGGAAGACTGCTCTACCGTTTTCTATAATTTCATCGGTATTTTATTTAACCGATTCATCTATTAAGAAGCCCAAGAGGCATTTATTGTCGTGAGTCTCAAGGCAAGCTAAGATTACTGAGTGTTAATTTAAATAATGAATCTGTATTTTTATAACTAAAGATAAGTTAATGCGATCAGTTACTCCAGCAATGAACTTATATCCCGCGTAGGTTAGATTCGTGTTTAAGTTGATTACAATGGCCCTATTGGCTTTGTGTTGTCATTCGTTAAGTTTAGTATGTTTCTGTTGCCGTCTCTCGACAGCCAACGTGTGTAATGCACGAGTTTCCCAAGTCACAAAGTATAAGCAATTTTTAAACTACATTAAAATATAGATTGCTACTTACAATATAGACAAATAACCACTAAAACATTAAAAGAAAGATAAAAAGTCGCTAATTTCGTAGTAATATTGCAAGAGTCCACAATCAAATGAATTAACCACTTGTTTTATAATGATCGCAGACGTTGTCCTGCCATTTCCGATAGATGGAGCTATTTATTTTAATAACTTTAACAGCGCCATCTATTGGGTTTAGATTTCCTTTTTCGGTATAGGTACAGTGGTCTTATTGATATAAATGTTGCGATTTAAGCATAAAAATGGTTCAGTAATTAAACAGTAATTACACATAAAGGATTGCTATATATAATATAAAGATAATCAATTTTTTCTAATATTTTGTACTTAATTGCTCTCTTTTATTGACAATTTAATATGATTTTTTTTATTTTTAACATAACAACTTTGTAATGTCCATTTTGGGAAGTTTTTATATTTTGAAAATATTGTACAATTATTAAAAATATATACATATATTAAAATAATTTACAGTTAGATTTCGCTTATGAACATTATAAACGTTGGCTGCCGAGTAGCGGGCTTATGGTTTGGCAATAAACGAAAATAATTATTTATGGAATGTTAGAGTGATTGCCCGGTTGACTGCATTTATTGTTTCCCTCATTTCTTTGTATCTTTTGAAAAGGCGGTGGTACAATTATTATTGATTTATATTAATTAGCATTTAATTTTGCATAATTTGCATTTTAAGGTAGTGGTAGCCCAGTGGTAACGCGCTCGTTTAGGAAACTGAGTGAAGCGGGTTCAAATCTTGGGTCTCGCACCTCTGATATTTTCTAACATGATTACCACTTGCCTTACGGTGAAGGAAAACATCGTGAGGAAACCTGCATGTCTGAGAGAACGTAACAAATTTTCGAAAGATATGTGAAATCCGCCAACCCACACTTGGCCAGCGTGGTGGACTATAGCCTGATCCCCCTCGTACTGAAGGGAGGCCCGTGCCCAGCTGTGGGACTTTAAAAAGGGCTGAATAAAAATTTGCATTTTTATCAAAATTCAATTAATTGTTCATTTAATACTTTAATTAAAATTTAATTGTTCATTTATTATTTTCTATATATATTGTTTCACTGCCACTTATTTGTACCACCATAAAAACAAATTATAATTTTTGATTTACGTTTAAATTATGTTTTCTCATGCTTTATATCTACATATTATATGTATCTTAGAAATATTTTTCTAAGTCAACTTACATAATCGTAATATATCAATGTGTAAGCATCTTTCTGGACGCAATTATACTCAAGGATTTTAATCAAAATTGATTTATTCAAACTGCAAGGAATGTTTAGTTGTAGTGTGAGATTTTATATTCTTGTATTGTGAAATGACTATCATTTTACGTTGTGATCATTTGAGTGCAAAATTTTTTAATTTTAACCAGTTTCGTTGACGTTCGTCAATAAGGGCAGCAGGAATTATAACGTTTTAGTTCTGCATAGTCCAAGAGCAGTATTTTTTAGCTGTAGTCTTTATTATTATAAACTTTTTTATTATTTTAACATTTATGAAATTCGATCGTTAGTTAATTTCTAACAATGAAATATTTAATAAAGAAATCACAAAATACATTGGCCTTTAATTTTCTACCAATCTAGATTTAACTAAATTATTTATATTAATTATGTTTAGCTTTAACATAACATTTACATTGGAAAATTACAATCAAACACATCTGAAGAGTGATTAAATATTGTAAAATTGTAAAAGAAAATATAATAATTTTGCATATTATTAACCACTTACTCCTACTTTGTCTGTGTACGTCTCTAGGTATGTTTTAATTTTTTAGAGCAGAACCCTAATTCTATTTCTACAACAAAAGTAGCCTAAGTTACTCCTTATAACATCACCTATCTGCCACTGAGAGTCCCTTCAAAACCAGTCCAGTCGTTTTCAAGATTAGCCGGAACAAACAGACAAAGAAAATTGTGTTTTTCTTATAAGTACCATGTATAATTTCATTTGCATTTAGTAAAAAGCTGTTTTTTTGACATTACAACCAGACACTTCAATTTTATTATCTCTTTGTATATAGATAACAACAAACTTTAGGATATAAAGGTAAAATGAAACACATCAGTGTTACCATATGTTTTATTTATTATAAATATAGATATTTGGATAAGCAAACTAGTATTGTTAACACAGCACTAGCTATTGACTAAATATATTTATAAGCCTTACCTATTTATTGTGCGATTACGTGCCTGGCGGCGGCGGAGGCCCACTCACCCACTGCGGAGCCTGCTCGGGCATGTTGCAGTAGTTCGCACCAAATATTGGCATATTTGGTCTAACTGACATATTCATTAATCCTTGCATTCTGGGATTTCTCACAAATGGAAGCCTATTCATCATATATGGTGGTGGTGTTGTGGGATGGAATGGAGGAAACATTGGATTGAATGTTGGTGGAGCAATAAAGTGACCTCCGGGGTCAACGTTGGGGTGTGGTGGAGGGGTTCTCATTTCCTGATCATCCCATGGTCGTTGTGCTCTTGCGAAGTGGAATGGATTCCTTCTAAAGCCTGGTGGTACAGAACTGCGGCCGCGGCTCGAGCCTCCGAATCTACTGCTGGATTCTGAAGGCCGATGATTACGTCTGGCTTCGAGCATTTTTCTGGGAGGATTCTTCGAGGTTTCGCCATTATCAGATGACTCTTGTTTATTTTGTTTTTGTTCTTTCTTTGCTTTGTTGGCTCGTCTTTCTTCCTCATCATCAGAAAAGTCGACGTGGCTCGGAGGCGGTTCAATATCGTTTAACCATGACGCATCGGAACCTTTAACTCTGAAAATAACGTAATATGAGTGTTAAATGTATAGGGTAGACTAACACACGCTAAAAATGTAAGTCTGATTAATGCTTTCTTAGATAAATCTAAGAAAGCATTAATCAGACTTACATTTATATAAATATGAATATTTGACATTTTAAATAAAACTATGTTTTCGGAATTCTGCGTAGTCTCTCCCGTGACCACGATTGCTGGAAAGCATTTGAAACGTCGAGAATCAAAAATAAAAATAAATCCGCAAAAAAAAACAAAAAGATAGTTTTATTTATAGGGGCACCGAGCTTTTTATTTTAGTATAGGACGACAGAGAGGGGGAGGAGGGGCTAGATAGACGGAACGCGTGCGAATTTAGGTATTTCCTTCGTATTTATTATTAAAACAATTACACATTTTGAAAATGTAAATTTGTTATTATTAAAAAACTGATGAACTTCCTTGAATTATTTACGCCGCACTAAGGGTTTATTTTGTTTTTTAGAGATCAATTTGGATTTTTTTTCTATCGAGGAAACTACAAGCAATAGTGTTTCTAAAGTGTACGATTTATAGAATAAATCCTTAAATATCCTACATATTAATTGCATAATTAAAGTTTTAGTAATAACAAGGGATCAAACGAACAATTATTTCTTAATTCCCTTAAAAGTAAGATTCAGTATTTTGCATTGGGTAAAAGGATTTTTTTAATTCTAAAGAGATTAGTTGTAACAAAACTTACTTCATAAGTTCTGTGAGGAAGACATAATTAGTGTGTTGACTTTTTGGCGCTATAAATACTTCCATGCCAGGATGAACTCTTTTTTCTTTTACATGATCTTCAGAGTTGAAACGCACGCAATAGTGGGGCTCTTTTACCTGAAAATATTCAAAAATATTTTTTTTTAATTTAGTTTACAGTTCATGAATTTAACTGAAAATTTTCTTAGACTTACAAATTATTTTACTTTTAGAGTAGGATTTGTTCATTAACATTAAAATTATTTTAAACTAGTGATTCACCCTCGCTCAGGTCAGGTCCGTCCCTAGTTATTTTCTAATGTTAAATATAGATTTCTAAGAGACGAGATATTTTCCTGTAGTAAAAACTATATGTTGACCTGGATAACCAGCTATCATCATACTAAATTTTATCAAAATCTGTACAGTGGTTTTCTTGTGATGAACTCAACCCAGACAAAAATTCTAAAAACTATAGTTTCAGCCTCATATATGCCTCAATAATGACTATTTCAATAAGATTTTCCAAAAAAAATGTATGTATAGATTCGACTTAAAATATTATTAGTATAGTTTTTGTATGAGCTGGTACTTTGGCCAGATGCATATTTGTTTCTTGTATTTTGGGGACCTTTGTATGGATAGTAAATTTAAAAAAACTTGAACTTGGATTTTTTTTCAAAGATTTTTCTAAACAGTATTGTACTTGAAAGATTCTTCTAAACTTTGAAAAATCTTTTAAAAAAAAATGTTTTTTTGTAACCATTCTCCAAATCAACATTTTTTATATTTCCTTTTTCAGCTTGTTTCTTGCTATAAAGAGAGTGGAGATTATAAACATAGTGGTTAAGGCAAATATTTGAAAAACCATCTTGCTCCCAAATATATTTACACAAAAACTTAGAAGAGAATATTTAATGACACAGTAAATGTAGCATGGCCATTTACACAGCTATATATATAATATTTGCAATACCTGCGGCTTCGCCCGCATTCAAATTTCGGAAAAAAACATCAGTTTTACAATAATGTATGGAAGTCTGCCCGATTTGTTGATATTTATGATTACTGCTTCGCTCCCTTAAGGAGTCCGCAAAATTCAAATCGAATTAGTTGTTTCTGAGATGAGCACGTTCAAATAAATAAACAAACTTTATCTCTTTATAAAATTAGTATTGACACATACACCTATTAGCTAGGATAGTTTTTTACTCACAGGTCCAAAAACATCAAATACTTTTCCCAATGCCCTTGCCCCATTTTCAAGAAACAGGATACTGTCCAAATCAACTGCGGGTGTTTCAGGGAATGCTCTCACTACCACTGAAAAGGAATGATTTACACTTTGAACTTTCAGATAATTGTACAGTTACATATGTAGAAATTAAAAATTAAAGTTATAACTTCAAAAACCTGTATAATAAATAAATAGAAGATTTATATGTATATGAAATTGCAATGCATAATTAGATTACAGAAAACAAAATATTAAGCTTAGTAAGCTTAGCTTAAGTATTAAATAATTTACCAATTAAAGTTATTTTATACAGTATATTACTAAACTTCTCTAATTATAAGTAAAAAATAATAATATTTAAAACTACTTTCAATTCAAACTCATATCTAAACACAGGCACCATATACAAAATTATATAATTCCTAGTGGCCAATCAATATTGACCTTATGTAATTAATGTTCACATAACTTTGTTATAACTAAATAAGGTAAAAATCTTTACCTAATCTATCTACTATGCTAGTAACGGTTCCAATTTTTGCAGTTTCTTGAGCTGGCAAGCTTATGGCGAGATCTTCTATAGGTGGTAGGTCATCAAGACCTAGCTCACCATGTACTTTAGGTGGTTCAATTTTTCCAGATCGACTATTTACTTCCAATTCATTTCTAGAAACAAAATATTCTTTTAGTAAATAAATAACATTTTCTCCATATTTCTAAATATAGGTATTCAATAATAAATACTAATAAAATTACCCGCTGGAATATTCTTCAATATCTTTAACAGAATCTACTTCACTATCACTAGAATCATCAGAGCTTGAATCAGAATCGCTGTCCATATCTCTATACTCCGTTACATCATACTCTACCACACCACTTTCTGAACTATCTATTATCATATGCCTTGTAACCACTACATCACTATCACCATCCGAGAGTGGTCCATGAGCACAAGCATTGATAATATTATTTTTCAATACCATTTCACTAAGCTCCACTGCATCTGAATCATCATTTCCTGTATTATCATTAGATCTTGTGTCCTCCGAGTCAGATTCCGAGCCATATTCGGCAATTAAACTAAGAGACACGTTTTTATTGTTACTCTGGTCAAGGTTTTCCATTACAATGAACAAACAATTCCGCGTGGACGGTAATGTTACTTATATCTTATTGTACTGTTTTAACACTATTCAGAGCAAATCACTATGTTGCTATAAACTACAAGTAATAATAAAAATAGTTTTCAAATTTAAATTAAAACAATGCGCATGAAATTGCAGAAAAACAGCCACTTTTGCACAGAAAAAATTACTATCTTTGACTTTTGTATGTATTTGACATTTATCATAAAAGTTGGACAGATAAGAAAATAATCGAGTAAATAGTGATTGTTGTTAGCCATCATTTTATTATTCGTCTTTATGGTTGTTTAATAACAATTAATCCATATTACGTTACGGTATTGTTTCTTTACGAAATTCTAATACATATAAAGAAAATATACAATCGATTTACTGATCTACATTTAAAACAGAGCAAAGAACAGCAATTTAAAAATATCGATTAAAGCTTTAAATAAAACGCAATCATTTTATCAATAAAATTTATTACACAAAAGACATTATAAATAATTTTATATTTACACATTAAAACTGACTTTACCAAGTATGCTATGATGTTCTTGAGCAGCTTCCTTTTGGACAAGATTGCTGAAGGACTCCAAGACTACCTGGAAATGAAACACTACAGTATTCATGTTTTTATATTCAATAAAAGGGTATCATTATAATTTGAAAGCTTAAGTATTTAAATATTTTTAATGAAAAATACAACGATAATTATCTAATAATAAAAACATAAACATAAAGGTAAACCAGGTGTTCCCAACCAGGGGGGCATCCTTTGGTATTACTTAAAATTAAAATAAATAAAAATCGTTGAAATAATGTGTTTTATTATAATAAAAAAAATAAAAGGGGGACATAAAAATTTAAATCGCTAAAACAATGTGCGTTTTAATATATAAATATTTTTTATAATCCGGGAAGGCTCAACAGAAGAAAGTTTGTGAAAACCTGCTATAAATCATTGCTAGTCTTTACTAATACGAACTAACTCAGCTTACGGATTAAAATTTAAAATATCAATTAATTATTCGTGTAAACTGTAAATACTACTCGGTTTAACTATTAAATATACATAAAGATTTTACGGTAAAGTGGACTATGCCAATTGCCAGGCGTTGATTTATGGGTCAGGGCCAGGAGGAGTGGGGTACATGAGGGGTCTCGACGGTAATTAAGTCATCAATATTTATTTATTATTAAATAATTAATTATAATTTAGTAGATACTGATTTGTCTAATTAATGTGTTTACAACACACATGACAACCCTACTTGTCTACGCTCAAATGCGAAAAGCAACATGTAGGGATTCCCCAAAATAAATGTTTCCTAAAGCACAGGAGGGGGGAGTAAGAGCTTTGCCTACTTTTGCTGATAAGGGGGAGGGAGGGGTTAATGTTACGGAACCACAAAAATAGATCTAACATCTAAAACTAGATCCGCGCCAAACACTGCGCTAGCTGGGTAGATTGAAATACATAGACACCCAAGATATTATTTTTTATATATTAAAAAAAAAAAACAACTTTACATTTTACAGTATACACAGCAACACAGTACATTACCCATAATACTTAAATTTTAGTTCAAATGTTATTTATAAATAAATTCCTTTAGTTGCAAGTTAATAAATTGTAGATTTAAATTTCAAATAGGTTTTTATTTGATTTATATTTTAATACACTACTTTTCAATATGTGTAAAAATATTGTATAATATACATTCTACAAACATACTTTATAGTATAAGAGGTAGCGTAGCATTTCACCTAGTCATTATACCGAATAAAATTTACAATAGGACTGGCGTTTATTTACTAAATTAGAGCTTTGAGCGATAGCTACTGAAGTAGCAATAGGATACATCAGTCTCATTTATATATATATTAAAAAAAATGTTTCAGTGAAACTGTCACTATAGAATAAAAAGTATGTAATAATAAAAAGTGTCACTATATATTGCATGTACACAACATTTTTTTTTACATAGTATTTTTGATGAAAGGGAAAGATTAAGTTAGCTTTATTAGCTGACGTTTACTTTCCTACATAAATATAATAATAATATAATTTCTTTGTTGTACAACCTAGAAAAAAATATAGAGAAACAATAGATAATGGTACACGAGGCGACCTTTGCTAAAACAGCGATTTAATAGTTCAGTATAAAATTCTCATGAAAAATGTTACGCTATCTCCTCTTCTATTAGAAATGAGACTTTTTTAATCGATATTATAAAGAATGGCTCATAGTTAAACAGCAAAATTTGAATAGGCACTGGTAGGATTAAGGTAAGTTGTATTGTCAAGTATATAATACTTAATAGTGGATTGGAATCGAGTTTTAAAAATATAAGCTTATCTAAGATTAGTCTAGATATTATATTATAAGCTAAATCTTCTTATTCATTAATTAATGAAAAAAAACAGATCAACTATTAAAATCTTGGTGCCTTTATGCGTTATGGAAACTATTATAGGAAAAAATCGGACGGAGATTAATGAGAATGGCCACATATTTGTTAATATAATATATGGGTCCTACTTTAGTGATGTTTAGTCGTCAGACGAAATGGTGAATTTTTTTATAGATATTTAAAATACATATATTTCGATTCTC
Organism: Brenthis daphne; assembly: GCA_947093115.1. Classification (NCBI taxonomy): domain Eukaryota; kingdom Metazoa; phylum Arthropoda; class Insecta; order Lepidoptera; family Nymphalidae; genus Brenthis; species Brenthis daphne. The sequence goes on along the minus strand of OX352474.1, from coordinate 3,976,924 downwards.
TATATCTACCGATAATGTTAGCTAAAGATCTTATAAAATAATGTAATGTAAACAAGTTTCGTGGCAGTGGTAGCCCAGTGGTAACGTGTTCACTTGGAAAACCGAGTGATGCGGCTTCAAACCCCGAGTCTCGCAAGTCTTGATATTTTCATGTGCGAATCATTTCCATCATGATTACCACTTGCCTTACGGCGAAAGAAAACATCGCGAGGGGAAACCTGCGTGTCTAAGAGAACCTACAAGTTTTGGAAAGATATGTGATATCCGCCAACCCACACTTGGCCAGCGTGGTGAACTATGGCCTGATCCCCCTCGTATTGAAGGGAGGCCCGATTGATCGTGAACAGCAGTTTGACGTTAAACAAAGGGGTGAGATTTTAAAAATACACAAACAAGTTTCAATAACTAATTACTTCCAATTTACAACAAAATACAACGACGAATGATTACAATCCTATTTTAACTTAGCTGCCATACAATGAGGAGGATGGGGACAAATGGACTATAACAGAGTTTACATACATTTTATGTTAAATGTTTATAGCTAAATTTAAATATAATGATTAAAACTAAATATGATAGTAGAACAACAACGACGTAAATTGAAATTGCGTCATAATATGAATATGATTTTTAGCTAGTTTTTTCATAAAAATATTATTAATTTATTTTAATGTACTAGTAAAAATATATTGCTTTTTTTATTCGAAATTCAGAAATCGAATTTGCAGTTTTATTTCTATTATTATAAAAAATGTAAGACACATGTTAATGTGTATTTTTAATATTGAAAAAAAAAGGAATTTAACATTGCTATAATAAGTCTTTCTTTGTTATATAAATACGGTGAAGGATAACATTATATCTTACAGGGTGTACCTTTAAATCGAAGTGATTTGATATATTTAGGAGATTATATAAGGTTTGCAGGCTAAAAATGTGTAGAACCAGCTAGAACGCTTAGTTAATTTATAAAATTGTAACTAGTTTCACAAATTATACTAGCGACTCACCCTAGCTCTGTTCGGGTTCATCTCCCATTCCGTTATAGATGATGATAGCTGATTATATGGGCCAACATATAGATTTCTCAGAGATGAGATATTTTTCCATAGTAAAAAAACTACCCTATATGTTGGCCCATATAATCAGCTATCATCATACCAAATTTCATCAAAATACCTCCAGTGGTTATTCCGTGATGTGGTCAGACAGACAGACAGACAAAAAATCTAAAAACTATAGATTCTGCATCTGTATGGATAATAATGTCTATTTCAATTAGATTTTCCAAAAAATATTTAATGTACAGATTCGGCTTAGTTACAATTTTATTATATGTATAGGTTAGATTTTCTGTATCATAGATAGTACTTATTTTGGAAATAAAACAGCTAATTCAATTCCACGGAATGCGTACTTTTTACGTCTATATTGTTCTGGTAGTAATAATACTGTGTAACAAACAATAGGCTACGTCTAATAAAGTATTTTATCTACACAGTGTAGCATCAATCTGCTTCAGAGATGGAAGCATGAGTTTCAATTTTCGTCTGTACGCTGGATCGGAAGCGATTGGATTGCGTTCCAAATAGATTGTGGCCAGTTTTTTGTTTTCTTCCAAGTATTCTATTGATGACCATTGTGATATCTGATTGTCATTTAGCTAAAATAAAATATTATTGAAAAGAATTATAAATTAATAAATTAGTATATGTATGTGTTGGTTTTAAAGAGTTTAAATTTGTGAAACATTATACCTTTTATAATAGAGCAGTTTTTTTTATATTATTAACTAGCAGCTCACCCTAGCTTTGTTCGGGTTCGTCCCTAGGTCTACATTTTGAAGGTTAGCATGGTAAGGTAGACTATATAATATATGATTTCCTTAATAAACAGGATATCTATGCAAAAAGAATTTCTCAAATCAGATGAGTAGTTCCTGAGATTAGCGTGTTTAAACGAACAAACTCTGCCTCTTTATAATATTAGTACAGATTAAAAACTGGTATTTGTGGTGGTATTGAAGGAATTTGCTTTAAATAATTATCCAATTATATTATAAGGATTATTGTAATAGAATAGTCCAACTCACCCATAGCTCCTCTAAGTCACTCATGTGTCTCACATTTTCAATTACAGTAATCTTATTAAGTGCCAAATCCAATGTTTGAAGTTTGACTTGACTTTGCAGATTCTCTATTGCTGTTAGACCATTTTCAGAGATATATAACTGTTCCAAATTTGTCAGTTGTTCAAGATTTTCAATTTTAGTGAGTCTGTTGCTTTGTAATACAAGTATCTCTAAACTATGGAGATCGTCTAAATTTTGTATTCTTGTTATCTTGTTTTTTCCGAGATAGAGCTCTTTTAGTGTAGTTAAACCCTCAAGATTTTTTATTTCCTAGAACATACAAAATATAATAGTAATTATGTTTAATATATGATTTGCTTGTAAAAAATTGTTATAATTTGATATTTATATATTCATGCAAAAAATTAAGGTCAAGTGATATATCAACAAACTTGTACAAAACACAAAAGAAATTAAAGCTGCTGATTTAAAATTTTTGATAATTTACAAGATTGTTGCATTAGATAAAAATTCAAAATATATGTATACCCTTATACGGTTGTCCCCCAGTTCAAGGGATTCCAGCTTTGGTAAATGATTAACATTCTTAATCTCTGTTATTTTATTTGAACTTAAGAACAGTTTTCTCAAATTTAAAAGATTATTTAAGCCAGTTATTTCTTTGATTCTGTTGAATGATAAATCTAGAATTCTGTAAATTAAGTAAAAAATGATGATAATGGTAAAATACTCTTACATACTCATATTATAAATGTAAAGTTTGTGAAGATGGATGGATGTTTGTTACTCTTTCACACCAGAGAGGCAGAACGGATCTGGATGAAATTTGGCACAAAGATTATACTCTGGAATAGCACATAAGGTTACTTTTTATCCTGGAAAAATGTATAGTTCCTGTGGGATAATCGTTTTTGTCTAGGGATGAATTCTAAAAGCTAGGGTGATTTACTAATCAGATATAAAAATGAAAAGACTTAGGGTTGCTTGCTACAAAATTTGATTAAGTTGGTCAATGATGAAGGCAACAGCTTCATATGTAAAATAGTATAGTTTAATGTTTGATTTACATATTTTAGCCATTTAAATCAAGTTAAGAATTTAGTGCAAGTCATCCTTAATATTGTTCATCAATAAGCTATTTTTTATAGACATTCGTCTAGCAGGTATGAATCATCAATTATAATATTATGCAATAATAAAATGATTTTAAACTATTTTTATATTTCAGTGCTACTTACTCTAAATTAACTAGATTATCCAAGTTCTCTATGACCACAATTTGATTGTCATAAAGTTCCAGTTCCACAAGAGTAGAGAGGGTATCCAGCCCTTCTATTTTCTTTATTAAATTCCACCGCAAGTAGAGTCTACAAAATTTTGATGAGAGTCACAACTAGAATATTAATTATTTATTTGCCAAATAAACAATAAAAAATAGTAGGTATGTAAAATGTAGCAGTATAATACCAATATATACATACAGACAGATTTAAATATTTGTAATTAGTACCTTTCTAAATTTCGGAGTGGCTCTAAATTTTCAATTTTTCCAATTTTGCCATGGTTTAAGTCCAAGATCTCAGTATTCTCATTGACTACAATGAGTTCTCGAGTGTTTTCATTTTCATTTGGAGGTGGGGTCGCTGGAGGTGGTGGAGATTCTTTTCTATTTTCCTCATTGTTAACCTTTACTTCCTTTGGCAATGCATCTGCTTCATTATTAGCCATCGGTGAGTCTTGATTATCTAAAACAAAAAATCAGAAACTGCGTTTAAACATTTTGCCTTATTTTTTAAAAGATTACCCTATAGATTCAGTTTAAAAGCACCAATACTTGCCTGCCATTATAATAGTAATTTATATAATTTAGGATTGATCTTATATTTTTTAACCGGCTCAAACCAATCAAGTTAAATTGATTATTTTGCCAATCTTTCCAATACAACGTCACTTTGACAATATTTAAATATTACCTAAAGGGTAACAGATAATACTTTAAGTAAATGTATTTGTAGAGTTTACAACAATAATTTACTAATATCATAATTAAATAATGTTCATTACATGTTAGGCGACATAAAACATAAATTAATTTTATAGGAAATATTGAACTATATCTTACCTTTCATTTTGTAGATTATATATTCTGGTTTTTTAATCAGTCAAACCATTTCTGTTAGGTCTTCCGTCTTGTAACTTCAAACTTGTTATTCTGTGGTGGTTCAATTGGCATTTGGAATTTTGGCATTTGGCAATTGGCATTTTTCTTCGCCGGTGTGTTGACGTGTGTTTCGTATTTGGTCTGTGTTTTCAGTTTTGTATCGTTAATCTTGGAGTTAGAGAAGCACGTCGCAAAATATTTAACTACGACGTAGACTAAGTAATAATAAAATAAAATCAATATTAATTTTTCCTATAATATAAGGATCCACTGATTTTTTTAAATAACTTTTTAAAATTGTGTAGTCAAAATGAATACAACCTCAAAAATAACTGTTTCGTCTCCTAACGTGAAATATACTGATGATTATATATTTTGTGAATATGAATACAATGAGACTTTAGTTACGAAAAAGGATAATGAGTTTGTGGTAAGTATATAACATAAAATGTTTATAATAAGTAGTAAGTACTGGGCCGGTCATATCGATCCGTCGACATCCGTAAAAACCTGTGGTTAAGATTGGTTGTTTTTGTTGTCAAATAGTATAAATTAGTTTTGAATATTAATTAAGTATATACATATTATATTTAATCTATATTCCCCTCAGACCAATAAAAATATTGGTCTGAGATATTCCCATTTAGTTTTTAGATTGTACTTAAAGAATGCGTTTTTTTGGTTAATTGCTTGTTATTTACTTTTAAAGTAATATGTTTTGCTTATCATTTCAAGCACAGCTGATTGTAAGTTCTCAAATAAAACAACTTTATTATTTCTTACTTAAAATACAGCCCTTCCTACATATTTATTCATACATATTATGTATTATGTACATATTTAAATATATTCTAATAAGAAGAAAATCTTCATTTTTGTAATAGTAGTTCTAATAACTGATTATTAATTTTGTATGTATGTTATATCTAAAATGAGACCCTATTCTTTATTTTTTCATAGGCAAAGCCATACCGCACATCAATATCTATCCGAACAGGTCGGAAGGTGGGTAGAGTGGGTGTTATGTTGGTAGGTTGGGGTGGCAATAATGGTTCTACCTTTACAGCAGCAGTGTTGGCAAATAAACACCAAATTTCATGGAACACTAAGAATGGTCAAATGAAACCTAATTGGTGAGCGAAATATTTATTTTAGATATTTTATGAATTAGGCTTATTATCAATCCATACTTTAAATAGACAAACTTCTTACTATTTTACTGTTATATTTAGTAATATTTAGATGCTTAGACATTAATTTCCATATTTAAAAATAATGAACTTCCAAATACCTAGTTTTAATAAAGGTTTTTTTTTCTCGTTAATGTCCTCAAAGCATGCCAGTTGAGCACAGATCACTTTGCCAATATCACATAGAATGGAGAAAATGCGAAGGAGATTGGTTGTTTTAATAGTTTTGGGGTGAATTATCCAGGTGTCCAAAATCGATTTTCAGTGTCCATCTATGTTATATATGGAATTCTTTAGTTTAATGCTTCTAGATTGAAGAAGAGTTTTTATACTGTCCATTGTCTGTCAGTTAGGTAGCTAGTGAATTTATTAATCTTATTGTTTCAATACTCTAACCAGGTTCGGTTCAATTACACAAGCATCGACTGTGCGTCTTGGTATGGATGAAAAGGGTGAAGATGTGTATGTTACCATGTCTAGCCTTCTGCCCATGGTTCATCCAGATGATCTTTGTAAGTAATAATTTTAACACTATATATTATTTTAAATATACCATACATAGCGTTATATTTTACTAATGTCAATTTGGAGTAAAAATGTTTAAGGGCCCATTAAAAAACTTACTAAAAGGGGCTAAAAGTTGTCATTACTAATACTGCAAAGTATCGTATTGTAAATATGTGTTTGAACTTTGAAGTAATACTCTCTATAAAAACTATACAATTTCTTGTTTTAGGATTACATACCCTCTGCTGTCCATTTGTTTCAGAGAGATTTCTATTGCCGCTATATCAACAAATAATAAAAATAAATAAATAAAAATACAAAAAACATTTTTTTTTAACGTTCGTAATCGTATATTATAATATTTCAGTGAAAAACATGACTAAATGCCAACTTCAATATTTTAATTTATAAAACATTTTTTCAAATCTATTTTATCTTCATTAGTGATGCTTATTAGAAATGGTGATTTGTTATAAACTATGTAAATAAATCAAATTTACACCTTTAGGGTCTATAATAAACTTGAAAGCCAGGTTTGTTATTTCTCTTAGTGACTAGACCTAGCCAATAACATTAAAACCTTGACCTACTGGCCAGCATCCTGGTACAGATTGAACAGGCATTGAAAATAGGATACAAAATCAATACTTGTTATTAGGTCAGCTGGAGTTTTACTAGGTTAATCTTGTTTCAATCATAATACAATAATAAGGAAGTATAGCCTCTTGTATGGTATATTCAGCGTCGGTATTATATTAGGGCCTATGCACACTCCGGTATTCTGCGGTGAAATATTTTTAAAAGGGCCTAAGCACACCACGTTTCATAAACGCACTGATGATGTGCATATCAAGAACGTATGTCGTCTGCGCATATTTTGCGCTGATAAATTTAAATAATGATACAAACTCGAACTCGAAAAAAGTAGTAAGGCAGCTCGTTAATAGGTCGTCGTATGCATAATCCTTTAGGATTATAATTAACTTCGGTCAGGTGAATTCCATAGTGACATTTTGTTTAAATTAGTATGCCATGAAAAATTACTTAATATTCCGATATAAAAAGAAAAACGCCTGTGATACTCTCCGACCCACAAAATATCCAGCAAGTTACAAAATTCTTAATGCAAAATGTGTAAACGAAGACTAATATAAAATTAAATTGTGACATAAAAAACTAGATAATAGGTATATAATTGTGTACAAGTAAAAAAATATACCACATAAGAATCCATTGAATGAACAATGAATTTTTCTATATTTCTCCGAAACTGGGGAATAGCAGAAAAAGATCTTGCAGAAAATCTAACCCCATTCTTTTTAAATAATCACAGTACAATAACAAGATTCTACCATTTATGTGGTTCAATTTAAAGTTTTTTTTTCTCGACCAGTAATCGACGGTTGGGACATAAGCCCAATGAACTTGGCAGACGCAATGGTCCGCGCGAAGGTCATAGATTACGATCTGCAACAGAAGTTACGTAAGGAAATGTTGCCAATGAGACCAAGACCCGCCATTTACGACCCCGACTTCATTGCTGCTAATCAGGTGAGTTATGTTTATTGATTAGAATTTTTCGTGAGTTTCAAGTTTTTTTCATTTCATAATTTTTTTTATAACATAATAACAGACCGATTCGCCCTCGGTGTCACCCTATTAAGGGTGCCATCTTATTGGGGGTGTCATCTTATTGGGAGTGTCGCGCTTTGGGGACGTCATCCTTTTGAATTTACTTTTTGACAAAGGAGGTCTTTTCAAAGGTGACATCGCGTTTGGGTGCCATCCGTGTAATTTTCTGATAGTAAGAAGTAATAGTACCGTTCTCCCCTACTCATAAATGATCTCGATGCAAAAAAGCATTTGCTACACAGAAGAAGGACAGATTAACAAACAAAATTTTGCAGCTGAATAGTAGTGGTGTTGTAATTACATGCAATCTGTGGAAAATGTCTTAAATAACTTTATAGGCACTGTTGTCTATATATATATATATATATATATATATATATATATATATATATATATATATATATAATATAAAATTGTAACTAAGCCGAATCTGTACATTAAATATTTTTTGGAAAATCTTTTTGAAATAGATATTATTATCGATACAAAGACCGAATCTATAGTATTTAGAATTGTTGTCTGTCTGTCTGTCTGTTACCGCATCACAGAAAAACCACTGGAGGGATTTTGATGAAAATTGGTATGGTGATAGCTGGTTTTTACCCTGTGAAAATATCTCATTTCTGAGAAAAAAAATGCAAAAACTGCAATATAAGAGTATACTAATATGTAAAACCTAAGAATTTGGTTTTTGGTCATCTGAACGCGGGCGCAGAGACGGGCAATGCTAGTAGCTAGTCTCATATGAAACTATATTTTCGTACTTTCTCACGAATTTATTTTCATTTGTTCCCCGACGTTTCGAAACGGGAGAGGTTTTATATGTCTCAAAGGTCACTTTATAGTTGGTCATTATAGGCATTTCTGGGATGCATTTTTCTCCCTTACTACATATACCACATATGATGTGTGTGAAAGATGTTACATTGTATGTTTATTGTATATGTTGGCAACTAATTCATTACGTTAATCATATATATGTATATTGATTAATATTTTTATCTCAGAAGCCCGCTCTTAGCTTTACGGTTGCCAACCATATCTATTTCAATGTAGAGTACGGGCGTTTTAATAAAAACATATTAGTAAGAAGTTTTTGACCGTCTATTAGCTCATCCTGTAAGAGCATATATTTTAATTTTACAATTTGTAAAGTTTCTCAAATTTAAAACTACTATTAACCATTGAGACGTCTAAAATTTTAATCTCTCCCGTGACAATGATTGCTGTAAAACATTCGAAACGTCGGAAATTAAAAATCAAAACAAATCCGCGAAGAAATCCGAAAAGGTAATTCGCGTAAATCTAAAAAAGTAAGTATTTTCTCACTCGATAGTGATAGATCCAAAATTAATTCAACCCTTTGAACCCCTATTCCATATGGGACTTGTAACATAGTATAATTTTGTCCCATGGGATATTAGGGTTAGGTAATTAGTTGGAAGCAAAATGGAATATGTGCGTGCGAATTGAGAATTCACATGCAGAAGCTATTTATAATTAATATAATTTTGAGCGATACACGTGTATATGACGATGCCAATGGTTTGTCTATACTACACGTATGACGTAATTAATGTTTTGTGAAACGATTCAGGGAAATTGGTATTTGTATACCTACTATTAATTATGTATAATATAATTGTACCGAGATATTTTGTATTCAAAAACTAGCATTGCCCGCGGATCCGCACCCGTTCAGATGACCAAAAACCAAATTCTTAGGTTTTACATATTAGTATACTCTTACATTGCAGTTTTTGTATTTTTTCTCAGAAATAAGATATTTTCCCGCGAAAAAAACTATCCTATATGTTGACCTGGATAACCAGCTACCATCATACCAAATTTCATCAAAATCCCTCCAGTGCTTTTTCCGTGATGCGGTAACAGACAGACAGACAGACAAAAATTCTAAACACTATAGATACGGCGTCTGTATCGATAATAATGTCTATTTCTATAAGATTTTGCAAGAAATATTTAATGTACAGATTCGGCTTAGTTACAATTTTATTATATGTACATATAGAATATAATAAAAAAATATATGGAAGCTGTATTTCAACGTCTTTCTGCGATTTATAAGTGTTTAGTAAGATTTGATTAATTTAAATGCTATTTAAGAAACTTTTTTAAAGGGTAACTGGAATTTAATTAAACTTTTAATTTACTTTATTTTCGATCTTAGAATACGAGTTTGTATGGGCTCAAACTTTGAAGGGACTGAAACCGTATCAATTGTATACCTCCTTTGTTATAGAAATAACTGTTGATGACATTTGCAATATTTGTTGGGGCTTTTTTTTCGAACTTAGTTGCATAATTTATATATATATATATATATATATATATATATATATATATATATATATATATATATATCTTCACGACTTGATTATATACTTACGTATGTAAATAAACATTGTATGATGTTATCCAAGAAAATCGGGGGAAAAAACGTAAACATAGAATTTATATTGTTGTGGGCTAGCAACTAGGTATATATTTTAAAATAGAAATTTTAAGAGTAACTGTTGAGTTTTTCGGTGACTTTTTTATGTTTTTAGAATTATATTTCGAGTGCTTGAGAGAGAGAGAGTACATAGCTTCAATGAATACATGTAAAAAACCTATATAAAAGTAATATTCAAAAACTTGTAAATGTCTATTGGAATGAATATTATTTAGAGTTTCAATTTGCACGTTTATTACTAGGCTTTCACTATTCATCTTTAGTGCAGAAGGAACAAAACTAAAATTAAAACAATTACTTATATTTGAAACCTTCATAATAATATCATCCATACTAATATTATAAATGTGAAAGTTTGTGAGGATGGATGGATGGATGTTTGTAACTCTTTCACGCCAGAACGGCTGAACGGATCTGGATGAAATTTGGCACAGATATAGATTATAGTCTGGAATAGCACGTAAGTTACTTTTTATCCTGGAAAAATGTACGGTCCCATAAGATAAATTTGTTTTTGTCTAATGACGAACCTGAAGCGAAGAGAAGGTGAGTCGCTAGTATTTAATATAGTAAAGTCATCCTCCATTTTTTAAGAACCTTATAGAATCTAATATTTGTTGATATATCCGTAGATATATTCTTGTAAAAGCTTGAGTTGAGTGAGTTGAGTTTACTAATTTTCGCTGTCATTCAATCGGTGTGATTTGAACAATTGTTTATAGATATTGTCGGTAAACGAAGATCGGATTATTAAGTCTCATCCTCATTTGATATGTGATAGCTTTCCATAACATGTTTGTACTTTGACTATCTGTCATCCACTATTTTGATTGTTATATTTGGTTTGTTTAAAACCAAGTTTGAAAATTTGAAATTGAGGGATTTTATCAAAATATCATTTCTATTACATTAAAAGATGTAAAATTGTGATTCTTTAGTAGGTATGGTTTAAATAACACTATCAGGTCATGGGATAGACTATGATTGCTGTAAAGCATTTCAAACGCCGGGAACCAAAAATCAAAATAAATCCGCGAAAAAATCCGAAAAGATAGTTTCATTTAAAACTAGCATTGCCCGCGGCTCCGCCCGCGTTCAGTTCTAAAAACCAAATTCTTAGGTTTTACATAATATTAGTATACTCTTACATTGCGCTTTTTGTTATTTTCTCAGAAATGAGACATTTTCCCGCGGTAAAAAGTATTCTATATGTTGACCCGGATAACCAGCTATCACCATACCAAATTTCATCAAAATCCGTCCAGTATTTTTTCTGTGATGCGGTAACAGACAGACAGACAGACAGACAAACATTCTAAAAACTATAGATTCGGCCTCTGTATCGATAATAATGTCAATTTCAATAAGATTTCAAAAAAATATTTCATGTACAGATTCAGCTTAGTTACAATTTTATTATATGTATAGATGTCAGATATTCGCGTAAATGTAAGAAAGTATTAGGTATGGTTTAATTTTAATAACGATTATTAGCAATTAGAAAGATTTCCTCTAAAAAAATCATGGGGTTTTAGAAAGCGTTCAAATATAGATGTAAGTAACCCAGCCTAGTAATTGTACGGTCCCATGAGCATGTCTGATGTCCGTATATGACCGTATAGTTAGCCCACAGGCTGCATGTGTTAAAGTTTTGTCAATACACCTTAAACAGAGTGATCTAGACTTGATCAAAATTATCTATGAAATTATCGGCGATGCAATGAGATAGTTAATTTTATTGACAATTCTTAGAGGCGTTGCGCTCAGAATAATATGCGATATTTTATTATATGCCTTAAAAACCATGAATGCACTTTTTGTAGCGTTACATCTGAGAGTTCGTTTGTTTATCTGCAAATAGATTTTTAGGCCTTATGATTAAGGGAGCTAAAGGCTAGGTTGCCTATATATGTGTAGACAAAAGAACTTGTTTATGTTTACATTTAATCAATTAGGATCGATTTTTAACCATTCGCCACGATCACTAGTTATTATCTATATTAATATTATAAAGAGGTAAAGTTTGTGTGTTTGTGACGTTGTAGAGGGTAATCTCTGGATCTACTGAAATGATTTAGATGAAATTTGGTAAGAAGATAGTTTGAGACCCTGGGAAGGATATAGGATACTTTTTATCCCGAAAATCATCCCTTAATGGGGTGAAAAATGGGGATGAAAGTTTATATTGGGAAAAAATTTCATCAAATTTTATATAAATAAAGTTATGAATTGCGTCACCAAAAATATTTTCTATTTTTATTCAAATTCTATATCCCATTATTGTTTTCAATATTAAAATGCAATCGAATAAACAATATCGTATATCGCCGAGTCGATGTTGTGCAATTTTGTACGTACCAGCAACTAGCAAGTACATAGTATCCGGTATGTTAACCTTTCCTATATGACCCATTTTCATAGTGTCATGGTTTATAAACGCCACAAACTAAAGCAAATTTAACAGGTGTTAGTTTCCTGTTGACTACAGTTGTGCTTATGTAGGGAAGATAAATGCAGTGGTAATGCCAAGGTGAACGCGATCGTTACGTAAAGTTAAATGCACTATTATGCCTGTCAATGCCAAGGCCATATTGTATCTGACGGGGATATCCATGCGTATAATTATTAACTAATAATAGTGGGATTATGTTGACATATAGGTACACACATATAGGTATATATATATATATATATATATATATATATATATATATATATATATTTATTACGTACAATATGTCAGAGATATGTGATACAAGGTTTTGAGTTTAATTTGAAATGATTGGATGGTGTTCAAGTCGATTTTTAGTCAAAAGTCTAAAACATTAGGGTTTTCCAAAGAAATGAGTACAGTTAGGTCTTATTTAAATAAGACACGTGTTATTTTTAAGTAATCGTCGGCTAATCATTTATATACAGTTAAACAAACATGTTTAAATATGCTCTTATGCAATATTGGAGGACTTCATTATACGTTGCATACATTGTTTTTGTTTGTTTGTTTGTTTGTTTGTTTGTTTGTTTGTTTGTTTGTTTGTTTGTTTGTGAGCCGTACCATCCGAGTAATTCCTATTAGACTTCCACTTAACCGATGTTTATGTAACTTTGCACTCGAATTCAATTTCATTATATTATAACTAACTGCCATTTTTGTGATTCCAACTTATATAACCTTAAACATTATATTTGAGGAGTCCTTGAATCGATATTTAAAAACTATAATTTACTAGATGGCCAGAAAGGTGTACTCTCCTAATTTCAATATAATTTATGATTTTTGATGTTATATAGAAAAAAGCATTTTTATTTTATTTCTGAATTTTCGAATTTTCCTGCCAACTTTTCCAAATATTTTTCCCTTAATTCATAAAATACGCTAGCACTTATGGGGGTAGGGGGTGTCGCTGACTGTGACAAGATGTGAGAAGAGGGGTTAGAGGAGTCTTAATTTTAAGAGAACGTGACGTGTATCTTTCTCGCATCAGTATCTTGGTCGCAAAAAATGTGACATAGCTGATAGCATGACGAAGAGAGGGAGGAGGGAGAAGATCTAAAAATGTAAAATTTTGCGCGACCGTATTCTATGAACGGCCCCTTAACCTTATTCAGACTTATTACAAACATTTAAAAAAAGTGTCTTTGTATTCTTCAATTTGTGCTTACCAACGAGCAGAATTTAAGTTAAAAAGGTGGCAAAGTTAGAATTATTCATATATTTTAGGTGGACCGTGCAGTAAATTTGATCCGCGGAACAAGATACGAGCAGTACCTGCAAATTCGAGCGGACATCAAAGATTTCCGCGACAAGAAGAAGTTGGACAAAGTTATCGTTCTATGGACAGCTAATACTGAAAGGTAAGATGTTGTTTTCTATATTCGATATTCTTTTCGGTAAGAGTTTAGGTCTTTTTATAGTATTTAGTCCATGTTTATTTAAGCCATTTTTGAGTAGTATTTAATTAATGTTAATTTTTCATTTTAGTACGTACTTAATAAGAATAACTAATATTATAAAGAGGACAGATTATTTTGTTTGTTTGTTTGCTTATACCGAATAAGATCCCAAACTACTGGACCGATTTAGATGAAATTTGATAAGAAGATAGATATTTTGAGGCCCTGGGAAGGACATAGAATAGTTTTTATCCCGGAAATCATCCCTTAAGGAGGTGAAATTTGGGATGAAAGTTTCTATGGGGAATCAATCTAGCGAAGCGAGGGTGAGTCGCTAATAGGTACATAAATTCAGAAGTATATACTAGCTTGTATGACATTTAATTATATTACCATTTAATTTAACAAGTTTATGGCAACATACGAAAAAGTCCGTCTTATAATAAGCTTCTATAGTTGGCTTTGTGGAACGAGTGCGACATAATTGCCAAACGAGAATCGTCAAAGTTCACTGACACACGTGACGATTGGGAACACGCTTTAAGTGACATTGATGCTACTACCACCGTAAAATAACAGTAAAATTATCGGGTTATAAAACCCAATATAATGAAAACTCAATTACGAAACTTATCCCAAAGTGTTATAATTCAATTTTTAGTGAGCAAATGGTTAAATCCGTGTAAACTATGAAACGTGACTGAAATGAAATGTATTGGGTTTGTAGGGACTAGGGTCCGATGGGTTTTCTTTCCTATGCTTTTCTTTGATCAATTCAATTCTTTTTATCAATGCTTATAAAAAACAGAAGAGTTTCTGCAAGTTAAAAATTTTAAATCTCGATTTATGTTCTGATTTCGTATGTATCAATATACATATACCTACACTAAATAAATAAGTTGAATTACCAGAACTAAATTAATAAAAATAATAACCTTATAATTGTACACAAAGAAAAATCAAAATGAAAATAATAAAAGTAGAGAAAAGACAGTGATACCTTCCAGGCAGGTGTAGGATATAGAAAACTGTAAGAGAGAAGGGGTGCGGATAAACGAGTTATATTACTAAATATTTAGAAAAAAATCATAGAATTCACTAATACATAAAAATAAATACATATATACTAATAGAATAACTTGTTGTCAATATCACTAATATACGTCCTTTCTAGATGGCTATTTTAAAATAAATTCCACTAAAACGAAAATCTCTTGCCAAAAAAAAAAAAAAATTCGTACGGGAATCAAACCTGCGAATTTTATTTTTATATGTAGATGCATTTTAAGTGTTCCACAGAAGTGTATAACGATTATATTCTGCGCTGTAAAGTTCAATTAGTCCAATTAATAGTAACCTTGCTTTTATATACATGTACAGTAAATAGACCGTTGTCGCTCTGGATTTCTACCGACTTTAAAACTGTAATCAATTTTTTTTTTTTTTTTAATAAGTTGGGACATATCACACAGCACCATCTAGTTCCATGGTAAGCTACGAGGCTTGTGTTATGGATACCAGATAGTTGATACATTACACATATATAACTTTAAATACATACATATTATAAATATAAACACCCATGACTGGAGTACAAACATTCGTGCTCAACACAGAAATGAATGCCCCCAGCGGGACTCGAACCCGCGACCGCTGGTACAGCAAGTAGGGTCACTACAAGCTGAGCCAAACGAGTCGTCTAATTCGTTTATTAATAATATTCGGCCGTATGTTTTTAATAAATTTCTTGATTTTTTAAAATTATATAAATATAAAAAATGTATGGTGTACACACCGTTCTCGGTCTGGTTTCCTTGATTCTTTTTTTTTTTAATTTTGATATGTAGGTATGTATGTAATTCGAGAGTCGAGGGTGGTCTCACCAAAAAAATTAGATTAAAGATCACCCTTTTAGGGGTGTAATAATTGTATTTAAAATGATTTTGGTGATTCATCTGTGTTTTTTTAATAACTATGTGTATTTAGCAAGATATAAGTAATATTACTATTATTTTCCAGTTAAAAGCTATTGATAGATACGACGTGTGCAACTTGTACACAACTGCGCGAATCGATAACGACGCACTCATTATGTAGATATAATATGTTAGAGTTGCATATTGCCTTGTTGTGTGTATAGAATATATTAAATTATGAACTTGCAAATAATTCACATAATTTTACTATTCATATTAATTTTATAATATTAAATGATCAATTCCTTTGACACGTCTAAAACCTTAGTCTCTCCCGTGACCATCATTGCTGTAAATCATTCGAAACGTCGGGAACCAAAAATCCAAATAAATCCACGAAATAATCCGGAAATATAGTTTTATTTAAAATATCGTAAATCTAAGAAAGTATTTAGGTTTTACTTCTTAACTTTATCTATATATATTTGACTTTTCTGAAAAAAAAAACCGCGATATATGTCTTTTCCGTAAAACGATGAGCCAAGCTCGATCACTCAGGTATTGGTATGAATGCGAGATATTTTAACGCATTTAGTCTGCTTTATTGTATAGGTACTATATATACTTTTAATAATTTTATCGGCAAATAAGCTAGTTTTTGCTAGCTACAATGGACCATAACTGGTCGACGTAGCTAGGGCCGACCTCGGCACCACACCCAAAAAATAATAATAATAAAAAAAAATAGTTTTTGCTCTTGCTTACAAAACGGCCCTCATGCGATATTAGAATATTGTATTCCCAAGATCTCATGGAGAGTAGTTAAAACCTCGGTGATTGGGAGGGAGTCTATAATAGCCTAGTTATTCCTACTAATATTCAAAAAATTCGTAAAAGATTTTTTACTTGTTTCATGAATCCGCCCTAGTAAAAAGATATTGTATTTTATAACCTATTAATCGAGCAAGGTTATAGGCGATATAAGAAGACATTAAGAACGAACGGGCGGGGAAATAATACATATAAAGTATGCGAGTTAAGCCACGAGCAAATGCTAAACTTAAAATTCTACAAAATTTTAAATTTCATGTAGGTAGTGCATGTTTCCTGACAGTGTCAAGGTTACAATTATCTCAACGGTATATGAGTTTTTTTTAGGGCCGTACTGAAACGAAGGCGTGACTCGTCTTCTTCTGGCTCTAAGTACATATCTATACAAGCCGTATATTTTTACTTATAATATTCATTTGGTTATAGATTTTGCGAAGTAATACCCGGCATCCACGACACATCTGAAAACTTAGAGAAGGCTCTCCGTCAGAACCACTCTGAGATATCGCCCTCTACCATCTTCGCGCTAGCAGCGATTGACGAAGGGGTGAGTTTTTAAAAATAATAAAGGAATAAAGACAGAAGATGTTTTTACTATCTTTCTTTTTCTTTTTTCTTTCATATTTGAAAATAGTATGATTGGGAATTTTGTCGGTTTGTAGGAATCATTTTTGTCTAATTTCACTGACAATTTTGAACAAATTTCTACTTTCTGAGTTGAGTAGGTTGAAGATTTACAAAGAATCCTTTGTAGGGTTCCGTACCCGAAGGATGCCAACGAAACTATTAATATGCCAGAGGGCTGTAACCCATGAACCGTAATAGGTAGAGAGTTGTAATTTGCACAGAGTATGTATTTCTATTGCCGCTATAACAACAAATAATAAAAATAAATAAAAACACAAGAAACATTTTTTTAACGTTCTTAATCGATCATCGAAGTTAATATACTACGTACATAGAGTAAAAGTCATGTTAATAAAATGTACATGTACGATGGTATAAATGGTGTGCGAATACACCGTTTTTTTACATATTATTATAATTTAATTTACAATAATTGTCTTATTTTATTGATCAATCTCCCTCGTATCTCCTTCATTCTATATGACATTAGCGAAGTAATATGTGCACAACTGGCACGCTTCGAAGCCATTAACAAGAGAATTGAATTAATTGTTGAGTTTTGAGTGAAATGGCAGATTATTTAGAGTTTTAATAAACAGTCTTAACATTAAACCTAAATGCGTGCTTTCATTATACATACTTTGTATGATTATGAGTAGTTCTTCTCAGGTCTCGTAAGTTTTTTTGAGTTCTGTTGGAAGAGTTTTTTTCCAAACAATAAAGAATTTCAACTTAGCTTTTATTTTCCAGTGCTCGTACATTAATGGGTCGCCACAAAACACGGTAGTGCAAGGCGTTGTGGAGCGCGCCGAGAAGAACAACGTGTTCGTGGCCGGAGACGACTTCAAGTCCGGACAGACGAAACTCAAGTCCGTTTTGGTGGATTTCTTGGTTTCTGCTGGTCAGTGTGGATGTTGATATATTTTTTTAGGATTTGAATTGTACATATACCTATTACCTATCCTTTAATGTCCATTAAACGGTAAATATTCCTATTTTTTTTAATAATTGTAAAAATTTAAATTTCCTTAAAAAAATCATTTTTTTAAGAAATGAAACAAATCGGAAACAAATGTAAATTTAAAAACTTTGTTTGATTTGTTTGATTTCCCAACTACTAGTTTAGCTTCTTGCCAGGCCGTAACAGTATTAAAACCTACAAACAATTCAAAACTCTAGTCACAATGCCGAAAAATTCCACTCCGGGTAGTATATTTATCATTTTTCAATAAAATGGCTGGCACTACTGTGTGTAGAACGCTGATTTTTTTTACTGGCCCGTCATAAGAGGACCTTTCTCCCGATGCCAGGTTATTGTTACGTTCTGGGACATCCTGTATACATGATGATGTATCCACAGGTCTGAAGCCGGCGTCCATCGTGAGCTACAACCACCTCGGCAACAACGATGGCAAGAACCTCTCCGCGCCGAGGCAGTTCCGCTCCAAGGAGGTATGATGCTTTTCTTTAACACTTTTTTTTGCATTTGGAAATGATTCGCATATGCAAATATCAGATATGCGAGATTTTAACCCGCTTCACTCGATTTCTGAAGCGAGCGTGCTACCACTGGGCTACCACTACCTGGCGTTATATTGTAAATGAAAAGTAAACCCAAAACAAATCTTATTGAAAATTTTATTTGTTCATCTGTGTCCATTTCACGCAAAATCATATTGGATTATGACTAAATTTTGTGTAATGATAACTTATTACACCGACAGATATCGAAGAGCAACGTGGTGGACGACATGGTGGCGTCCAACTCCGTGCTGTACGCGGCCGGCGAGCGCCCCGACCACGTCGTCGTCATCAAGTACGTGCCGCACGTCGGTGAGTGCACAACACATACTAAATTATCGATAATAATGACAGTATTAAGTCAAATTTTCATTTTTTTCTGTATTTAAAAGATAGGAATGCATATTATGTAATGTCCTTCTGATCAATTTCGGCCACGGTGGCCAATCGTAATGAGACTAGCCAATTGCGCAGGATATATTATAGTGCACAAGTGTGCACTCTCTATTCCTGTCACTCTCATACTCCGGTGGGACGACACGAGACACGACCAGTGAGAGTTAAGGCGCAGGATCGACGGCTTTACGTGCTCTCCGAGGCAGTGAAGTGCAACACCGCCAAATCCCAACTCCGGGATACTACTGAGAATATTTTAACAGAATAATTCAGTAATTACACTTGGCTCGACCCGGGACTCGAACCCAGAAACTGTAAGTGCAGCAGTATGCGATAGCCACTAGGCCATCGAGGCAGTTAAACTAATTATGATATCATTGTGCAGGTGACTCGAAGCGTGCAATGGACGAGTACACGTCGGAGATCCTGCTGCACGGCGCCAACACGCTGGCGATACACAACACGTGCGAGGACTCGCTGCTGGCGGCGCCGCTCATGCTCGACCTCGTGCTGCTCGCCGACCTGCTCGCCCGCGTGCATCTGCGCAGGGGCGAGGACGGTGAGTCATGGTTAAATATGTTAATTAAATATATTTGTGCAAAATGTCAATTAAGTTTGGTACAAATTGGAAATTAAGTTTTGTACAAATTGGAAATTTAAGTTTAGTACAAGTCGGCAATTGTGTTTTGTACAAATCGGAAATTAAGTTTTGTACTAACTGGAACTTAAGTTTTGTACAAATTGGAAATTAAGTTTTGTACAAAACAAAGTTTTGACGGATGGTGGGTGCAACTTAAATTAGTTAGATAAATTAGTTTATTTCAAACTATAGGGCTTGTAAATATTTGATAATGTTTTGTGTGGTATTATTTTTTTATATATTAAAATACTGTATTTAGTTAATAGAAGCGATTTTAAGTTGATTTATTGTATATTTATTTTTAGGAAAGTCGTTGTTGGCGTAATACAGATTGATATATAAAAACTCAAAATACACAATTAGCGTTTTAAAAGGTTTTGTTTCATATTTATTTTATTCATTGCTTTTCTTAATTTTGTTTAAGTTCGAATTTCTGTTTAGACAATTAAAACTTTCTGAATTTTGATTTTATTCTGTTGTCACATTTTGACGCTACTTTTTGAAGAGATATTTGTTAGGTTAAGCATTTATATTTTTATATATCAATGCTCACAACCTTAAAAAGATAGTAATTATCTCGTAAAAATGATAAAAATAATGTTCATTATTACGAAAAAATGATGTCGATTATAACACTGTGTGTACACAGAGTGGTGCAGCCTGCACGCGGTGGCGTCGCCGCTGTCGTACCTGGTGAAGGCGCCGCTGGTGCCGCCGGGCGCGCCCGTCGTGCACGCGCTGTCCCGCCAGCGCGCCGCCCTCGACAACCTGCTGCGCGCCTGCCTCGCGCTGCCGCCCGCTCACCACATGCAGCTCGAGCACAAGGTACCCCGCGCGCGGCTCGAGTGCTCGAGTGCTCGAGCTCGGGCACGCGATACCACAGGCTCGCTTGTTTGCTTTTACATACCTAGTGCTTTAATACTTTCTTAGATTTACGCGAATATTTGACATTTTAAATAAAACTATCTTTTCGGATTTTGTCGCGGATTTATTTGGATTTTTGTTTCCCGACGTTTCGAATGCTTTACAGCATCCATGGTCACGGGAGAGACTGAGGTGTTACATGTCTTGAATGTATAGTTGTTACAGACAGCCTACCCACAATTAACAAAATGAAAATTGCACTAATTACATTACAATATTTTTAAATTTAAACATTTTTATAATTTTAATTATAATTGAATATGGAAAATTATTTATTTAATTTTTGCTATTATTTTTATAATTATTACAATTTTAAATATTAATTAGTAATCTATATTTAGTGTTGCCATTATTATATTTATAACCATAAAGAAAAATATAAAATATAGTATTAATTATTTAAGCCATATAATTGTTCTATGTGTAATTTAAAAAGTTAAAATTAATTAAGGATAATAATTTTAATTTAGTTTGCTATTATTTAAAAACAACTTACTAAGCAACACTATTAATATATACTTTTACAAATGAAAAATGAAAAATATTAATCTGATAAGCTGTCATTTTGATCTACACAGTATGAACTTACTACATCTGTCTGTCTGTTATGTTTATATTTATTATTTGATTTTATTATATTAATAACAGGATCCCATGACGATTGTAGTACCCAGCCATCTTCCCTATTGAAATTAGGATGTTTTTTAATTTCTATGGCTTCTCGAATCATTCTAGGGCGATATCGGTTTTCTTTCGCCAGGATTTGAGGTCTATCAAAGCGAATATAATGGCTTGGGCGGTCCTGACTATGTTTGCAGACAGCAGATGTTGTATTGCGACGGTGCTTCACATCAGCTATGTGTTCTTTGACCCGGGTTCTAATGGATCTCTTTGTTTGTCCAATGTAAGAGAGCCCACAATCACAATCAAGCTTGTAAACTCCTGCATCTTGTAGAGGGATGTGGCACTTGACAGGTGGTAGAAACTGACTAATTTTCTTTGGCGGCTTGAAGTAAGTTTTAATTGAAGCTCGCTTTAGAATGTAGCCAATCTTGTCAGTGACGCCTCTCATGTAAGGTAGGACTGCAGGGACGCGCTCGACTGTGGCTGGTTTCACTCGGTCCCTGTGACGTAGGCGCGGCACTTGCAGCTTGTTGTCTCGCAGAACTTGCTTGACATGTTGCAGCTCTTCGGCCAGGTGTTGCTCGTCACAGATCCCGCGTGCCCTCTGAAACAAAGATTTTCCCACGGTAGCTAACTGTGAAGGGTGGTGGTGAGATTCACCATTCAAGTACCTATCAGTATGGGTCTTCTTTCGATACACAGTATGACTCAAGGTGTTATCTGGGTTACGTATAACTAATACATCTAAGAAAGCTAAAGAATTATTAGACTCCAATTCCATTGTAAATTGTATTTTAGGGTTTATGGAGTTAAGATGTTCTAAGAATACAGATATTTTATCAGATGGTAATATTGTGAAAGTGTCATCTACATACCGCTTGTAGAAACGAGGGGTCACAGGTGATGTGTTTAGGGCGGTCTCCTCGAAGGCCTCCATGAAGATGTCAGCTACAACGGGAGAGACCGGCGAACCCATGGCCACTCCATCCACTTGCTTGTAGAATTCATCATTCCACAATAGATAGCCAGATGTAAGGCAGTGTTTCAAAAGTTCAGTGTATTCTTCTTGCATACTATTATCCCGTAGCTTTCTTGATACTATTTTGACACAGTCCTCTACTGGTAGGCTGGTAAATAGAGACTGTACATCAAAACTGACCATAGTTTCATTGTCCATGAGTTGTAGGTGTTTTATCTCATTGACAAAATGGTACGAGTCCCTTGTGAACGCTGATGTTTGTCCTCTGAGTGTTGAGAGTACTTTCGCTACTAGTTGGGCCAATTTATAAGTCGGTGTGTCGATTTGACTCACAATTGGACGTAGCGGAGCGTTAGGTTTGTGTATCTTTGGAAGTCCATACAGTTTAGGCGGCTTTGCACAAGATGGAACAAGATTTTTGACATCAAGATTCAATGCATCGGAGTGTTTCTTAATCAGCTTTTTAGTATTATTTAACACAGTGGTGGTCGGGTCTGTTTTGACCTTTTTATATGTACTTTCATCCGACAAAAGTTGTTCAATTTTTCCATTGTAATCTGATGTATCCATCACGACGGTGGCATTTCCCTTGTCTGCGCGTAGTATGATAATGTCTGACCTGCTGCGTAAGTTCTTCAACGCTAAATACTGTTGTTTGTTGAGATTAGGTTTGGGCCTTGAACTACGACGTAACAAAGATGAAACATCTTGACGTATGGCCTCCATATCCTCAGATTTCATAGTATTTTTGGCCAGGGCATCTTCAACTGCACAAATAATGTTCTCATAAGGGATGCGTGTCTTCGAGGAGACCGCCCTAAACACATCACCTGTGACCCCTCGTTTCTACAAGCGGTATGTAGATGACACTTTCACAATATTACCATCTGATAAAATATCTGTATTCTTAGAACATCTTAACTCCATAAACCCTAAAATACAATTTACAATGGAATTGGAGTCTAATAATTCTTTAGCTTTCTTAGATGTATTAGTTATACGTAACCCAGATAACACCTTGAGTCATACTGTGTATCGAAAGAAGACCCATACTGATAGGTACTTGAATGGTGAATCTCACCACCACCCTTCACAGTTAGCTACCGTGGGAAAATCTTTGTTTCAGAGGGCACGCGGGATCTGTGACGAGCAACACCTGGCCGAAGAGCTGCAACATGTCAAGCAAGTTCTGCGAGACAACAAGCTGCAAGTGCCGCGCCTACGTCACAGGGACCGAGTGAAACCAGCCACAGTCGAGCGCGTCCCTGCAGTCCTACCTTACATGAGAGGCGTCACTGACAAGATTGGCTACATTCTAAAGCGAGCTTCAATTAAAACTTACTTCAAGCCGCCAAAGAAAATTAGTCAGTTTCTACCACCTGTCAAGTGCCACATCCCTCTACAAGATGCAGGAGTTTACAAGCTTGATTGTGATTGTGGGCTCTCTTACATTGGACAAACAAAGAGATCCATTAGAACCCGGGTCAAAGAACACATAGCTGATGTGAAGCACCGTCGCAATACAACATCTGCTGTCTGCAAACATAGTCAGGACCGCCCAAGCCATTATATTCGCTTTGATAGACCTCAAATCCTGGCGAAAGAAAACCGATATCGCCCTAGAATGATTCGAGAAGCCATAGAAATTAAAAAACATCCTAATTTCAATAGGGAAGATGGCTGGGTACTACCATCGTCATGGGATCCTGTTATTAATATAATAAAATCAAATAACAAATATAAACATAACAGACAGACAGATGTAGTAAGTTCATACTGTGTAGATCAAAATGACAGCTTATCAGATTAATATTTTTCATTTTTCATTTGTAAAAGTATATATTAATAGTGTTGCTTAGTAAGTTGTTTTTAAATAATAGCAAACTAAATTAAAATTATTATCCTTAATTAATTTTAACTTTTTAAATTACACATAGAACAATTATATGGCTTAAATAATTAATACTATATTTTATATTTTTCTTTATGGTTATAAATATAATATTGGCAACACTAAATATAGATTACTAATTAATATTTAAAATTGTAATAATTATAAAAATAATAGCAAAAATTAAATAAATAATTTTCCATATTCAATTATAATTAAAATTATAAAAATGTTTAAATTTAAAAATATTGTAATGTAATTAGTGCAATTTTCATTTTGTTAATTGTGGGTAGGCTGTCTGTAACAACTATACATTCAAGACATGTAACACCTCAGTCTCTCCCGTGACCATGGATGCTGTAAAGCATTCGAAACGTCGGGAAACAAAAATCCAAATAAATCCGCGACAAAATCCGAAAAGATAGTTTTATTTAAATACCTAGTGCTTTACTTAGAGCACATCGCAGACACATGTCTCGAGTACTCTTACTAGGGCACGGAGTACAGGCTCGCTCATTTAAGGGCCTACCACGTTTTTATACAGACCTAGTAGTTCTTTAGCTAGAGCGCAGATGACTTGAGTGCTCTAAGCTCAGGCACAATATGGCCTATTAATACCAAATTTTAGCTAAGGCACTACTAATGAATGCACTACTAATGCACCAGTAGTGCATTAGTAGAAAAAAAATTGCATACTTAAATATAATGAATGTGTGATCCTGATTTAACACAAATTTAATTGGATGTATACTACAAGATTTTGTATTTGCGGTCCAAATTGCGTCACGAAACAAGCAATACATAAAAAAATATATTAAAAGTCGTGAAAATTTCACTACAACAACCACTTTTTAATAAACTTGTTTAATAAAATGACACAACTTCTTCACATATCAAGACTAATTAAAAAATTGTTACTTAAAATATTAATATATTGTTTCAAGGTTCCATTCTTAATGTCGGAGCTCCGCTCGGGCGCCATGTTCAAGGCGGCGCCGCCCGCCAAGAAACAGAAGATGGCGCACGAAAATGGCGACAAGTGAATAGGTATATCTCTATTACACAAAAGTATCAATCTCATTCATTATCATTGTTTAATTTGTTTTATCTCTCGCAGAAAATATATATTTAATTTAGCAAAGCACAAACGTTATCGCTTTTGAAGTGATCTGCACACAGTATTCTATGGGTTATGTTAGTAAAATTTATTTCTATTTTTAATAATTTTTCGTTGTTTAATAAAGAGTTCAATGTGTTAGAGCAAAGCTTAACAGGAAATTGTTCAAATTAATATATGTTAGTTCCTCTCGGCGTAATGTCGTATATCTACAGTATTTAAAAAATGTCATATTTATTATTTTTATAATAGACCATCGATCAAAAAAGTATTAGATACGCAATCCCATGCAAAAGTTCTCTTAAAACTGTCACCAATTGTGTTTAATTATTCTAGTTGAAATAAATATACGATAATGTAAATTGAACTTTAAATACAATGCTTAGAGTTGTTTTCACAAAAAATAAAAAAATAAAAGCGCGCTCAAATGTTCAAATGAGCGCTCATTCGTCGAGGTCTTTTTTGTCGTTGATTGTGTATCTAGTACTTTTTTGATCGATGTAATAGATTCATTTTTCGGTTCGTTTAGAATGATATGTTTCTTGTTAAATTTTATTTTTTATTCATTTGTTTTGGCTGTGTATAAGATAAATGTTAGTGTCATGAATCATAAATGAGCATTATTGAATAAATATATCATAAATTATAAAATTATATTTATACATTCGGTATATAATGCATTCCTAACAAATTATTTAAGGTATAGGCATACGCCATATATATATTTATATGCGAAATCTCAATAAGATCCGCTATTTATAGCTTATTAGGTTTTACCCAAGACGAAATTTTGAAGAGATTTCTAGAACTTTTACAATCGTTCTGGATTTTACTATTTTAATATATCCTGTAAGTTCATGTTTTGGTATATTTACAAATTATATGTACTTTAGATTTAAAATTATTGCCACATGAATAAAAAAAAAATGATTTGTCTAGAGATATATCTTAGTCTTTGGTTCTTTAAAGCATATGGCAAACTGAACTTATTTCTCTTTGGATAATCTCAAAAAGTCTCAAACTGCCAGTATTATTCATATTTATATCAAATGCACGTTTGTCTTTATTTATGTAAACAAAAACAAGATCTTACTTTTTTTTAGTGAAATAGATCATTATTTAGCTAATATTAGATCTGTTTATCCCAGTATTAAATGTAGTGAATTGAAACCCAGTATTTGTTAGTGTCATAGTTAATTTGATGTGAAAATGCATTTATAGGTTATAATCTGAAATGTCAGTAATGTTAAGACACGGATTAGAAGAAAAAAAATTCCGCGCCACTTATATTGAAACTGGAGGACCCCAAATATGCCGATGAGCTACATATATATATATATATATATATATATATATATACACACGCTTTACACATGTCATTGTATGCCGAGCGGTCACAATTATGCTGCGTACACACAGAACGAACGCCAGTGAATGGGTTTCGTTGGTCCTGTCTCAAACAAAGGTTTGCGCAATCACTAAACGTATTTGGACGTACCTTCGAAGACCAACGAGTGTGCGGTAGCAAACGATGAATATCCTTCGTTGGCGTTCGTTGGACCGGTGCGGTGTGACCGCAGCATTACGCGTAATGATACCGTTCGACATCACACATAGTTAATTGGAAATAGTGCTTCACTTGTGATTTGCGTTACGCGGAGTACTTCTTTTTATTCTAGTTCGTGTGTTAAAGAGTAAATTATTTGAATTAAAACTTCTGAATTGAAGTGAATTGGAAAACGAAGACTTGAAACGAGGGTTTAGGAAGTAAATTATTCTTAAAAATCTCTTATGTGTTAGATTTTGAACTATAATTGTGTAGATTGTAGTGAGGAGATACATACGTGTGTAGCAACTGCAGACGACAGAGGCTATGTTTTATTGTGCACTTATTGAAATAAATATATTTCTCTATTCGAAATATTGTTTCATTTTAATGGCCAATTTATTGCTAGGATCGACATCGATGATAGCAATATGAGAGAGAATAATTGAATGACTGAACTGAACTGTGAACTTTTTAAAAGTCATACAATTTTTAATCTAATAATTTTCAATGTCAATATTAAGAAAAATAACATTGAGTATTAATTAATTATTATTTAATTAATTAATTAATTTTTGCAAAAATAAAATCTATCAGCTAATGGGTTTGAAGTGCTCATGCACAGATGGCGCTTTTACGTTTTATACTCTTAAGTTGTTTAAAAACTGTCTGTTACTGAAAATTTAATTCAGGATGAATTATGTGATATTATCGCTGTTAAATTTCGGGTTAACTTTATGTATGTCATTTGTGCTTTTATGAATAGGAAATTTTTTTCAAATCGGCGAATACGAATATGTTTACGAGTGACAAAAATAACTTTTCATTTGAAAAGCATAGCATTTGAATTATTTTATGACTAAATTCAACAATTAAAAGACAGCCTGTCTGGCCTAAGAAAATACAACACCGCCTTTGAGTTAAGGACTTTGCCGTACTCTTTCCATCCTGCAATTGGGAACATCCACCTAGGGATTTAGACTCACAATATTGTGAAAATAAATAAAAAGGCATTTCAGATTAATCATTCTTTATTTTCAGGTTAGCATAGAATAGTACAATACCTCAAGTTCTCCAGTCTAGTCGACAGCCGCAGTCGCACAAGTACATATTGGTGTCTCGACACGAACAAAATAAACACACCAAAACCACGACCATTCGATAAACTATAACAAACTAAAAACTAAATACATTTGTTCTAACTTAAATTGCGTTTACACGTTTACATATTTGTGGGATCAGTTTAACAACTGTTAATGTCACTTGTCATGCAGTTAGTAGTGCCTTATATAACAGTTTGGTGATATCGAGCTTAAAATTAAATTTATTTTACAATACTTAAGGAATTGAAGAAATGCAACAGACCGCCATCTTGCTAACGTCTCGCATGCACCAATACGCAACACTCAGATACATTTGGAACGATACAAACTAAATTATAAACTAAAATATGAAAATAATTAAATACTTAAACCGTAAGTTATAACAAAGCTACGGGCTCGAGAAAGCCGACGCTAAGTAACATAATCTCTGAAATGCCGCAAAACAGACAGACGTTGGTAACAACACTCATATACATATATAGACGTCGAATTATATGAAACGGATCTCCCATCAGTGCTTATATATTTAACGTATATTTTAAAATGTTATATTAATATATTTTTTTAAATAAATTTTATAAATTCTAAGGGATTCAAATTGGATAGGGTAACAATAATAGTTTGTGTTAGGATGTATTCTCCCATACAGTTCGACGTCTGCGTTCGGGAGCTTCGGCTCGCGTGTTAACTAAGTACATACATATAGTATCGGTGCAAAATTTCTAATACATCTACACTATTTAGAATAGTTGTGGACTCTCCGATCCTTTACGATCACTTATACACTACAGTATAGTGCAATTTTTTATCGATTTACATTTCAATTTATAATATAATCATATTTAATTTTTTTTTGTTTTATTAAAATATATTGACAATTAATTAGCCATAAGTCATAAAAGCGCTTTTGCCTTCAAACTTAAAACATCGATATAACATATAACAAAAAAAAAACGAAATATTACTTTATAATCGAAGCACAATCGATTAAACATCGATAAAATTGCAATATACCGTTTTCGTTAATATAAAGGCTTTTCTACGTTAACAATAATTTATTATAACCATTATAATGAACGAGAATTTCTTTATAAATACATATATAATTTACTTCAGTGCTCGTTACGATATACTTAGAGTTTATATAAAATTCGTTGGCTAACTAACCGAGTGGTAGCATCGAAAGGTCTACGTAGGGAGTGGAATATATTATACAATAACCATCGATTGCTACGAGTAGGTCTAAGGGCCGCTCCACACTATAGTGCCGATCACAGTCCGTTCTCGGTCCGATATCAGTCTGGTAAAGTATTGTTACACAAGAAAAAATGAGTGTATTCACACATCACTAAGGCCCATTCCACACTAAAGTGCCGATCACGGTTCATTCTCGACCTGATATCGGTTTGGTAAATTATTTTTATACAAGAAACTATGAGTATATTCACAGCACTGTAAGAGTCAAGTACCGATCGAACCATTCTCCATTAACGTTTCTTGTATAAAAATACTTTACCAGAACGATATCGAACCGAAAACGGAGTGCGTTCAGCACGATAGTGTGGTTCGGGTCTAAGACTCACGTGCCGAATCAAGCTCTAGCAACGTTTCTTGTATAGAAATACTTTACCAGACCGACATCGGACCGAGAACGGACTGTGATCGGCACTATAGTGTGGAGCGGGCCTAAGTAACAGTTACGACATATCGCTAGCCGATACAGACGCTACACTACTGCGGCGTGAGCGGTGAGAATGAACCGTGCGTTACAATCTAATCGATTTCGATTACACGACATCGATATCTCGTTTGTATATCAATTTTGAATTCTCCATCGTATTCGCGATAGTTTTATAATTGAAAATATCGCCTTTAGCTACAAACATCCGTTTCGATGGCAAAAAGCTACGACACTTACATCTAGGCCTAGGAAATACTAAATTGTCTTTCTAATCGCACCTGTTCAGGGCATTGTCTCTACGTTTAATTCCTCACGTGCCTTGCTCGAGCAGCTTGTCTCCAGATAACTACTTTATACGATTTATTGCTTACAACGACTTTTAAAGATTTAGCATGTTTAAGAACATGATGCGTCTTAGACGATTTAAAATATATTAAATTTTAGCTGACATTTTTAATTGGCACAAGGCATGTGTTATTTATAATTTGTTTATAGAGATGCCTTATTATGGGTATTCTAGCATTCATTACTAGATTTTAGCATTTTTATAAAATAAACGATTTTACCGTAATCGATAATTACGTAATCGATTTTATATAGTATCCCCTCACAATAACATCTCTAAAACCAACAAACAGTTTTATTAATCAATCGTTATTTTATTTATTATTTATAGCAAAATAATAGTTGACGCATCATTTTCTAAGAATTTAACAACTTTCTCATAGAAAGATTCACAATACTCAATATTCAATTCTACAGATTCAAATTTTTATACAATATTCATATACATTATATATTTTGTATGTACACAAGCGTCGAATCGATTATTAAATTCTAATTATAGGAAGATAACGAATAATTACGCTAGTATCGTTATATTTATGTACATTTGCCGTTATGCACCCGTTATAGTGTCGTAGTTATCGTTGTGACGCTCAATTTCTGTACTCCGACCGGTCAATTCCGTTATTTTCTAAACGTTGGAAGATCTATGGGATTGCTGCTTTAAGTTATATTTAATGTGATTTTATGGAGATCACAGTAAAATATGTAATTAAAAAAAACGTTTGGAATGTTAAATGACAAACAAACATACAGTAAAAATACAATAAAAATAACTAATAATACTAAACATAAATGTCTATACATGTCCACAACATATTTAATAGAATGTAGTGAGAATGTCACAGTGACACATGTCAAAACCAACTGTCAAATGTGTTTGTGTATTCCATTTCAAATTAACCCAATACAATTTGTAAATAATTTATTCATAATACTGTTTGCGTTTAATACTCATAAATCAACACAAAATAAAAAAATGACCACCAAAAATATAATTTGTTATTACACAAAAAAAAAACACAAAGCACGTTTGCGTATAAGCGATACGCAAAAGTAGTGCCAGAGCAGAATACACAAGCCATTGACCAGTGAAGTTTGTGTGTGCGGGGGAATGTTTGTGTAATGTGTGTATAATGTGTGTGTTTGTGTGTGTTTGTGTCGCGTCAGTTGAGCGGCAAGCAGAACATGTGCTGCAGCAGCGTGGGCTTGCGCGGCAGCTCCGAGCACACCGAGTCGTAGTCCGAGGAAGACGACGACGGGTACCCGTAGCCCTGTCACATATAAAAATATAATTACTAAAAAAATAACACATATTGAAATTCCTTAATACGCTTATATTAAAATCTAGCATCTTTAGAAACCAAAGCATTTAATGCGTATATTCTCAGTAGACACGGCTTTGTCGAATAAACTTTTGGTAATGCATATTGTTATTTATGTTATTAATGAATATTATAAAATTGTGAATGTTGATACGCAGGACTTTAGAGAACTTTAGAGAGAGGCTACTTTTGTCTCGAAAATAAAACTCGAAGGAAGTAACATAGTCATATTATCACCTGTATGTATACAGGCGGTACGTGTAAATTTCCCATCATAAAAAAGGGGTTGAATGGGGAACCAACTACCTAAAGTACATTCACGATAACTATTTTTTCATCCATTTAAAATGTTACTAAGGACATTGCTAGTAATAAATAAATATGTATAAAGTCGAGATGCAAGTACCGCGTGCGGGTGCAGCCGGCAGGCGTGCTGTCACACGCAGTCCTCCAGCGACATCAGCAGCGGGTTCACGTACTCGAAGCCCTCGAACTCCGACTGGTCGATGTCCGCGATCACCGTACTGC
Organism: Brenthis daphne; assembly: GCA_947093115.1. Lineage (NCBI taxonomy): Eukaryota > Metazoa > Arthropoda > Insecta > Lepidoptera > Nymphalidae > Brenthis > Brenthis daphne. The sequence continues at coordinate 3,944,975 of OX352474.1, read as the reverse complement.
GGGACACACGGACACACATACAATATTACTATACTTTTTTTAATAATAAGAATAATTTTATTCAAATACTTTTACAAAGTTATATAATATTTATAAAATACACGGCTAGGCTAACTACCTGTGTTTCAGGTTAACTTAGCAAATATTTATTGTTCGATAGATATGTAATGTAATATTATTAATGTTAGATAAATTAGAACAAAATTATTTTATTTCATTTTAAATCCCACATAAAATGACAATGTCATACTTAACAAAAAACTCAAATATATCCAATATAACTGAAACTAAAAAACTTAAATAAAGATTATACGAATAATAAAATAGTAAATAATAGGGTAAAGCGAAAAAAAATGACTTAACATTTAGAGGTGGTCCAGTAATTTAAAAAAAAAAAATTTTATTACCTACATATTCTATCTACAAAAGCTAAGAAAAACAAATTTTTTTTTCGCTCCATCCTAATATATAACAAAGAGTACAACTAACTCGTTATCAGGCGTGAGGTGCACGGGCTCGTCGGTGAACTCCGGCGGGAAGTTGGCGAGGTCGCGCTCGCCCTCCAGCCGCGGCTTGAACGGCGGCACCACCTGCTTCTGCTCCAGCTGGGGACATACATACATACATACATACATACATACATACATACATACATACATACATACATACATACATACATACATACATACATACATACATACATACATACATACATACATACATACATACATACATACATACATACATACATACATACATACATACATACATACATACATACATACATACATACATACATACATACATACATACATACATACATACATACATAGATATAAACGTACTTAAGAGTTTCTTTTGCCAGTTCTTCTCAGGTCGTTCAGTAAAAAATTGTAATAATTTAATGCTGAATGAAATATTTTGAATTTGAACTTATATATTGATTGGAATAAAGTACTTTATCGCACTTTACACACGGCACACTTGGCAAATGAGAGTTAAACGGAAAAAAGTGTAATATTTCGACCGTCACGACACTTTTTTTATTTACTGGTACTTAATACATATGATGTCTTCACAAGTACGCGGCGAGCAACTACCATATTCGTCAACCGTAAAGTCGTATAATGCGATATAATATACCAGTGAGTCAGGTTGAATCGACTTTGATTGGCTTTCGAAATAAACGCGTTACCAATGAACTACCTTTAGTTTTGCAAATAAATCATATTCTGGATAAAATGAAATGTAATGAAATTAAACTATATTCAACTATACTTATTACAAGCACTTTTGAATCGTCAATACAATTTAAAAAGTCTCAATGTAGTTGGTCCGTGAGGAAGCTACCAAGAGCCCGGACAGCAGTTCTATTAGATCATCAATTAAACCTATATCTAGGACTTTTTTAAGCAATATATTACAGGTTTGCAACATCTTTCCTAAACACTAACACTCGACACTTAAACTTCTTCATGGCTACTACACGACCAAATCCGAGAGCATTAGTAAAGGCAAAACTATAGTCTGTTTTTTAATCTCAGAGACTAAATTGACATACAAATGTCAAATTTACAAATAATGCTGCCAGCTATTTCGTGCAGGGTACCTACAATATAGGTTTGTTGAATCGTAACTTTTTACCTTTATTAGACGATTCGCTTCAAAGTTTTATATTCCAAAGTGTATCATTAAAATTCACACTATTAATTCTAAATCATTAAATATCATATTGATTAATTTTAAAATATTAAGCATCATTAAAAAACACATAATTTTAAATAAGCACATTATTTCAGGATAACTTATTATAAAAAACGAACTAATTATAAAAAAAACGATACTTGATTTTATTAACGTTAATTTTCGATAGTGGCAACATCACTATTTAATGATTGCAAAAAACTGACAACCCACGTAATGTCAGTTTTGTCTCTGAGATTAAAAAGCAGACTATAGTACACAAATAAATACCAAATAGCATAAACCCTCACCATCTCCCACTCGATCGTCTTGAAGAACGGGTGGTTGATGATGTCGAGGAAGCCCGCCTCGCCGCAGCCGAGACGCTCCGAGGGGCTCTTGTTGAGGAAGCCCTTCAGCACTGACGCCGCCTTCACTGACAACGAGCGCGGGATTCTGATTGTTTTTTCTAGGATCACCTGTGGAATGCAAATATAATTGTAATATAATAATAGCTTACCGTGGTACTAGATGGTGCTGTGTGTTAATGTCATATTTATTATGACTATATAGACTAAATAGTAAATTCAGTCCTCGCCAGCACTTCCCAATTCGGAAGTCACCTTCCCAGCTTAGAAGTACAAGTTCAGTACCTGGAAGAGGTAATCCTCCGTGTTCTGGTCGGGGTTGTCGGCGGCGTGCGCGATGTCGAAGGGCGAGCGGCCCGCCAGCATCTCGTAGGTGAGCACGCCCAGCGCCCACCAGTCCACGGAGAAGCCGTACTCCTCGCCGCGCAGGATCTCCGGCGCTATGTAGTTGGGCGTGCCGCAGAAGGTCGACGTCGTGTCGCCGGGACGGACGCCCTCCTGGGAATGCAATACAACAATATATGATAGAATAAAGATAAAATAAACAAATACATTATATAGATAGAAAAACCGATCAAGTGCGAGTCGGATTCGCACACGGAAATTCTATACCATCGTACAAGATATTGTATATATGTATTGTGTATGTACTTTTTAAATACACTGACCAATACTAGCTTAATCTTTCTTTTGATTTGCATGGCGGCCTCTTTAAAATTAGCTATCTTGGTTTTTATTATTTGTTGCTATAGCAGCAATAGAAATACACACTGTGAAAATTTCAACTCTCTATCTATTACGGTTCACGAGATACAGCCCGCTGACAAACAGACAAGCGGATAGTGAAAACTTAGTGCTACGATCCCGTTGACAACCTTCGGGTACGAAAATCTAAAAATGCCAACGAAGTGTTCATTATTGAACATAAACATTAACATCTCCAAATTACTCCGTGACAGAACAATGATCACATTTTCAATATAAATCAGTCATTATCAGAGTCATAAAATACCTTGCACATGCCGTAGTCGGTGAGCTTGATGTGTCCCTCGTGGTCGAGCAGCACGTTGTCCAGCTTGAGGTCGCGGTAGATGACGCCGCGCTCGTGCAGGAAGTGCAGCGCCAGCGAGATCTCCGCCGCGTAGAAGCGCGCGTGCTCCTCGGGCAGGCGGCGTTGCCGCTGCATGTGGAACCTGTGAGGTCGTTAGGTTTTAAACTATATTGAAGTTCTTATGCCGGTACCGGTGGTTTTTTTTAATTTATTTTTTATTTGAGTAAATCGTAACACCTACAGACATACGTCCGTGGCTTTTTTTGAGCATTTTTGTGTTTTGTTGTTATATTTATTTTATTTGAGATGGATTCGTGCGTGTATAATTTCGGTACCGGTGCTAGGTCTCTGTCAAACCCGAGGAGTACGACTGGATGGGTACCATCCCCTTATCTATTTCTCCCGCCAAGGAACGATGATTGCATTATTGTTATCCGGTTTGAAGGATAAGGTAGCCAGCGCAATTATAGGCATATCATCTTAGTCCTCACAATGTTAACCTACCGGCGGTTCTGCAGTTTTGTTACGTAAAACCTAAGTGCATGAACCGTAGGTGTTATGGGCGATAGATGCAGCTTTCCATCAGGTGGGCTGTCTGCTCGTTTATCACTGAGTACCATAAAAAAATATTATACTCTGTATCAACTCTAGATTACGATCTAGACATTAATCTAGATTATTAAATGAAACTATCTTTTCGGATTATTTCGCGGATTTATTTTGATTTTTGGTTCCCGACGTTTCGAATGCTTTACAGCATCCATGGTCACGGGAGAGACTGAGGTGTTACATGTCTTGAATGTATAGTTGTTGGACAAACAAAGCGATCCATTAGAACCCGGGTCAAAGAACACATAGCTGATGTGAAGCACCGTCGCAATGCAACATCTGCTGTCTGCAAACATAGCCAGGACCGCCCAAGCCATTATATTCGTTTCGATAGACCTCAAATCCTGGCGAAAGAAAACCGATATCGCCCTAGAATGTTTCGAGAAGCCATAGAAATTAAAAAACATCCAAATTTCAATAGGGAAGATGGCTGGGTACTACCATCGTCATGGGATCCTGTTATTAATATAATAAAATCAAATAATAAATATAAACAAAACAGACAGGCAGATGTAGTAAGTTCATACCGTGTAGATCAAAATGACAGCTTATCAGATTAATATGTTTAATTTTTCATTTGTAAAAGTATATATTAATAGTGTTGCTTAGTAAGTTGTTTTTAAATAATAGCAAACTAAATTAAAATTATTATCCTTAATTAATTTTAACTTTTTAAATTACACATAGAACAATTATATGGCTTAAATAATTAATACTATATTTTATATTTTTCTTTATGGTTATAAATATAATAATGGCAACACTAAATATTTATTAATTAATATTTTAAAATTGTAATAATTATAAAAATAATAGCAAAAATGAAATAAATAATTTTCCATATTCAATTATAATTAAAATTATAAAAATGTTTTAAAGTTAAAAATATTGTAATGTAATTGGTGCATTTTTCATTTTGTTAATTGTGGGTAGGCTGTCTGTAACAACTATACATTCAAGACATGTAACACCTCAGTCTCTCCCGTGACCATGGATGCTGTAAAGCATTCGAAACGTCGGGAACCAAAAATCAAAATAAATCCGCGAAATAATCCGAAAAGATAGTTTCATTTAATAATGTCAAACATTCGCGTAAATCTAAGAAAGTATTATATTAATCTAGATGGTTATACTTATAATCCACCTTATAATATTAGAGAAGTTCTCAGAAAGGACCATTTTTCGTGATTTAATTTGAGCTTATATTCGCAATATCTTCATAAATTTTAGTCTATAACGTGTCCAGACAATTTCTCTTACTATTGGTGAAAGCTCTAAGAAAATCCGTACAGTAGTTTCTGCGATTTGATGAACTGCACTTAATAATTGCAGCCGCTGGTATTTTTATAATATGTAAAATAAAGTTCTACAACTTTTTTACTACTTTTTTCACAAAACAAACAAAACAACAAATATTTTTTTTCTCGAATGTAACAGAAAAAATAATGTGAGAAACTGAACAATTGAACGTCAATCTGTCAACTCACTTTTTTATATGGAGATTTTGAACCCAAATTCACTTTTGCGTACAATTTTTCAAACATTTCTTTCACACAAACCTTGTCCTCAACAAACACAATAAAAAAAGAATTAGCCAAATACGCACAGCCGTTCTGAAGTAATTAATTAGCATACATACATTTAGCAATTAATTATTATTTATATAGATTTCATCACTCACATTAGATCACCACCCCTCACAAACTCGATGACGAAGAACAGCCGACTGGGGGTCTGGAAGCACGAGTGCAGCCCCACTAGGAATGGGTGGTTGGATGCGGTCTCGAACACGTGCTTCTCTGTTTGGACCCAGTCGATGTCTTCATCATCTGTTACTAGCGCCTTTTTGATCACCTTCATTGCGTATACGCGTTTCGTTCTCTTCAGTTCGACCATTAGAACCTGGAATTGAAAAGCGGTTCTACGTTTATACATATTTAATCTCTATCAAAAAACTACTATAATCCCTCAACGACCGTGGACACGCCGGCGTTACAGTTAACAATAGATTTCTTAGAAATTTAATTAATTTCTTAGATATTTACCTAGTGTGTATGTCCTTATTATCAATAAGATTTCTTGTTAAAATCTGAATGAAAAGTCTGTAAAATCTACAGACTTTTGGACGATGTGTAAATGGGTTTTATATTTATATCGGACCACTGTCCGTCAATCATCTCTATGACTTTGGAGCATTGTCGAGAAGAAGGCGCTGCTAACTACCACGATTAACAACAATAACAAAGAAATGTGAAGAATTAAGAGCTATGGATATTACTCTAGCTTTTCATAAAAAGTTTTTAGAGAAAGATAATAAATACATAGTATACGTTGGCCAATATATAAACATTAACTAATAGTTCTGCTATGCTATAAAGGTCAAAATCAAGTTTGAGTATTGCCTGACGGTAAGTATTTTGCTATATTAGCAGCAAAACTTACTCGTTATCTGAAAATGTAACGGAAAAGCAGGAGATACGAGTGGAAATAAGAGAAAAAAAAATACTTTAACAATGAAACTAAGCCATAACACAACACAACTCTAATCTCTAGCCTAGAAACCATTCTAAAAAAATAATTTCATCTGAATTCAATCGTATCAAAAACTAAACTCACCTTAGCGTACGAACCACGTCCAATCACCCTGATGAGCTCGAAATCCTCCAGGGAGTACTGGCGTTGCGAGCCAGGCTCCAAGTCTTCATTGCGCACAGGCACTACAGGAGGCGCGGGCGGAGTCTCCGGCAACGGGGGCTCGGGATCCGCGCGAGACCTATAACATCAATCTATACATATAATAAAAGTGTAACTGATCGCTGTCTGTACATGGAAGATATTTGAGAAAAACTCATTGGGGGTCCTTATTTACGCAATACAACCCTAAAACAATGATTTTTAGAATTGTCGTCTGTTTGTCTGTGCGTTTGTGCGCGTACACACACATACACACTGTTATATTTATATAATAGTCGAATGTAAAAAAATAACGTTATTTTGAATATGAATTGTCGTAAATAACTCCACACTTCGACGTAAAGAAGGTCTTATTTTAACTAGTATTCGTATAATTCCTATCTTTACGAGTAGTTATCTATAGCAGCATAGCAGCAACAAATCAATTTGACCGATACAACAGGTGAAATCTTAGATAAAATATATACATAACCATATACCAGTCCATAAAGGTACAAACATACATGACAAGAGGCTTTCGCTATAAAAGGTCAAGGACAGTCCTGATTTGATACATTTGGTATGTTTGTATTTAAACGCCGAGTTCTGCTAACCCCTAAAACTATTTATATCATTGGAAAATGCTTTCCACAAAGGTCGCAGACAACTTTTGATTAAGTAATAGGTAGTCGTGGCACCAAAGAGAAGATTTTCTAGAAAAAACTGACTAGCATTTTTCTAATATGCCCATGCGAGCTGTCGTTAAGTTTAAAGAAGATACCAAATTAGAACTTTTTCTTATCTTGTTGTTATTTAAAACCTATCTAGTAACGGGGGTTATATGACAAAAAATAACGAAAAAAAAGGTATAATTTAAGAATAATATACACTTCAATAATAAATAATACCAAATTTCAGCACGAAAGTTTGTATCTGATAGTAGACAGCTGCAATGCAACAAAAATATTTTGGACTGAAAAGTTATATATATTTACATTGTACATACAGTCTTTAGGGTAAGTTTTACTTCTAGTACTAAATACTGGATCGAGAAGAATATAATAAGTATAAGCAAAGATCATGAGCATTATGTATTACCGTATAATTAAAATCACTAGCAATGCTTACCGAACAGAAGAGGCCCTGCCGAGAGTGCTCTCTCCATTCGCGTCATCCTTAACCTCGATAGGATCAACGTGTTCATTGGAACAAGGCTTTTGCACCAGCTTGTGGCATTTCTTATGCACTAGTAACTTACACTGGATACATTTAAAACCTTGCCGGCCCAAACCCCAGATACGATCTTGACAAAAGGCACAAAAGGCGCGCTGGAAGAAAGGAATTAGATATATTAGTTTTATAATTACTTTAAATTTTTCGAAATAATATTTTAACATAGCTATTCGTGGCAAAATAACATTATTGAAGGTAAACTAACAGGAGTTTTCTATTAATCGTAAAAGCATTTAGATTAAATTATTTTAATTATTTTAAAATTTGTTAACCACTACGTATTTCATTATGAAAAAGTTGAGTTATTATTTGTGAAGGTAATTAGTTTAAATAAACAAACACCACATATTTGGTCGTATTAATTTAAGTAACATTTACCTTCACGAGAGAACAAATGTGTACAAAAAAACAGGAAAATTTACAATATTTATTCATAAGTTGAATATTTTATATTTTTTCTGCTATTAAAAATGATAAATGTGGCAAATAAATATGTTAAGAGATACTAACTCTATTAAAGCGTTTTGCTTGAAATATGTGTCCATTAACTCGGTACAGCTTCCGCCACCGTCGAGCGCCTCGCCTGTAGATGCTGCCTGCAAACGTAAACCAAACATTTCTACAATCTCTCATAATCTGCTATTGTGACAGACAACAACTTGTTTTACATAATTTTATGTTATTAAATATTAAAAAGAATATAGTTTTTGTTTTTTTTTTACTAATTTTTCAGAACTTAGTACCTACCTACTCATTACTTATTATGTAAAGAAAGTATGATTTACGTATTATTAGATTTTAATATGAAATACCAAAATGTTATAAAATTTTATATTATAAGTATACTTTAAAAATATTTTATATTGATAATAACGACTTTGAATACATGTCATAACCTACCTGATACGGTATACTAAATAGGTCAGTAAATTTTGAACACACCGATAACACAAATCTACACATCAAATCTACGAAAAATGCCATGTCAATCGATATAAAATAACAGAAATTCGTGAGAATGCTACGTTATTTAATCTTATATAAGTCATAATAAATTAAAAAAAGCACCTGAAGTGAAGAGTGTCACCAAATTCAAAGAACAAGACATGGAAGGAGCGACGCATGGTATCGACTACCGATTTCGCCTTATCGCCTATCTTATCGACACGACTTTCCACGATCGACTATCATTTATTCCGGCTAAGCGAAAACGTATGAATCTTTTCTAATTATGAATGATTGCTAATTATTTTATTACTAATCCGCATAAGTTCAATCTCAATCAATGTAATACTTACGTATATATAATTTACTAGCGATTTACCCTCGCATTGCTCGGGTGGACCACCCTTATCACTGAGGATATGAAAAATAGTTTACGTCCTATTTTCAAATCTACTGAATATACACACAAAATGTCATAAGAATCGGTCAAGCCGTTTCAGAGGAATTTTGTTACAAACACTGTGACTCGAGAATTTTATATATTAGAAGTTATATAATGTACTTATATATAATTTGGAATCTTTGGATTATCGCATAATTCAATGTTTATTGCTACCATTTATGGATTCAATTTGAACTATAATAGTTAATTGTGGAGCATTAAAACTGTTTCTAAAGTGGTTTGAATTTAAAACCTTTTATTTTATTATAAAATAATAAAATTTTATCATAAAAAAAATGAGTCTAAGAGAATATTGTCACAATTCACATACTTCGTAATTCAATTCAATTCAATTTTCTTATTAATGGCTTCAAAGCGTGCTAGTTGAACACAAATTACTTCGTCTATGTCACGTAGAATGGAGAAGAATGCTTTGTAATTCATACTAATGTTATTCTCAAAGTCACTACATATGTCTGATTAATGTTATTTACTATACAGTTTTAATTTTGGTAATATTTTGAAAAGATACAGAGAGAACAGAAGTAATAATAAATAATATACGCGTAATATACGCGCATGTAAAGCCAAAGCAAGTATTAAAGTTAAACTAAGTTATGGGCTATGGCAATATAATACTGTATTATATTGAATATTTCCTGTATTATTTACTAAGAATGAGTTGTATGAGAGAATGCATTTCTGCATATCGTTCACTGTCAATTTGAGGAACTCGAATAAAGTTTCGTACTTTGCCTCTTGGTAACGAGCTTTCAAGTTTTCTTAGAGCAAGTTCGAGTTTCATTAGAATTCTGCTTCTATTATATCTACTAAACATACCCAAATACGTTTATTTTCTACAAATAATGTAATGTACTTTTGCCGCAGTGGTATTTTATTATATACTAGCATTGCCCGCGGCTCCGCCCGCGTTCAGATGACCAAAAACCAAATTCTTAGGTTTTACATATTAATATACTCTTACATTGCAATTTTTGTATTTTTTCTTAGAAATGAGAAATTTTTCCGCGGTAAAAAGTATCCTATATGTTGACCCGGATAACCAGCTATCACCATACTAAATTTCATCAAAATCCCTCCGGTGGTTTTTCTGTGATGCGGTAACAGACAAACAGACAGACAGATAGACAAAAATTCTAAAAACTATAGATACGGCCTCTATATCGATAATAATGCCTATTTCAATAAGATTTTCTAAAAAATATTTAATGTACAGATTCGTCTCAGTTAGAATTTTATTAAATGTATAGATTTATAGCTCAATATTTGAGAGAAACCGTCCAATAATTACGGTAGAATCATTTAAAATTAAAAAAAAAAAATTACATTTCGTTATTTCTATCTTAGGTATATCTAAGGTGTAAATAAATAAGCACGTTTTCAATTATGAACATCTTCGTTGAGAATCACAATAGCATATCTCCAAGCAATCGACCCCTGTAAGACTATATAAGATCATTAATATGTGAGCAATCATTATATTATTCAGGGGGCGTTCGTTGACTTTGACCTAGAAACAGCGACAGTCTATACATGCCTTTAAATAATAAATACGTATGTATACCTGAATTATTCCACTTAGTTTGTTTCAAGGGAAAATAGTCCTTGTGATGTGCAACAATATGTGTGTCGTAGCCAAATTGAGGGTAGGAGCGATCGCGGGGCATGTAGGGGCGATATTCAGATGCTAATGCGACGGGCGGTCTCGTGTAGATTGTTTGAGCACTCTCCGAGCGTTATGATACGAGATACGAAACGTTTATGTTCAAAGCGTTGGTGTTTTTGTAAAAATCATCGAGCCTACGTGTCGTTGTTTTGAAATTGCGGGTGAAATTTTAAAGGTAAATATTTTGAACCTTGAATTCTTAAATTTGTAGAGCGGTTTCGTATCTTCCTCGATACAACAATATGTGTGACTCTTTTCAGTATATATCAAACGTCTATTTAGTATATACTAGCAATGCTCGCAGCTCCGCCCGCGTTCAGTTGACCAAAATCCAAATTCTTAGGTTTTACATATTAGTATACTCGTACATTGCCGTTTTTGTATTTTTTCTCAGAAATGAGATATTTTCCCGCGGTAAAAAGTATCATACCAAATCAGAATCAGATTTCATCAAAATCCCTCCAGTGGTTTTTCCGTGATGCGGTAACAGAAAGACAGACAGACAAAAATTCTAAAAACTATAGATTCGGCCTCTGTATCGATAATAATGTCTATTGCAATAAGATTTTCCAAAAAATATTTAATGTACAGATTCGGCTTTGTTACAATTTTATTATATGTATAGATAAATAATGCTTTAACTAATAATATAATAGAAAACCTATTATCGTCCATTCAGTTATCAATTAGAGCGTTGTTTGCAATGAAATTAAATATAAACGTGTATCTAAAAACAGGCATTAATAAGCTTAAACCTACTTCATAATTGTAACAATTTCAATAAAATTACTATAAAGCTGTCTTCACATTTCCAGTAATGAAATTCGAACTGTTTCATATAACATTCATTTCCGATTACACAATACAATATTACACGGCAACGTTTTAAACCTTTTTCACTTTAAAGTATTTACTCTGCAGTTTCGTAGAGCAATTTTCGTACGTTCAATGAGTGAGTAATGGCGCTCATTACGGGTGCTGTTTGCGATGCAATTAAATTAAAACAAAGAAGTACTCACGGTCCTCCCCCGCGCAGGGCATCCCGGGCGCCGCCGGGACATTCGGGAACACTGCAACAATAAATAATAAACTTATAACTATGGAAGTGCGAACTTACAAACCTCTCTCAGCGCGCGTTTCGTGGTACGTTTTTTGTATTCATATAATTTAGAGCACGATTTATATAAATGATCTTTTGTGTTTTTTTAGACTGATTATTTTTATACTTTACATCACAATTGTTACATCAAAATAAAAAAAGTAAAACATCATTTAAGAAACCTGGTAACTCTTCAAGCAATCCTGGATTTTAAAAATAAAAATTACCATATTTACATAGTAAAGCAGGTTCATTATTATTATTTTGCTTTGGTAAGTATCTGTGTCGGATTGCGCGTCGGGAACCGTTGCCCGTATGCCACGAGTGTGGTGCGTCCGAGGACACCTCGCACCACACTCTCGCGGTATGCGCCGCTTGGGCTCCCCAGCGCCATGCCCTGATGGCGGTAGTGGGTGGAGACCTGTCGTTGCGAAGCGTGGTGGGGGCCATGCTACGCGACGAGAGGTCCTGGTCGGCGATGGCCTCCTTCAGCGAGGCCGTCATCTCACTGAAGGAGACGGCGGAGAAGGAACGCGAGGCTAACGCCTTAGCAGACCCTCTTCGTCGCCGTCGGCTGGGGGAGAGGAGGCGCCGGTATGCGCATCTTCTCCCACCACCCTAGAGGAGCTACTGTGGGGGGGTCTCTCGTTGACTTCCCTGCACGTCATCGGGGCGGTCGGGATGCTCTGTGAATCTAGGGCATCCCGGTTTAGGCGAGGCAGGCCCGCGGGGTACGGGCTGTCCGCAGGGGTGTTGTAGTGAATGCGCAAGCGATCCTGCACACCCCATTGCACTGCGGCGACGGGTTCCGCTGTGGGTTTTAGTGAGTAGGAGTCTCACAGTACCCTACCCATTGACGGCCGGTAGGGTCCCCATGATGGGTTTCCCCAGCGATAACAAAAAAAAGGTTCATTATTATTATATATCTTTGTAGCTTTCTGTTTAATCTTCCACAGTTAATAACGGATAAGAAGACAGATAGAGGAGTGAATCGATTAGGTCTTCTAGTCAATAGACATACCTTCTATAAATAAAAACTGTTAGCAAACACAAATCAATATGTGATACAATCACGCATCGTAGGAATTTTCATATAAATAATAAATATAAATAAATATTTTGGGACATTCATACACAGCACCATCTAGTTACATGGTAAGCTACGAAGCTTGTGTTATGGATACCAGATAGTTGATACAGTACACATATATAACTTTAAATACATACATATTATAAATAGAAATACCCATGACTGGAGTACAAACATTCATGGTCAACACACAAATAAATGCCCCCAGCGGGACTCGAACCCGCGACCGCTGGTACAATAAGTAGGGTCACTACAAACTAAGCCAAACGTGTCGTCAAATCGTCGTCATAATATGAAGTAGCATTTTCAATATGATTACCGTTTGCTATTACGGTGAAGGAAAACATGCATGTCTTGAGAAACTATGACCAGTTATGGCTCGTAAGAAAAATATAATCGGTGATTGAGTGGCAGTGAGGTAATTGAAGGGGCCAAAGAGAGCTATTTAATACAAGGGAGCCGGGCATTTGTAACAGAGAGTGCGGTCCTGTCAGAATATTTAACTGTCGCCGGCCCCCAATTACGTAGCTCGGACAATTTGATTGTTATTACTATATATAAATAATTGTACTAAATGAGACCAGATTCGATGCCCGATCTTTTCAGAAAAGAAAATGCGTTGATCGGTTCATTCTTTCAATTCATCGTTATATGTACACTATAATGTGTTGAAGTTATAGTAATTTTGTAGTAGAAGTTACGACTGATAACTATGATTTTAATTAATTATAACTATTTTGTTACTTCCGCCTGTAAGTGAGATCCGTGTAGTTTGAATGAGTTTTCGAGTAGACCTGAAATGGAACCCGCCCGCTATCTTTAGCATAATTACTGTTCATATTAAATTAAATCTGTGTGTTTGTTAGTAAATTTGAAATATATGTTGTTTTATTCTATTATATTTATTAATATTATATAATCGTAAAGTGTTTATTTTGGCTTAAGCTATTATGGCGCAGTATTAAAGTAGTAAATTGACGTGATTTTTCGTTAAAAAAATATTATGAGCCCGAGAGTGGTATAGAGTACTTGGACTTTTGTATCTATGTATATCTATACATAAAATAAAATTGTAACTAAGTCGAATCTGTACATTAAATATTTTTTGAAAAATCTTATTGAAATAGAGATTATTATCGATACAGAGGCCGAATCTATAGTCTTTAGAATTTTTGTCTGTCTGTATGTCTGTCTGTCTGTGACCGCATCACGGAAAAATGACTGGACGGATTTTGATAAAATTTGGTATAACGACTTATCCGGGTCAACATATAGGATACTTTTTACTATGGGAAAATATCTCATCTCTGAGAAATATATACAATGGTTTCTGATGAGTAATTACTGTGATGTCATCATATTGTGCCAATAATAAATAAATTGTCATTCAAGGCAAGTTTATTAAGAGGAAAATACCAAGTAAATATTAAAGGAACCCAATAATGTTCCACTCAATTAAAGCGATTTGACTTCTATAAAAATAATAAACAATAACAAACAACCCGTGAGCGTGTCCCTCGGGGACTCTTCACGGATGGGACCCAACGAGATATAAAATAAAGAATAAGAAGGAATTTTATTTCAAAAGCAAAGTTAATTTTGCTGACGGCGAGTAAAAGAAAAACACGAGAAGACCGAGAGCAATCAGTTTAATGCATTTCAAACAGAACGCAGAAAAAAATAGTATAGATATAACAGCTAGTTCTATGAACAACTTCGTAATTGTGAATTTTAGCACTGTTTTTTATAGATATATAGATTAAAAAATATACTTTGTCATGAGAACATATTTTAAGTAATACAATATAATACTTTCTTAGATTTACGCGAATATTTGACATTTTAAATAAAATTATCTTTTCGGATTTTTTCGCGGATTTATTTGGATTTTTGGTTCCCGACGTTTCGAATGCTGTAATTCATGGTCACGGGAGAGACTGAGGTATTAGATGTCTCGAAGGTATAGTTGTTACAGACAGCCTACCCACAAATAACAAAATGAAAATTGCACCAATTACCTCACAATATTTTTTAACTTTAAACATTTTTATAATTTTAATTAGTTTTATAATTGAATATGGAATATTATTTATTTAATTTTTGCTGTTATTATTATAATTATTACAATTTTAAAAATATTAATTAGTAATCTATATTTAGTGTTGCCATTATATTTATTACCATAAAGAAAAATATAAAATATAGTATTAATAATTTAAGCCATTGTTCTATGTGTAATTTAAAAAGTTAAAATTAATTAAGGATAATAATTTTAATTTAGTTTGCTATTATTTAAAAAGACAAATTACTTAGCAACACTATTACTATATATATACCTACATTTACAAATGAAAAATGAAAAATATTAATCTGATATGCTGTCATTTTGATCTACACAGTAAGAACTTACTACCTGTCTGTTATGTTTAGATTTATTAGTTGATTTTATTATATTAATAACAGGATCCCATGACGATGGTAGTACGCAGCCATCTTTCCTATTGAAATTTGTATGTTTTTTAATTTCTATGAATAATTATTATTATTATCTTAGAAATTAAAAAACGTTGAACTTCAAATATAAGGTTTGAATATAACCAATATTAAATTAAATTGTCACAACCAGCAGGTACATGTCAAAGAAATCATAAAAAAAGGGAAACGTATCCAAATGAAAGAGATAATTAATTTCATTCCGACGAGGTAAATGTTAACGTGTAAAAATATTTAATTGCGTGTCGAATTAACGTACATAATTATGTAATACAATTGTATCGCGTCCTTTAATTTTCATTCTTTCAATTTACAAAAATAAGAGGCAATAATTCAGGCTTGCTTTATATTTATAAATTAAAGTAGTAAGCTCACGCTTGACCACATGTTTGGCTCAGTTTTTAGTGACCCTACTTGCTGTGGCAAGCGGTCGCGGGTTCGAGTCCCGCTGGGGGCATTTATTTATGTGATGAGCACGAATATTTGTACTCCAGTCATGGGTATTTCTATTTATAATATGTATGTATTTAAAGTTATATACATATGTATAGTGTATCAGCTATCTGGTATCCATAACACAAGCTTCACATCATGAAGCACGAGCTTATCATGGAACTAGATGGTGATGTGTGTTAATGTTCCAACCTATTTATTTATTCATTTACATATTTTCTAAAACGTTTTTAATAGCCCGAATAAGGTTCTTAGGGTAAAACATTTAAAAAACATGTCCGGATAATTGGGATTTTTGCATAAACTCAAAAATTACAAACCAATTTATTGCAAACTGTCAAAGATCACTAACGAAATTTGGACGGGATAACTTATGTCGGTACAGGTAGTTAAATAAACGTATATAATGTATTAGTATTGTGTGCCATTAATTATTATTACCATTCTCGTATTAAGGGCGCACCGAGGCAATTACGAAATGATTGCGTTCGTTTGATCCCTTGCTGTATTGTTATTACTAAAACTTTAATTATGCAAGTAATATGTAGGAGTTTTAAGGATCTATTCTATAAATCGTACACTTTAGAAACACTATTGCTTGTAGTTTCCTCGATAGAAAAAAAATCCAAAATGATCTCTAGAAAACAAAATAAACCCTTAGTGCGGCGTAAATAATTCAAGGAAGTTCATCAGTTTTTTAATAATAACAAAACTATACGTTTTCTATATCTAGAATATCTAGAAAATCTAGAATGTGTTTCATTTATATACGTATATAAATCTTAGATATTAAGCTATGTTTTTAAAATTAAGGAAAAAAACACACAAGTATTGGTAGTTTGAATAAATAAACTCTAAGGCGACAATTTGCAAACATCAGATTCTAACTTTAATGCTAGTGTAGACATTGCCTTGTAATGCCATAAGAGTTGCCATGTTAACAAGTACAAGTTAGAAAAATCTACTTGAATTTTTTTTTCTATCCCGCAAGAATCCTTGTACGGATTTGGTCGTAAAATTGAAAAATATTAATAAGGTATTCTATTGCATGAATTAAACTCACATAATAAATATCGTACATATCATAGGTAAAATCTGCAAAGGTCAAAAAGTAATAAGTCAAATGGCTAAGTTTTTGTGACATTTGATTTATGCGAGGATTTAGACTCGCGTTACGATTTTTCTTATCACAAAAGATTTCCATTTTACTTTATCAAGGAAGATATCAAACATCTAGTCGCGTGGACTTCAGATCTTTGTTCTTTATATTATGGCCATAAATGAATGCGATTGGATTTGACGCTTTTGTTCCGCTCCTTTAAACCTACGTAATATCATCTCGACGGTACAATTAAATAAACAAAGCGTTTAATTATGGAAGGACTAACACCGTGGAAAATGGAAGATGCGAAGGAAAATTATTTTTATACAACTCGAGGCTATGTGAAATGTACAACTAGAATATTTATATAAAGTTTGAATTTTATTTCATTTCATGGAACACACGTTTACATGAGATAAAGACTTAAAGTGTATAGTACTCAGATGCTGGACTCTAAACTTGTATTGCCAGAGCCTACAGAATAAAATAATATCTATGAAAGAAAAAGTTATATTCTCAGATGGATAATTGTTAGTATCTTTTTCTCTTCACCATAAAAGATGATAATTAGCCGGCTTAGACATTTTGCAATCGCTTAGTGATTGAAATTTAAAAAATTGTATTGTGCAAGTGATAAAATTATGTGTTATGTCAGAGAGTCATAATACGAGTATATTATTCCCATATAAAATATGATATAATTTAGGGATGTCTATTCGTAAACGATTGTAAAGTATATTTTCGTCTAAGCAGTAAGATAAGATCATTTTATTGTACCTACATTAATATTATACGTCTATAGCTAAAGTTTTTGACTTCTAATGTACGACGTGAACTCCGAACTAATAAATTGTTTTAAAAAGTTTTTACCTATTTGTCTAATGTATTCCGACCTTTTTAAAGTTCCACTACTGGGCATGGGCCCCCCTTTATAAAGAGGGGGAACAGGCCATAGTCCACCACGCTGGTCAAGTGCGGGTTGGCGGACTTCACATGTCTAACTTGACATGCATGTTTCCTCACAATGTCTTCCATCACCGTAAGACAAGTGGTAATCATGTTGAAAATGATTCGCACATGAAAATATCAGAGGTGCGAAACGCGGGATTTGAACCCGTTTCACTCGGTTTCCCAAGCGAGCGCGTCACCACTGTGATACCACTGCCTTCAAGGTGAAATTACACAACTTATTTCAAACTTTATTATTACAACAATTGATTGTTATCAATATACGTATATATTAGGTAAATGGCCAATATTATGTTTTCGACAAACTAGTAAATAGAATTCACTCACGCAATACATTTGGTTATTACATTAGCGCATTTGAATAACCAGCCGTGCAATGTTCGGCACAGACATCTGATAATGTGATCGATATCGGATGTACGGTGACAAAGTGCAAGTACTAACTCTATTGTGCAATTTAGTGCTGTTTGAATGAATTGAACAACGCATGACTGTAACACATTAAAGCCATTCTCATAGCATTCACATTATTTAGGCAACATAATGTAATAAAAAAATTTTTTTTTGTGAAAATTGTAAATTTTGTACTGGTAAAATATACTTAATAAATTTTAAGAATGAAGTATAGAAGATTAAAAAATTAATGTCATCGACTGAAGCATTTTAAGAAGAATTTAACATAGCTTATTTAAAATCTTAAAATTTTGTATGCAATTTAAGAATATTATATAATTAAATATATTATAGCAACTGTTATTTCAAAAAGATAAATAGAAAGTTCAAATTATCAGTATACATATGGTCTGTATGTGTATTCCTTTCGTTCTCTTTCCACTATCGCGAACTTAACTAGGTGCTTTTGAAACGTTTCTACTTCACTATCGCATTTCATGGTGGGAAAGCTCCGCACCACCTTATTTCCTGTGCACGCTCGCGTTCACCCGTCAGTCTACAATTGAGTTAGTTGCAATGCAATTCTTAAGTGATAGCTAGCAGTAATTTTAAAAACTTGCATCTTAGAATTACACAGAAAAAAGTTAATAAAACGCTATTATATATGATTTCCGGGATAAAAAGTATCCTATGTCCTTCCCAAGGTCTTAAACTATGTTCTTACCAAATTTCATCTAAATCAGATCAGTAGATCCAGAGATTACCCCCTACAACGTCACAAACTCACAAGCTCACAAACTTTACCTCTTTATCAAAATTAAGTATAAATAGAGATTTGAGCGTTAACTTACTTCATATATAATTTTTACATGTAGATTTTATAAATTATAGTTTCCGATGCTCAATTAAGGCACTTTCGCTACGAAGAAATTTTCAAGTTAAAGAGAATGTTAAAAGTACAACATTTACTGCCTGAGTTTAAGTTACATTAGTTATTCACGATAAGGTATAATTAATAGGCGAAATTATTCAAAGTTCGGAAGTGTATTTCATTTGCCGTTCGAATTGCGTTCAGCTTTGACCCACAAATTGTAAATCAAGCTCCACACGATAGATTGTTTGGAGCTATAAACAAACTTAGTCTTTTGATGGATGTGGCATTGTTCTACAGAATCCGGGGACACGAAGGGTTTCACAGGATGTAGCGAATGCAATTATTTATAAGATTTTAATAGGGGCTGGAAGTTGTATTTATATTGTATGTTTGTTTTGTTTGTAGTTACTTTTGCGATCTCATTTTTGTGAATAAGTATATTAATCAGGTTGGTAATTAAAAAAAGGCGTGTTGACGTAGTTTTAAAAATAAAGTCTAATTTAAAAAAAAATGCGCGTGTAACCTTTACGGACAGTTGAAGTAAAACTTCTTTGGTGCTGTGGTATATCCCACAATTATATTAAAACAAATTAAAATATAAATATAATATTTATTTGTATTTAATTGTTAATAAATATATTTTTTTATAAATAATAATTATGACAAAAATATAAATACATTTTATATTTTATTTTTAATAATAAATTGGACTCTCACTTCCGCGATTCTCATTTTTCCAATTTATTGACTTACCCCTCAGTCACGCCTAAAAGTTTTACTTCAAAAACTATTTAAAACTTAGTTAAAGAAAAGGAATTAATAAATAAATACATAAAGACACTTAACGTTAAGTTACGAATAGGAAAACTCCTCTTTTTATTAAGTCGGTTGAAAACACACTGCGTATCGTCATTCCAGCATAATTTCATAAGGAGCATCGCAAACAGATTTACTTTTAACAAGTTCCTCTAAGTCGGGAAGTTTCAGTGCTATCACCGACTCGATTGTCGGCTTACCTTGTTTACATTCACTTGGTGCAGAAAGAGCTTTTCTGAGAACGCTGATCGTTTCTCGAGGTTTGAGTGTCTAAATTTTAAATTGTTTTTTTTTTTACCTTATATATTTAATTTTATTCGCGCAAGCTTTCGAAGCAGGTTCGAATCTGGGCTTTGACATTTTTTTAATTTTCATATGCCAATCTCTATACATATGTATAATAAAATTGTAACTAAGCCGAATCTGTACATTAAATGTTTTTTGGAAATTCTTATTGAAATAGACATTATTATCGATACAGATGCCGAATCTATAGTTTTTAGAATTTTTGTTTGTCTGTCTGTCTGTCTGTCTGTTACCGCATCACAGAAAAACCACTGGAGGGGTTTTGATGAAATTTGGTATCGTGATAGCTGGTTATCCGGGTCAACATATAGAATACTTTTTATCGCGAGAAAATGTATCATTTCTGAGAAAAATAAAATAAAAACTGCAATGTAAGAGTATACTAATATGTAAAGCCTAAGAGTTTGGTTTTTAGTCATCTGAACGCGGGCGGAGCCGCGGGCAGTGCTAGTTTTCAATATTATGATTTGCGGTTAAGGAACATATTAATTGAGAAAATGTGCATTATGAGAAAGAGTAACTATCGAATGTCGTCTGAATTCCGCTAACTAGAAATGCTATTTTAAAATGATTTAACTTCAAAGGCTATTCAGAAAATATATGTACGTTAGAAATAATTGAAACACTACACACGCTGAGCACGTAAACGAATTCACAACTTGCCAGTTTTAATTAGGAGTGGATGCGCTTCATGTGCGTTTAGTCGAAGCTCTATTTAATTTTCATTTGCTGTAAATTGTTTTATTATTCAAGTAATTTACAAAAGGGGGAAGTTTTTCAATTTGTATATATTATGTTATCGCAATCTTTCTTCTTTCTTTTCTATTAAGAATCGACTTTTAATCGATCGATAACTCGTTTTATAACTCGAAGAGTGTAATAGTTACTTTTAAGGCTGTATTGAAGTTGATATAATTATTAAGTTACGAAATTCTTTATAGAAATCAATTATATTTGCTCTTTCAAAAATACTTGTCCGCATGTTTGAGTACTGTTGGTAAGGGTAAGGTCTACTTTTGTTAATTAAGACTCGAGTCTGGTGGTATAATTCCATTAAATCGTCGTTCATTTCGTAGGTAAATACACAAAAAAGGTCTAATAATCGGTATTTTTCTTTGGTTTGTAAATGATTGATGATGTTGGTTGAATAACATGATTAAGGCAAACTAGTTTCATTTATTGTATTCAAGTTCAAATGGCTATGGATTTAAATTTTTCAATTCATTTATAATAATTTTCATAAAAATACAATACGCTCATAATTATATTATATAATCTATAAAAGTATAATATTAATATTTTACTGAATCTATACTAATATTATATATGTGAAAGTTTGTGAGTATGGATGTATGTTTGTTACTCTTTCACGCCAGAACGGCTGAACGGATCTGGATGAAATTTGGCACAGAGATAGATTATAGTCTGGAATAACACATAGGCATATCCCGGAAAAATATACGGTTCCCGAGGGATAGATTTGTTTATGTTTTTCTAGAGGCGAACCCGAAAGAAGCGAGGGTGAGCTGCTGATACATAAGGATTAAGTTTAACAATCGATTAGTACATAAATTTAGTAAACAAGCGTGGTAAATGGTAATAAAATATTCTAACGCTGCAACTGATTTGAATACCCCGCGTTAAATATATCCAATGTGAATGGAGTACCCAAAATGATTTAAACGTAATGCTTAATTAAATATTGTACATTTTAAACTAAATTGAATTATGGAAACCAATTTTTTGCTTTGCGCAGGCGCAGTGGTTTGTTTAGCGCAGTGCCACTGTACGAGCGAACATTGCAGGTTCTATTATTAACGGCCCTTAGCCTTGCAATTTGTTATAGCCTGCCTCTTATATACATACATCGAAAGTTGTTAAATATTAGTGTCAACTTTTAAAGTTATTTACCCCCATAAGTAATAGTATAAGAATAAAAAGAACAAGTTACCTTAAGTATACGTAGATTACACATGAGCGTAATTCAAAGATGGTGTATAATATACGTACGAGTATATGTAAATAATAATGATGTAATTCGTTTTGGATATCAACCTATACAAATAAAACTTTAAAATAGTTTATTAATATATATATATATATATATATATATATATATATATATATATATATAACGTTAAAGAATGTAAACAGATCAGAACATTAAAATTTCAATATTAACATCTAGAAACGAAATACTATAGTCTCGCACCATAGAGCGTAGCAACGTAGCCCGTAGCGTCTACGAACTCGGCCATGTTAAAGATACCCTTTATATTTATGGCTATTAGCTCTTATTTCATTAATATTTAAGAGCGGTATTGCTATAAATGTATCGAGTTTATTTATAGCACACAGTTCGGAATGGAAATGCATTCTTTATGTGTGATAGAAATGAGGGCATGTGGGTAAAATTTATTTTATTCATTATTTTAGTAAATTCATTTTTAGGGTTCCATATCTGACACTTGCCAACAGACCCAGACTAAGCCTCCGCGGTCCATCCGTTTATCTGTCAGCGAGCTGTATCTCATGAACCGTAACAGGTAGAGAGTTGCCGCTTTAACAACTAATAATAAAAAGAATGAAGATGGCGAATTTCAAAATGGCGGCCATGTTAATAAAAAAAAAACGATTACACACCTTACATATATCTTGTACGATGGTACGGAACACTTGATATATATCGTCCAGTCCGACTCGCACTTGACCGGTTCCTTTTTAAATTTGATGAACATAGTGTATAGTGTAATGGGCTAGGTTTCAATGGCATCACCGGTTATTATAAAAATTTATAATCATATCGTATATGTTAATGAAAAAGGAGTATAATATTCTACTATTATTATAAGCGCGAAAGTTTGTTTGTTACTCTTTCACGCAAAAACTACTAAATGGATTTTGATGAAATTTTACAATAATATAGCTCATACATCAGAATAACACATAAGACTACTTTTTATCTCGAAAAAATTTACGGTTCCCGTGGGATAGATTTGTTTTTATTTTTCTAGAGGCGAACCTGAACGAAGCGAGGGTGAGCCGCTAGTAGGATATATGGTACTCCTTTTCATAGTTTATCTTTGTACCAAATTTCATCAAAATCCCTTCAGCAATTTCAGCATGAACAAGTAACAAAAATCTATACACATAAAAACTTTCGCATTTTTAATAATAATGTAATTATGTATAATAGCTATTAAATATCTAGCATATACAATAAACGTTGATGCATTATAAAAAAAGATATGAATATTTTCTCAATGACAGAAATAAGCAGCTTAAAAAATAGCGATATAAATACTTATTTGAAGTTTAACGTATTTAAAAAGCAAAATAAGCAGGTATACATGTTTAAGGTTAAGAGAAGTACCTCGAGGTTTACAGTTGAGACACTGCTGTGTCGTTTATCATTGCAATATCTTGTTATCATAGATAACGTATAAAATCCTTAGTTTATCTTACGTGCTACTGCGAGATTAGTCTTGTAGCGAAGTATAGTTGTTGATTGCACGATGTCATTCATATAAATATACTATATAGAACGCTGATATGGTTTATTTATAACTTTCTTAGACATTTTAAATAAAATTTTTCGGATTTTTCATAACAATATACGAGATACTGACTGTAATAACTATATAATAACTTTGAGACCAACCTATACGTCCGGCGCACCCTGGGCAATCAGAAATTTACTAACGCTGATTGGCTAATCCTTTCACCACGATGGCATTCTTGCCATCGACACGAGAAGAAGAAGAAGAAGATTGCTGTAAAGCAGTAGAAACGTTGGTAACCAAAAACCAATTTTAAATCAAAATAAATCAGCGAAAAAAATCGAATCAATAGTTTTATTACGAACGCCAAATATTCTTAATAATAGTATTAAAGTATTAAGAAAGTAAAAATAAAAAAATCTAAAAAAATCTGCGAAAAATTTCGAAATTAAAATTTGAATTTAAAATAGTATATTATAACAATTAAAAATTCAGATCAATTAACGACACTTTTATATTATAATTCGACCCCAATGGAAAATCTAGATATTTGTGAATTTCATTTGTAAGCGTACTAAAATGAACATAAGGGCGCGCTTAAAAGTAAATCAGTTGACACGCACATAACAGTGGTTCACTAATGAAATTTGTCAAACTGAATAAAACCATTACAATTTGCTTAAGCTTCAATTTGGATTATTTGAAATTTAAAATATTTATTCGTCTATTACTTAGGATAAATTTAAACATGGATAATAGTAAATTATAAATTAAAAAATTAAAAAAAAAAAACAAATAATTGTCAATTAACGATTACACTGGCACGCGTAAAGCACTTAATCGAGTAATCATACGCCAAAATACCTTACATCATTTTGGAAAAGAGCTAATACTCTTACACTGCTGAACCGATATTAACCAAACATAGCTAAGAACCACCGCAAGAAAACTGGCTTTCAAATAAAAAAACGCATCGAAATCGGTCCATCCGTTTGAGAGCTATGATGCCACAGACAGACACACACACACACAAAGACAGACATCGACGTCAAACTTATAACACCCCTCTTTTTGCGTCCGGGGTTACAAACTTAAATAGAAATTTAATAAAAGTGTGGTTCCGTATATATCTATGGATATTTATTCTCAGATTAGGATAAAACAGAGCATGATCGAACATGATCGCTTGCTTCTAGATGGAAAATGAGGAAATTTTTAGTGTTAGTCTCATAAAGAGCGTAAAGTTGAAAATACATGAGGTTTTTAATGGCTTATGAACAAACATACCTAAATAGGTAGGAATTCAAATGAGTTCTAAAAGATATAAAACATAGAAATTTTTTACATTTGTCATTTCCACATGACGATATATGTTTGTATTCTACTTCACACATATACACGGCAATAAAAGCTCTCGTTAAGTTATAATTAATGGTCCTTATACATAATAAAACAAATTATTAGTTTAAATTCCTTATAAAAGCACTAAGAGCTTTCATAATTGCAGTTTTTACTTATAAGATTTAAGTTAAAAATGCTTTTGTATAAACGACGCCAGCTGGACGCGTCACATGCTGTCCACTCCGCACTCATCGTGGCAACGCGCCAAATGAAGATAATTTTAAGAACAAAAATATTATTAGTTTTCTTAATTATTTTTCTTATAAGCCAACAATTGTTTATATACAGCATTATATGAAATAATATCGATATAAATATATAAACCAAATGTTGCTCAGACCTAAATTTTAATTTTAAGGAAATTAGATACAGTTTAATTGTTTTAATAATTGTTTATATGTATAGAAAAACTTGTTAAAATACTGCGCTAGCATGTTGCCAAAAGAATAATAAACAAAGAATTATCATCTTGAAATTGGAGTAAAGTATGATGACAAAATATTAATGAAAATTGTTAAATACAAAAGCCTATTAAGATTTTTAGCGAGCTATCTAAATTATATCTAGATTCGTTCCGCGTTGACCAGCACCAGTTTACTGCCATGGCAGCGTTCCAGCTACGGGGTAAACTAACGATTTTTTTTTCATTTCCTAATTGTGAGTTTAAGCGGAATAAAGAAACAAAAATTAAAGTAGGTACTGTTGATAAATATATATATATATATATATATATATATATATATATATATATATTATTACTACACTGCGCCTACCCCTTTGCAGAATAACCATATCACGTAACAAGCCAACACGAGTCCATTTTACGCATGGTTTTTATAAACGAGATAATATATTAAAAACACGACTGCTTTAAAACAGAAAGCAGACGCAAAAGCAAAGAGAATTGAAAAATATACAATGAAATTCAAAACAAACAGACGGCGAGTGTGACAGTAAAGGCTATTTTATTTTTAAAATATCACGGTTTCATATTAAAATTTCAAATTGTTGAATCGGGATCGCGCGAGCTGCAAAGTTTTGTTAAAAAAATTAAATATTTATAACGCTTTGCCTCTATGCCGTCACAATGTTAATTGTTTAATTTATTAGAAAACTTCCAATGAAGTCAGATATAACAGGTATATTGTAATGGCAAAGAACAAAATGATACAGGATATGTTCTGTTACTTTATAATACACTAATGAATACTTTCTAAGTAAATATTAGACCAATCTAATCCAAGCTACGATCAAGACATTTCTACATCTCAGATATGTATCAATACGTCATGCTAAAAAAATGGATATAGTCCAGTGATAATAGAAATTAAAATCAAAGCGTAGCGGACGATAAACTTTTTATAAAATATTCTAATATTCTTCCAATATTTGCACTTAAAATAAGATTATAATGTTCGTGCCGCTAGCGAAATCCACAGGATGGACTATGACGCCGAGAAGAAAGCTGCTTTATATTTAATATAAAATAAGCTTAAAGCTTAGTTTGTATCAAGTTTATATTAAGTGCATATATGTATTTCAATCGGGTAAGTTATATTTTAGTATATAACTGTTATAAAAATCTGTATATTGGTTTGAAATAATCTTACGTCGAACGGTAAAGATAATTGTGAGATCGTTGTCATAACAATCTATTAATTTGAGTTTTAATCTATACATATAATAAAATTCTGAGTCGAATCTGTACATTAAATATTTTTTAGAAAATCTTATTGAAATAGCCATTATTTTCGATACAGAGGCGGAATACATAGTTTTTAGGATTTTTGTATGTCTGTATGTGACCGCATCATGAGAAAACCACTAGACAGATTTTGATGAAAATTTTGATGATAGCTGGTTATCCGCGTCAACATTTAGGATACTTTTACTGCGGGAAACTATCTCATCTCTGAGAAATCTATACTAAACGTTAAAACGTTTTGTGTTTTTTTTCTTTTTCGGCTAAACTTATTAGGCTTTATAGATGTATCAAAATGTTGCTGCACTCAAAATATAAGTAGAATCATATGTAGAAAATATTAACTTTTACATGATTAAAGCATCTGTAAAAGCATATGTATGTATATATGTACGTATGTATGTATATATGTAAGTATATGTGATTATTATTACCTTTATTTCTAGTATATATTTAGTATATTTTTTTGCACTATATTGCCCGCTGACATCTTCTTCCACAACCACGGGTTGACTGGAAGAGATCTCTTTTAGAGATAAGTCCACCTTGTGAACTATGTTTACTTTGTTATTTTTTTTTCTGTATCATATTTTAAGTGCAATAAAACGCATCTATAACATAGAATATGGTTAAATTTAACAATTTTTTTATATTTTATTGAAGTTAAATTTCATAAAAACACTTTTACAGATACAATCATATTAGTTTTTATTGCACTATATCCAGTTCGGTCTGGCTCGTTAGCTAAGAATACACGGATTCACCTCTCATTTACTTTTCCACGCGTGATTGTCATTCAATTTCGTGCCTTAATTATTTGTTTTGTTGATTGAACGTTTTATTTTAACACAGAAAGCGAGGCATTGCATTGTTTGATAAATCTTTATAAACATTTCATATATAACACTTCAAATATAAAAACACTTCAACAATTTGAATTAGAACTTAAGCAAGTATTATTTATAGTAACGATATTTTACCTTATTAGACAAGAGAAACAAAATAATTGTTTCTCGATGATACTCGTAGAAATTGTATGATTATTTATTTACATATACATATTTTACATATTTATCACTTTTTGTTAACTCATCAAACCCAAGTGTAACACTACATTCCGGAAATAGCTAAAAATAATAGTTACTCACGATACCAATTGACAAACGAATAAAGAAAAACCATTCTTAATATTAAATGTGTTAAATTCCAATTTCATTCTATTTGTTGATTGTACATTCAATTATGGACAATGGAATGGAAGGAAATATTTAATACTAGCGACTTACCCTCGCTTCGTCCCTAGCTTGATTACCAGTACAAACTTTCATCTCCATTTTCACCTCTTTAAGGGATGATTTCCTTTCCAGGGTCTCAAATCATCTTCTTACCAAATTTCATCTAAATCAGTTCAGTAGATCCAGAGATTACCCTCTACAACGTCACAAACTCACAAACTTTACGTCTTTATAATATTAAGTATACTCGTAGATTAAGAATCTTTATTCGTATAGTCTATAGGCCTTTCATTTCTTTACACGTATTTCTATTAAAGTAGGTACAAAATAAATACTGACATCTTCTAGCATAGGTGGGAGCTGCGATGACAACATCAAGTGGTGGGTAGGGCTGGGACAACAAATGATGAGCAACCGCGAACCTCTCACACGCACTCAACCCGCAGTATATCGACTGCCACGCGCACTCCCGCAAGCACTCTGCCGTTTGCGACCACGACACCGACGGCATTCGCATTACAATAAAAAAATAGTATGACACTTTATAATACTACCATTTTCACAATAACTTTGTATTTAAAAAAAATAATACACGTTCTTTCCAACGCTTGTATAACTTTAACTGATAGATAAGATAGCACCACCCAATAGAATCGATTGAACAATGCGCGTGATTTTGAATGTATATCGATATTACTTATCGATAAGATAAGTCGAGAAGTAACATATTATTTCTGTTTCACATTAATAACAGTTACGGTGAATTTCGCACGCGGGGCGTCGCGGGAATGACACTATAATACACTATCTATGTTTTGAAGATAACTATTTGAGGCGATAACATTGAATTATCTTGTGTGTACTTTACGTTGTTTGGGAATATTTAATTTTAGTACATTCTATCATAATATATAATACTCGTTAGCTATTGATTTGATGTTCATTTATCGCTGTTTATCTGTATACATATGTATATGAAAACGTAAGGACATTCACTCACTCAAATTGAGTCGAAAATTTGGCCATTAGTAAGTGTATAGAGCAAACGACTTACAACAGATTTTACAACACGGCCGAATTAATCGTAATTTTATGACAAATTCCTTAGATATTATTACCTCTTAGAAACTTAAATAAGAGTAGGTACGTGAGCGAAGCCGCAGGTAACTCTAGTAAAGTATATTTACCGCTATATATTAACATCAAAATACAATGCATGTTGGTGTGAAAGTCAGATTAAATCTTATATATATGTCATAGGACGAACAGTAACAAGACACAAGTGTTAAATATTCACGATTTAATACCCAGAGTATAATTACCTCTGCATGGTAAATTGGTACCTAGCTGCATTCAGGCTAATTATTTCATAAGTCATAACAAGCGAGCCGTTTCTTGTATAATGGTATATATTGTATATATTCGCTGTGTGTTGAATATATAACTATAAGATTTTAAATTTTCTTAGATTTACGGGAATATTGGATACTTTAAATAAAACAATTCTTTCGGATTTTTGTTTCCCGACGTTTCGAACGCTTTACAGCAATTATAGTTACGGGAGAGACTCAAGCTTTTACTCATATTTTTGGTAGGTTATCTAAAACATATTAGAATATGTATTAGGTATATTCTGTAAAAAATAAGAAAGAGATAATAAGAGGAAAAAGTTGTCAAAATTGAGTAGAAATACGCGATCAGTATTATAAAACACAAGGTAATTTATTGATAAACAAAATAAACAAAATGGCGTAGCCAAAATAGAAATAATAAGATAACTTACTTTATAATAACATAATCCTAAAAATACTTCAACCATTTATTATATGGATCCCAACCCTCTACAACAAAGAAAGGGTGTCCCATAAGAACTTGTCAAAATCGATTACCTAAAAGCCTAATCCAGTAGGTGGCACACAGGCTTATATTTAATAAAGTAGAAAGGGACGATTTAAATATTTAAATCGCCCGGTAATTCCACGCTTTGGAAAAAAAACAAGTTAATATACTATATTGGTGCTATAGGTACTACATATACTAAAGTGTGTTGATTTCTTAACCAGTAACGGAAAAAATAAATGATTAAAAAGATTTTTAAATACAGATAGTTTATATGTATAATAAAATTGTAACTAAGTCGAATCTGTACATTAAATATTTTTTTGGAAAATCTAATTGAAATAGACATTATTATCGATACAGAGTCCGAATCTATAGTTTTTAGAATTTTTGTCGGTCTGTCCGTCTGTTACCGCATCACGAGAAAACCATTGGACAGATTTTAATGAAATTTGGTATGCTGATAGCTGGTTATCCAGGTCAACATATAGGATACTTTTTACCGCGAGAAAATATCTCATTTCTGAGAAAAAATACAAAACTGCATTGTAAGAATATACTAATAGGTAAAGCCTAAAAATTTGGTTTTTGGTCATCTGAACGCGGGCGGAGCCGCGGGCAATGCTAGTATATAAATACTATATGTATATATATACACACATGTGTGTATTTCAATCTAGCTATACTTACTCCCTTTGGAGAAGAAGCATTTCTAAATGAGCACAAGAACAAAATATACACGAAACATACATATACAGCAAAAGTCACTTCAATCTTCATCTGTTAGCAAGAATAGCATATAAGTGCAAGTGTAGAGAGAGTTACACATTAACAGATCCAATACCCACAGTAATTATCTTGGCTGCAGAAAGCAAATTGCTATCTAGTCGTATTAGTCAGATTATTTCGTATAATAAACAGAATCGCTTTACATCAATTACAGCGGTGTCAGCGAGGATTTGCATACATACAGTTGGGATAATTACAATATTACGAAACCATTGTCGGAACGTAATGACTTTTATTGAACTACGTTTTTGTGTAATGATATTAAACACATTTATTTTATTTTATACTAGCAAAACCCGCGGCTTCGCTCGCGCTAAAACTACAAACAAAAGTCTAAAATGGTAGGTTTCATACAAACTTTCATCCGCTATTTTACCCCCTTATGGGATGAATTTCAAAAAATGCTAAAACGTGTATTTAAGTAATTGTATTGAAGAGTAGTGAAATTTATACCAAGTATTAAGTAATTCTGATCGTAAATATTTTTTTGGATTGTATTATAACGTGTTTATCCGTAGAAAAGAGATAATCTCTCGCGGTAAAAAGCTTATATAACTCTCCAGCCCTTCAACTATCTCCACACAAAAAATCACGCCGATCCGCCAAGCGGTTTCGACGTGAAGGAAAGACAAACAAACAAACACACTTTCACATATATAATATTAGTATGGATTTAATTTATTTTTTATTTGGTGGTGCCTTACAAGAGGCTAAATGATAGTTATTTTTGAGGCGATTTGCTTAATATCGATATTTAATCGTTGTAAATTCATGTATGAGAACATTTGTTTTATGTTTAATTCTAACAGACTTTGTCTTTCATTTTCGTCTAATTTCTGATATTAAAATTATATTATATCTAATAATATTCAGAAGATGTTGCAATTGACCAGATTTGATAAAAAATCATATTAATAAATATTATTTTATTTTATAATATAATAATTTGAAACCCTTTTATTTCCATGATTTTCAAATTCTAAGGAAAACATTTTTTAATAGGTATGTATGCAATATGTATTAAAATTTAGAAATAATCTTGTTGAAAGATGAATACAAGCATTTTATATTAATTTATTTATTACTAGCAGAGCCCGCGGCTTCGCTCGCTTTAAAACTACAAAAAAAAAACGGTAGGTTTCATATCAACTTTCATCCGCTATTTTACCTCCTTATGGGATGAAATTCGAAAAATACTAAAACACGAACAGAACACGAAAGAAAGACAAACAAACAAACACACTTTCACATTTATAATATTAAGTATGGATATAAATAATATAACTTTTTAACTAATTACAGAACTGAAAAATATAAGTTATAAATAAAACTTTCTCTTTGTTCTTATAACAACTCCAAACCGCCAACTCTACTACTCAACGTAACAAACTAATTAGAACTAGTAAAATAATCTAGTTGTGGAATGGTTCTGGTAAAACTAGTGATATTTCATTTCAACAAAAATAATTTAGTAGCATTTTTATAATATTCTAATTGGTTAAACTTCTCATCGAGAAAAGGTATATATTATGTAGATAATCGAACTCATCAATGACATCTATGGCTGAGGGAAATCTTCAAGATGGACAAAAAAGTATTTTTTTGTTATTTTTTTCTAACTCTTATTATTTTTACTGTAATTGTTATTGATATTGTTGTTGTTTTTTTTTTACTTTAAACCAGTATTATTCAATTCAATTCTTCGTTATTTGGCTTTTAGGCGTGCCAGTTGGACCAGTATTATTTGCACAAAAAAAGAGACGCTTCATGTCTCTCAATAACTATCAATCGATTAATCAATTTGTTTTCAAATAATTAGATTTTGCAGATACTTTTTAAATTTTTCTCAATTTTATTTAAAGTCACTTTATACATATGTACATACGTCTAGCCAGTCAGTCAGTCTATAAACCCGTTGCTTCAAAATCAGTTGCTCTTTTTCGTGTTGTATGATAGTATTTAATTTTAATCTATAATAATATTATAAAGAGGTAAAGTTAGTGAAGTTGTGAGGTCGTAGGGGGTAATCTCTGGATCTACTAAACTGATTCAGCTAAAATTTAGTAATAAGATAGTTTGAGACTAGAAAGGATATAGTATACTTTTTACCCCGGAAATCATCCCTTGAGGGGATAAAAAGGGGGAATGAAAGTTGGTATGGGAATCAACCTAGGGATGAACCCGAGCGAAGCGAGGGTGAGTCGCTAGTACAATATAATTTCTGTCCCGTTTACCTATCATTTAACTTACTTCCACACGTTTTCATCTACAAGAACTCTTAATCAGAGTAATTAGCTTTAATGAGTAACATTTTTTTTATTATCTTTAAAATATTGGAAAGTCATCTTAAGTCCGTAATTTTTTTTTCACTTTTAAAAAATAAATTAATTTCTAATAAAATACTATGTAACTGAAACGATTTTAGTTAACAAAATTAAATAAAAGCGTATGTCAGGAACAGCCAATGTTACGAAAAATTAACTAATTTTATTTATAAAAAACGTAAATCCATTGTTCAGTTATTTGGCGAAAAAAGAACGCACTAATAAACTTGCGTGAGAATATTTACATTTTATACTGCAAGTTTAAAATGTTGTTTTATATAATAAGTTAACAACCTTCTTAATGAAAAACAAATATATGTACCTAATATATTACAGTGTAGTGTTGTACGTTTATCATTTCGTATAGTGGATGCACTGATAACGTTTAGATATTGATAATAATCGTCACAATGCTGAAGAGAACAATAAATCGAAGTACATAATATATACATACATACTTTTTGAATATATACTAGTAAGATTACATAACTAATGGCCACCCTACATTCAATATTAATTACATATTTTGTCGATAAATGTCACAATTACTAAAAATGTAAGTTTTAAAATTTATAAAAAAACTATATGGGTGATGCCATACAGATACACGTCGTGATCTGCCTATTTAAGCCCAAAAAATTGCTATTAAATAAAATATTTATTTGCAGGCTTTAGTAACATTAAGTTACCTATGGTAAAAATATTACCTATATTAATTTTACATCCGATCTGAATGCGTCAACCATTTCTAAGGGTCAAAAAAAAATAGAAACTGTTACCACGTTATAACACACTAATGACGCATGCAATATTTTCTGAATGCTAAGGGAAATTTTAAGCAAACATTGGCTTTCTCGACAATCAAGTACACATGTACATAGATACTCGTAACATAAGGGCGTGCGTCGTAATCGGGTTTATTTATTTACCAGCTCGATTCCATATACAAATATTTATCCCCATTTTCACCCCCTTAAGGGATGATTTCCGGGATACAAAGTATCCTACGTCCTTCCCAGGGTTTCATACTATCTTCTTATCAAATTTCATCTAAAATGGTTCAAACTCATAACGTCACAAACTCACCAACTTTTTTTTGGTTGTATTATAATTTATAACGTTTTCCCGTGGGAATTAGATAATCTCCCGCGGTAAAAAGTATGTCTATCTATGTCACTGTCCAGCCCCCCAATTATCTCCACACAAAAAAAAACACGCCAATCCGTCACTCCGTTTCGACGTGAAAGAAGGACAAACAAACAAACGAACAAACGAACAAACACACTTTCACATTTATAATATTAGGTATAGATTATGAATGAAACCAAAAGATTATATGAGGTAGAAAAAATCAGGGTGTGGGAAAAAAATAGTAATATTCCAAAATGTATATTAAATGTTGTCGTAGTCTCTGTACTGGTTTGGTAGTGAAGGCGTAACATGGGAAGTACTGAGCACATCATCATTTTCTTAAAACTGTAATCAATAGTGATTTTTATATCTGATAATAATAGCATTTTGGAGCGGTGACAAATTGATTACGCATCTCGCATTTTACTCATAATATTGTACCTATAATATTTAACACCTCCAGGTAAATTTCTAAGAAATTAATTAAAATCCTAAGAAATCTATTGTTATCTGACACGCCGGCGTGTTCGCGGTCGTGGAGGGATTAAGCAGTTTAACGCCTTCGCTTGTGTTTTGAGACATAAAATAAACACGAAATAATATTTTAATAACAATAACGTAATACACGAAAATGCTTACATAAAAAAGAGTTTTAAAGAGTTATTATTGATCACGAAAATTTTACTATTACTATTTTTAATTTAATCTGTAAAATATAAATATTATAAATGTGAAAGTTTGTGAGTATGAGTGTTTGTTTCTCTTTCACGTCAGAACGGATCTGGATGAAATTTGGCACAGAGATAGATTATAGTCTGGAATAACACATAGGCTACTTTTTATCCCGGAAAAATGTACGGTTCCCGTGGGCTAGGTTTGTTATAATAATTTAAATAAATCCAAATAATAAAAACCTACATGACTGAATTTAAAATGTTCAAGTGGAGTACTAACTGTCATCATTCCGATCGAAATCAAATGGTGATATGAGATCGCCGGGCACCGACGGAAACGGGTGGGTCGCCGCGGCATACAGGAACTCGCTCCAAAATCCCCTCATTTCGCACTCGGCCATCCAAACATTAACTTATAACAACATCACATCACTCCACTAAGATAAATAATAAAAAAAACACAATATCGATTTTTAAACAAATATTTATCAATTAGCGTCTATCAATATTTGTAATGACTCGCGCGCATTTTCAAGTACACAGATTAAATACGCTATTGTGTGACATTTACCGCCATTTTTATTGTTAAAAGAGGTTTTAATATAAATATTGAGTGTAGGCCGCGGTACGCCGCGTGTGACTGTAGCATTGTTATCAGGTGCTGCTCCTATCGCAGTGATAAGCTTCGCCCACAACAATTAGGTGAAACGGCTCAGATATATGTACATATGTATGTAGGTATGTATGAACTGACGTGCAAAAAATGAATTGACATATCTTGATTCAAACGAATTTCACTTTTTTTAATATATTTAGTTTAATGTATATAGTTAAAAAATAAGATAGATATGTAGATATTATGTTGGGACATTGAAAAATAGCACCGTATAGTTCCATGGTAAGCTACGAGGCTTGTGTGTTAATACCAGAGAGTTGATACACCCATGACTGGAGTTCAAACATTAGTGCTCATCAGACAAATGAATGCCCCCAGCGCGACTCGAACCCGCGATCGCTGGCACAGCAAGTAGGGTTACTACAAACTGAGCCAAACGTCTCTTCGCGTCAAAATATGTAGGCTAATAAAAATATTTTAAGTTGTTATTTCACAATATTTTAGTTATTGTAAAAGATATGGTAAATGTGTAGCTGTATACTAGTATATTTTACATCACCGGGAGGTATAGTTGCATATATAAGCCGAATAAAAAAAGCCTTTTTAACTAGAAAGGGTATACCTACCACCATTTAAAAGTAATATTACATCTTTAGGGCTGAATTTTTCTCAAAATTAAAATGGAACCTCGATTTGGTTCTATGACCAACTTATGGGTATAAATAGTATAAATAAATAGTATATTGAAAAAAGAACCATGAATCATGAATTGGCAAAGATCATGCGTAATTTACAACTGAATTGAGAATCTCCTTTTTAAAGACGGCTAAAGTCTTAAAGAGGCTAAATATGAAATTTTAGTAAAACTCCTTTATGAAAAAAAAAATAAGAAATAGCTACGTTAGAAATAGCTATGTTCGTTAGTAAGGAAAAAACAACAATGCTTATCTAATATGTGTGGACTTCTTAGTGTTTCTAGATATCAATTGTCATGATGTGATTGACATTTGATGTCAAATAAAAAGTCAATTTAAAACCTTAGCAATTAAATTGGGATAGAATGAATAACAATTTTAATAAAACCTATTATTCGATTTATGATTATTTTTCTTGTTAATAAAAACATCAAAATTATTTATCAATAAAAAATATACTAAATATTTCGCATGAATATAGGAACATAAAAATTGAATATAGATTCATTTTTACTTATATGCGATACTATCTAGGTACGTTTTAACGGTTAGTACTCCTAGATTTCTCAGAGATGAGATATTTTCCCGCACTAAAAAGAAAATCCTATATGTTAATCCGGACAACCAGCTATCACCATACCAAATTTTATCAAAATCCGTTCAGTGGTTTTCTTGTGATGCGTTCCCAGACAGACAGACGACAGAAAAAAATTCTTAAAACTATAGATTCTGCCCCTGTATCGAAAATAGAGACTACTTAAATAAGTTTTTTCAAAAAAAAAATTATGTACAGATTCGACTTAGTAAGAATTTTATTATATGTATAGGTTTAGATTATTTTATATTGTAATTAACAATAATAGTTATAATTTAAATAACACTTGCCCGTCGAAATGAGGTTATCTTTGGAGAATCACATCGTATTTCTAACACAATAGAGGTGGAAGAATAAAAAACACTCTGTTTAATTAAGTATCTTCACTCACCCCTCGCGGTCCTTTTTCTTTTCAACGGTTTCTGGTCACAGAGTAGTGCGAACAGTTCTAGCAGACAGTCATCGTTTTTATTTTGCACCATTGTTCATTACTGTTAATTTATCACTTTTAAATCACTGGTACTTTTATATAAAAATTGTTAACTTTTATGCATTTTTTAAGCGAGAGTGGAAAAAATCTATACTAATATATGAAGCTGAAGAGTTTGTTTGTTTGAACGTGCTTATCTCTTAATTTACTAGTCCGATTTGAAAAATTCTTTTTGAGTTTTACAGCCTATTAGTTGAGAATGATAATGGACTATATCATACTATGACCTACGGGAGCAGTCATTCTATAAAATTAAACGACGTGGGCAGAGCCGTGTGAAATCCTAGTATTTTTAATAAACGTTATATTACGAAATTAGAAACAAAAAGGTTGCCACAGCTACAATAACAGCTCATTAAGCTTAAAAGGTACACTCAATTACACTCAAGAAAAGTAAATTTTAATTTTCTTAAAGTCAATTTAGCTATAAGCCTGCTGTTAGCGTTTGTGTACATTAAAATTGTAATTTATGTTTTAAATTTTAAGTACTAGCAATCTATATATAAATAGGCAAAGGCAGAACAGTTCAACGCCTTTTTCTTCTCTGTTGGTTAACACCTCTAGGTAAATTTCGATAAATTTCTAAGAAATCTATTGTTAACTGTAACGCCGGTGTGTCCGCGGTCGTTGGGGGATTAACAGATTTTTTTAGTAGCTATTGAAGAGCTTTAGTTTTATTAATAAAAGAAATGATAAAGGTCAATTCCGACCACAGGACGAACATTAGTAAATATATGTTATTGAATATTAGATAACATCTTATGAACGATTGATAAAACTAAAACTATCAACTAAACAAAAAAAATCATCGATCATCATCATCCCTCCAGTGGTGTTTCTGTGATGCGGTAACAGACAGACAGACAGACAAAAACTCTAAAAACTATAGATTCGGCCTCTGCATCGATAATAACGTTTATTTCAACAAGATTTTCCAAAAAAATATTCAATGTACAGATTCGGCTTAGTTACAATTTTATTATATGTATAGAAGAGGATTTCTCTGCTAAACTAAAAATTATACGATAAAATATTAGAATAACACACAGTCTGCTTGTGTTTTATTTATTTCAACTAGAGTGGTTGAAATTTGACCATAATCATTATTGAAAACATCATATACGTTATATGAATAGAATTTACTGTAACTGTATATATATATATATATATATATATATATATATATATATATATATATATATATATATGTAGATATAGTTTCATATTCGAATTTATATAAACAAAGTGCCTTTAGGTTTATTAATCTATGATTATATTTCAAAGTTGTAAACGAAATGAAACAACATAATTCAACTTTTCCCGTTTTTACAGAGAAAGTGGAAGTTTGAGAGACTGCTGCAATTATAAAGTTAAATATTTCGGTGGAAGCGTTCGAGAAAATGTTTATTTTGTTTAGTTAAAATTATTTCAGGATGAGATTTGAAGAAGTCCCCAGGGGATGTGCCTCGGGGAACACACAAAAATACTTTTAATGTGTCTAGATTTTGATTACAGATTTTGTAATGTAATTACCTTATTTGTGCACTATATATTATGTACATAAATAAAAAAAATTTAGCCACTTTATGCTTTATTGTAAATATTTCAATGAAAGGTTTGTTTAGATTATACTTTCTTAGACATACGCGTTCTACTAATATAATAAATGCGAATGTTTGTAAAGATGTATGGATGTTTGGATGTGCGATAGATGTATGGATGTTTCTTACTCTTTCACACAAAAACTACTGAATGAATTTTAATGAAACTTTACAATAATATAGCTCATACATCAGAATAATATATTTTATCCCGAAAAAATGTACGGCTCCCGTGTGATAGATTTGCTTTTGATTTTCGAACCCGAACGAAGCGAGGTTTTAGGTTATAGTTTTATTGAAAACTATCTTTTCGGATTTTTTTGGAGGTTTTATTTAGTGTTTTTGGTTCCCGACGTTTCGAATGTTTTAAATCAATCATGGTCGCGAGAGAGTCACTCCCGAAAATATAGTTTTATTTCAAAGGTTTGTTTAGCTTAGTTTTTATGTTAATTTATAAACTTTACTTAAATGTCAAAAAAATAGATGATTTCTCAACTTTGACACGATTTTTTTAAGTTTTTAATACACCACTTAATTCATAGCAGTCTATTGGTCATCGTCACTATACTCGTAATACAATTTGTTTATTACAAAAACAGAATTTCACTGTCTATTACTTCAACCCAAAATCAGATAATAGCTCTGACAATATAAACACACGAATGAGTGGTAAAAATCGATTTAGCACAATATTGTATCATTGTCCCAGTTAGATATTAATATCTCCAAGGTTGATATAGAAGCTATGATTCCAGATTTAATGATGAAAATTTGAAAAGTCTGGCTAATATGTATATTTCTAGATCACCTTTTGAGAAAAAAATATTATTTACCATATCTTAATATATATATATATATATATATATATATATATATATATATATATATATATATATTAATGTTAAGTTATCTATAATTTATTAAAAATGTATTAAATGTAAAAAAAAAATGAAATGCCCTTGATTAATATAAATCTATACATATAATAAAATTGTTGGTAACTAAGCCGAATCTGTACATTGAATATTTTTTGGAAAATCTTATTGAAATAAACATTATTATCGATGCAGAGGCCGAATCTGTGGTTTTTAGAATTTTTGTCTGTCTGTCTCTCTGTTACCGCATCACAGAAAAACCACTGAAGGTATTTTGATGAAATTTGGTATGGTGATAGCTGGTTATCTGCGTCAACATATAGGATACTTTTAACCGCGTGAAAATGTCACATTTCTGAGAAAAAATACAAAAACTGTAATATAAGAGTATACTAATATGTAAAACCTAAGAATTTGGTTTTTGGCCATCTAAACGCGGGCGGAGCCGCGGACAATGCTAGTATAATTTATAACACGTCATAACATATGATAGTGTGAAAACAAAATAATTTTAAGACAGTATAAACTGAAAAGCCAATAAAGTATAGCATCCCCGTTGAAACTTCGTGTTCACTGATGTTATTGTCCTACTTTGGACTCGGAAATCAAGGACATAATATAGATATGAAGAAATTCATTATAACAATTTTTAATCGCGTTTATCTATACTACGTTTATGATGATCGACAAACAACTTTAAAAATGACCTTGACAGCGTTATAGTATAGTACCTAATAATAAATAAGTGATTTTCAACCGTTCCTCTGTCGGTTCATGGGTTAAAGATCTCTTTCTTGAATTTGTGTGTGTGTGTTTGTCTGTGGCATCGTAGCTCTCAAACGGATGGTCCGATTTCGATGCGGTTTTTTCATGTGAAAACCAGTTTCCTTGCAGTGGTTCCTAGCTATGTTCGGTTAGTATCGGTCCAGCAGTGTAAGAGTATCATCAGCTCTTTTCCAAAATGATGTAAGGTATTTTGGAGTATGAGTACTCGATTAAATGCTTCACGCGTGCCAGTGTAATCATTAAATGACAATTAATTTGCGTAAGGGGTTTTTTAAATTTTAAATTTATTATTTTATTTCTGAAGATGTTTGCAGGTCACTATAGCCCCCGGGT
The DNA here is from genome assembly GCA_947093115.1 of Brenthis daphne. Taxonomy (NCBI): domain Eukaryota; kingdom Metazoa; phylum Arthropoda; class Insecta; order Lepidoptera; family Nymphalidae; genus Brenthis; species Brenthis daphne. The sequence goes on along the minus strand of OX352474.1, from coordinate 3,904,103 downwards.
GAACATCTTTACAGCTACATATCTATACATATAATAAAATTGTAACCAAGCCGAATCTGTACATTAAATATTTTTTGTAAAATCTTATTGAAATAGCCATAATTATCGATAAAGACGATAAAGAGGCCGAATCTATAGTTTTTAGAATTCTTGTCTCTCTGTCCGTTACCGCATCACGGAAAAACCACTGGACGGATTTTGATATAATTTGGTATGATTATAGCTGGTTATCCGGGTTAACATGTAGAATACTTTTTACCGCGTAGAAATATCTCATTTATGAGAAAAAAATACAAAAACTGCATTGTAAGAGTATACTAATATGTAAAACCTAAGAATTTGGTTTATGGTCATCTGAACGCGGGCGGAGCCGCGGGCAATGCTAGTATAATATATAACTATAAAGAAAGTTATCCGGATGCTGTGTTAGATTCCTATAAGAGGCAAATGTTAGATGATACCGATGCGACCATACGAAGTATCTCATCCTGGTAGAGAATCAAAGACTACCCAATTTTCTTTCTCCCTAGTCCTTAAAAAAGTGCGTGAAGGAAGAGGAAAATAAACATATATATACATACACTTGCTATCAAATCATTAATTTTATACGTAAATACATAAGTCGATAAAAATTTGTACTTACGAAGTAACAAAAACACTCACAAAATTAGTGTTAGGTGACAAGAAAAGTGGCCAAACAATATTTGTTAAAAGGTGGTATGCCATTGTAAGGTTAGATTTTAATTAAGACGTTCATTTAAAAAAAAGCAATTATAGGGTGGAGTCGTTAAAAGTTTTTGATTTTTTTTCCGTAAGAAAGAATTCATATGTAAAAATTGTGGTCTGAGAAAAACATGATCGAAATTTGCCATAAATAAAATGTTCCTATATTTTTAACTATTTAAAAAGTTTTGATTCAAAGAATCTAAAAACTATAAATACTCTACATGACTATATTGTTGGTAGCATTTGTAAGTTTTATTATACTTACATATTTTCGCGGGAAAGTGAAGAAGTCTCATATGTGGCTTACCTGTAAACAAATAATATGTATTTATTAGTAACAATTCAAATAAATTAGAATTATTATATTGAAAAAATATTTATTTTAATTATACTCCTACTTGTACATACTCGTAGATTAAAATATTAAATCGAGAAAAATAAAATGAAAATAGTGCAATGAAAATTAGATATAAGCAAAGAAAGTAAATACCATACACATAATAAGTACATGATGAGTCATGTCATCATGATGACATGAGTCTAGAATGGAAAAAAAAACTATTATATATTAGATGGCTTTTTATTATCCAAACGGTATCACATATGTATAAGGTATTCTTTATCCTCTACATTTTTATGTAGGACAGGTAGCAGTTCAGATGCAAATCACGTGGTACCCAAAACGGTCGTTGGGTTCTGGTATACGACCGAAATTCTACTATTAAAAAATTCACGAGCGACGGAATTTTATAAGAGCCGTATTTCGCACGCGTGAGATACACTCACATGGAAAAGCTAAAATGAAATCGAATATTCATTTTAATATATGTATGAAAATTTTAAGAAATAAAATACATAATATATTATAGATATACATACAATTATGTATTAAATACTCCGTTGTAGATGACACCGGCTATGTAGGTACTTTTTACCTATGGTAAATAATTTTTACGTACATATGTACATTCGAGTAGTACAGTATTTGTATCTTTGACCTAGACAATTGTAGATCTAAAACCTTTTTATAGATATAAGTCTTTATCTTACCACCTTTTCGGCGACAAGAAAAGATTGCTGGCTCATATTTCGCCCAAAGTCGGCATTACGATTCAGTAGAGGGACGCTGTTAGCACTTTTTCCTATATTCCACGTCGACATAACTTATATAGTAACTATTGTAGTAGATATCCATAAGTTTTATATTTCAATGACTTTTAGTACATATGTAAGTAAACAAAGTATAATATATAATGTGAACAGTGTGAATGGTTGCAATATGTACCTACATCCGTCCACAGTGAAGTTCCAGAAGATCTTTAGGTATAAAAACTACGAAAAACTTTTTTCAATTTCAATATTATATAAAAGTCATAATCAAGAAGATGTTATCTATATAAATAATAAAATTGTAACTAAGCCGAATCTGTACATTAAATATTTTTTGGAAAATCTTATTGAAATAAATATTATTATCAATACAGAGGCCGTTTCTATAGTTTTTAATATTTTTGTCTGTCTGTCTATCAGCATCACGGAAAAACCACTGGAGGGATTTTGATAAAATTTGGTATGGTGATAGTATAAAATATCTCATTTCTGAGAAAAAATGCAAAAACTGCATTGTAAGAGTGTACTAATATGTAAAACCTAAGAATTTAGTTTTTGGTCATCTGAACGCGGGCGGAGCCGCGGGCAATATTAGTGATATAATAATGTAGAAAAATCCATATGCGTTAAAATATACACATATTAACAACAAATAGTCAATTTCCTTTGAACGATTATAGTAGGGGAGCCCAAGAGAGTATTTTGGGATTTACTCAAGCGCGGCAGATATAAGGGGGGATAACTTGCACTCTGTTGAGTACCTCCACTATAATATATAAGTCCTCTGTAAATATCCATAAACTTTTTTGGCGATTTTTGTTCCTTCTGCTTGTGAAAATCGCCAGATTATTAAATAGCACACTTTTAAGCATGTTATTAGCCCACCACACCCTAATCTGACGGTTTCAATTATTTATAACTTACGCGAACGTATTTATTTTGTCGCAACTATACATATATTTGAGAACAAGTAAAAGGAAAAAAGTTTCTACAGAAGACATACCTTTTAGGTGTAGACAATTTATTTGCCTGTAAAACTTTACTCGACGGTACAGCGCGTCCATGACATTTTAATTAAATCAATATTGGATTATGCAATCTCGAGTATTAATTTTTCGATGTAGGTACGACGTCTGCCATCGAAATTATACACATATTTTTTTGATTATTTTCTTCTTCTATATTTACGACTTTATTTAACATTTTTATATAAATTACAAGCGTGATTGCCCATACAAACTTTCATCCCCATTTTCACCCCCTTAAAAGATGATTTCCGGGATAAAAAGTATCCTATGTCCGTTCCCGGCTCTCAAACTATCTTTTTACCAAATTTCATCTAAATCGGTTCAGTAGATCCAGAGATTTCCCTTTACAACGTCATAAATAAAAATAAAAATAAAATAAATAAATAAAATAAACTCACAATCTCACAAACTTTACCTCTTTATAATATTAGTATAGATTAAGTTAAGTTGCTGCCTCGGTAGTGTAGTGGCTAGCATGTACGGCTGCACACCCGGAGGTCCTGGGTTCGAGTCCCGGGTCGGGCCAAGTTTTGTTATTGAGTCTTCCTGTATAGTAAGTCTCAGTAACAGCCCGGAGTTGGGAAGTTGGCGGTGTTTCACCCCCATGCCTCGGAAACCACGTAAAGCCGTCGGTTCTGCGCCTTAACTCTCACCAGTCGTAACGAAGTTGTGTCCCATCGGATTTTGAGAGGAAAAGTAATAGGGAGTGCACGATGTGTCTGAGCGTGCACTTGTGCACTATAATATCTCTTGCGCATACAGTCTCAATGAGACTGGCTCAAATCGTTCAGGAGGACATTATTATTATTATTATTATGATATTTTAAACAGTATAACAATGAAATTGGAAAAAAAATGGAAAAACACTTGTTTTAAGTGCTTTTCCTCAGCATCAATGTTTATTTTCAGAAAGAAATGTAGTGTTCTTTTTTTTTTCTTTTTAAGCTAACATAGGTTAAATATTCTGTATTACTAACTCTTAGAATAGATAAATTGTATGTGTTGTCGTTTCAATTTTTTTTTGTGTAATTATGGTTTGTTTTTTTGCCTGAAATAAAGATTATTATTATTTAAATAAAATGTAGGTACATATCAATTCTATCTCGAGGCTTGGCGAAAACTTAAAAAAACTACAATTATTAAAAAAACAAGCATACCATAAAGCTGATTGACAAACAAACGATAGGCCTCTACTTTCATATATCGTTCAAGTGACATTAGGCGGGGAGACTGATGTAGAAAACGACATCTATTAGAGAATAAATTCTTCAACGTAGTCAGCTTATTAAATGGTGAACTCTCAATTAGTATGAAGGAGGGTAATCATGCATATGATTGCGTTCACGAGGGCCACAATTGAATAGTCCGGAGTTAGTTCGTTAGAGGGGAAACCCTTCAAATTGACAACGAAATTTTCAAATTAGCATTCTGTGATGGCGATCGTTTCAAAAGTGTTTCACTGGTCATTTTCAACAGTACTTATTTAGCTTCTTAAGTCAATGTTTAAATTTAACAATATTGTGTAATTTAGCAACTTTTGGATGATGTTTTTTTTACTGAATCGATTTCATTTATTGAATCGATGGTCGATTAACTTGTTATGGACTTCTAGATTGAAAACCTGACTTGAGCCAAAGAAATTGTTTTTCTTTTATATATTCATTCTCAATAGCTCCGAGTTAAATAACTGGCGATATTAAAGACAAGTGTCGAATTACGATTCTATACAGATCTTGATTTATTTTAAGCTATCCATAATATCTAATCTTTATAAGAGAAAGAGGGATAAAAATAAAATAAAGAGAAAAAAAAAAAATGTTTTTACTAAAAACACTATCTATATACAGCTGTTCAATTTACCACCATATATGGCAAATACATAGGACCTTAGAGTAATCCGCATGCTTTATTACAGGTTGTGTGGGTAATTATTCTCTTTTATTATAAAAGTTGCACTGACTTATTTATTGTGACAAAAACTATTATAAACATTATATTTGATATATATTAATAATAAATGGAAAATTATAGATAATCGTAAAAATTAAATTTAAAACATAGCTATAAAAGGTAATGAAAATTAGTGACGTCGTCTGTGATGTGATGTTTTATGTCATACTAGGGGGCTCACCCTCGCTTCGCTTGGGTTCGCCTCTAGAAAAACACTATTAGTTCCCACGGGAACCGTTTATTTTTCCCGGATGAAACCGGCAATATAAGGTATCAGAATGTTAACTTTTACTAAATTAGGTGCATAAGTTGTATAAGTTATTATAGTTTTTTAACTATCCCACGGGAACTATTTAATTTTCCGGGATAAAAAGTATCTAAGATGTTGCCCGGGGATATAAGGTACCACCATGCAAAATTTCATTTAAATCGGTCTAATAGATTCGGAGATTAGCCCGTACAAACAGACAAACAGAGAAACAAAAAAAATTGAAAAAAAAACTGGGTTTGTTCTATTTGTCTTCTTACATCCCCCTGACTCAGTTTTTAGCATTTTTTTGCTATGTACAGACATTCGACCTCTACTGTTTTATTATAGTATAGACTATGAACTATACTTAAGTCTACTCAGTCTTTATACAAACTATAGAATAGTATTTTGAAAGACTGTAGATCTATTTCGTTAGCCGTAATTAAAATCAAAGATATTATCAAAAAAAAATGTTTTTTTTCTCGATTTGAGAAAGTGACGTTCAATTCAATTCAATTCTCTGTTATTTGGCTTTTAGGCATGCCAGTTGAGCACAGATTACTGCGCCAATGTAGTGACGAATGGAGAAGACAAAGTGAAGTTTGGTGAGTATTAGTTATCTACGACAGGCAACTTTAATAAAATTCCTAACACACATAAAACGTGTTTATGGCGTTGTATTATACTTTAATAGTAATAAAATGTCATTAAATAAGTAAATAAGTCAAAGTGTAAAAAATTTTTGAATGGCAAAATATTCAGAGATCCACAGACTGATTGTTGCAAGATTTGAAACTTAGGGAGCACTTAGAAAATATTAACTAATGAATACCACATGTCGCCGAAGCCTACAAAATATTTGCATATTTTAACGCACGAGAGGTAAATTAATTTGTGAGGGCAAATACAGTCGTTACCTTACATTACGTTACGCTAAGTAAGGCGCCGCACCGTGTCAAGCTACATGGGTTAATACCTATTAATATGACTGAGTGTACAGTACGTTTTAATTTAGAGAATCAGAGCTGGAAAGAAAAAAAATTCGAAACTACAATTAACAAATTTTATAAGGTACTTTAATGCCATTTTTGAAGTTTTTTATTTAATTTTGTCAATTTGTGGGTAGCCTGTGTGTAACAACTACATATATTATAATGTATCTTAAACTTACGTAGTCTCTCCCGTCACCATGATTGCTGTAAAGCATTCGAAATGTCGGAAACCAAAAATCAAAATAAATCCGCGAAAAAATCCGAAAAGAAAGTTTTATTTAAAATGTCAAATATTCGCTTAAATCTAAGAAAGTATTATAAGAAAAAAAATGCTTGAAACGAGAATATAGCCAAGTTACCTATTATAGTACCTACAGTCACGTGATATGTAACATAAAATTATAAATTTTGTTTAAAAATGTACAATCTATAACTTATAGTATATTTTATGTTACCTTTCATAGAACATATTAATAAGCTCACTTATATCAAGACGTTAAGTCCAAAATAATACAATCTTGGGGCCATTTCGTATGGTTGCGGCCGCCCTAATGCGCTGTTAAATCACCCCGATAGCAATAACGCTTTATGTTTCGCGCGCTCATGACGTGTTATTTGTTTAATTCTATCAGATCTATTGTTGGATGGTTTCATATAACATATATTTGCTCTCATGAAGAATCCTTTTATTCCTTTGAACGTATGCTTATTGCCTACTGTGCTTGATAAAAATCAACTAAGATTTAGGTAATGCTACGTTAAGTTTGTATAATATCATATCAGGGTAAAGAGTCAGACTATTATAGCGTACCACGCTGGCCAAGTGCGGGTTGATACATTTCATGTGTCTTACTAGTCTAAGGTTGCATTTTTATATATTGAGTGTTTTAATAGAAAATAATATATTTGATTAATTTGTAATGATTTATGTATAAGGCATTTACTTATGTGACTTTGGCCGATAGGAATGTGTTTTAATAAAAATAAAAAAGGCGCGGATATTCATTTGTTTTCCCGCGCTTTTGCACAGAGATGTCGGTACCACCATGTAGTGACTAGGCACGAATTGTTTGTAATACTGAAAAATTATGATTATAAATTATGTAACACACTGACGTTTATAAAAGTACTGAATGTAAGAATATAAGCAAGGAATATCTCGAAGTTTTATTAGGGGCCCAACACTATAGCCATGCATGTCTGCAAAGTGGTAATCATGTACGACATGAAACGCACATGAGAATATCGAAATTGTGAGATTCAGGATTAGAACTCGTTTCACTTGCTTCTTTAAGCGAACACGCTACCACTGCGCGTTAAAACCTGTTCGTGCTTTATTGATGTTTTATTTATAGATAGTGAATTCTCAATAACATTTTACAATACTAAAAATGTACCACAGTAACTACGCGTTGAGATAAAATTATAACCTAATTGATCACCTAACACACTTTTTGTAATAAAAAAGTATGTTTAAAGTACCTTTTTTGAGAAAGTCCACTTTAGTTCTCAGCATTTACTAAATAACTAAATACTCTAGTTAACACTAAACTAAACGAACTAATGTCATATTCCAAATATAATGCAAATTACTTGAGAATGAAAAAATCTTAACTGGGGAGAAAGTTTTGGATTTTTTTTTTATAAAATTTCATGTCTTAAAGAGCGTTAATATAAGTTTGGTAATGCGTGGCGAGAAACAGACTAGCTTTTTTATATATAACTAGGGGCTTGTCCCTAGGTACGTTTTAACGGTTAGTATGGAATAGATAGTCCATCCCTTGCTCTGTGAAAAACAAATCTATCCTACCGGAACCGTGTATTTTTCCGGGATAAAAACTAACCTATGTGCTATTCCAGACTATAATCTATATCTATACCAAATTTTATCCACATCCGTTCAGCCGTGATCGAGCAACAAACATCCAGCCCTCCAAACTATCGTATTTATAATATTAATCGAAGAGATGATATAAGATATATTCGTGCTTATATTAGTTCAGAATCTAAGTCACGTTCAGCTTTCGTAATGTTATCGTATAAATTATCTACAGCTTGTTGAATATCTTGAAGTTGTTGTTCGATCAACTCCTTACCTTCGGGTGATGTTGACGGGTATAATTTCTCTCCTAATTCAAAAGTATTGTTGACTAGTAGAGTAGCATTGCGTCGTTGGGTTAGCAAATCATTCAAGCTTTCTCGTTTGGCATTAATTCCTTCCGGCGTATTAGACAAGTCACTCTGACATTCATCAAACTTGTGTTGTGCTGCCCTTATCCAATCTGTACATTGATTATTAGCCCAGTTGTAACGCTCTCGCTTGGGAAACCGAGTGAAGCGGGTTCAAGTCCCAGGTCTCGCATCTCTAATATTTTCATGTGCGAATCATTTCTAACATGATTACGATTTGTCTTAACAGTGAAGGAAAACGTGAGGAAACCTGCATGTCTGAGAGAACCTAGCAAATTTCCAAAAGACATGTGAAGTCCGCCAACCCGCATTCGGCCAGCGTTGTGGACTATGGCTTGATCCCCCTCGTATTGAAGGGAGGACCGTGCCCAGCAGTGGGACATTAAAAAGGGCTGAATACAAGTTATATATTGTACCTACATAGACATACACCTATTCTGATAGATTATATCAACGTAACATTAAGCCAAAGCTTCTTTACCGTTGTGTAATCGCATCTAAAACAAACAATTTAATAAGACACGGGTCATGGCCTTCTTTTGATCTTCACAATTTAAAATTGCCTATAGCAATAAAAAGAGAGAAATAAATTGGCTTTTTCAAAGTATACGGGTAAATGGCACTGTGAATAAAACATTAAGTTGGCTCAGCAATTGGCTAAAAATAGAGTACATTTAAAACTTACGGCCGAACGAAAATTGTCGGCGGATAAAGTCACTTATAATCCAGCCGGTGAAATACAGCGGTTTTTTATTAAACTTTCTTTCAAACCCAACGTCCACTTGCTTTTTTAAGACACCGTCGATGTGCAAAGGCAGATATTTTTTAAGACTTCTAATGACGCTACGAGGTAGTATAATCCGATCCAATTCCCGCCTTTGGAAAAATAAATTGGTACATGCCGTAGAATGTTTTTTCTTTCTCACTTTTTACAAGATTTACTTTACATTTTTTATTGATGCAAAGTGTTGAAGTTTAAAAGTGCAAAATGTCAAATTAATCTAAATTAAAGTATATAAATATTTCTTGTAAACTCTATATATTTATATATAGAGTTAATGAGTAAGGAGGTTGGATGATATTTTTTTTATATAGATATTATATATATAAAAGAAATATCATCCAACTTCCTTACTCATTAAACAAAATGTCTAGGAAACTAGAAAAGAAAAGATTTAAGGCTTATATTTTAGCTGCTAGAGATAGTAGGGTAAGTTATGGCGTCGCTTTATAGTTGTAAAATTGAATGTATAAAGCTCTTTTGCTATAATTGGTGGTCAATAAACCATGGATCAATTAATGAACAAATAGTATTTTTTTCTAGATATTTATATATATGTACTTGTACCATGTACCTATCAAACATATTATGTATACATATACCATGTATGTACCTAACAGAATAATCATCACATAATTTCTGTTGCCATTTTTTTGTACAGATAGTCTATATTTTGGTCAAATTGTAGTTATATTAGACTAGCGACTCACCCTCATTTCGCTTCGGGTTCGTCCCTAGACAAAAACAAATCTACCTCACGAGAACCGTACATTTTTCCCGGATAAAAAGAAAGCTATGTGCTATTATATAATATATAATCTATCTCTGTGCCAAATTTCACCCAGATCCGTTCAGTCGTTTTGGCGTGAAAAACTTATAAACATCCATCCACCCATACATCCTCAACTTAAACATTTAAATATTAGTATGGATATTATATCAAATAAAAAAAAATAGTTTTAGCTTAATATGTATATACACAATATCACTCAATAGGAATAATAAAATAAATAACCATTTAAAAAATTAAGCCAGTTTAACATAACACTGAAAGAGAAAATAAAAACAACACACTGGAAACGCTACAAAATAACTGAAGTGTTCCGTAAAACAAATATGAGTTCGGTAACAAAACTCAAAAGTTGGAATACCCGAGCCCATGTTTAAAGTTCGTGGATCACTGTAAGTAAAGTCACGCGCCACATAAACGTTGTCTGCATATTAACGCTATGGATTTGGCAGCTATAACTGGGACAGGGTGGATACACACCTGCGCCATTAGAAAATATTTCTACTTTAACTGAAAATCTTTAATTTTATAATATTGATGACACGTTTGGCTCAGTTGGTAGTGACCCTACTTGCTTTGCCAGCGTTCGCGGGTTCGAGTCCCGTTGGGGGCATTCGTTTATGTGATGAGCACGAATATTTGTACTCCAGTCATGGGTGTTTATATTTATAATATGTATGTATTTAAAATTATATATGTGTAGTGTATCAACTATCTGGTATCCATAACACAAGCCTCGTAGCTTACCATGGAACTAGATGGCGCTGTGTGTTAATGTACCGACATTTATTATTATAATTTATTATTAGGAATCTTTATATCTATGCGAGTTACGATTGCTTTAAGCACTGTTAAATTCGCTTTTTACGTTGAATACATCGTTTAATTTAGTATCAACAGTTTTGTGACTTTCTGACTTGTCCACTTTGGAGATTAAATGAAAGTACCTAATCAATTTAAGGCTTTCGAAAAAAAAAGCAATTTTTCTCAATGTTATCCGCACTAGTTGCATGTCGCATGTCTCTCACGTGTCAAAATAGCTTTGTGGCGGTATCAAAATGGCAAGCGTCTGCCTCTTGTGTGAAGGAACGAGAACTGCATATCGTTCAAAATATAACTATCATTTTATGGGTACGTATCATTTAACATTAAAAATTAAACAAAAATGTACGTATTCGTTTTTATCTATACTAATATTATAAAGAGGTAAAGTTTGTGAGTTTGTGACGTTGTAGGGGGTAATCTCTGGATCTACTGAACCGATTTAGATGAAATTTGGTAAGAGGATAGTTAGAATCCCCGGGAAGGACATAGGATACTTTTTATCCCGGAAATCATGAATGAAAATGGGAATGAAAGTTTGTATTGGGAAGCAAGCTAGGGATGAACCCGAGCGAAGCGAGGGTGAGTCGCTAGTATTTATTAATATAGGTACGGGCGTAGCAGACGGACCTTTCAACATGCTTTATTAGCTTTACTCGTAACTATTAATGGCTTCAAAGCGTACCAGTTGAACACAGATTACTTCTCCAATCTCACGTAGAATGGAGAAGACATGAAGATTTGTAACCTTTATAACTATACAAAACCTGATGGAATAGAAAAAATAGATATCAATCACTTGCCCAGAAAATCTAGCCAGGACGATAGTAGAACTCTTCAATATCTGCAAGTAAAACCTTAAACTCATTAGATTCGTTTAAAAAGAAGATCCGTCCCACACTATGAATAATGAGTTTTGAAACAAAGTTTCTTATCATACTCGGCACACTTGAAAGAGAGCTAGACGGAAAAAAATGTAATATTTCGATCGTCACGACACTTTTTTTTACTAAGAGCACCCAATGTGACACCATCATACCTACCAGTCATATCATAAGTGTTACCTATGGAATATGTTGTAAGAAAATCGTGTACACTCGTATACAGACCTTTCTTCGATAAGCTTCAATATGTACAATGCTTGAGGTTTATGATATCCTAGTACTCGTGACATATTTTTTATTGTCAACACTAAAGTATACCTTACTCCTACTAAACGGAAAAAAAAGAAAATCGGTGACAAACAGGAGAAAAAGGTACTGAACGGTTTTTCTCTTTGCCTATTATTTTATATAGATCACATTTTCAATATGGATTTTAATATAAAGAAAACAAGCAAAATAATAAGCAAAAAGAAAACGATTATAAGGTGCGACATTAACATTCTCCCGGTGTGTTCAACGCGTAGCAGAAGTCACGCTACTCGAACGTCGCTCGCATATCAAGGCGATGGTTTTTGGTGGTAATTGGAGCAGTAAGCTCGTGCACCTGAGCCTTCTAATAGTGGAGGAAGTTTCGAAATTTCTCATTTACTCTTTCACTTTAATTACAATAAAGATAGATGTGAATTATACAAATACTGATTACATTGTAAAGTACACATCCTGTAGTTAACGTTAGAAGTATTTTTCAATGTTTCGTTAGTGCTCTTCACCTAATTATTATTAAACCAAGGAACCTATTTTATGCTAATTTAAAAACATAATTTGCTTTTATTATTTCTATTTGATTGTGACGAAGGGTGAAATTTTAGCAGAGGTAAGCCGTTTCAAAATACACAATTTATATATATATATATATATATATATATATATATATATATATATATATATATATATATATTTCCAAAAGGACATTTACACATTTAAAAAATTAAATGTATGTAAAATTATAGCAAAATAATTTTATGGTAAGACGTCTTGTATGAACCTTTCGCCACTGGTACACAAGGTGCCCACCAATAGCCTATGTGCTACTCCAGGTAATAATCTATTTGTGTTTTAAATTTCACCCAAATCCATCCAGCCGTTTCAGCGTAAAGGAATAACAAACATGCAGATATACGTACAAACTTTCACATTTATAAATAGTACATATGTAGTCCGATAATTATTTATTATTATACAATACATTAAATTTCATTATTCAATATACAAATGAAAAGTAGTTCTAACATTACTATTGAAGCCGGTCGGATGCGACTTAAACTCACTTTACGAGCCAACTCCGATGAACCCGCGAGGAACTTATTAATCTCGGTTTCGCAAAAGCGTCTTTGCTTGAGCGACGGTACTTTGATTCTAACTTATTACTTTAATTAAGAATGACAATATGTTATAAATGCGAGTTCTGTATTTTAATGAAGCTTTTAAGGAACTTTTAAAGCTGTACGTTTTCGCAAATATGTTCAGATTAGAAATTGATCAATTTGTTCTTTCATTTCTTAGAAAAATTTTCATTAGAGATTATTTAAGGCAACTCTATCTCTCTCTCTCTAACTTTATCTCGTCTATTATCTAAAAGACACAATGAAAAAGTTGCAAAATTCTAACTTCATATTATTTGCGGGAATATTAGTTCTATTTCTACTCCATAAAACAAGTTCTCAAGCTGGTCAAGCTTTAAATGAAGTTAACTTTTACTATCTAACTTCGAATTCTAAACGGAAGTCGATGAGAACTTATTAATATGGCAACCACACGAGCTTCCTCGTTTAAACCGCACTTCAATAATTGTTATATACATATATACTGATATATGTTTCTGTAGTGAGTAGTTTCATTTTTAATTTTATATCTTACTAATCTTACTTCTTACTTAATATTATAAATGTGAAAAATGTTATGTTTGGATGGATGTTTGTTACTCAATCACACCAGAAAGGCTCAACGTCTCTGAATGAAATTTGGCACAGAGATTATAGTCTGGAATAGTACATAGGCTACTTCTTATCCCGACAAAAGGTATGGTTCCCGTGGGATAGGTTGTTTTTGTTACATATAAGTATAATGTATCAATTTATTCAGTATAATACAATAATTATAAGTTATTTTTAATAGCAAGGATTTTAAAGTGGAAGCCGTATTCAGTTTGTTATAGTTTTTAAGATGTGGATTGTACTTCTTGTTTTTAGAATAAAACAAAATTTCATTCATGAGGTAGTTTAAATTCATTCTAAAATGACTCGATTAACTTAATACTTATTTTATTTTAAGCATTAAATTTAATAAGATTATTTTATACTAGCGACTCACCTTCGCTTCGCTCGTGTTCGTCCCTAGCTTGCTTCCCAATACAAACTTTCATACCCACTTTCATCCCTTTAAGGGATGATTTCCGGGATAAAAACTATCCTATATCCTTCCTAGAGTCTCGAACTATCTTCTTACTAAATTTCATCTAAATCGGTTAAGTAGATCCAAAGATTACCCCCTACAACGTCACAAACTCACATACCTCTTTATAATATTAGTATAGATATACTTTGTTATTTCCAATAATTTCATAGCAAATTTCTTATATTATATATGAAGTATTCTTACGCTTAGATTCTGGCCGAGTTACCCTTGAGTACTATCGGCAAAGAAACTTTGTTAGGGGAGTTAATGGATCACTTGAGGCGCGTTTAGCTCTAGATATTTGTTGGTGCGTGGCCGCTTTGGGATAAATCGAGATTAGTATATGAGATTTCTAACTCGTATATGGTCTATCGTATTCTATGGGGTTAGTACCCATTACTTTCTACGATATCTATGACTACATGAATTCTATAAGATATATGTACATACGAGTATGTGCCGATTTGAATAATATCTAAGCTTGCATTTAAATAATATTCGCGCTACCCATATTATAGCCGTTTTAATGGGTAAACGGCTAAAATTATTTGGTTTTGTTTGGTTACTTTGGTGAATGCTCACGAAGGATTTAGCCTATTCAAAATAATAATATTAAAAAAAAAACATGCTTTTCATCAATTATAATACATATGTAAATATATCGGTGATTCATAAAAACGAATCTCATGAAATTAATCCCATAGGTTTTATCAACAAGATTAGCCTCTTCATACTATCATAGAATATTTTGTATGGGTTAATAATACTACTTGTATATAGGAAATAGAAATTCTGCATTTCTAAGTAAAGTCTTGAATACATTTAATCAGAAAGAGTGCCACTGGTATTCCGTAAATATATTTACTGAAGTATTCCTGCGTTCCTCTACCTTCATTGCAATTTTAGAATTAGATATGATGTCACTATTTATGAAGCTATCAGTATTTTATATAACTAGCGTTTACCCGTGGCTACGCCCGCATTTTTTATTTATGTATAATTGCTACGCCCATAACGTAAGATAACAAATTATATTCCTCCATAAACCTGTACATATAATAAAATTCTAACTAAGCCGAATCTGTACATTAAATATTTTTGGGAAATATGATTGAAATAGACATTATTATCGATACAGAGGCCGAATTTATAGTTTTTAGAATTTTTGTCTGTATGTCTATTACCGCATCACGGAAAAACCACTGGAGGGATTTTGATGAAATTTGGTGTGGTGATAGCTGGTTATCCGGGTCAACATATACGATACTTTTTACCGCCAGAAAATATCTTATTTCTGAGAAAAAATACAAAAACTGCAATATAAGAGTATAACCTAATAAGAAATATGTAAAACCTAACAATTTGCTTTTTGGTCATCTGAAATATCTGAAATATAAAATCCTAAAAGGTTTTTCTAATTGGACTACGACCCGGTATTTTCAGAGATTCAAACAAACAATCTCAATTTTTTTCGTATAATAGCTTCTTTTAAAATTATTTAGTAGATGTACTACTCGTAGGTTTAATATAACGTCAGATACGCGACAGTCCATTCGTATTGTTATCACGAATTTATTCTTAGATCTGCATGAGTGATCGCTGAAACTCATGACTGCTATGATGGATGGCCTCAGAGCGCCTGTTACGCGTAATTACGAGATTCTTGTTCAATTTCGATGACTTTTTCTGATTTTGTTTAACGAATATTGAGTGATGGACGTCGATTCAATCATTATCTAATATCTCCATTCAAGTATTGGCACAGTCATTATTTTTACATTTTCTTTATTTTTAAAATGAATTACCTACCATACCTACTGTAAATTATTATTAATATTATTTATGAATTTACATTACATCAGAACACATAGTTGATGGGAATGCTCATTTAATGTAATACTAGCGGCTCACTCTCGCTTCGCTCGGGTACGCCTCTAGAAAAACAAAACCAAATCTATCCCACGGGAATCGTACTTTTTTCGGGATAAAATTATATGCTTTTTCAGACTATAATTTATCTCTATGCCAAATTTCATCCAAATCCGTTCAGCCCTTCTGGCTTGATTGGGTAACAAACATCCATCTAAACGTCTAAAATTTCACATTTATAATATTAGTAAGATGTAAGATGATGTGATACGATTTCAGCGAAATAACATGAGGGATAGGAGCAATAGTATAGAAACGGACTTATTTTCGTAATTTATAACTACTGATTACCATATAGAGTAATTGTTGCTCACTATATTTCAAAATAAAAGTTCTCTTAGCACAAGCATCCTTAGGGAAAACCCATTTTATTATATTTTATAGTAAAATCTTATTAAATGTATTTACATCAACATTATCAAAATATACTATAATGATATATTTAACTCTATTATTCGCACACCTTCCCTCGTACAGTTTGCTATTTCCTACACCTAAAGGATGCCTGGAAGAGATCGCTGTTGTAGCGATAAGGCCACCTCTTGTAAATTATCTGTTCTGTATTTTTTTTTCTTGGTGTACTATAAAGAGTTTATTATTATTATTATGATTTCGATATCAATACATATCCATAATGAAAATTCGGACAATGAGAACATTTACTATTTATATAACTACTACCAGGTCGCGCTAAAACTACAAAATTAACTCTAAAAGGAGGTTTCATACAAACTTTCATGTACTATTTTACCCCCTTATCGGATGAATTTCAAAAAATGCTAAAACATATATTTATTTAATTGTAATGAAGAGCATTAATACCAAGTTTCAAGTAATTCTGATCATAAATAATATTTTTTGTTGTATTATAACGTGTTTTCCCGTGGGAATGAGGTAATCTCCTGTGTTAAAAAGTAGCCTATTTCACTCTCAGCCTTCCAATTATCTTCACACAAAAAATTTCACGCCATTACGTAATTCCGTTTCGACTTGAAAAAAGGACAAACAAATAAACACACTTTCACATTTATAATATTAGTATGGATTAAAATAATATTTTCGAAACTCATATTTAATGAAATATTTTATTCAATATCACATTTTAATTAAAACTATGCCATTCAAAACACGAATGCTTTTCTTATTTAAGACACTGGACGCGTGTTCATTTACATTTGTGTGAGACAAAAGGGCCTCCTGATCGGCCGTACATAAATAACGTAGTCAATTTGCCGATACAGAGCCCGTTTAAATTGTTTTCGTGTCGCCGCGTCATCGCGTCAATTAAAAGAGTCGCCTAAATTACTGGGAACCTTTTGAACAAAATATCAATTTAGAACAGACGTGGTGTACTGATCGATTTTCTGTATTTCATTCATGTGAGAGTCTTAAAAAGGTTCGTTTTAATGTATGAATAACAAGCGGCTCACCATCGCTTCGCTCGGGTTCGCCTCTAGGAAGACAAAAACAAACCTATCCCACGGTAACCGTACATTTTTCCCGGATAAAAAGTAGTCTATGTGTTATTCTGATGTATGAGCTATATTATTGTAAAGTTTCATCAAAATCCATTTAAAAGTTTTTGCGTGAAAGAGTAACAAACATACATCCATACTCACAAAATTTCACATTTATAATATTAGTATAGATGTACTGCTTGTATATACTTACGAGTATATAATAGGTCATATACGTCCGCATTGATTTGTTTAATCTAAGAAATGAGTGTCAAGATTATAATTTTAACTCTTAAAAAAGTGTTTTCTTTTTATAAACTTGTAGATATTCAAGATACGTACAATTCAGAGACATATTATAAAATAAAAAGAAAAGTGCGTGTGTGTGCAATATAAGGTTTGTTGTTTTTATAATATTTGTTGTGTTGTGTGTGTTTTTTTTCCAGTTTACCGCCATCCACTACTAAAACACAGGAAAACCTCCCATATAAAATTTTATATTATATTTATTTACTAGCATTGCCCGCGGCTCCGCTCGCGTTCAGATGGCCAAAAACTAAATAAAATAGCGCTATTGTTGTTTTTTTTTCAAGATACGCTATTTTTAATAGTTTTTGCCTTATTTAGTAAGTTACCTTGCTAAAATATATAGATATAGTATCATCGTGATTTAATTCTAACCAGTTTTTGTATTTTTTTCTCAGAAATGAGATATTTTCCCGCGGTAAAAAGTATCCTATATGTTGACCCGGATAACCAGCTATCACCATACCAAATTTCATAAAAATCGCTCCAGTAGTTTTTCTGTGATGCGGTACACAGCGGCAGACAGACAGACAGACAAAAATTCTAAAAACTATAGACTAGGCCTTTATATGGATAATAATGTCTATTTCAATAAGATTTTCCAAAAAATATTTAATGTACAGATTCGACTTAGTTAAATTTTATTATATGTATAGATAATTAATGATACTAGCTAGGACTGTATTTAAGACGAATGAGAAACTTTAAAATTTTCATAATGATTTATTTTAAAGGTGAAAATGGCTGAACGTTCAATTAATTTTTTCCTCATTGTTAATGTATCTTACTAAATTATTATTAAGTTTTATTCAACCTAATATTGAGGCTTTATCTCTGCACTCTAAACACAAAAAAAATGGAATCTTGTTATGAAACAGCTGACATACAGATTCAAAAGCGAAGAAATACTTTTATTTATTTTCGTTACAATAAAATATTTTTGAAAACAAAACACAACATTCAAGTAATAACTGAAAAGTAAATCTGCTGTTAAACTGTAACAAAAAACTTTAATTTTACGAGCTATAAATTTTATCCGACATAAGGTTTATATTTAATACAGCAGTTTTAAATATATTCAAACGAAACACTAACTATTTAAATAAAACGCTTTTATTTATATATGTTACCTAACATTTAAGCCCGGAAGGTCTACCGTCCTTAAACGAACTGTCTTTTGATAACGGTGTGCCACCTAGGTTTGTGCCGAAAACTTCCGGCCGAATTGTATATTAGGTATTATTTTCTTAAATTTATATATATAATAAAATTGTAACTAAGCCGAATCTGTACATTGAATATTTTTTGGAAAATCTTATTGAAATGAACATTATTACCGTTACAGAGGTCGAATCTATAGTTTTTAGAATTTTTGTCTGTCTGCCTGTTACCGCATCACAGACAAACCACTAGAGGGATTTTGATGAAATTTGCTATGGTGATAGCTGGTTATTCGGGTCAACATATAGGATTCTTTTTACCGCGGGAAAATAACTCATTTCTGAGAAAAAATAATACAAAAACTGCAATGTAAGAGTATACTAATATGTAAAACCTAAGAATTTGGTTTTTGGTCATCTGAACGCGGGCGGAGCCTCGGGCAATGCTAACTAATTATAGTACGCTTAATATAATTATAGCATTCATTTGTACACATAAATTGTTATGTGATTTAATATAATTCCAAAAAGAAATAGCTCCCTTCTTATAATACCATTCATTGGGCTCAAGTAGGAGGTAGAGGTTGCCCAGTGGTAACGCGCTCGCTTGAGAAATCGTGTGAGTCGAGTGAAGCGGGTTCAAATTCCAGGTCTCGCATCTCCGATACTTTCATGTACGAATCATTTCCAACATAATTACCACTTGCCCTAACAGTGAAGGAAAACATCGTGAGAAAACCTGCATGTCTGAGAGAACCTACGAAGTTTTCAAAAGACTTGTGTAGTCCGCCAACCCGCAGTTGGCCAGCGTGGTGGACTATGGCCTGATCTCCCTCGCATTGAAGGGAGGCCCGTAAGAAGTGTAGGACGTAAAACAGGCTTAAGTTAGTAGGTAACTAATAATAAAATAAAAACGTAGTATTTCCTACGAATAACATTAGACAAAACAAGATACAAAATATTAGCTACGTTCCTTCGGCCTATAAATTATGCAAAATTTCGATTCGTTGCTTTAAAGGAATTTAAAGAAAACTTTGCAAGCCAACAAATACACTTTGGTATTTATAATACTGGTAATAGAATAAATAGAAATGAGAATTCCTTTAAAAAGTTTACCCAAAATATGAGTATAAAAGCTTTAGATATTTTATAAAGTCACGAATACAAGTAAATAGATCTACGAGAAGGGGTGGTCGGTTCTATTCAATATATAAATTAAGTAATACACAAGTTAAAGTGCAATAAAATAGGAGCTAAAGTTATCGAAGCCAGCGGCGCCTCGAAGGCTCCTACTCGTAACTTAGTTACGACACCAGCTTTTATGTGGAATAGTTACTCTTTACGGCATTTTCTATATATGTATCAGTAATGAAAATGCCGTTATTTTTGTAACGTAAAATAAAAACAGTTTCTGAGTAAAATCGTTGTGATATATGGATAGACGGATTTAACGAAATTATAAGGGTCCCCGTGTTTGCCTTTATACTACGGAACTTAAATAATTAAATAAATAAATCTTATTTCTAAAACGTGAATGATTGTCGATTAATGCAGTTAGATTTGGAAATTAAAAATATTTCAATATGTACAGTGTAAAATACACGATAGTGATAAAACGAACAAAAATCCCAAAACGCGGTATATATTTACAGCGGCCAATAAAATAACAAATAAAACAATATTTATACAGCGCCAGGTGTCTAGCATCTGCAACAAACAAAACGGCTGGCCAGTTATGGACTCTAAAATTTTAGAGATATATTTTACAGCCAATAAATACAAATATATTCGATTTATTTGTATTTATTGGCTGCTGGCTATATATATATATATATATATATATATATGTATATACATATATTAAAAAAAATATTTGTGTATATATTCAGCATTTTTTAACATGGGATCAGGCCATAGTCTACTTCACCTTACACTTGCTAGGTTCTTTTCTAGACAGGCCGGTTTTCTAACGATATTTTTCTTCACCCGTCACCATAAGACAAATTTGGATTTGAACCCGCATCATTTGGTTTCTTAAATAAGCGCGTAACCACAGCGCTACCAACGCCAGATAAAATATATTTTTTATAAAACAATGTCTATAAAGTAATGAGTTCCGTTTAGTTTGAATGTAATCTAAGGGATTCATTATGGTCTAAGAAAACAAGTAGTGCGGTTCCGCTCCCGCACCGAGCCTCATCATTTATGTTTACCAATAAAAGTAATTTAAAAAAATAGCCGGCACTTTTTCTCTTAAAATGTTCTATTCAATAGTCGGGGATTTCATTATAAATCTGTATTTTGTAACTAAGCTTGATTAGATAAGCTTGAAAATAAAAAAAGCCGCATTAAAATCGATTCATCCGTTTGGGATCATGGACATATTTGGATAGATGAAAATTTTAACACCTTCGCAAAGAGTTTTATAAAAGAATAAGCGTACATCGAAATTACCAATATTTCCGAAATTTTTATTTTTACGCAAATATCCCGGTGATAAATGAAACATATTTTCTAAAATTTACGTCAATACACTAAATGAAAATTCAACACACATTTATAAAATTATACATACACTTGAATTTTTTTATTCATGGTAACATACCCAAGCCATAGGTATAGAAAACAACGAGGATTTGGAATATAGTTACTTAATATAAGCAGACCAACTAAAACAACACCATGAAAAACACTGATCATATAATAATAAACAACATATTTAATTTTTTTTTAATATTTACGATACTTTTAACGATACAATATTTTCCTTACAAAAGAAATTCTTAATTAGAATAATGATGCTATCAATTGGTATCCGAACAAGTGTATTCCAATTTGCAATAGGGCGGTTCCGCTATAGAGGATTCTAGACTTTCATTTTTAAATTACATTAATTGTTACTTTTTATAATATCAGTGCAAAGAAAAAAGTTGAAATTTAATATTCAAAGAAAAATATTTCATTTTACTTTATTTTAAATTTTTGGCGCACTTGCAAAAATCACCATTCGAAGAATTAGTTTAAACTGCAAAATCACACTAGGCAACAAGGGAAGGGAAACAGCTATTGCCGACCGTTTGAAATTATGTTTTACTAGCTAAATGTGAAGTGATAATATTAATTTCTTTATATACGCCAAAAAATGTAAGTACTTGTTATACTTTAAGCACCATTGACTATAAGAAAATAGCACTGTTAGTTTATTGCACCCGCGATACAAAAGATATAAAAGTTTGTGTTTTTTACAGAAATAAAGTGCTACAGTTTTGAATCTGTGTAAAAGTTAGAAGAATTCATAAGTAAACTTAAATTAATCGTTTTTAAGAGTGTAATGTCAGTTGAATTAAAATAAACATTAACTTAAATTGGTTGCACCCGCGATCGTAATCAGAATCGCGGGTGCAACTCTTTGACAACTGACCTTATTGTGGATTTATTATGTATTTTATTGTGTTGATATACCATGAATAATAATATATATTTAATATGTGTGTTTGTGTTATGAATTCTACTTTTTTATAGAAACATCGATTAAAATGACAGAGGAGTTACAGAAACAGTCTGCTTCACATAAATATAGGTGAAAGTTAAAAGAAAATCCTGAAGTTCATGCAGATCATCTCTGTCGAGAAAAACGGCTCTTGATTTAAAACGGAGCGAAATAATGAAAAAGAAAATGGAGACAGATGAAGATTTGAAAATACTGGCTAGAATCAGATCAAAAGAAAGAATGCAGGCAACTAGAAAACGTCGTAAAGAAGAACAAGTTAACCAGTTAAGTGCAATACGGGAACGAAATTACGAATCCACAAGAGGACAATGATCATGAACAATAGAGAAGCCTATCAAATTTTTAAAGAAACTTAACCCGAAATGTCTGTTTTTGTTTTTGAATTGTGTGTGTGAGTGTGCGTGTGTGTCTATGACTCAACAGATTTGAATGAAATTTGCTACTCAGAAAGATTATATTTTGGATTAACATGCAATTTTCAACCGACTTCAAAAAGGAGGAGGTTCTCAAGTCGACTGTATTTTTTTTATGTTTGTTACCTCAGAACTCCGTCATCTATTAATCAATTTGGACAATTTTTGTGTTATTTGAAAGTGTATACTTCCAGATTGGTCCCATTTAAATTTCAAAAAATATACCACCCCTAAGGGTGGAAAAATAGCTAATAATGAATTTAACCTACTTCTAATTGTCATATTGACTTGAAACTTTGCAAGTGTTTCTATTTCCGTTGATAGTACAGTGGTTCGGTATTGTTGACTTGATCTGATCGTAAGTCCAGAAGGTGGATAGGTGGAACTCTTCAATGGCTTATACTATTTATATATAATACTTATTTATATATATAATACTTTGAGTTTGGGCTTATTTTGTATTATTTGACGAGCCTAACACGTTATAATTCTTACTTTGCTACTACTGTCTACACTAAAAAGGGAAAGATTAAACTTTTTAACAAAAAAAACCGACTTCAAACAAAAGCACTAAAAAGTTAAAAATAACTGATTGGTAGTTTTCATTTACTATACATACCTAATCAAATATTTTCGAAGTCGGTGTGCTTTGCTTTGTATGGGCTGGCTTAGGTATGTATTTACTAGGTAGGCTTTAATTACTTAGCCAAAGCACACCGACTTCGAAAATATTTGATTAGGTATGTATAGTAAATGAAAACTACCAGTTATTTTTTACTTTTTAGTGCTTTTGTTTGAAGTCGGTTTTTATTTTTTTGTTAATTAATTTAAATTAAAAACTTTTTTATAATCATACTGAAAGGCTATTATTTTTTATTATTCTATCGAGACAATATAATTGATGTACTAATTACATTTAGTTTCAAGAATATTACATTCCAGAGGGAGTATACGGAACAAGAATAATAGGATGGCGTGGAGTTGTATTTGCATTATAATGCATCGGATCTTATTGTACCTGAAGATTTGTTTGCTGCACCTTGAATAATAAGTTACATTTTATTTCTCACTTAGCTAAATTGTGTTTATACAATCGTTATTTATACCTACATATGTACATACATATATACACACGTATATTTCAACAGAATTAATTTGTACAAAGTATAATGTATCGGTCGAAATGCAAAATCTTACTAATCTTACTAATATTATAAATCTGAAAGTTTAGATGTTTGAATGTTTGGTTCTCAATCACGTCAGCACGGCTGAACGGATCTGGATGAAATTTGGCACAGACTTTAGTACAGGCTAGTTTTTATCCCGGAAAATGTACGATTCCCGCGGGACAGAGTTGTTTTTGTTTTGTTTACTGTGTCTAATGTTTATATACACCTGAACTACTAAGCTGCAGCTTTCATCCCTCGCATTGTATGAAGCAAACAGAGAGAAAGATAATTTAAATGAAATTACACGAATAAAGATACCAGTTTTACTAACAAAAACAAATCTATCTTCTTATATCTTCTATGAAAACTTTAAAATTATTTTACTTAACAGTTCATTATAATAAAGTTTTATAAGCATTAATTATATAATATACTATAAGATTTACACATTTTTAAATAACTAATTAATTTTCCTTATCCACGCAGCGATATCCTTTTATATATTATAAACCTATAATCTAACTACTAGTCAGTTTATTTCATAATTTTCTTAATAAAATCCTTACAGTGGGGACATGAATATGGCACGGTCCACGTATACAAACAAACTGTGTTAGCTGCGAGAATTGCAGCGGAACGATGTAGATTTTCATAAAGTCGTTTCAGGCTTGCTTACTAAGCGTGGTCATATTCAGGGCGGTGAAAAAAATTAATAATAAAATAACGTTGTTTCATATAAAACCCCTTTGTGTGTTCTATAACACCCCTTTATTAGCTCAACCTAAGTTAGAAAGATACGAAATACAGAACAAATATCCTCTGTCAATTTTTTAGACAACGCATATTGGAATTTCTAAACTCTGAGGTATATACATACATTAAAAAGAAAACCTACAAACATCCAAACGACCATAACAATTCGCCATATGAAAGAATAGAATTAATATAATAAGACTAACACTACTATTTCTCATAATATAAAGGCTGTAACAGAAGAGTCCACACTGTACAGGAGACCGGCGCCGAAACCCCGCTAGCACGCAGTTTTCCGCATTTGCATAATAATACACTGCAACACCCGCTATTTAATAAAAATAGCTACACAACTGCAGTTCTACTGAACTCCATCTAAAATGTTACATGTGTTATTCTGTTATAGATATATAATATAACACCAATCTATACTAATATTATAAAGAGGCAGTTTGTTTGTTTGTTTGTTTGTTTGTTTGTTTGTTTGTTTGTTTGTTTGTTTGTTTGTTTGTTTGTTTGTTTGAACGCGCTAAACTCAGAAAGTACTAACCCGATTCGAAAAATTGTTTTTGCATTAAGTAGCCCGTTTATTGAGGAAGGCTATATAGACCTCATATAATATGTAGTCTATCTACTCCATACTAACCGTTAAAACGTACCCAGGGATGAACCTGAGCGAAGCGAGGGTGAGTTGCTATTTATTATATTATGTTAATAAATAATTAGAGGCGTATTAGGTCTATTAGGACTTAGTTATATGCAGAGACTCTGGTGACCTAATTTCTTTTTTTTATGCATATTTCCTAACAAAGAAATATATTGATACACCGAAAAAATAACTACTTTTGAACTAGAAAACGATTTGAAAATGTCAATAAAAGTTATTTACATTCAGATATTACTTATTTATTAACTGACAGATATGCACACAACCGATATGAGTACCTACTTCCTTCTTTTAAAGTCGGTCAAAAGGCCGCCTTTTTCTCACCTTATTACTTATACTAGTGTTAGCCCAGCGGTCGAAACTCGACCATAATCATATTTGAAAATTTGAGGGAAACATGTGAATAGAATTTGCCTATCTTTATAAAAAAACGAAGTTTAAATTTTTTTTTATTAAAACACTACAGCTTGTCAATAGCCACTAAACTAGAAAGAAAAAAAAGGAAATAGGTTGACAAACAGATAAAAAAAGGTACTGCGTCGTTTTGTCTTTGCCTACTTATAGTAAATTAAAAATGACAGGGTCATTTTTAATTTACTGAAAACATTTTGGGAATATACTATTTACATCATAACAACATCTGCAACAAGAAAAAATAATATTTCTTAAATTTTTATTTTCATACAAAAATAATTTTTTTTTGCACCTCCTAAACTTTAAAGTTCTAGCATCTGGCCAAGTTTAAATGAGTAAGCGTGGCTTCCTACATCCCCCCACCCCTCCCCCTCCACCGGACACGCGCTTTCTTTTGCTAATGCTGGACTATTACCGTTTAGAAGGTGCAATAAAAATATTTTTATTTTTGTAAAATTTAAGATGTATTATTTTTTTTTCTTACAGATGTTGTTATAATGTTGTAAATAGTGTATTCCCAAAAGGTTTTCAGTAAATTAAAAATGACCCTGTATATGTATATATAGATTTGATAGCACTCAAAATGAACTTGTATTGTTCATTAGTACCTGTAAGAATTTATGTTCACATTAGCCATTTGCCCACACCTGTAACCCGAGCGGGCAATTACCGCTAACTCTTTTAAGATTACGCATCCGAATCGTAATGACCTACACTGAAAAGCATTATTCAGGTCTCTTCGCCAATTAATAATTAAATACCGCGATTTAAAATTTAAATGTGTTTAACACATTTAATGTGTTTAATGGGATACTTGTAAGCCTTCATTTAATCATTTCAATAATTATTTTAAAGACTACAATTTACCACACAACTTGAAGTATTTGCGTATCTTTTAATAATTTATTATCTAAACTAATATTACAAAGAGGTAAAGTTTGTAAGTTTGTATGTAGAGGGTAATCTCTAAAATTGCTGAACTGATCTAAAAATTCTTTCACTGACAGAAAGCTGTATACTGTCAAATATTATATTTTTATTCCGACAAAATTTGTTTATTGTCAGAAAACATAATAACTTTATTTGAAGTCGGACAAAAATGGCCGTTGAGCTACTTACTTAATCCACTATTGTTAGGCACCTAGGGACGCACCCGAGCAAAGACAGGGTAACTCGTTAGTGTAAAATAGACAGAAATATACTAATTATTATACTAGACTTGAAGATTCAGTTTAAATTTTAATTAAATTATACTTCACCAAAAAATGATCCGTTGGTCCAACAGAAAGCTATGTACCTACCATCGACTCTCAATGCGGTTTGCTGAAGAATCGATGGGAAGCTTAAAAGTTGATATTTTAAAGTTAAATCAAAGCTAAAAAGTACACTACAACTAAACGTATACACACAAGGGATCTAGAATAATTTTACTTAGACTTCTACGTTTAATTTGTCCTATAGATTAATGTAAATATTCTGTTAAATTGTTAAATTTACCACTAGGAGCGGTTATTTGCCAGAAATGCATTATTGAGTGGCAATCAAACTGGAACAGTACCATTCAGAATAGTTCATCAATTTTTCTCATTACATCTGAGTTAGATGCGTTCCTAACACTTAGCAGTTATTACAACTTCTAACATCCATTTATGAAAGCTAACAAGTCATTTATTAAATTTTCGAAGCAAATTAATCTCGTGTATGAGTGGGTCTAAAAGATCTAACAGTTCCCGCAGCAGGTTCTAATTAAGTTTACATACTGCCTTTAAAATTAAAATTCTTGCTGAAAGCATTTTGCTGTGCACTTTAAAATTAAAAATTGAAAAACATGTCTTTACTTGATGAAAAATTTATGTGAAGACGCTTACGCTGCGAACTATGACGTTGTAATATTAAGTTTAAAATATAAGCAAGATGTCTCGACTATCGTCTTTTTTTTATTTTCTTTTATAGATATTTTATTCACGATCCAATTTATCCTTTCTCGTTACATCATTTTCGTATAAAATGAGATATTCACCACTCATGTTACGCGCCTTTAATATATCTACATATAAAAAGGTTTTTTATATTTAATGTTTACTATTACAAATCTGTGTTGCCACGTAACGAAAAAGAGGTATATTTTCTTACTTATGAGTAGGTATCGAGTATACCTCTATGTTATTAAAACATAAATTAAAAAAAAAGTAGTACCTTTAGGGGTGACTTTTTTTAGAAAGTCCTCCACTAAATGTAATACTTTTTTAACTGTTAACAGTTTCAATCACGCGTAACTTAATTTTTTTAATTCAATACGTTACCGTGGGTTACTTTATATTGGTATAAAAAGATTGTTAGTATAGAATTATTTATAATATACTAGCGACTCAACCTTGCTCCGTTCGGGTTCATCCCTAGTTACGTTTAAACGTTTAGTATATATTTCTCAGAGATGAGATATTTTTTAAAAATACAAATTCTTTTATAAATAACATACGCCAAGATAAATGTAACATTTATTAAAGCAGTATTTAAACAATGGATGTCTGCGCACTGCCGAGAAGAGTTGAAAAGTTTTTGAGGATAACGTGATGTAATAGCGTGGGGGTTGTCCAAACATCATGAATCAAACACCGGACGTTCGTTCTCGCCCGGAATTATTACTAGATACATTACTCACTGGATACTAACAGTATTTTATAAGGCTTACGATATGTTTTATAATATGTAATAAATATAAATTATGATAGTATTAAGCTAATAAATACTAACTTATCAAAAAAGTGTGTTATCTTTACATATAACAAAATTGTGACTAAGTCGAATCTGTACATTAAATATTTTTTGTAAAATCTAATTGAAATAGACATTATTATCGATACAGAGTCCGAATCTGTAGTTTTTAGAATTTTTGTCTGTCTGTCTGTCTGTTACCGCATCACGAGAAAACCACTATACAGATTTTGATGAAATTTGGTATGATGATAGCTGCTTATCCGGGTCAACATATAGGATACTTTTTACTGCGGAAAAATGTCTGATTTCTGAGAAAAAATACAGAAACTGCAATGTAAGAATATACTAATATATAAAGCCTCAGAATTTGGTTTTCGGTCATCTAAACGTGGGCGGAGCCGCGGGCAATGCTAGTCCGTATATAAAAATCATGAAAACTAACTTGCAAAAGGAACGTGTTCCAAATTTCTAAGTGCGCAACCCACACAACAACTCACAGTTCACTCCTGGTCGACAGTTATGATTGATGTGACTCGCCAGTTATATATGAAATCAATCTCGGTTGCCAACCGTATAAATATCACGTGCGAATATTATAATAGCTCTATTTATAACACAACAAATGTATGTACTAGCGACTTATTTTCGCTTCGCTCCGTAGCGTCTCTAAGTGCCTAATATGTAGTAGACTCTGTGTTCCCTCCAAATTCCATCCAAATTGATCTAGGCATTTCAGAGGAAAGGAATAACATAAAATTTATCAAAATCCGTCCAATGGTTTTTCCGTGATGCGGTAACAGACAAACAGACAAACAGACAGACCGACAGACAGACAAAAATTCCAGAAACTATAGATTCGACCTCTGTATCGATAATAATGTCTATTTCAATAAGATTTTCCAAAAAATATTTAATGTGGAGATTCGGCTTAGTTACAATTTTATTATATTTACCTACAAATAGGTAACGTCAGGCTGTTAAAGATGCACCCGAGCGAAGAAAGTTTAAACCGCTAGTCTATTTGAAGTTGGCTAAATTAATGACATAACAGATTGTAAAACATTATTCATACATACATATTTAAACTCATAAAACTTTCGTTCCTTCCAGAGAACGATAGTATGATTGATGAATGGCCCGCCAGGCCGACACATATTGACGAAATAAATCTTGCTTTTCGCGTCAAAAGCTTAGGTAAATGTGTTCTTACTGCTAACTTTTGAAATAATTTTTCCCTTTAATATATGCAGTGTGCAGCTACTTTTAATTTTTAATACTCTTTGTCATGTCTTTTTATATATTTTTCAAATAATCTATTTAACTTGCTTCAATTGTATGTTTGAGTTTGTCTTTTAGGTT
Organism: Brenthis daphne; assembly: GCA_947093115.1. Lineage (NCBI taxonomy): Eukaryota > Metazoa > Arthropoda > Insecta > Lepidoptera > Nymphalidae > Brenthis > Brenthis daphne. The sequence goes on along the minus strand of OX352474.1, from coordinate 3,874,270 downwards.
TAAAATTTGTACTTATTTCATTTTTCAAGGTCATGCCATTAATCAATTGAGCATGCTGATGTAGTTCCGGCGGAAGTTGAATAATATCGTACCATAGAGCTGATAAAGTTGTAGCGTACCTTACATACGTACATACATATTCACACTACATTTGTTTATATGATTATTTTTAAAGAAATTCTTTTTAAAGTTAAATATTCTAGTATTTACAAATAAAGCGTAAGGGTAGTATATAAGAGTGATTCAACCTTGTATATATGTATACAAGTAAGCAAAGCTATTTCTTTATCCAATACAAAAATTGATAAACGAGTTCCGCAAGCTATTGACAAAAATATATTTGCGTTATAAATCAACTATATCTATGCCCTTCAGCATATAACTAACATTCTTATTGTGAAAAAATAATAAATAACAGAATGCAACTATAACAATATAATACACATTTTATTCTACAGCTTACGTAAAAGCGTTGTCAAAAATACGGGAAGGAAAAGTTGTTTTTAAAATAAGGTCGTAATATATGCGTACTCCGACACGCCCTTAGAGAATGGAATATGTTGCTATGAGTCCATGAGTTTATACGGGCAATGTGTCTTCATCAGAAGGTTTTTTATGTATCACTAGACTTCACCCGAAGTTTCGCTCATGTGATATATAAATCAGTAAAAGCATCATATTTCATTCTCATCATTACAACCAATACAGTGTCGAGAAGTAACAAACACACTATAATACACTAATACGAATCCACAATAAATAAAATATATGTTGGCACATTAACACACACCACCATCTAGTTCCATGGTGAGCTACGTGGCTTGTGTTATGGATACCAGATAGTTGATACACTACACATATATAACTTTAAATACATACATATTATAAATATAAACACCCATGACTAGAGCACAAACATTCGTGCTAATCACACAAATGAATGCCCCCAGCGGGACTCTAACCCGCGACCACTGGCACTGCAAGTAGGGTCGCTACAAACTGAGCCAAACATGTCGTTAAAACCTGTGTCAATAGTGTTTAATATCATTAAAAACTTAATTGAAACAACTGGTACCAAAAAATAAAAGTATTACAGGAATATACCTAGAGTTATTTAAACTACATTACGATTGATGCTAAAAAATAGTAAACATTTTTAAGAATTAAAACGAACTAGCACAATACGAAATAAGTAAATAATACAAAGTATAAAAAGTTCTCAGAGCGAAGGGACAGTTGAAATTTTACTTTTGCGTCTCCATCCCGTTACGGCCCAAAAAAACACAGCATTATTTAGATTTAATGAAAAACGTTTTTGTCTATCCTGACTGCCTCGGAAACAATCTAGCCTGTGCCGGCGTTCCGCATTCAGCTACCAAAACCAATTTAATATTTTATACTGTGACAAAAAAGTTTTTTTTTTGTATAAAATAGAAGAGATGAGTACTTTAGTGCTAAAACCTATTTTAAAATATTCCGAATTTAAATGTTGTCACGAAAATTTTAGTAGTAGATTTGTAAGTGTCGAATGATCACAAGTTTTTGGGTAAAAAACAGGATTTTTAACAAGTGAAAAATATCACTACGAGTGGACGTTACTTAAGTTTATTATATTTTACTCGGTTCAGAAAAATACTGCACCATTTCTGGCATATAATATTGGTAAAAAGTTTTCCCACTTTTCAGTAGAATAGATAAAGTACTTGCAAAACGATGTGCTCTAATGCTGAATAAAATGTTGTGTTCTATCTAGTGCATATTGCCAAGGCACATATTGCACAGTGTATGTATGTATGTACTATGTACTAGGTTGTTATGCATTAATATTGGCTATATGATGAAAAATCACTATGTATTTTTATCGTATCTTTTTAAAGCCTAGAAGTGCACTCCTACATAAAATAAAAATAACTACTTTTAAATACTATATTACATATTTTTTTCCCTTCACTACTTTAGTAAAAAACAAAGTCGCGTCCCACTGTCTGTCTGTTCCTATGTATGCTTAGATCTTTAAAACTACGCAACGGATTTTGATGCGGTTGTTTTTAATATATAGAGTGATTCAGGAGGAAGGTTTATATATGTAATACATGCATATTATAGTACAGAAAAGCCGAGAAATTCAAAGATTTTTATTTCATACTAACCATTAAAACATCGCTAGGACATTATATATTAGAAACGTTTAAAAAGTTTAAATTAATCATAAAACATACAAGCATTTCACTTTTCCCTGTTATGAAAGTGATAAATAATAAATGTGAACTTTACCTGAGTAGTTCATGTGTTAGAGTTAAAAAGTATTCAATTTAAACTGAAGCAAAGTGATCGACTTCGTAAAATAAAGTGATATATGAGCATTTTTATAAACAAGACTCATGAACAAAGTGCCTAATATCTAAGTAATTTGCTTCTATATATAGCACCCTCAAAGTAATAATTTTAAGTGATATCATCTGAGCCTAATCTATTTTATGGAAAATTCTTAAAAAATATATGAGACCGAAAAAATTTAATAGATATGATATATTTCTAGTAAAAGAAAATATATATCTACAATCTAAGGCTGTATAATTCAAGAAATCACACTACCTTTGATAAAAAAGTGGCACGTATGATAAAACATTTATATCTATACATATAATAAAATTGTAACTAAGCCGAATCTGAACATTAAATATTTTTTGGAAAACCTTATTGATATAAACATTATTATCGATACAGAGACCGAATCTATAGTTTTAAGAATTTTTGTCTGTCTGTCTGTTACCGCATCACAGAAAAACCACTGGAGCGATTTTGATGAAATTTGGTATGGTGATAGATGGTTATCCGGGTCAACATATAGGGTACTTTTTATCGCGGGAAAATATCTCATTTCTGAGAAAAAAAACAAAAATTACAATATAAGAGTATACTAATATGTAAAGCCTAAGAATTTGGTTTTTGGTCATCCGAACGCGGGCGGAGCCGCGGGCAATGCTAGTCATGTAAATAAAAGCTTAAATTATAAAATCACCTACTATAAATATTTTTAAGTAATCTGTACTCATGGAAGGGGAAAGAGGACCACATATTACAACAGGTAGTAAAAACCGAGTGTACATTAGCGTACAATAGGGCATGGCTAGGCTAATGGAGTCCTTTTAGCCAGGCGCGGCGGCCCCGCTCTCGACCCTGGCATTTAGCGCTTATCTAACGTGAACTTGCTCAAATTTTACGTTGACCTAATAAAATGAGAGCAAACAGACGAATATTTTTTGCCGAAATTAAACACGGATTATATGGTGAAAATATTGAATAAATGTTTATTTATTTATTTAAAACTAGTATGCGGCTGGGATCCTACTGGTGGTGCATCGGTAAAACAGACCAACATATTTATTACTAGCATTGCCCGCGGCTCCGCCCGCGTTCAGATGACCAAAAACCAAATTCTTAGGCTTTACATATTAGTATCGGTGACAGACAGACAGATAGACAGACAAAAATTCTAAAAGCTATAGATTCGGCCTCTGTATCGATAATAATAACTATTTCAATAAGATTTTCCAAAAAATATTTAATGTACAGATTCGACTTAGTTAGAATTATACAATACATTGACCAAGTGTACTTTTTTATTAGTGAAAGAGTGTTTAAAATCGGTTTAGAAATAACATGTCAGCCTTAGACTATAAATGAGTACAAACGAACGCTTTATAATCTTTTGAAATATCTTAATAATCAGTGCACGTAACATAAGTTGTTCTAAGTTACAGAAACATTACATGCTAGCGTTCTTAGGCGTTGCAATGCAGCTATTTTAAACTTCACTATTCATCTCTACTGCTACAATATGTTAAATATTCCGTTAGAAGTTTTGACAATGATACGTATACATGATACGTATACATTTAGAAAAGGTTAGGTAATACTAGCTACTCACCCTTGCTCCGCTCGGGTTCGTTCCTATTTACATTTTAAAGTTTAGTATAGAATTCTCAGACACGAGATATTTTCCCGCAGTAAAAAGTATCCTATATGTTGACCGGATAACCAGCTATCATCATACCAAATTTCATCAAAATCGCTTCAATGGTTTTTCCGTGATGCGTTCACAAACAAACAGACAAAAATTCTAAAAAACTTTACTCCTAGATTCGGCTTCTATATCGATAATAATCACTATTTCAATAAGATTTTCCAAAAAATATTTAATATACAGATTCGACTCAGGATTTTATTATGTGTATAGATTAGAATTTCATTATATATGAATATAGAGATATACATTTAGAATAATATATTTACGTAAATTAAAAAAAAAAGTTAGATTTATATAACTACATACTTTAATATGTTGTTGACAGGAAATGCGTTGAATGGAAATGTTTACGCAAGTGCAATTTCAAGATGGGGAAATTTGAGCACTAATTATTAACATCACCAGTAAACATTTCGTCGAGATAAGCATAAAGTATGGGTGTAAGTGCAATGAGAAATTGTGTAACAAAAATCTTTCGATTTGTTCTGACTTCAAAAAAAAAAGAGAAGAATTATAGTTAAAACTATTTAAGAAAAAACAATACAGAAAAATATTTATATTTAGTTAACATAAGTTGTTCAAAATTTTTTATAAGCAAATGGCCTAAGGAGAAATAATCTAATTAAAAATTGGATAAATTGAACTGTCAGTACGTGTTGTTTTATAATCGCACGAGAAATATATTATTAAGCTATAGATACATAGATGTTCAGAAGAAACTTCAATTACCGCATGCAGTCTACCTTGTAAATATGTTAAACCCTTTGTTTTTCATCTCCTCAGTCTACGGGAAAAATTGAATTCCTTTCACTACGAGCTCTGATAGAAAAAAAGCTAATATTTAAATGTTTCAACAGTAGACTATGTTACGAAATGACTCTTTTATATGCTGGATATGCTGTTAGATGTGCTATAAAACTGGCAGTAACTTTTACTTTAAAAGTTATAAATTTTGTAAGTGTCAAGATATATTTTTCAAGAAAAATCCACCCAACCTTTAATAAGTGCTCTTTCGTTAAATAAAGTAGAAATAAAATATTTTTTAAACAATATTTACAGAATAAATCTTATAACACAAGTATACAAATATAAGGAATAATAAATATTTATAAATATAAAATAATAATATAATTATAATAGTTATTATTATTATTGTTTTATTATTTATCTCTATTACTAAAATATTTGAAATATTCCGTTAGAACCGTTCCTTTACAAGTTTTAATAATGTGACGTATACATTTATAAAAGTATAGGTAATATATACATTTATATTAAAATTTAATATACATAAGTATAGTACATATTAATAAATTAAATTAGGCTATGCCTCTAATGCACTGACTATATTACCTGCCCAAATTAAAGTTCGAACTAGACTGGCCTAGCCATTTTTAAGAGATACGCAAAAAGCAAAACGTGTTATATTACGAAATAAAAAAACTTGCGTGTGTACTTATGTACGTATGTAATTATATTATAGTTATACTTCTTTGACGTAACAAGAACAAAAATAGCTGAAGATTTCATCCCGTATATCACAACCCTCTGTTTGTAGAAAGAAATGCAGCTAACTACATCATGTCGCTTTTTGGCTGTCGGTGTGCTCGCGCATCGTAAAAATTTTACTCTCATATTTTTTTAAAAGTGCTAAAAGGAGTACAACTTCAATAATTTAGCCATTACACGATATAAAACATGTTATCTCATTCTGCTTCTAAACAACCACCCACTGCTGGGCGTGGGCCTTCCTTCAATATGGAGGAACAGGCCATAGGCTACCACGCTGCCGCAAACGCGTGTGGACGAATATTTTCTCACCACGCAACTCTAAATTTAAAGTTATACAAAATCTATTTGGTTTTTAATCAAATTCGGTGACGCGAATTAAAACAATTTGAAACGTGAAACACGGCTTACAACTCTCGCAGTACTCCGCCTTAATTGGAAAAACGTGTTTATTCATCCAGGAGAGAGTTTATGTGATACTGATGTGCATATTCGGCTATTCGATTTATTTGAAAAACAGTGACAGTGATGCTATTGTTACTGCACGTAATCTGATAAATGAAAAATCACAAAAAACTAGTTGAAATAGTAAACCGATTGAAATGAATTTACAAAATATATGTTTTTTTTTTGCTTTTTTGAAAAGGAGGCCCGTGCCCAGCAGTGGGACGTTAAAAAAAGGGCTGAGTACAAAATGAAAATGGAAAATTCAAAATTTCATTTATCAAAAGTTTTGCTAACAACTTCTTAGGCTATCGAGAATTATACTGGACATACACACATATATATTTATTTTTTCTTACGCACAATTTATACTATATACATATAATAAAATTGTAACTAAGTCGAATCTGTACAATAAATATTTCTTGGAAAATCTAGTTGAAATAGACATTATTATCGATACAGAGTCCGAATCTATAGTTTTTAGAGTTTTTGTCTGTCTGTTTGTCTGTCTGTCTGCCTGTTACCGCATCACGAGAAAACCACTGGCAGATTTTGATGAAATTTGGTATAATAATAGCTGGTTATTCGGGTCAACATATAGGATACTATTTACCGCACGAAAATGTCTCTTTTTTGAGCAAAAATACAAAAACCGCAATGTAAGAGTATACTAATATGTATAATCTATGAATTTGGTTTTTGGTCATCTGAACGCGGGCCGAGCCGCGGGCAATGCTAGTAATTTATATTTTGATAGCCTAACCTTCACGTCTACCAATAAAATGTCATTAGTCAGTTCGACACCAAATGTTCCAAAGTAGCGAGCGAAATGTAAAATTGCTGTATTTTTGGTAAAAAATACGTATGAAACGTTTGAGCGCATGCAGCCGAGCGATTAGCAACATGTTGTAGGAAAAAAACACTGAAAGCAGGAAAGCAAAACATAGGTATATCGCAGAATTTAAATTTTTAAGCTGCATTTTCATTTCCGCCTCTACCCTACCCTAGGTTCAGGGGACATTACATAAACTCTCGCGATTGCTGTTTTTACGAGGTTACTTTACGATTGGATATTTTACGTCGGTGACTGAAAATCCGCATATACACGTATGTACCGGCTCTGCCTACTATAAAATTGAAACTTAAAAGAGTTAGTTTAATGTTTTTCATGTTTCACGCGTCGAGCTGGGAAGTTTTGGGGAAATGTGTTTTGTAAATCAAAATTGGTCAAGTGCGAGTCGCCTTTGCGGTCGAAGGATGGTTCCGTACATTATTGAATTTTAATGTTTTTGGTCTTTTTTCTTATAAAGTAGTTTTGGAGATGACGTATGGCTACATATTATGTATATTTCATTTGTATAATTTTATTTCATTTCAAAGTATGTATATCATTCTTCATTGGGTAACTTAATTCTATTCAAGTAAATACATAACATGTACCTACTCAATTACTTTTCTTGTCTAGTAAATACTTGATCTTTTTTTTCGTTTTCTACCGTTTAAGATCGGAATTCCTAACAAACCGGCCTAGTGCGAGTAGGACTCGCGCACGAAGGGTTCCGTACCATTATTTATAAAACCCTAAAAATGAATAAAGTAATAACTACTATAAAACAATAAACGCCCCCTATGAAATACATATACTTTGAAAAAATATCAAAGTGCGAATTAAATCTTCAATCAACAATTTAATCTAAAAATATTTATATTATAATATGTACTTCTGTTTGGAATACAGATATATGATAGGAAAACAACAACAATAAACATGTATCTATTTGTAAAATTAAACCATTTTCGAAACAGAACCAGCACTTTAATGTAGCTAGGATGTACCAAAATATGTAAAAATTTTATATTTTCTGTAATTCGGCCCTCATCATAGCTTTTCTATATCGAATTGATCTTTTCATACACATATATTTCAAAAACGTATTTTAGTTTTTATCATTGTCCATTTCCAATAACCGTTTAGTTTGTATACAATATCTCGTATATTGCTTCTGTTCCGTATTACGTTTGTGTTACTGATCTTGTGAGTTCCATCCAGGCCGGATAGCTCACTTTAATGAAAATTTCCAAGTTGCAGAGGCTAACTTTTGTTATTGGATCCAACAGTCGAGTTTCGAATCGCATGCAAATATAAGTATTAGTATTCGGGAGGTAGATAGATAAGAACATATAACATTTTATAAGAAAAAAAATTAGTTTGTGCAGTATCTGCTCGCGTGGTACGCACGGTACATTATAGTCGGCATTATACGATATAGTGTAATTCTAAACTTATTTTGATTATTGTTCCCAACGTTTCGAATGCTTTACAAAAAACATTGTAACGGTAAATTTTCTCCCTACCAAAAACTTCATACAAAATTCGAAAAGGTAGCTAGCTATATTAAAAATGTCTAATTTAGTAAAAGATTTTTTTAAATGATTCGTAAGGTTCTTACGTACGGACAAAAAAATATATAATTTCTTTATAAATAGTAGTGCAGACACAAATAGATCGATGCTTAAACAAACGTATTATTTAAACTGTATTACAATTGTTTTGTGATGAGAATTTAGTTTGTATATTCATTGCCAGATTGGTCGTTATAATGGAAAATTTACATAGCTGATTGTTCGCTTTACTTCTATTATTGAATAGTGTAGTGTTCTAGTTTAAAGTGGCATCCATAGTCAAATCCAATAAATACGGATAAACTTGTTTCTATTTGTTCTGATAATATAATTTGCCATGACTCTCTACGACTAGCACAAACGAGAGCCAACCTGTAAGTAACTAACTCAAACTGCATTGAACTACGGTCATAGTTTATATGCGACTACTGCAACAAAAATGCTAAAAATAAGGTTACCTAAAATCCATAGATTTGATCGTGCCAAAACTATGTATTTTATAAAAGAAACTAGCGTTGCCCGCGGCTCCGCCCGCGTTCAGCTGACCAAACACCAAATTCTTAGATTTACACATGAGTATACTCTTACATTGCGGTTTTTGTATTTTTTCTCCGAAAGGAGACATTTTCCCGCGGTAAAAAGTATCTTATATGTTGACCAGGATAACCAGCTAACACCATACCAAATTTTATCAAAATCCCTCCAGTGGTTTTTCTGTGATGCGGTAATAGACAGACAGACAAAAATTCTAAAAACTATAGATTTGGCCTCTGTATCGATAATAAAGTCTATTTCAATAAGATTTTCCAAAAAATATTTAATGTAGAGATTCGGCTTCGTTACAATTTTATTATATGTATAGAAGATAAACGTATTTTGAGTTGTAGAGTATCGGTAGATCGTAACGAGTGAGCTGTAGGAACACACCGTTTAAGAAAATTTGAGAGAAGTTAGAAAGCCCTAGCTGAATCTTGATTAGAAGATGTACCTAATTGCTCAGTTAAATAAGGTAAGACGAGAATATTTAGATGTAATAATTGTCTGTCTAAAATAAATGTTATATCTCACTCGTATTATAATTGTTTTGCTACGAATCTTAACTTAGTTTACATATTTAGTGCGAGATGGTTTAGTTTAATGAGAATTTACATAGATTGCAGTCTTGTAACTAACTTCTGCACCGTGTCGCTATGGAAGTTCGAGTTACTAAAATTAGTGTAATTTGTAAGTATTACGGTATAACTATATTTATTTTAAGTTATAATTTTACCGCCTTTGATATAAGAAAAGATCGTAAAAATTCTGCAAGTGTTTGAGTATTTAATTCGGCAGTACATTTGAAGGTAATCTAACTATAAAGTACACCATTTCATATAATCATAATAGAAGTATAGTTTAATCCCTCAACGACCGCGGACACACCGGCGTTACTGTTAACAATAGATTTATTAGAAATTTAATTAATTTCTTAGAAATTTACCTGGAGGTGTTATATGCACAAAATGGGAATAGAAACATATTTTTTTAATTCGTGATAAATATATAGCAAAAATATATTTAAAATACACAAAAGTTTTTATCTTATAGCTGACTTTCAAAAATAAGGACGCAGGTATTCGATTCGAATAGGTACATGTATTTTTTGTATGAATTATACGCGACATCTTTAATTGTTTTTAAAAATTATTTTTTTAAAGAAAAACGGCAATAGATAACATTTATTATTATATTAGGTATGAAGAAAAAAATCTGCTTTAAGGATGGCATAATTACTTTTAGGCTCATTTCTAATTCAATTTTCTTACAACTTAAAAAGTAGTAATGTTGAAAATAAAAAAAAACATGAATAGAAAAAAAGTATGATTCACGAATTAAAAGCTTAGAAAATGAAAGCTTATTCAAGCATTTGATAAGCTTCTTATGTGGCATACAATAGAACTACTGATGCGGCAAAATATCCATTAGAAGATTTAACGTATCAACAGACATCGCGCTGAAAATTATACTAACTTTACTTTTAGGGTTTTAGCGCTGCCAAAACCTAGGCACATGGGGTGAGAGACTAAACGGGTAAATCCCCGATGCATTGCCGTTTTACACTGTAAGCTGGTCGCGTTTAGCTAAGTAGAGCGTCAATGTAATTGCGCACTGCGCTATAGGGACGTGAAATACTGCGCTTTACGAACACTGCGGTCGGCCATTTGCCGGTCTAATTCGAATGTTTAACTCCGCGACGTATGCGGATGTGGTAAATAACCAGTCAAACGAATTTGTGGTGCATTTGATTATTGACTCGACTGTAAAATTTTGGTTTAATCATAAATTAAAAATAGGCATAGTAATTGAGTCTAGATTTATTTTATAATTTTCGAATTTAAAAGTTTAGTAATTATTGCTACTTAAATAAAAACATCTTTGATATGATTGATATCTAATAGGTACCTTTAAACGAGCAATGCTTGTATATTCATTTATTTATATATACCGGCGATCTCGGAAACGGTTCTAACGATTTCGCTGTGGCATGTGGAGGTTTTCGGGGGCGAAAACTCGATCTAGATTAGTCTTATGTTTGGGAAAACGCGTGTTTTCGAGTTTTCATGCGGTTTTCTGTCGCAGTATTCCACGCAAAATATGGTCGATAATTTCGCACGATCGGGCATAAATGTCGTGGTTCGAATCCCAATCGTTTTTTTTGTATTTATTGATATTTTTTTTAAAGATAATTCTACCTTTTGGCCATAAACTTCAAGCGAAGCTCGCTCGTTCAGATACTCATTTTAATATCTCGACATATTTTTTATTATGGATTAAGACATAGTCATACAAAGTGTGATATGTTGCTTTATTGGTTAGTATTTTTTCACGCAAAACGAAACAACATAATTTCTTTATAAACATAACTTATCGGCTCGACAGCAACACATTTTCTTCAAGCATAAGTCACATCATATCGCGTTATGTTCGATTTGAATGAAGGAACTACATAGGTATATGCTCTAGCTCGTACGCCTGCCACAGTTATATATGTATATCCTGTACATAAGGGTGTTATAGCATATAGCAAACAGAGTGTTTCATATATTTATATTGAATATAAAAATTGATTTGACCTAAACATTAAGTGTCCTCTGTACTCCTCTATGTTATACTCGTAAGTATGTATAAAGAATTACCTAGCTTCATTCAATAGCTTATTATATGTAGAGTTTTAAATTAAATCTGTAAAATATATATGAGCATCATCAAGTATCCTTTTAATTTGAAGATATCAATTTTGCTGAAGTTTCTTTAAGATTACTTCAGCTATTCTAAGCGCCATTGTCTTTTTATGAAAAAATGTCGCAAACACAAAGCTTGTCATTAGACCGTTAATATTTAACATTATCATAAGCGATCTCGGAAGCGTTGAGGACCTTAAGGCGCGGCTGGAGGGCAACATGGGGAGAGCCACTTAAATTAAGTAGCCTTTGTACGTACAAATATCGGAACACTAGCTTGAGAGCAGGGTTCTCATTAGAAGTGTTTTCTAATAACAGCAATAGTATGGAATTTTTGCTTCACATTTCTGATAGCCTAAATGTTTAAAAGTCTTTGATAATAGAGAAATTTTTATAAAAAGAATTGTAAATAATATTGTTGTAATAGACATTGTATGGCAAAAAAGAGCGCGAAAAGATCAAAAATATAAAAAAATTACATACCGCAATTCATGTCCAAATTAACTGTATAGTTCTATATGTAACTATAAATCTTAAGTTAGAACAGTACGAGACCGTTCTAACATGAAGCAGTATCTGTATAATACTGCTAAATCTTCATGTAGATGTTCTGGCATGGTTAAGACTAAACGCAGCATTAGATAAGAGCAAACGTTATATTTGATTCTCTTGATATTTGCTGGAAGCCGATGACTTTAGAGAAATGTAACCTAAAGTTGGAATATGATTTAAAAAAAACATGTATAAATAGTTTATTCTTCTATTGCTTATTTCTAATAAGCTATTTTGTTATTATAATAATACTAGCATTGCCCGCGGCTCCGCCCGCGTTCAGATGATTTTAGGTCTTTCTTAGGTTTTACATATTAGTATACTCTTACAATGCAGTTTTTGTATTTTTTCTCAGAAATGAGATATTTTCCCGCGGTAAAAAGTACCCTATATTGACCCGGATAACCAGCTATCATCGTACCAAATTTCATCAAAATCTGTCCAGTGGGTTTCTCGTCATGCGGTAACAGACAGACAGACAGACAGACAGACAGACAGACAAAAATTCTAAAAACTACAGATTCGGACTCTGTATCGATAATTATGTCTATTTCAATAAGATTTTCCAAAAAAATATTTAATGTACAGATTCGACTTAGTTACAACTTTATTATATGTATTGATTAGGGATTTACCCTCGTTTTCGAAAACGAATAAAAGACAATCGTCCAAAGAAAAAAACTTTTTCTTTTGGGTCAGGAACCTTTACAGGCGTATACAGAGTAACCCACATAGAGTACATACATAGGAACATTAATTTTTTTTTATATGATTTGTATAATAGAAGAAGACAGATAGATAATTACTCTTAATATGTTTGAACTTCACATGACCGCTTGACCTATATTGAGTAAGTAAATGTAGACAAAATGATACAAAAACTACGGCAAAGGTCGAGGTAGTTTTTGCTGTCACGACGACGAGGAATAGGCGGGCCGGTGAAATGGATCTTTCTGTACAGAGTCTGTATAACAATAATGTATAGAAGAAAGATTTCTAAATTACTATTCGAAATAAATATACTATTTGACGTACTTTTTATTATGCCTGAGTATTATTTTCGTTCAGTAACTGTTTTTTAGTTTAATGCACTCAATTCAAATAACTTTTGAAAGTCGCAATAAAAAAAAAAGTTTCCGACGAATTGAGAACCTCCTCCTTTTTGGAAGTTGGGTAAAAATATAATTTAGTGAACTGTCTCGTTGGTCAAGTGCCTAGCACTTACGACTGCATATTTAGAGATCTTAGATTCGATTATTTTGTTTAGAAATTTTCAGTAGTAGCTGTTAGATGAAAAGTTGGCCATATTAAGGCCACGGCCTGAGCCTCGGAAAGCGTCCTGCGCATGAATCTTGACTTTGAGAGAAAACGGAATAGAAAATCTACATGAATTTTCGTCGCACTTGTATAATTGTATATATATCACAATTGTATACTATAAAATATTTAAAAGTTGGTCAAACTTAGAGATTTTATAAATTATAAGGCAAAATATTTTCCGTGGCCGGAATCAGTCCGTAACATCTTATATAATACAAATATGTACATTGTACAATAAGTATAGAAAAAAATGAATTTTAACGTATGTTAACAAAATTTTTGTTGCCCATAAAGTAGATCATTAAGCTCATTAACATAATGATCAAGAAAGAACGCACCACTGTCTTCTCCGACTTCAATAGAGATGGAGCCTTGGATGGAAACAAATAACAGTAATTAAACAAAACTAGTAAACGTCTGGCGCTATCATCAGTCAGTCCAACAATACTGATTAATATCAGTTTGAGAGTTAGAAAGGAGATTAATTACTGCGGTGAGAATGATGTTTAGTCTAATTTTTCAAAATTTGCCTTCTTTCAAGCTGTTACAGAATAAAAAAAAAATTCTGTCTATTATATAGAACATTTTAACAAATATCATTATGAATCTATACATACAATAAAATTCTTGAGTCGAATCTATACATAAAATATTTTTGAGGAAAATCTTATTGAAATTGTCATTATTATCGATACAGAGCCCGAATCTATATATTTTAGAATTATTGTCTGTCTGGGAGTGCATCACGCATCCAATTAGGTTTGATGATAGCCGGTTATCCGGGTCAACATATAGGATAGTTTTTACTGCGGGAAAATATCTCATCTATGAGAAATCTAAACTAAACCTTAAAACGTGACTAGGGACGATCTCGAGCGGAGCGAGGATGAGTCGCCAGTCTGTTATAAGGATGGACTTCACATGTCTTTCGAAAACTACTTTGATTCTTCTAGACGTGTAAGTTTTCTTATGATGTTTCTCTTTATCGTAAGACTAGTATTCATGTTGATAATGATTTGCACACGACACCATTAGAGATGCGAAACCCGAGGTTTGAACTCGCTTCACTTGGTTTTCCATGCAAGGCTACCACTGCCATTTTGTTATTAGGTACATATTATTTTAATAACTTTGTTAATTCTGAAATCCTTCTATACTTTTATTCAGTGATAGCTGTATTAACTTATTATATATTATTTCAGAAATAAATAAAGTAATAATTAGAGTTAGAAAATTAATAAAATAATATTTAGCATTCTTTTTCATATTCAATCATTTTTAGTTACTTTAAAATACAGTTCTACATTTTATAATAATTTGCTTTGTATTAATTTATCTTGTAACATCTCCATACGCGTAAGAAACAAATGCCTCAACAAACATTTGAGATAGAACTTAAACAATATAACAAATAAAGTTGTAAGTTTATGTCCAACTTTGCGAAATAGTACCCTAAGTATACCTGTCCCATACAAATTTAGGGACCCAAGTAGATATATATGTTACCCTAAGATGTATTCACAACAAATTGAAATATATTCAGACCGCACTTTGTCTTTTGGAGTTTCTGGAACAATAATGAGGAAATCAAAAAGTTTATAACTGAATAACGTGGATTTATATTTTTACCCGATTACGGAGAAGCCCAAAGGAGGGTTATATGTTTGATTTGTATATATGTGTGTACATATGTCCCCTTGTTATTACTAAACCACTTAACCGATTTTAATGATTCTACGTCGCTAGATGCCTTGATCACGGGAGTGTCTTAGGATATGTAGAAATAATAAAAAAAACAAAATGGCGGCCTTCAGACGCCAGTCGGTGTGTCTTTAAAAAAATGTTCTAGACCTATCGAGGACACACATGTTTCATGCTTACTGCGAGGTGTAGGTAAGTATTTGTCTCCAACTGCATATTACTATGTTTCTTCATCAATTTTCTCCTATCTTTTTAGTTTGCTTTTTATGTAGTCGATATTTTTTATTTTTTTAAAAGATTTTATTTTAAATTTTTGCTTTTATTGAAGAGAGGCCCTAAGAGTTTTTTCTTACATTATTATTTATTAAATAGTTTAAAAAAAAACTGCATCATATTTTCATGTTCAAATTTTTACTGTGCAAGTAATACACTAGCAACATATACTAGCCGACCGTAGGTTAATATTTTTGTTTTCGTTCTACTTGAATTAAGACTTATCACATACGAACGTGGGCTCGTAAGAAACTTCTCGTTTTACTGTTTTTCTTGTTCACATGTAACTTGGTAGCAAGTTTTTTAATTTCACCGACCATTTTCTTATTAAGATAAAAAAGAAGAAAGTACAATAAAACTTCGTTAATTTATATTAGTTCAGTATCTAATCAAATTATTTTGCTTGGTGCGGTATGTGACCTTTTTCGAACAAAGGTTTTTTATGTTTTTTTTTTATGTTTGTTACCTCAGAACTCCGTCATTTATTAACCGATTTGGACAAGTTTTGTATTGTTTGAAAGTGTATACTTCCAGATTGGTTCCATTTAAATTTCACAAAAAAATACCACCCCTAAGGGTGGAAAATTAGCTAATGATGAATTTAACCTACTTCTAATTGTCATATTGACTTGAAACTTTGCAAGTGTTTCTATTTCCGTTGGTAGTACAGTGGTTCGGTATTGTTGACCTGATCTGATGGTAAGGCCAGAAGGTGGATAGGTGGAACTCTTCAACGGCTAATAGTAGATACTTTGAGTTTGGGCTTGGGCTTATTTTGTTTGATTCGACAAGCCTAACACGTTATTATTCATACTTTGCTACTACTGTCTACACTAAAAAGGGAAAAATAAAAACTTTTTAACAAAAAAATAAAAAGCGACTTCAAATAAAAGCACTAAAAAGTAAAAAATAACTGATTGGTAGTTTTCATTTACTATACATACCTAATCAAATATTTTCGAAGTCGGTGTGCTTTGGCTAAGTAATTAAAGCCTACCTATTAAATACATACCTAATCAAATATTTTCGAAATCGGTGCCAGCCCATACAAAGCAAAAAACACCGACTTCGAAAATATTTGATTAGGTATGTATAGTAAATGAAAACTACCAATCAGTTATTTTTTACCTTTATATATATAGCCGCAGGTTCTGCTAGTAGATAAATAACCGAGCAACTTAGCCAATAAACATATAATTTTTCTACTATAAAATATTAAATATAAAATACGAAGTAACTATATCGGTGGATCCTCTTAGAAAAGTTTATATTTTCCAAGTAGTGATTTCAACCGAAGGCAACCACTTGGAAAATATTAAGCTGCTCTGCAGTGAAGGGAGTATTTGAATAAACATCGTACCATTACGTAAATGTCGTATATTTTATAATACTTATCGCTGATTCCATATTGAAGTATAAATATAAAATGTATATCTTGAAAAAAATGCGAAAAGAACGTGATTTTTCCACGAAAGAGTGTTCGTTTATTTTTCTTTTATGCAAGTATTATTTTTATGTCTTATTTTTGTACATCACGTGGCTCCATGGTATGGGTTTCTATTATTTACTTTCTTCGCGTTTCAGAAACAAATAGTGAATATTTATCGGAAAATATCTGATGATGATAATCTTACTAATATTATAAATGTGAAAGTTTAGATGGACGTTTGTTACTCTATAGATTATAGTGTGGAATAGCACATAGGCTACTTTTTATCCCAAAAAAATTTACGGTTCCAATGGGAAAGATTTGTTTTTGTTTTTCTATAACCCGAGCGAAGCGAGAGTGAGCTGCAAGTTTTAAATATTTTATATTTAATCCCAATTTGGTATCAAAACAGAAAAATTTTAGCTCTCATTTTCATCTATACTAATATTATAGAGGTAAACTTTGTGAGTTTGTGACGTTGTAGGGGGTAATCTCTGAACCTACTGAACCGATTTAGATGAAATTTGGTAAGAAGATAGTTTGGGAGCCTGGGAAGGACATAGGATACTTTTTATCCTGGAAATCATCTCTTATGAAAATGGGGATGAAAGTTTGTATTGGGAATCATGCTAGGGACGAACCCGAGCGAAGCGAGGGTGAGTCGCTAGTAGAAATATAGTAAGAAAAGAGAGTATAATAAAACCACAAATTGTAAAATACATAAATTTTTATCCACAGAGACCTACCGTGAATTCGTAAATGAACATCATTTACATAAATAAGTTATTCTTGATTGCATCAAACTTATAATACGCAAAAAATGATATACAAATTACAATAGATGCCTTAAAGAAAATCGAGTTATCTTCTATAAAGAAGAATACAATAATCAAATAATCAAAACTTAGCATATCACGAACTTAGGATATCATCTCAACAGATGCTTTACATTGGCATTGTTAGGGAATTCTGTAACATCATTAGTATTGTCTGTCGCTGTTCTACCACCAAATGTAATGTGGAAAGTTTGGAAGAGGCGTTTGCATTCTTCTATATATAATAATATTTTAATAATAAAACATTTTTATTAGTGATATCTCTTAAAGATATATAATATTCGAGGTTGTAAAATCTCTTCCGCTAATTTTATTTAGCATCTAGAAACGTAGATTTCATAAACATATGTATATTACTTAAATTGTATCAAAATTTAAGTTAGATTTTTAATTTAGGTTTATTAAACAGCTTTGATTCATGCATGATCATTATTAGTAGATTCCACATGCGCAAGGTTTGTATGTAAGGTTATGTAAAATAAATTCCATATAAAAAAGATACAAGTTCAATAATTTAATTACAGAATAATATGTATTTAATCTATACATATAATAAAATTGTAACTGAGCCGAATCTGTACATTAAATATTTTTTGAAAATCTTTTTGAAATAGACAGTATTATCGATACAGAGTCCGAATCTATAGATTTTAGAATTTTTTTCTGTCTGTTACCGCATCACAGAAAAACCACTAGAGGGATTTTGATGAAATTTAGTAAGATGATAGCTGGTTATCCGGGTCAACATATAGGATACTTTTTACCGCGAAAATATATCTCATTTCTGAGAAAAAATACAATAACTGCATTCTTAGAGTATACTAATAAAAAATACTAGTAAAACCTAAGAATTTGGTTTTTGGTCACTTGAACGCGGGCGGAGCCGCGGGCAATGCTAGTTCCATATAAAAAAGATACAAGTTCAATTACTTAATTACAGAATAATATGTTAAATAAATATAAATCACACAATAAATTTTGAATTAATATTGTGTACACGTATATAGAGAGCGCTTGTGGTAAAGACTACAAAGCCTGCATTCAGTCTTTGATACGCAATATAACACATTACATTCAAAGGAACTTCGTAAATGTAAGTATTAAGGAAGCGGCACGATTTCTATTTCAAATAACCTGGTATTGCTCAGAGCGACATTCATACACAAACTTAATTGTAATCTCTGAAGTTTTC
Source organism: Brenthis daphne (assembly GCA_947093115.1). Lineage (NCBI taxonomy): Eukaryota > Metazoa > Arthropoda > Insecta > Lepidoptera > Nymphalidae > Brenthis > Brenthis daphne. The sequence continues at coordinate 3,855,357 of OX352474.1, read as the reverse complement.
TATTAAGAATATCATTATAAAAAAATAGGACAAGTTCGAGTCTGAATCGCACATTGAGGGTTCTGTAACATGAAAAATAAAAACAAGTTTTTTTTGTGATTTAACTACAAATATACGGTTTTCGCATTTTTTTTCCTTTACATTTATGTATTTATAAAATATAAGGCATAAACGGCCGTATCTTTTGATTGCATTGACTACGGCGTAGAAGTTAGATTTTTTCACAGCTCCAAGGGATTGCAGATCTGAGTACTTGATATAAATTTCAATTCAATACCTCCACGACTTCCTGAGATAAAGGTCTTGTCAGACAGACAGACGACGAAGTGATCCTATAAAGATTCCTTTTTTCTTTTTTACGTACGGAACCCTAAAAATATCGCGTCGATAGCAAAATAACGTTTAACGAAGACTCTTTCAGTTCCTGTAAAACACTAACGTAAAAGTAGATCTATACTTACTTATTCTAGACGACATAGTATAATAGCTATTAAAAGACAATTTATAAGTGCATAATCATTTTAAAAGGAGCATTAGAGGCAATTTTCTAGAGCATTATTAAGCTTAAGACTCTAAAGGCTGCAGTCGATTATACAAGAACTCTTGAGTAGGGTAGCCACTTTATTTGAAGCGGAAAAATAATGAACGCTTATAATATATGGGAATTCATTATTATGCCGATATATGTAAATAAAATGTAGGGTTCATATTCTAAAATGGGTATAAACTAAAGTTTATATTTAAGTAAAAATACACACATATTATTTTATCTATACATATAATAAAATTCTAAGTGAGTCGAACCTGTACATTAAATATTTTTTGGAAAACCTTATTGAAATAGACATTATTATCGATACAGAGGCCGAATCTATAGTTTTTAGAATTTTTGTCTGTCTGTATGTCTCTCTGTTACCGCATCACAGAAAAACGACTGGACCGATTTTGATGAAATTTGGTATGATGATAGCTGGTTATCCGGGTCAACATATAGGATACTTTTTACCGCGGGAAAATGTATCATTTCTGAGAAAAAATACAAAATAATGTAAGAGTATACTAATATGTAAAACCTAAGAATTTGGTTTTTGGTAATATGAACGCGGGCGGAGCCGTGGGCAATGCTAGTATATATAATAAAATTATGCTTAGGATGTAATGAAGCCAACTGCTATATACTATCATTCAACTAACTCTTTAGTGAACGATTGGTAAACAAAAAAAAGATTGAAATGATTTTATTGAAACCGTTCGTTGTAAAGCTAATATTTTACCTAAAAACAATTTATTCCAATTCAATAAAAAGGTTCAGTACAGTCGATCCTGGTAAAAACGCTTATCTGTTACGTAGCCGGATGAAGCCAGTAAAATAAACGTGAAATTGATATTGGCTCACAAGTTTAAAATACTCTGTACTAAAACTACACAAATTCAAAAAAAAGTAAGATATCGAATGTAACAAAGCCATTTTGCTATGTCAAAATGGGATTCAACAATAGACTATTAACAAGTGTTTGTTTAATATTAAGGACTTTACAGGGGGTCGTTTCCGTCCTTTCAACGCTATCTCGAGTGCCGATACCGCAAAAACTATTCAGACGGTATCAGGCGACACCTGTTGGTAGCGCCAAACAAAGCTCTTATCTTCCGTCTAGCGCCCTTTATTTAAAGCGAAAACTCTATTAAAAACCCGCGATAAGACCCAGGGTCGTGTCAGTTTTGACGTCAGGGCTCTTAGATTTATTAATAGCGCAAATGAGTTTGCAAATTGCCCGTACACAGCAGCGGTCCGACTGTGTCCCGAACTCCTTTGTCTTCGTCCGCTCGTTAATTTCTTTTTTCTTGGGCGTAGATAGCTGTTCATTATTCCGATGCAAGGAAATAAATTCGCGGCCTTCTCTCCGTCGAAATTAATAATAGCGACTTGAAACACCGTAGGCGATTTATTGTCCCATTATGAGCTATAAATTTATATTATAAATACGTTAAATGGACACGGGCGAGAGGGTTGAGAGTACGGTGAGAGCTGGTCTTTTCATGTCGACAGGTGAGTTGGAACATTTATTACTGTAACTATATATACAATATTATATGTATAGAGACTCTATAGTAAATATTCGGCCCTTTTTCAACCACTCTTTTCTACTGCTGGGCACGGACCTCCCTCCAATGCTATATATATCCTACGCTAAACTAGTACGGGTAGAGAACTTCACATGGTTCTCGAAAACTTGATAGGTTCTATCAAACATGCAGGATCCCTCACGATATTTTTTTACCGTAAGGCAAGCGGTAATAAATAATAATGTTGAAAATGATTCGCAAATAATACATCAGAGGTGCTATATCCGGGATTTGAATTCACATCACTTTGTTCCCGAAGCGAGTGTGCTATCACTGGGCTACCAATATACTAGCATCTATAATGGTATCGAATTCACGTTATTAGTGTTACCGGTGCAGTGATAATTACGAGAATCGTGTATACAGTGTTATATAGCGCAGCTGCGGAATTTGAGAGTTAATACCGTTTGATTGTACTATTAGTATATAACTGCTTACATTATTGTACTAATATATTATTCGCATGGAAATTTAATGCATAGATATATTAATTCCACTCCATCAATGTCATTGTAGTCGATTGTGTCTTGAACAAGACTGTAGTTGATGTACAAATTGCAAATCCGAACATGACCATCGCTCCTATAGAAACCTATTGAATAATGCTAATGCTACTAAAGTCAATTGAAATTAAATTCGCCTATACCTATTTTGAGCAACTTTTGTAAACAACAAAAAAACATGAACTGTTTTACTGCATTATTATTATTTATTATTTATTTTTAATAATTACTTATTTATAATAATTTATTATTTATTTATTTATTATTATCGATTTTTTCCCTTAAACTAAACTGACGTGGTAGTTATGTTGATACAAAATGTTAGTCACTTAGGTAGGTCATATTAATTCACTTATACTACTGCTAATGAAATAAATGTATACGACTTTCTGGACTGGACAGAAGAGTTAAGAAAGAAAGAGGTTTATTAGGTTTTTTACAATCGTCAAAATATTATAACCTCGTGCAGAGAAGAGCATGTAAAACAAATATTTCTACACCTTGACCTCTAAACTTACCAGATTACCATATAAGAAAAGAATATGGAGTGAATTTGCGTTTGAGAACGAACACATTTGTGCAAAATCATATTAAGCACATCATGATCGAAGTTTAGGACCTCGAGACAACTATTTTTATTTACATAAAAAATATTAAAAAAGGCTATATCATCGTAATCTTTTAAGATTTATTTAATGCTTTAGCATTTATTATTTAAAAGGAGCTGGATCGTTAGCAGCTTGAGTAAAGGCGGTCGCCAAGTCGCCGCGATATATCATTATGAAAGAAAATCTTTAACGTCTTTAAACGGTATCATAACTTTAAAGAATGGGCACCGTTTAGTCCTCTAAACTTTTATAAAGGCTTTGCGCCGTTAAAGACTTAGATAAATGGTATTATTATTAGATTTAAGTACTCCGCAACCACATAACGTTGAAATAATATTTGTACATAATGTTTTTTTTAGATTTACGCGAACACCAAACCAAAACCAACCACCAACCAAACCAAAAATCAAAATAAATTCGCTAAAAATTCCGAAAAATTTAGTTTTATTTAAAATATTATTGTACAACTTAAAATTATAAAATTCCCAGTAGGAAGAACACAACTGGTAGTAATGTTTAATATACGTACATAGGTTGCTCGAGAATCATGAAATGTTTGTCTCGCAAACCTTCTAAAATTTCAAGTTTTATTTCTTACTAGCATTGCCTGCGGCTCCGCCCGCGTTCAGATGACCAAAAACTAAATTCTTAGGTTTTACATATTAGTATACTCTTACATTGCAGTTTTTGTATTTTTTCTCAGAAATGAGACATTTTCTCGCAGTCAAAATTATCCTATATGTTGACCTGGATAACCAGCTATCACCATACCAAATTTCATCAAAATCCCTCCAGTGGCTTTTCCGTGATGCGGTAACAGACAGACAGACAAAAATTCTAAAAACTATAGATTCGGCCTCTGTGTCGATAATAAATAATAATGTTTATTTCAATAAGATTTTCCAAAAAAAAAAATTTAATGTACAGATTCGGCTTAGTTACAGTTTTATTATAGGTATGTACCTATAGTTTTCATAGCCCGTGGCTTCGCTCTCATAATAGGCAAAAAGATGAAAAAAAGTTAGTATATGAACTAAGTCTAATGAAAATACATTTCGGTTTTCACACAAATCCGTCGTGTCATTGCAGCACGAAAATGTAACAAATAAACACACACTCATTCACTCAAACCTTTCCCTATAATTGTGATTATTTCTACTGAAATCTATGTATAATGTACATACATATAATAAAATTCTGAATCGAATCTGTACTATTAATTTATTATATAAATATTTTTGCGAACGCATTACGAGAAAACTACTGGACAAATGATGAAATTTGGTATGATGATACATGGAATTATATAAAATACGTCAATTTAAAATAAAAATCTTTTATAAATCGCAGAAAGAGAAATCACTAGCTCATAAATAAATCACAAAAGACACATAATTTAGTTAGGTTTGCAACTTTGATAAATGCTGCTTTGCTTTTCTAAGCGTGTAGATAAAAATAAAGCAAGGTGTAGTTTCAGAAAGATTAAAGTGTATATGTGACGCAGTCACAAAGGTCAGCATCTACTTCATGTTCTTTGCTGCCTGTGTAAAATATTAACGTCGGCATTGTTTGTATTTTTATTATATGTATATACACAAAGTTTTCACAAAGTTTTGTCCAAAAACCGTTAAACACAAAGACTTATTAAAATTTGTACTTATTATACATGTAGGAATAAAATAAATAACGATAATAATAAAATCGTAACCACTAGTCAGCTCTTTGCCGAAGATCTGAAATACATACAGCATTTTTTTTATGGGACTAAGGGGGCAAACGGGCAGGAGGCTCACCTGATGGAAAGTGATCAACGCCGCCCATGGACATCTGCAACACCGCAGGGCTTGCAGATGCGTTGCCGGCCTTTAAGGAAGGAATACGCTCTCTTCTTAAAGGTGGCCAGGTCGTAGCGGTTCGGAAAGACCGCCGGCGAAAGCTGGTTCCACAGAGTGGTTGTGCGGGGCAGAAAATGCCTTAAAAATCGCACTGTTGTGGAACGCTGGACATCGAGGTGGTGTGGATGGAATTTAATATTTTGGCGCAATGATGAAATTCAGCAGCCGGGATCAGTCCGAACAATTCCTCGGAACACTCCCTGTGATAAATGCGGTAGAAGATGCAGAGTGATCCATCATCTCTACGCAGAGCTAAAGGATCAAGCCGATCGGAGAGCTTGATCGTTGATAACTCGAGCCGCCCTACGTTGAATGCGGTCAAATGGAAGTAGCTGGTACTGGTACTGGAGGGCTCCCGCCCAAAGATGAAGCATATATGAACAAACATTTATATTTGACCAATAAATAAATGTCCGTCCTGTGTTGTGTGTGTGGTATTCAAACTCACGACCTCTGGTACAAAATCAGATACACTCGTACGACTGCGAGAGGTCATCGTGTCGTCCAATAAGAAAAGCTCTATTTTTGTTACATATAACTTTTGCAAAGCCTTCATAAGTAACTAGTTCACAGTTTATAGGAAATTTCCAAGTTTATGTGTAACAGAAACTATAAGACCGCTTAATTATTCCGAACAGTTTCTAGAAATTTCCATATATTATAACTAATTACCTTTTTGCATAAGTTATCACTATTAGTGGATAACTAGCATTACTATTCATACTTGAAAAACTTAAAACTCTGCAACGTATTATAAATTATATGCCTGTACATCAAGAGCTTTCTGTACGATAATTTTATACTATAACTAGCGACTCACCCTCGCTTCGCTCGGGTTTGTCCCTAGGGTATGTATACAACTTCCCTATTTGAATTGGATATTATTAAATTTTTCATTGGTTATAAATTTTTTTTCGTGGGATTCTATTTTTTTTCTAAATTAAAAGTAGCCTAAGATACTCCTTAATACATCAGCTATCTGCCAGTGAAAGTCCCCGTCAAAATCGGTCCAGCCATTTCAGAGATTAGCCGGAACAAATAGACAGATAGACAGACAGACAAAAATGTAAAAAATGTTCCTTTGGTATATGTACCGTGTATACATCCTTTAATATACATTTAGTAATAAGCTGTTATTTTGACATTACAAACAGACACTTCAATTTTATTTATCTGTATAGATAACATGATGACGTACAAGTGAGAACTAATAAGGGCCTCAGCGATGATAATATCGCTAATTAAAAGAAAACTCCCTATAATTATTATCGCTTTAAACCGACCCACAACAGCAAGCACTCCTCATAACACGATATCAATAGCATTAACAGTCCCACAACAGAGACTAATAGCTTCGCAGCGTTTATTCATCGGTCCATTTTACGTACATAAAAGCAAATATGGCATGCTATAGGTGTATTTTATCGAACTTGTGTTAGATATTTATCACGTGATGGATAGATGGACGTTCAGACGTTTATAGACCATAAATACTTATGTTAAATACCCTCATCCGTCCCTGATGTTGATAGAATATTGACATATGAATAGTTGTACTATAACTCAATTTTATATATCCCATTCATTAATATTCATTTTATTTATATCTTTTCCATTTTTTTATATAAGCTTTTTTTTATAAATAAATAATAAAATACTAATTAGGTACATAAAAAATGGGTTTAATTATTATAATTATTCAATATTCCATCTGTTATGATCCTTAACTCGTAACAGAAAAAAGCTGTATACAAAGACAAAGAGTTATTCGTAGAATACTATGTCGTGTTTTCGAAGAAGATAAAACAATATTTACATAATTAAATAATAAAACAGTATAATGTAAATTAAAAAGCAAAATACCTACTGAGTATAGTGTCAGACCTAGTAGATATACCGAGTAACATTGGTGTTTTATTAAGATGATAATTGTAAAAAAATAACTTTGTATATAGTCGATACTGCCATGGGCGGAGCATGTTGAGGTTTCTACGTAGATTTTTCAAGGAATTTCGTATTTACAGGACATTTGTTTCTCTATGGCTAAGTTAAAGCTAACTAAGTGATAAAAATGGAGAGTATCGTTACAATATAACCCCTAAACCTGCTTTGTTTAGTCTTGATGACTTGATTACCAAATATATATCAACGTTTTTTTTTACTTAAATACATTATGCATTCATTTAAACATATTTAAATCGTGTGGATTTTTGTTAATACTATAATATTTAAAAACCATACTAAAACTCGTAACGTAGTTTAAAAGAACTGAGAGGACAAAAAAACAGGCTCGGATAGCGACTACTTTATTTTATTCTATTCATATAAGACAAAGTTTGTAAGAGCGAATATTTGTTACTTTATAATGACTCAAATTTGAATAAAATTCAGAAAGCAGTTGAGCCGCGAGCAAATCTAGTACTATACATTAATTCAATCTATCTATCAAAGAGTTTTTACTTGCAAGAATATGATAATTGCAATGATGTATTTAACAGTTAGTATAGCAGATAGTTTATATTGTTGCCCATCGTAATATTAAGTTATTTAACGAGTTACTCTATCAAAAAATTCTTGGTGGCATCTCAAATTTGGTGATGTAATGGACATATTAACTATCTATATAGTGTAGATATCTCGAAAAGTACGCAAATTTTGTCCTGCGCCCTGATCCGCCTCTGCAAAGTGGGCGTAGTGAACAAAAAATCGGTCAGGAGGACGTTGTTGGAGGTCAAATTATACATGTACAATATAATCTAACTAGCCTAGTTACATGGAAGGAATATATTTTAACCAAATTCTATAGAATTTATTTCAAGATTTATTTAAGTTGGGTATATGTATGTTATAAGTATTGTTCAAAATCTCATATAATTTTCATTGAAATATTAAAAGAACTAGCTCTAAAGGCTCAGAAGATATACCAAGGAACACGAGTTACTGAGGTTTTAGGTGTATAGCAATTCCAAAACAACGATAGGGCTCGTGTTGGACTCTATGTTTGGTTCTTGAAGAAACTCCTAAACAAAAAACAGTATCTACGAATGTAGAGATTGAGTTAATATATATTATATATTTTCGATTTATAATATTAATTCACATCAAATTTATTTAAAATGCTTTGATAAATACATAAAATAATCCGAAAAGATAGTTTTATTTAAAATGTTAAATATTCGCGTAAATCTAAGAAAGTATTATACATAAATAACTTACTAAACCCACATTCGGTCCTTTAACCCATTTGGACCCAAATACAAACTAGCACAAAAATTTTGAAAACACTTTTATTTATTTATCAATTGGATGCTAAAGATAAATTTTACGAAAAAAAACTGAAAAAAATATTCTTCTTTCTATGAAAAAAAACACCGTCCTTAAATGGGGCCAATGGGCTCATGTGTAATAAATTTTCAAAACAACCCGTTTCAATGCACAATCTAACACATTTTTTACCTTGCCATCGTGCTTTCTTACGGCATATAACGCATCGTAGCTGGCTTGGTAAATTTCCAGGAAAGTTTCCAACACCATTTTGACTCATATTTGGTACTGATGAAGGAAGTGTACAACGTCGTCCATTCTTCATTTGTTCATTCGTTGGTCTTTCAGTGCCATCGGTCCTAAAATAATATCGGTCTATGGATCGAAGAGACTGGAGCTGGTCAATTTATCTTCCACGGCCAGAACGTGAAGACGCCAGGCATTCGTTACAGCCACATACAATATATACGTAATCAAAACCCGCCAACATTTTTCGCCTCGTATGGCAGTTCTATGCACAGCAACCAACTGATCTGCCTTATGAACTCCTAATATGCCTTTGTTATAATTTTGAAATACAAAGGGAATGTTTACATCTATCTTTCTCCTGTCGGTCAATATTTTGAGGTCACTAACATTTATTGAAAGTCGTGATTGTTATTTTGTACGGCATACAACTGTGTATTCAGAAGATTCATGTCCATGATCTCGATACCATTTTTTTTCAGATGCTAGGACTTTGGTCTTTTAGTTCGTTTATAAGAGCTTCCTTTAGGTTTCGCACACTACTCACTGCTTAGGGCTCGTCAACGTACGAATCGTCACATTTACGCCAAGTTGGATTCTGCCTTACTATTCTACGTATTTCTAAGGTTCGTCTTCGCTGCTGTCCCATTCAACGACAATTCTATTTCCAAATATCTCACTTCACGTATCTAACTATTCCTGGTCTCTCTATCTCGCGAAATTGCATTTTGTAAGACATCATCTTCACCCCCTTCTTCTTTACCTGTGATAATACTGGGGTCTAGGGGAATAGCCACTAGGTCAAAGCTGACGTCGGGATCCCCTTCCTCATTCAATGTATACTCAATGGCTTCTTCGAGCCCTTGAAAGTCAATTGAGCCGTCAAACGATCGTTTCGTCATTATTTATGCCGAAACTAAACTTGTGACAAATAAACGATAAATAACATCATATCAGCCCATTGGCCCTGTTTGGGAACACTACGCTAAAATAAAGCTATTATGGTAAATTTTTGATAAATACCTAATATAATCTTAACAATTAATAGGAAAAACTATAGCCGAGTGAACAATATCAAAATATGCGAGATTTTTTATTGTAAACATAATTATTTATGACTTACCTTTAGTCAATTATCTTTTTACACAATGTAGTACATAAAACCATCAATTACAGCCACTTTAAGAAATATTTTCGAATATTATGTTATTTATCATGAGGATACACTCAATGCCACAACACATTTACATCAAAACCAACAGTTAATAAAAAAGTGAAAAGATGAGGGTATCTAAAGAAATGGCCCCAATCAGGGCCAGCGGGCTTAAATGGGTTAATGCCTAAACTCAATGAAAAAAATATAATGGCTTTTTACATGAAACTATTCTCAGAATACGTAAGAAAGGAGTAAATTCGAAGTAATATATTTTCACTTTTGGCGATACTACCTGTATCTTTATGTTTGCATCGGCCTTTGCTTTAAAGCAAAGAATAATTAAGACAAAAATATTTTAGGCTTACCGCTACAGTCCTGTAAGTACACGCCAGTACTTATCTGATATGAGATTGGAGATCATGCACTTACCTGAAAATAAAAAAAAAATATACATAAAATTGAGATACTTGAAGAATTGACTGATAACTATAATATATATTATTATATTTTAAATAATCTGAAAATTTACTCGTGATCTACATCAAACTCAAGAAAAACATTTTGAGAATATAAATACGTAAATTCTTATATGATGAGTATGAGCTGTCCAAAGGCTTGTCAATCTTTACAGATGGAAAGCTTTAGAACAGCTCACGTAATGTTTACAATAAAAATTGTACTTGATTGACTTTAACATGGAGATGATATATTTAATATATATTTTTTTATTCCAATCAGAATTAGTGCTTGACTACGTTCCACCTGATGGTAAGTGGTAACGCAGTCGTTGATGGTAAGTCGCACTAATTCAGTAGCCACCTATTCACTCTTGCCTTGAAGACACCCATATTGTAATCGGACGGAAACACCGACGCAGGCAGGTTATTCCAATCCTTAGCCGCACGTATAATAAATGATCTTTATATCCCAATGCACTTTCCTTTGTACAGATATAGTGAATTTACATATTATTTTCCTTTCATTCTTTTCGTATTACGCCTTTTAAAGACAATGCGTGTTGAAACGATTTTGGCCTCCATCGTGATTTATTTCAACAGGAACGAGATTTACATGGTCTATATTAACAGAGTAAAATTTACGACCAATAATGCAACACCAATCGGACTGTTAAATAAAAATGCTAAAAAAAACTTCAAATACGGAATCGTTGTGTTATCATAGCACTTAAAATGTAATATCCAATTATTACATTCGTTTATTAATGTATTTAAATAATTTAAATTTACAACAATGAAACAACCCACCGGACCGTTACTCGCACTCACACCCTGTCAATATATGACAGTTGTGTCACATACATTTTAAATAATCCAAAAAAAATAATGTTGCCATCAATGCCATCGTATTTATATAAATCAAATTAATAAATAATTATTATTTAACACATTATTATTGCCTGTTTAATTCATTTATTTTAATTCATTATAATGAATAAAGATAATTTAAATTAAAATATGTAAAATTATGATGACTATACTAACAGTTGTTTATACATTAAAGTAAACTTTTCATATTTGGCAATTCGACGTTATGCCACATAAAAAACTGCTATAAAAGGGTGTTTCATTTCATATTAGAACAGATTTGGCCACCCTACCTGCGAGGTATTCCCGCGTTACTCATACTTTTCATTTTCACGTAAAAAAGATGGCGTGTTTTCACATTTAGGGAACTGGACTTGCATCAAATTACAGCTACATTTTTCAAGTGTTTTGAAAATTAACCGAATCAAAGGTGTATGAGAGAGTCCCGTCGGTTTTACAGTAGTTCTTTGTTTAAAAAAATCTCATTTTTTACATTTTTAACTGGAGTTTAATATATACATATATATGTATGTATAAGACATAAAGGTGCGCTTCGAAATATTTCGTATTTCGTCAAAGCATATTTCGTTGGTAGCGAAACATTATGCAAATTTTAATTCACTCTTTCAAACTACTTTAAGCGCTTTCGTACGTTTTTATTTTTAGAGTGCATCGGAATCGGATCATGTTTTTAAATTATAGAGTAAACAAAGGATGAATATTTGTTTTTTATGTTTTATACGTTGGTTTTTATTTTTTGTGAATAGGTAGGTGGAGGCTACTTTCGCAGTTTTTATTGCAAGTGCTCTATTAAAGTGCACAATAACAGCTATTATTAGTGATGATATTCGTAATTTAACATTATATGAGGGGACGTAGCTTTAAAAAAATATCATTTCAACTTTCTAACTATTTTGTTTGCACACGCAATGCTTCATAGACTAAAAATATGTATAATCTCATAGTATTTAAAGCGGAAATATAGCGCTGTGGTCGTTCAATCCGGGTACGGACAGCAAATATCGTAACGACTGTGCGCTATGCAAACAATACATTTTAGTGCTGACGTTTATGCCTGGCAGGGCAATTTGGGCGCTGGAGTAAAATGACGCTAGTGAGTTCGTGGTTTATGACCACTTCAGATTTTTAATTATGATTGAATTATAACGGCACCTGCTTTAAGGTTGAATGTTAGAAAATATAAAGTATTTTTCGAATAGTGTTCAACAACAACTACAACTATACTACCTGCTGCCTGCGTCTAATATTTACTGCGAGAGATAAGATCGGACAAGTTCCCATTAGTTTAATACGTTTTTGTATTATCATTATATACAAAAATAGTGGCAGTGGTAGCCCAGTGGTAACACGCTCGATAAGGAAACCGAGTGAAGCGGGTTTAAATCCCGGGTCTCCCACCTCTGATATTTTCATATGCGAATCATTTCCAACGTGATTACCACTAATCTTACAGTGAAGCAAAACATTGTGAGGAAACCTGCATGTCTGAGAGAATCTAGCAAGTTTTGGAAAGACATGTGAAGTCCGCCAACACGCACTTGGCAGTGGTGGAGTATGGCCTGACTCCCTCGTATTGAAGGGAACGGGCCTCGGCCCAGCAGTGGGACGTTAAAAAAAAGGGCTGAACCCACCCACAAATAGATTATGAACGTAAGCCAAGTTATTTGAGTAAGATTTATTAAATATTACACAGCAGTTTCAAGCAGAGATTAACCATTTTTATCGAGTAGTCTAACGGATTGATAGCTTTTCTATTCGCTTACAAAGATCTTTATACACTACATGTCTTTATATTCATTGAATGTATCCCAGGAATAATGTATTACCCCTAGAGACAGTTCTGTTTTATATTAATGTATTCGAAATGCAGAAACGGAGTATCGTGATGCACATTACGTGATAAGATCGTAGCAAGAGCTGTAGGAATACGTAAAATTGGGTTATACTTGCATTAGTATACTAGCCTTTGTTTAGAAATTTACGAAACAAGCAAATACTATATAGTATTTCATAAAGGCTTTAGTCATGTAAACGTTTAGTTTGAAATAAATAATTGTTTTTTGTGTATTTTTAATCGTTACATGATATAGTTAAATTAAATCATATATAAAAAAAATTAACTCTTTTAAATACAAAATATTGAAAGTATCTATACAATTTTAAACAAAACACCATGCTTTTTATTGAAATTCCTATAATTTCTGACATTAATATCGATTTTAAATAAAGCAAACGTAAATGCCATAAAGATTCAAGGAATTAATTGTAACGTAGTGTAATCGTTATATGATCTTACACATATAACATCAATTTACATACCCCAAAATCCACCCTATAATATACGTCACCACCGCCGCGCCGCGCCGCCCGGTTAGGTCAAACCCTTCAAACTTTAATTCCCCATAATACTTGACAGTAGTTGAAAATACCCTTGATGATTCATGTAGAGATTAGTAAGCATACATTTTAATGCTCTATATTAAATCGTAGGGGTTTATTCAAGCATTTTAATGGAAAACGTATTCAACTTAGAACACGGGTTGCGTTCTAAAATTTACATTTATTATTAAAATACGAAGTCACTACTGTTGTATTATAAAGTAACTAGCATTGCCCGCGGCTCCGTTCAGCTGACCAAAAACCAAATTCATAGGTTTTACATTTTAGTATACTCTTATATTGCAGTTTTTGATTTTTTTCTCAGAAATGAAACATTTTCCCGCGGTAAAAAGTATCCTATAGTTGACCCGGATAACCAGCTACCATCATACCAAATTTCATCAAAATCATTCTAGTGGTTTTCCCGTGATGCGGTAACAGACAAACAGACAGACAGACAAAATTTTTAAAAACTATAGATTCGGCCTCTGTGTCGATAATAATGTCTATTTCCATAAGATTTTCAAAAAAATATTTAATGTACAGATTCAGCTTAGTTACAATTTTATTATATGTATAGATCATTTGTGTACAGTACGCGGCAAACGAATAGTTACAATTTTTTCTCCAGATTACAACTAATCTACATATTGTTTTCATGTAATACAAAATGAGTTTTAAGTAAAGACTAAACAGATTTAATTACTCTGTGTAAAAATTTGGAAATACATAAATTTAAACAGTTTTTTTTCCAAACGCAATTTAAAATTAAGTTACGGTGAGATAATATTTTCACCAGAGATGGAAGTGCCGAAGTCGAGACAAGAGCACTAGGGGCTAGAGCCAACTTAGTATTTGCATAATCAAAGCACTCGATGGCTACGCCGTGTAGGCGAGTTTTACGAGTATGTCCACAGTGTAGCGGCTTGAAGGTTTACTCACGAGTGTGAGTAGAATAAAATGCGACACTAATTTAAACTTCTACAAACAAATTGAGGGTGTTGTTTGGTTAACATTTCGCTCGCAACTACAGTAGTATTACAAAGTATTTTGGTATTTTAGTAACGTGGTTGGCAAGCTCTGCTACTGTAATAATTATTTGGCTTGAAGACAGTATGTCTACGCTCTGGTTGTGTTTTAAGTTTGAATTGACTCAAACTAAACAATTCTATACTGGTACTAGCGACTCACCCTCGCTCCGCTCGGGTTCGTCCCTGGGGTGGGGTCTGGGAGGACCACCCTTATCCTTATCACTTAGGGGTATGGAAAATAGATAGTAGCCGATTCTCAGACCTACTGAATACGCATATAAAATTTGGTAAAAATCGGTAAAGCCATTTCGGAGGAGCACGGTGACAAACATTGTGACATGGAAATTTTATATATAAGATAAAGCATAAACACCCTGAATACAGGGTGCATAATTTTATAAAGCTCATATAATTGCTAAGTTAGGCTTAAAATAATATTTTTAACTGAGCTGGGTGGCAATTTCAAAGATTAGCACGTGCAAACGACCAAACAAAGAATATAACTTTATATGTATAGGTATACCATGATTTTTTTATAAGAACATCTGTTGACCTCCACAATTTTTTTAGAAGAAATGTATTTTTAACCAGTAGTAGCTTTTCAACGGGACTGACGATATCATGTTAAATTGACTGTTCAAAAGCGTGAAAGTCTAACAAGCAATGTATATATTTAAGTTGTATGTAATATACAATATATTAGATTATAATCACATACATAATATTTATTTATTATGTTCGAAAAACACTCTAGGCACCATTTCTAGACAAATTAATATCAATACAATTTACTAATTTGAAGGATGGGGCGTAAATAACGTTATAACTAGTATTTTTGTAACCAACTAATACCTCTAAACTTTATCTTGCATGTATTCTAACATTCCATACATACATAGTAGAACGAAATGTGCCATTCTTGCAAAAATGTTTACCAACAACTTGAGGCACGACGATATTTGAATAAAAGTGAAGAATGAATAGAATTTTGTAAGATATTCATATACAATATGTATTTTAGATATTTGACTACTCTGAATTCTTGAGTAGAAAAGCTTTCTGTTTACAAAACCTACGATTTCAACATGAAAATCCTTAAAACGCAGTTTACGTCACTACATTGCATACATAAAGTTTTCACCTGCGCCTCGGTTACAACGTTCTGAAGATAAAATACAGGCTTATAATTAAAGTCCCCTTTTTATCCTGTAGGTCATGGAACCTTTAATTTTTGTGGGGTAGTTATTATTATTTTTGATACTTATAAAAATTACACTTTTAGGGGGTGAAATATTTTCTCAAGTATGAGTGCACCCACCCTTGAAGTAGTACTTCAAGGGTGGGTGGGTAAAAATTCATTAAGAATCAAAAAATCGAAAAATTAAAAATAAAATCAAAAAATTAAAAATAAGTACCTATATTATAAATCATTTAGACAGACAATCAAACTTATATACAATTACATATATACAGTATTATTTACTTATGCAACCCAAAAATATTTATCAATATATTCATCAAAGTATGTAAGTAATGAAGATACACGACCGCTTCAGACAGCAAAATTGTTGCTAGCCGTAGCAAACAGCTACGACGTAGGACACGCCAAGTGAAAACTCCAGCGCAAATAAATAATTTAGACGTTTTATTGTGGAGGGAGTCGGAAATAATTAACAGGTATATTTGAAGTATGTATATGGAGTACATTGATGTACGTTATACTGATATTAAGACAAACGTATGTGTTTATTGTGTATATATTTATTAATTAAATATATTTTATAAGCTTTCACATAAAATCAACCAAAAAAAAATTTTTTACTATCTCTTCTTTTTCAATTATATAAATAGGGATGGAGTAAATTTTTTTAATTAAAAAAATACAGAATTAAAGAAACGTAGTAAATGTTCTCTATATATTATGTATATGTACTTGAAAGAATTAATAAAATAAAAAAAGTAGTAGAAACTATTTTTGAAATATATTTCTTTTTTTTTATATTAAAATAAATTTCACAAGTATTAAAAATTTTGTGTCTTGAATAGTCATAAACGACATGAAATAGAGTTTATTTCTATTCCATTTATTGAGTGTCATATCTATTTCTATTAGTGGAGTAGATAGTTATAATATACCACTTCAGTTTCCCAGAACATAAAAATCCCCTCTCATATCACTTCAAAAGCGCATTAGCGTTTAGTGGATAGATAAATAGAAATGCACAGAAGAACAAAACCGCTAAAAGTATCTAGTGTATCGATATAATTTATGAGCTTAAGCAAAATTAGAGAATCATTTTTTCTATTTGCTTCAGTAATTTAAAATATCGATAAGAAAATTACCATGACGTGACTAAATCATCAATTATTATGGTAGTATAAATTTCACAAGGGTAGGATTTGAATATTTTTTCCCTTCATTAAAATGTACTTAATTTCAATTTTCATGCTTTTATCTTCAAACTCTTTTGAGGTATTCGTAATACCAATTATAAAATACATCTAATTTTTCAATGAAACATAAATTTTATGAAAAAAAATGAGTCATAACAAATATTTTCTTCGAGCAGAGAGATTGTTTTCCGTTTCCCACCGAAAGCCAATCAAATCAAAACCCACAACGTCTCGGTTATAAAGTTAAATTGTATCGATACTGTTAATGTTTATTTGTTGTTCGTATCTTTATAAAGTACCCGAGACTTACCGATGTAATTAGGTTACATGATGTTACGATACTTGCTGAATAGCTTCCAATTTTATTTGGAGCGAATCCAGTCTGACCTTAATAATGGTTCTGTGTAATAAATTTTTGCAAATAGGTCATCCTGTTAATTTATACGTCAGTGTGTATTCTATTTTACTATAATTAGAGATTTATTTGTACTTTAATTTATAACAATCGATGAATTTTGTATATTATATTAATTCTATTTGTATATTATACATACATGTTACATGTTTACTAAATCGAAATATAAATAATATCAAGACCTTATCAATTTTATAATTAATTATGAATTAATTATTATAAATGGTTAAAAACTCACATTTAAAGAATGTAAGCCAAAAATTTAATTAACAAAACAGTATAGCCGAACCAATTCTTTCATTGAGAAAAAAAATCTCGATAGAACGAACCCCTTTGTAATGAAAATAACAACTTGAAAAGTAATTTTTATTTCCGCGCATAAATGTAGATTCTATTGACTAGAAATATCTCCGGGAAATTCGATCCTAAGTTCGAGCAATAAAGTTGATTTTTATTTGATTGTGATATTTGGCGATAAATATCAGTCAATTTTATGATTTATCGACTGGAACTTAGAGTTCGTTTCGTAATGACACTAATGAAATTTAAACTGGTGCTAAAATCTGGTAAATATGATGGACAGTAAGTGCTGAGATAGAGATCTCTTACAACACTCCTCGATCGATTGATCTTAAATAACCGATAGAATATGGTTACAAACTATAGCATTTAAAACAATTCTAGTATCTATACTACACTAATATTATAAAGAGGCAGAATTTGTTTGTTTGAACGCGCTAATCTCAAGAACTACTAATCCGATTTGAATATTTTTTTTGCATTAGATAGCCCGTTTATTGAGGAAAGCTATAGGCTATATATCATATAATATATAGTGTATCTATTCCATACTAACCGTTTAAACGTACCCGAACGAAGCGAGGGTGAGTCGTTAGTGTCATTATATTTCAGAACATTTTCTGTTTGGATTGTTTTACAATATATGCATACATTGATTATATGGGAATTATAGACATAGCATAAAACCTTTTAAAGTTATCATCCAAACACGATAATTTAAAAACAAAAAATCCTTTTTTTACTTGAAAAATTTAACGTTTTAAATTGAGTATTCGCGTAACGGACTATAGTTGTTGAAGAAATTGTGATAATCAATTTTTCACGTTTTAAAGAACCAAATAAACAGTTCAAGCTTTTCCTGTTATTATAATTATAATAAAGTTAACTTTAAGCACTTGGAGCTTTTACATTAACTAAATGAGGACAAATAAAAAAAAAAGACTAATAAATCAGATTTATTACATGAGGTTGTGATGATTTATTATTCAACACCTAAGGAGAATGTAGGCGGTGATAATTCTCATTTGGTGTTGTCAGCTTGGACAATGTACGCAGAAATGGGTTGGCTCCCAAGTCGCTAATACGTCGTGTTGTCGGTAACTAGTATTTGTACTGCTGTCAACCTTAATTCTGTTTAGGAGTAGGATAATGAAGTGGTTCACAAAATGTTAATATTTATATAGCACTAGCAGAACCCGCAGCTTCGTCCACGTTCAATCTACCAAAAAAAAACACTTTTGCTTTATGTTATATGGCGACTCACCCTCGCTTCGCTCGGGTGCGTCCATCTATACATATAATAAAATTGTAAATAAGCCAATCCGTACATTAAATATTTTTTGGAAAATCCTATTGAAATAAACATTATTATCGATACAGAGGCCGAATGTATTGTTTTTAGAATTTTTGTCTGTTTGTCTGTTACCGCATCAGAGAAAAACCACAGGAGGGATTTTGATGAAATTTAGTATGGTGATAGCTGGTTATCCAGGTCAATATATAGGATACTTTTCACCGCGGGAAAATGTCTCATTTCTGAGAAAAAGTACAAAAACTGCAATGTAAGTGTATACTAATATGTAAAAGTTTAAAACCTAAGAATTTGGTTTTTGGTCAACTGAACGCGGGCGGAGCCGTGGGCAATGCTAGTGTATTATAATACTTGCGAACATAAAAATATTGCTTTGTTTAATGTCCCGCTGAAGTCCGCACGATTCAATTTTCAAAGAGTTCTGGTGTGCTGCATTCATGTATATTTATTTAGGAGCGTCAATAATATTATTTATTATTGTTTATACAAAGCTGCAGTCAATTTCTATCACATGTCCCGGTAGTGCCCAGTGGCAAATAGTTAAAAAAAAAGATATTACTTTTAAAGTTGAATATTATATGCGCAGGCCTTTAAGATAACTATGTATGTATGTATACGCAAGATTCTTATACTAATATAGAAGATTTTCAGAAGGAAGATCGTCTAACAACAATCCGTGTAGCGCGAGGAAGAAATCCTCTTTAGATAAACAATTTTGGTTTTCTAAGAATTTAATATATATAAATGATATAGTAACAGATGGTAAAGGGAGCGATAATAAAAACTTACATTTATATTCATAAGTACAAATTATTTTATTTTTTTAAAAGCAAGGGTAAAATTTTTAAATAAAAATTTGTTTTATTTGTAACATGATATGCCTCCGCGTTACCAAAGTTATGAGGCAATAAATGCTTATGTTAATTAAACACATAAAGATCGTCCACGTTCAATGTATAGTATCACGCGACCCATGGGGTATTTTAATTCATTGCCAACTATGTCGGTTATTTTCAAATTAAAGTTATATAGAAACTGGGCTTTATTCCAATCGTATATACACAGACTATGAATGCGTGCTCTGATATGAATAGCTGTTTCCGTTGTGAAATTGGATATCGAATTTATAGTGACAATTAATAACGTTATGAAGAAGAAAATATTATTTAACACTAATATTATTCGAGCAAATAGTTTAATACGTTTTTCACCATTGTTTGGCATCCCATATTTTGGTATTACCATAATTTCAACTCCGTATGTGACCTGCATTCTATTGAAATATCGAGTTTCTTTTGCAAAGAAAAGCTTTACATAAAACTCATTACTCTTTGAAAACTGATTCTTGAAGACAAACATAAAATCTAAGTTTGTGAGGATGTGTGGGATATTTGTTACTCTTTCACGCAAAAACTACTGAACGGATTTTGGTGAAACTTTACAGTAATATAGCTTGTACATCAAAGTGACACATAGGCGAGATTTTTGAAGGTATAGTATCTTCTTAAGGACGGATTTTGGCGAGATTATTGAATATCGTATTGTCAATTAAGCCTAAATCAAATAATATGAACGTCTCTTGTATAATATATGTGATGATATTTGAGATACTAACGTGCGTGGCAAGGTCCCCGTAGTCGATATATGTAATGTGTATTTCCAATTACGTCTTTTATTAGACCTGTAGTCTACTGCATTTTGATTTACTGAGAAATTAATTTCGCAAAGCTTACTTCATTGTCGATGTTCAAATCTCTTATATTTGCTAATCCTACTAATTGAGACAGTTTGTGAGGATGTATGAATATATAGGTGTATGGATGTTTGTTACTCTTTCACGCATAAACTGCTGAATGTATTTTAATGAAACTTTATAATAATATAGTTCATATGTCGGAATAACACATAGGCTACTTTTTATCTCGGGAAAAATGAACGGTTTCTTGTTTTGAGCCGCTAGTAGTAGTTCATCATCATCAGTTGGTAGTGACCCTACTTGATGTGCCAGCGGTCGCGGGTTCAAGTCCCGCTGGGGGGATTCATTTGTGTGATGAGCACGAATGTTTGTACTCCAGTCATGGGTGTTTATATTTATAATATGGTATGTATTTAAAGTTATATACGTGTAGTGTATCAACTATCTGGTATACATAACACAAGCCTCGTAGCTTACCATGGAACTAGATGGTGCTGTGTTTTAATGTCCCAACATTTATTATAATTATTATAGTATAACTAAATATATGGGTAGGAAAGCAAAAATCTTTTAAGTAATTCTTAGGCGTTAGAAACCATCCATTTATTTTTCAGATTTAGTTACATCTATTAACTTTAAGTAATGCATAATAACAACTGTTTTAGTGCATGTTGTGCTCTTCAATAATTGGGGGTACATTTTAAACACTGTCCAAAGAGTTTGTACTTTTTGTATATTTATATGTACATGTACTTCTGTTGGAGATCCTTAATAAATAAATAAATTAAACAATAAATATTTTTTTGTTTCATACATAAAACTATGTATACACAAACGAAATCACACGGTCACTTGCTAATTGATTAGAAATGAATCTTAAAAATCTACTAAATCTAGGATTTCAAATTTACTTAAATGATAATTTATATTATGTAAGTTATATTAGTTACAAAAAAAACTTACATTTTGAAGGAAAAAAGGAGATTGACCTTTGCAATAACTTTTTTATAGAACTGAATATGTCTACACAACTGAGTATGAATCAATATTCATACTAAATATTCAAACGGAGCTTTTACTAGCGCTGCGAGGGTTCATTTAATTTTCACCAACGTAAGATGAGATTAAGCCCACGGGTGCGAGTGGAAGCTAGTGGACCATAAGATAAAATCATCGTCCAGCGCGGTATGTCTGAATGTCTCCCGTTTTACCTCAATAGCCTTTTAGCGATAGTAAGTATATGGCATTGCTTGAAGACTATGTTTGTAAAAATTTATTAAAGTCTGGGAAAAAAACAGTATTTTAAACACAGAAAATATATAAAAAATGGTACATACACCAATAAGGTTTCCACTAATATACGTATCATGTTAATGAGCAGTCAAAAAAGAGGAAGAAAGGACCAAAAGACTTACAAGACCTAATAATATATATGTACATTTATCTTGTTCGAAAACAATATCAAAAATTTTCATTTGTTAGAATTATTTTGTCTATGGCAGCTTAAAAATTTTATTTTTATTATAAATGCAAAGTATGTTTGTGTGTATCTGTATGTTCTAGTTCCATGGTAAGCTTCGACGCTTGTGTTATGGATACCAGACAGTTGATACACTATATATATATATATGTAGTATATATATATATAACTTTAAATACATACATATGATAAACATTGTCCGTGGCTGCGCCCGCGTTCAGGTGACCAAAAACCAAATTCTTAGGTTTTACATATTAGTATACTCTTACATTGCAGTTTTTGTATTTTTTCTCAGAAACGAGATATTTTCCCGCGGTAAAAAGTATGGCGGATTTACATTTTATGTGATATATAACCACTTTTTTTTCTTTATCTGAACGAACGAACTTTTAGCTTATTTAGCTATGGCCATGCCAAATTTCATAAAAATCCCTCCAGTGGTTTTTCTGTGATGCGGTAACAGACAGACAGACAAAAATTCTTAAAACTATAGAATCGAGCCGCGGGCAATGCTGAGTATATTTATAAGAATATATTCTTAACTTAAAAATGCTACATTTATAAAGTGAATACAACTGAATAAAGTGAACTAGGTCGCTTGATCGTTGTTAACTCACTCGGCATCGGCGGTTCAACAGAAAACAATTGGAAACCGTTCTTGCGTTCATTCATTCAACCATTGATATCTGTACTGAATATCCCTAGCAAAGGCGTGTTTTACTTGTTATTTCAAGTGAATAACACTTTTTACGTGATATGGCCTCATAGTATATTTTAATTTGGGCATTGAAAGTTCATTTAAAATAAGCTAAAAGTTCGTTCGTTCAGATAAAGAAAAAAAAGTGGTTATATATCACATAAAATGTAAATTTAAAAGTATCAGTTACTATATAAAATTTTGTTTCAAATGTGTTTTCGCAAATGAGGTATCCTCATGCATTATATTCAAAATATTACTCCTAATCTTAGTTATAAAAATCCCACATTAATAGCAAAAACCACTAAGTAAATAGGTTCTGTACAACATTTTCGTCTAATTTTTATATAGATTATGCAAAAGCCTTTGATTTAGATTAATTCAAGAAATAGTACCATTATTCTAAATATATAGATAGAAAACCATGTTTTTTATAATTGTATTATTTGTTATTTTTACATCATTTAAGGAATTTAAATTTGTCCTAACTTTTTTATACTTATATATACCCTATCTATACCTTAATTTAACTTACCAGTGTACCTGTATAAACTTTTGTGAATCTAAAGCAAACAAGTTGGTAGTTTTCATTTACTATACATACCTAATCAAATATTTTCGAAGTCGGTGTGCTTTGCTTCGTATGGGCTGGCACAGATTTCGAAAATAGTTGATTAGGTATGTATTTAATAGGTAGGCTTTAATTACTTGTCCAAAGCACACCGACTTCGAAAATATTTGATTAGGTATGTATAGTAAATGAAAACTACCAATCAGTTATTTTTTACTTTTTAGTGCTTTTGTTTGAAGTCGGTTTTTATTTTTTTGTTAAAAAGTTTTTATTATATGTGTATTGTAATAGATATGGCCTAAACTTGATATGTTTAATCATCAAATCACCAAAGTGTGCCAAAATAGTTATTTGCTAAAAAAATATAAGACTAAATCGAAATAAACAGAACTCGCTAGTCATTATTCAATAGCTCGAAAAGCTTAAAAAATATTTAAACAAATTTAAAATGTATGTTCGTGGCATTTACAGTACATCTATACATATAATAGAATTGTAACTAAGCAGAATCTGTACATTAGATATTTTTTGGAAAATCTTATTGAAATAGACATTATTATCGATACAGAGGCTGAATCTATGGTTTTTAGAATTTTTGTCTGTCTGTCTGTTACCGCATCACAGAAAAACCACAGGAGGGATTTTAATGAAATTTGGTATGGAGGTAGCTGGTTATCCGAGTCAACACATAGGATACTTTTTACCGCGGGAAAATATATCATTTTTGAGAAAAAATACAAAAGCTGCAATGTAAGAGTATACTAATATGTGAAATCTAAGAATTTGGTTTTTGGTCATCTGAACGCGGGCGGAGCCGCTGGCAATGCTAGTTATATATAAAAGCTTTAAGCTTAAAAATCGAATATGTAACTACATACATACACATACAAAAGCCAAAGGTCACTAATTGGACCTACGGAGTTGTTAGTTTGGCAGGTAAGTAGTTTATAGGCAGGAGATGTCAACTAAGAGTACGGATTTTGCGACAGGGCCGAATTAAGGGATCAGGCTAACGTATATCTATATGACAGTCGTTTGCTTTAGCTACTAGAAACATAAAGATGACATATTGTAATTAAACACAAATAAGCTAAACGGGCAGAGTTGGGTTAATAGACAAGACATATGGTGCATCCATACGATGCAGACTAGGTACAAACCTTTGTCGTACAGACATCTGTACAGACTGAAAAAGTTCACGTAAATATGTCGACGAAATGTTGGTGCGGACTTTAAGTAAACGAAACTTCTTACGTGCGTACAGAGAGAAGTACACAAACTTTTTTTTTTAGGAAATTTTTGCCTCGGGTTATCTATTCATTCGTTAATTATTTTTTTATTAATAATTATTTATTGACTCCAAATAATATGTAGACAAAAATGCATACTTTCAATTTTCATTCATAGCTCCGACTTTTCCAATACACCGACATTTGTATGCTATGTTGCACAGACAAAAATCTATAGAAATCTACGTAAGTCTATACTAAGTCTACATCGTGTGGACGGACCATTAGTGAGATAATTGATATATAGCTAGATTAACTGAAATAATATTTTTTTTAATATAAACAAAAATCATACTAATCCTACTAATAATTAATATTATAAACGCGAAAAGTTTTTAAGAATGTATATATGGATGTATGTTTGTTACTCTTTCACGCCAGAACGGCTGAACGATCTGGATGAAATATGGCACAGAGATAGATTATAGTCTGGAATAAACACATAGGCTACTTTTCATCGCGGAAAAATATACGGGTCCCCAGGGATAGGTTTGATTTTGTTTTTCTAGAGTATGTAATATAGTAAAAGAATCATATCAAAATCTTAATGAATTATTCCACTATCTGTGAAGGCACTAGGTAATTATTATGTTGACATTAAAAACCTTATTTCATAGTTTTCTTCAAACAGAAATTGTTGAGTTTACAGAGCCTACAGTACATTTTAAAAACTTTAAACGTGTTCGCACAAATAGGTTTACGTTTGCAAAGTAGGTCGATGTAAGGCCTTACGCCGCTTGGGGCTGCTTGGGCGTCTACAATGTTACCTGCTGTACAATGTGAGCAGTTTGAAGTAATTTTACTTTCCTTTTGTGCATTGAAAATATAATCTATTACTAAGACGGTTCTGGCCTTTTATTCGATATAAGCCTTTTGTTTAATATATAACTGGTTTTTGCAAAAATCTCATAGTAAAAGACGGTTTGGTGAATGCCTTCCAACGATTTAGTATGAGGAAAACTCAGTAAAAAGTGAAATGTATAGATATCGCACTTGGAACTGTAGTCGATCTCACTTCGTAAAAATATTAGTATCAGTAATGAACATTTACTAATTTCCATGAAAAAAATGACTACAAAATATATTTTTATTTGAAGGTGCCACAAAGGCAAACAAAACTTTACAGCTCAACTCAAAGCCTGAAAATTACAACATTATTTACATACAAATATACCACATCATTCATTCAATATTTCTAGATAATTCTTTAAGCTGCATGAAAATAATGTAAATTTTCACAAATGGAAAATGCACACAACGATTACGCTTGAATCTCGAGCGTTTATAAATATTTTGAGCGCTTTAGCAGGCAAGTAAGACAACCTCTGACGTCATTGTATTGTGTAGTGGAGATGAATGACGCAATGAGGCTTGGCATCGCTACTCCGACACAGTGATAAATAAAACTATTTAAATATAAACTTTTTAATCATCAAAAAGCTTTCACTATGACTAAAGCTTATGCTTGTAGAAATAACCCTTGCTATTGTACTTAACCCTTATTTTTATCCCTTTGAAAGGTTTAAAATGGAGATAGAATGAACGTTTTGAATTTTGATTTCCTATATAGATTTGTAAAAGTTTTTAAGTTCAACTTTTAGTTTTTTATTCAACTCAATACCAATGAAAGTGTCATCTCTTTTAGAACAATTTAACTAGCATATGGAGCTCTACAAATATTATTTCATAAAATTACCAATTACAAAAATATATCTTAATTTTCCATGCTTTTAAGTCAATTTGGAATTTTTAAAAGCTTTTATTAAAATCTTTTGAATTTTTAAAAGCTTTTATTAAAATCCAGCCTAGTTTCTTTATGATACAAGAAAGCGTAGAGGCACAAATTTGACGTCATAACAGATGTACAAATAATACTTTCTTAGATTTTTGGATAAGTCTGCCGTCTCCTGATTGCTGTAAAGCATTCGAAACATCGGGAAACAAAAATCAAAACAAATCCGCGAAAACGTCCGAAAAGATTTTATTTAAAAGACAGACGTAGATTCACGACAAGTAATAATAGAGAAGTTAGCAATTGATTAACATATACATACAAATATTTTACTAGCTCCGTTGAGTCCAGTCATTGTGTCTATGCAATGAAGTGGAATGACATAACGAGGTCTCATATCGTCTGTCCGATGTGATTGTTCTCGTTCGCTTTCATCGCTATTTGATATCAAATATATGGTTGATAAATTTTGATAGTTTGTGAATAAACACCTAATATATTTATTATAATACTGGCAATTCATATTGTTTTCTTTTTTTAATTTATTCGTCCCTTGCTTGCTTCCCAATACAAACTTTCATCCCCATTTTCACCCCCTTAAGGGATTATTTCCGGGATAAAAAGTCATCTAAATCGGTTCAGTAGATCCAGAGATCACCCCCCACAAACTCACAATCTCACAAACTCACAAACTTTATAATATTAGTATAGATTCTCATTTTACTTTTGTTAGCATCCTAAATCGTATCATCGTAAACAAAATAAACGTTAATATTTTTAATCGTATTAACTATCAATATTAAAAATATAATAAAAACAATAAAATATTAAAATATCAATGAATATTTATTAATTCTAAAAAATCTATAGTATAAGTTTATGTAAATATTACTATATTTGTAATGATTACTACTCGCTTTAACAGAATGAGTTAAACTTTATATTATATTATTAATTTTCAAAGTGAAAAAAAATTAGCTTCACGATATCATTAAATCAAAATTCTCACTAATATTATAATCCTGAACTTTATTTTAAATCAGTTAATCCCCTAAATTGCCAGATTAGGATAATTGTTTTTGCGATGTCTGGGTTATTTATTACCTAGCAACAAGCTAACACCCTTAGGAGGACAGCAATTACCGAATTATAAATAAACTACGCGAGCGAAGCAGTGGAGAATAACTAGTTTACATAATACTTTCTTAGATTGACGCGAATATTTGACATTTTAAATCAAACAATCTTTTCGGTTTTTTCGTGGACTTGTTTTGTTTCTCACTTGATCATGATTGCTGTAAAGCATACGAAAACGTCGGGAATCCAAAATCTAAATAAATCCGCGTAGAAATCCGAAAAGATAGTTTTATTAAAAACTTACAATAACTAGTTTTTCAATATTGATTTTGGTGCTTCTGTGGATGTTTGATTCTATAGCATAAGCTGATGTAAAGTTTTTTTCAAACGAATAGTAGTAGTTACGTGTTAATTTTATGAGATTATTTCTATCTAAAAACAAAATTAGTTTCATACAAAATCAGATTCATTGAAACAAAAATGAGTTTAAATAGTCTAAACGAATGCATGTAACATTTTATTAAACCTAATTGCCTTATATCGAATGTTGAGAGACCGCATCAATATGAGTTATATACATGTGACGTGTAGCGGACTTGTTTCTATCCCTGCACTACGCGGGTCATTTGGCGCTATTGACCTAAATTAAAACGAGGTGTCTTTCTTTCCACAAGGTAAGATATTTTATAAAATGATTTCAAAATATGACAATTTCACATTCCATAACGATTTTAAGTTTTGCTGCTCACATTTAAAGATATTTGAAGAATAATTTATCTTTGATAATCAAACCTAGATAAAGAATATCATCTTAAAAGAGACAGTAAAAAATTGTAAGTACAATACTGCAGCTGATCATCGTAGTGACACTACACGAGTAGCTTTCTCAAATCCTAGTTAGTCTTTTTATAGAATTTCAATGAGCATGTGTTCGTGATTCTTCTCTTCTTAAAGGGCTTGACCCATTTTGATGGGTTTTTGCGTACTATGTTCTTAGAAACTATAGATGGACTCAGTAGGTATAGGATGTTGTTGATAGTAAGAAACCCAGAATTGTTGTTGGACAAAACGACTATAACAGGACATTTGACACGTCTGTCTACTGAGTTCGCTACCCTATAAAGCAATTAGTTAAGGATATAATGAATATTACTTAAGTTGAAAATGCTACTTAAGATAAACATGCCAATGATGTCACGCCGTTTCTTTTAAAAATGGAGATAATTTATTATTGATAATAATATTTTATCTCGATCTTTATTCCCTCCATGATCACGGACACGCCGGCGTTACAGTTAACAATAGATTTCTTAGAAATTTAATTAATTTCTTAGAAATTTACCTGGAGGTGTAAATAATTTAATTCTTAATGTACCTATAAGACACTTGGCTATTCTCTCTACTGTATTTTAAATTCAAGAGTATTATATACTAGCTTTACAAAGTCGGCGATCAATTGTGAAGTATCGTATTAATAAAAGTTTAATCCTACTTCGTTAATGTGTTTTGTGGCCCGTGGCCTACTTTCTGCGGGCATTCATCGTGGCACTTTCATTTACCGCCTAATGTAGCGTAGATGCCCCCGTCTGCGTCCAACTAACGACCGGGTAACGTCACGTGTGACAGCAAACTTTGACAATGAGCGGAATTTAGTCTAATTCTAAATAGAAACAAATTAATATTATGCATGTATAACTGCATCATATCTCTAATTAATATCTTGAAATATGGCAAGAGCGAATCGCTTTTATGTAAAAAAATACTAAATTTATTATATAATATTACTAAATATATAGCAAAAAACTACAAAAATAATAAATATAAACCATAGTATTTACAAAACCATACCTGTAGCATACGCCGGTTCGAGATCGTCTTCATCATCTGTGTGATGTCTACTTGAGGCATGCGAATGTGAGTGGTGAGGCACACCGACATGCACAGGTTGTATAGGTTGTTCGTAGTGTTTGTGGTGATCCACGTACACTCTGTGGTGGTGCGGGCATGGGGTCGGCGGCAAGTAGTCTGCTAGTGTCCCACCACGTGTCAAAGTAGACCCCGCACTTAGCGTCCCGCCACCAGAACACGAGGCTAGAGCACTTCTCACAGATCCTAGGTCTAGGGACGGTCTCCGTGACAGTTCTCCATAGCTCTCGCCGAAGAGAGCACTAGCCGGCACCGCGTGTCGCACTTCGTGATGATGAGAGTGACCGCCGTTCGACGACGAATGAGGAGATGCAGAGTGATCGCGGCTATCTCTAGAAGTGGATGCTGTATGAATAATACTTTCGTCGTGTGTTTCCATCACCTCCCTCGCGGTTGGTGGGTTCGGATGAGAGTGCACTACTGATGTACCCGCGCGTCGCGGACTCCGACCGCGGTCCGGCAACACCGATGATGCAGACCAGTATCCCCACGCCATATTTATTTGTTATATTCTATTCACTGTTTAGTTAGCACTGACCACTAGCCATATATAGGAAGACTTAGTTGACTGCGGGTAAACCGAGCATTAGAAGCCGGGAGAGGACAACTGTGTAAGCGAACCTAATCTCCTTTGACGTCGCACCGAGTCGGACGAGGCTTTGTGACCATACAGCGTTTAGGTTGAAAAATGTTAAAACTTTGTATATTTACAAGAATAAATAAATACTTTTTTGTTACACGATAACACCTCTAACTTCTTCTTTAAATGAAATTATACAAATAAATTTATAATTCGACATTAATGGGATAATTTAATATTCGTTTTATAGGAAAATGGAATCGATAGTAAAATAGA
Organism: Brenthis daphne; assembly: GCA_947093115.1. Lineage (NCBI taxonomy): Eukaryota > Metazoa > Arthropoda > Insecta > Lepidoptera > Nymphalidae > Brenthis > Brenthis daphne. Next base: position 3,825,060 of record OX352474.1, on the reverse strand, counting down.
AAGAAAAAAAAATCTTAACCAGCTAAAGAAAAAAAAATATCCAAACTATTCGTACTCTTGTCTAATCCGCGGTTCTCAGTAGAACGGGCGTGGCGGTCTGTTCAATCAGTAGGTTTTTTATTGATTGCGCGATCGTAACTTCCGAATGGGGAAACTTTGGCGTAGCAGCGGAAGTTTCGTTGTGGTGCCGTTACATTACAGAACGAGCACCCCATACCGCGTAATATGTTTTTATTGTATCTGTGGTTATTTGTATTTAAGGGGAAAATATTGTATTTCGGTAACAGAAATATATTAATTAGTGTACTTTTAAAGGATTTTTTTATGTTTTATTATAGGAGTAAATTGCGTCATGCTTATTGTATTTGGCGATATAAAGGCAGGCAATTATGTGCGATTAAATATATAATAACGAGATAAAAACCTATTAAAGCCTTGCAAGCAATACTAATGAGTCATTGATAGCCAAATCAAACCAGCAAAACTATAGCAGTAATATTAATTCCGGCATACGTAATCCTTTCATACGCGACCACTGAGCTTTATTTTATATCTCATTGCGCTGATAGTATCACCAACTCAATATATTGGGGTTCACAGCATTTCTGTCCATATAAAAAAGAGATTATATATATATATATATATATATATAAAATTTAAAAATATATTTCATGTCTATTTTTAATTCCAGTGAAGTTAAATAACGAATTATGTAAAGAATTTTCAGCGATTTCGAATGGCTGAATGGCCATAAATATAAAAATAACTGGCTACTATAAGTTTTTATTTTGTCCTACTTCTTTTAGCAAACATTATTATAAAAATGTTGTTCAATTTGTAGCTTCACACTTTTCCCCTATTCCTGCTGTCCGCTTTCCACGATTATTAAACACTGTTCAAGTTTGGTGGGCGTCGAGCCCTCTACCTCGAACGACTACTCATGTTAATGAAAAACAAATTAAACTAACCTACCGCAGTGATTTTCTTTAGTGATCTAAAATAAAAATTATATACAATGATAGAACAAAAAATGACAAATTTTGATATAAAATGATATATGTATTGAAAATTTAGAATATTTTTAATATTATTATAATTAAATTATATTTGAGTTGTTATATTTAGCAATACACTGGACATACGGTCATGCTACATAACAACTATCCACTGTTTGTATGGAACGTTTAATCAATAGGCACATGACTTAGATTTACGCGAAAATTTGACATCTATATAAATAAAAATGAATGTTGGTAAGCGCATAACTCAAGAATGGCTGGACTAATTCGACAAAAAAAATCGTATGTTCCTTAAGGTCCACGGAAGGTTAATAAAGAGAAAAATGAAAAATTAAAATTTATATGGCTAACGCTGGCTAATAACTATTTATATCTATTTAAAACGTACCTACAGTTTACTGCAATCGTGGTAACGGTAAAGACAAGAATAGCCATATAAACTCTAAAGGTATCCAAAATTACTTGTCAGTCTCTAAAACAAACTTGTTTACGATAAAGGCTGCATTGCATCGTTGCAGCCGTCGATAACGTTGCGGTCGCTCGTAGATCAATCACTCGCTCCGTAAACAACCGGATTGGCAGTTTTATGACATGAACCTGACTTACGCCACTTTTATATCAAGTGTGATATTGTACTATTTTAGCATAGATTTTTTTGTTGTAACACCACCCTAAATATGGTGATTACCTTTATAATTTCATTACGAATAATATTACATTTATAAATATATTTTGAAACAAAGTATACTATTATTAACTAAAACTGAATATGATAAAAAGAAGTGAACGATTCGATTTTTTCCTTATCTTCCAAACTTATACGAGTCTAACAATATTATAATATATTAAAAAAAACTAACAACATATTTTATCTAGAATCTGGCTTGATCTTTTTTTTACAATCATATTTCAGAAACGAAATAAATTAGAGCCGAATTTGTCACACTCCCTAATAAAGATATATGAGATAAAAAACGAAGCCGTCGAAGGGAGCTTTTTGTCTACAATCGATTTCCAATTTGAAATCTACGCAGTCTGTGACCATTCGAATTAATTACAATCTGCCCGATGCTGCAAAAAGTACTTATACCGACACTGTGCGACATAATATGAATGAACGTGTGACCAACATGATCAAGTTAGGATGTATATATACTATCATGTAAAAAATATATACACCAATCTTTTTTTTTTTTCATAATCATAATTTTTATTTATATCTCTAAATTCAACAAATCATTAGTAAAAAGAAATGTGTTACGTATCGCTTCTACATATGCGGTTCCTCTATAAATCTCACTACTATATAAATGCAAAACTTTGGATGAATGTTTGTTACTCAATCACGAAGAACAATACGGACCGAACGAACGAACAAGAACGGATCTGGATGAAATTTGGCACAGAGATAGATTATAGTCTGGAATAGCAGATAGGCTACCTTTGTCTCCCGGAAAAATGCACGGTTCCAGTAGGATAGATGAATTTTGTTAATTACTAAGAATGATCCGCTAGTAGAATAGTAAACTTCAGTTAACATTTGTTTCATAGTAAAAGTTTTTGTAAGTTAATTCTAGGAAAAGAAATTGTTTATTCCAATCAAATGAGAAACTTATCTGTCGGTGAGTACGCATCTTAACCAAGTTGATCGTGTTCCAGGACGCTAAATGAGATGGAAACTCTGGCGATACATACGATAAGCAAGGGACGTCTATTCATTGACACGTGTGATCGATACTCGATAGCTTGGTGATTTGGCTAGCGTTCTTAGCTTTTCCAAGACTGTATTATATAAACATACAATTTTATAAAAATTTATTATTATTATTTTACATATACAATAAGTATATATATTTTTTTATTATTTATTTTTTTAGATTTTATACATAGTTATTATTATTTTATATATAGTTATAAATGTTAATATATATATATATATATATATATATATATATATATATATATGTTACAACATCACATTTAATTGTAAGGTTATTCCTTATGGCAGATTTTAGAACGACCTTTCGCTCAAATAGATATTCTTCTCTAATAGGATATGCTTACTGTATCTTCACAAGCCCTACTCACACAAGCTGGCTCGCCACACCTTCAAACACTGTTGCTTCATCAAACGCAATTCTAAGCACTTTACCTATTAGGTCTTATATTATAGTCTATACATATAATAAAATTCTAACGAATCTTATTGGAATAGTCAGTATTATCAATGTAGAGGCCAAATTTATAATTTTTAGATTTTTTGTCTGGGGACGCATCACGAAAAAACCACTGGATTTTGATGAAATTTGGTATGGTGATAGCTGATTATCCGGGTCAACATATAGGATATTTTTAGGTCGGGAAAATAACTCATCTCTAAGAAATCTATACTAAAACGTGACTAGGGACGAACCCGAGCGGAGCGAGGGTGAGTCGCTAGTGCATAATATAATTTCACTTAATATTATATAATACATTCCTTTATCTTAACTCGAAAACAAAAAGACCTTGAAATCTTTGGGAACAAGTTTAAATAAGCTTGCAAAGAAACTAACTTACGCTCTTGAATAGATATGTAGTAAAAGTACACTTGTTCATAAAAAGATAATTTTAGACTTAGTTTAGCTAACCAATAAAAAGCGCTACCCAGTAACTTTAAAAGATTAGAAAGAAAATATTTCACGACACCGAAACCACGATTAGAAAATAGTACCTATCTCGTAGATACATATTTTATTCTATTTTATTTATTTATTTTAGGGAAACAAACAGGACAATATTACATTAATAATAATAGGATAACAGATAAACCAATGAAGTTTCCACATATTAAAATGCAAATAAGAAGCAGACCACGATGAAAAAAAAAGAAAGTTAAACACTAAACTAAAAATTTACAAAAATTTACTGAAAGAAACACTGGCACACTATGTACTCGTATATACATAAATAGAATATCGTTTCATATAGCGGAAGCACGTGGATCAGACTGACACACTAAGCCTGTCAGATGAGGGTGTGCGGTTGCAGTGTGCGACGTGATTTGGGATTTTACGAATTCGATAATATTTGAAGTTATTTATTTTCATCACGAAAATGGAATTCTAAAATGTACAATGTACATATTTTAATTTATTTTTAGCTTTATAAAATCACAAACTCAGTATATTTGCTTCGATCTTACAATATTAAATTATTATTAAATGAATAATTCTTGTATATATGTACATACAATATGTATTCATTTCACGTATCTCGGAATCGGCTGTAATGATTTGGATCAAATGTTGTATTTCGATAAGGTTTTCTTTTTAAGTTTATCTATATAGATAATAGGTTCTTTTCTAAAAAAACCGCAAGAGTTTTTTCTATTTACTCTCATGCTGAAAGTATCATTATAGCGCCCTCACGTAAATTGTTGTGGTACTTGCATTGTTGTCAATGGATGAAAGGTACTACTGATGATGCTACTGAACAAGGGCCTACGTCAAGCGAAACTCAGTCGCCCATGAACTTAATATTTTATACGCAACGTAATGCAAAACATGACTCGCCTCTATGGGTTAAGTAAGTATGTAATGAAATACTCATATATGTATGTATATATCTAGTAAAATAAAATCTATACTAATCAATATTTTATATTTCAGCAATGTGATATAGATATTTTTTCGGATAGTTTAAATTTATTCAAAAAGAAAGTGTATTTAAATATTTAGATTAGTTTTTTTTCTTCTTTTGTTTATTGTACACATAAAATTTTAATGGAATAATTCTATAAAAAGATGTGCATACTTTTAAAATAAATTTATATACAAATAGGTAAAATTATAATGTTGAATAAATGTTTTTATGTAAATTTAGTTAGTAAGCCTTTGTAATAAATAAATAATAAATAAATAAATATATAAATAGAGCCGATTTTTTTGTTTGGTTATACTGCGATAACTACTGAACCGATCGGAATAATACTCATACCGTAAGATGCAGCGTGCTCCGGAGAAGGTTTTAGTATATGATACGTTGGTGATTAATGTACTATGCGGAAAACGCTGGTTTAAAAAATATATTATAATGGCGTATTGCTGATAAACAAATTTGTAATGCGCTGGGAAATGGCAAATTCGATGCACGAATGTTCACGATTATACGCATGCAATGTTCTTAAACTAGCGGAAAACGACTAACTGAGTTATTAATATACGTAAAGCAATATTGCGTGATACTTTACTGTAGAACCAATCATAATATATTATATTTTTTATAAATTAAATAAGTTCTATTTACAGTAAAAATAAGTTCTTCACATCGTGTTATTTTATGTCATCACAAGAGTGACTCAGTGGTTCGTCCCTAGGTTGATTTCCCATACGAACTTTCATCCCCATTGTCAACCCCTTAAGGAATGATTTCCAGGATAAAAAGTATCCTATGTCCTTCCCAGGGTCTCAAACTATCTTCTTACCAAATTTTATCTAAATCGGTTCAGTCAGTTCAGATCCAGAGATTATCGCCTACAATGTCACAAACTCACAAACTTTACCTATTTATAATATTAGTATGTTATCATAACTGAGTATTCAGAAAGCTGCCAAGACCTATTTCAATCCAACTATACCGCTGAGGGCATATAGTTCTTGACATCATGTATGATAAAACGAGGCAAGGGTACGGGCAAAGCAAACAAATGGAAATGTCATGTATGTTAATATTTAGGCAACGATGCGAACGCGCTCATGGCCCCACTTAAGATGTATGGTTGAGTTAGGACAACTCGATGCTAGTAAATATTAAATGAGCTTTGGTATTCTAGAATACCATATCATATTGATAGAATACCAAATATTCTATCGAAAAGTGCCATTACTTTTGTCATACCAAATTAGATATACATAATTTTGAAAGTTACTGTACTTTTGATAGCTTATAAAATACTAGCAGAACCCGCGGCTTCACTCGCACTGAAACTACAAAAAAATCTAAAACGATAGGTTTCATAAAGATTTTCACCACCTAAAACTATATACATCTCATAAGGGGGTAAACCCTTATGGGATGAATTTCGGAAAATGCTAATACACGTATTTATTTAATGGTATTGAAGAGCATTAAAACCAAGTTTCAAGTAAATCTGATCATAAATATTTTTTTGTTTTGTATTATAACGTGTTGTCCCTTGAGAATGAGAAAATCTCCTAAAAAGCCTATTTCACTCTCCTGCCCTCCAACTATCTCCACACAAAAAATCACGCTCATCCGTCACTCTGTTTCAACGTAAAAGAAGAACAAGCAAACACACACTTTCAAATTATAACACTTTATATATATATATATATATATATATATATATATATATATATATATATATATTTATATATATAATGTGATGAAAAGATATAACAAAGTTCCAAAATTTTAAAATACTCTAATAATTACCGCATTTTAGTCTATTTTACACAGAGTGTGGGTCAATTATAAAGTATCGGCATTTTCCCGTTATCAAAAACACTTTCATCTAACCTCATCAATCTATTAAAAACAATTAGGGATGAAACTACCGTTGGAAATGGGGATATTCTTACTAAAGTGAATAGCAATTAACAGATAAAAGCGACCTCGAGCACCACCACGTCAATCTTGAACTTTTTATATTTCGCACAAATGAATCACAATTATCATTTACCCTTGAGAAGTAAATAAAATTATAAATAATAAATAAATATGTTGGGACATTAACACACATAAATATGGAGATCGAAAGTATGGAAATATTTATCACTAATTAACTTTGTAATAGTGCTATACTACCTAAAAAAAATTCTGATTTGTTTAATTACTAAACAGAAGCAAATCTCCATTTCCTTTGGAGAAACTTTAGTTGGAGACATATTTACTTTGGTATGATAATAAAATCAATATTTGTATGTAAATATGTACTAAAATACATAACATAAATTTATTTCATTATTAAAATAATTCAACATTGTACTGTAACGTGTGGCGGTAACTCTTTGGTGGACAGTCTCATTAAATCGGCAAACCGACCGTAAAGTGGCTTAAAATCCGCTGCGCTTTGTGAGCGCGTAAAATAGTCACAGTCTATGTTTGACAATGTAGGGAGATCATCAAATAAGGTTTAAGCATCAAAGGCCAGACTCGCATAAATTTTACAATCAGCGTGCGTTTCACATTCACGCTAAAATGTAGGGCGTTTATTGAAGTTATACTTCTTTTGGTAAGTTTGGAAAAAAATATGAGAGTAAAAATTTTACGATGCGTTCGCACACCGACAGCCTAAAAGCGACATGATGAAGTTAGCTGTATTACTTTTACAAACAGAAAGTTGTGATATACGGGATGAAATCTTTAGCTATTTTTGTTCTGTTACGCCAAAGAAGTATAAACTTCTTACGTGCGTACACAAGTACACACTACACATACACGTTTTTTTAAATCACTAATTACTGTGTTTTCTGTTAGAGGCAAAGCGTTCAAGATCTTAACCTTAAATTTAATAAAATAAAACGTGAACGGCTAATTGGCTTTTATCCTTCGTTTTTAATCCCTATTACGGAACAGAAGTTCTAAGGGAGATTTTTCCTATTTTAATATAATAAAAAAAAACGAAATTAAACATTGCCGCATCATAAACTTTAAAAACATTATACAAAGGAACTAGAAAGACAATAAACATACACATATAAATACGGTCGCTCTGTCTATCTGATGATTTTATATATATCTTCTATATCTATCTTTACACATCGGTGACATTGCTTCTAGTGTTTTACTTATATTTATTAAGTGTAGCAACTCCCGAAGGATCCAAATGGGTTTCAGCATATTATATGCAAGGTGAATCTGTTAAAAAAGTTTCACCACGCACCGGGTTCGTAATAAGATGTTTTGACAGTCTATTCAATATATTATATATAGCTTACCATCAGGCGGGCCGCATGCCTGATTGCCACCGACGTCGTATAAAAAAATATATTTTAAGACTTAACAAGAACTAAGAACTTAAATTCTTCCTAAAAACTGAAACCTTGGTCTTAATTTTTCTGCACACGAGAACCAACGCAGAGAAGATCTGGGATCGACAAAGTCACTCATAAATAATTCGCTGAATAAAAAGCAACCCGATTAAACAAGAGCACCATAAGATGGAGTGACAACTCTAAACGAAACGGGGGGTTTCATTTAGAATAAATACCTAATCAGATATTTTCGAAGTCGGTGCCAGCCGACAATATTTTAAGATATGAATATCTTATAGGTAACCTGATTAGGTACCTATCTATTCTAAATGAAAACCTCCGTTTAGTTATTTTTTACATTTTAGTGGCTGGAAGTCGGTTTTTATTTTATTTTTTTAAGTTTTTATTTGTCCACTTTTAGGTGTAGACGTAATAAGCAGGTAATTTGTTAATAGAAGGTTTTTTAATAGCATGTTCGATTAAGCAAATTAATTTTGAAAAATAATTTATTTGTTGATTTTAAAGAAAACCGCTTGACCGATTTCGATAAAATTTATATGGGACCACCTGGGAATTATACCCTTTGCAACAAAAAAAAATCCAAATCGGTTCAGGCGTCTTCGAGTAATCGGTGAAAATACAGAAAAAAAAGATTCCGACAAATTGAGAACCTCCTCCTTTTTGGAAGTCGGTTAAAAATAAGAATGATTTGACTAAAACGATCAATCAATTTCCGGTATTGAAGTTACAGTACCATTTCTAAAGTACAAGCATTAAGGTCCAAGTTTATTGCCGACGCGTTGCGTATAATCCCCCGCTTGACCTGAATGTAAAACACAGGTAAGCTATGTTAACCTGGGGGGTTTAAGTTACGTTATTTACGTCGTAGGATAAGTCAATCATACTTACTACGAATTTACGTAATATGTGAAATGAATAAACGAACAAATGGACTAACAATTTGAATATAGACCAAAATTTTAGAATTATCCACAAGAATGTTAGGAAAACATTTATTAACAGTCAACAGCCAAACATGTCGTCAAATGATATGCAGCTCAGTTTGTAGTGCCCCTACTTGCAGTGCCAGTGGTCGCGGGTTCGAGTCCCGCTGGTCGCATTCATTTGTGTGATGAGCACGAATATTTGTACCCCAGTCATGGGTGTTTATATTTATAATATGTATGTATTTAAAAGTTATATATGTGTAGTGTATCAACTATCTGGTATCCATAACACAAGCCTCGTAGCTGACTATGGAACTAGATGGCGCTGTGTGTTAATGTCCCCAACATATTTATTATTATTATTAAATTAAAACTTAGGCAGGTTTAAATTAAAAGTGTGTTCACTGTTTAAGCAATCAATTCAAAAACTAAAGATATTTATTTATATTATTCCGTTTTGAATAGATTCCAAAACATTTCAAATCGCACACATGTAAATTATCACGTGACGTAAAAGGTATAAAGAAAACAGCGTAGATAAACAAGATAAAATAGTAAGTTCTTTCCGGATTTCTAATAGCCAGCCTTGAATGTTTTGATTCACCTTTACAATAAAATTGGGGTAAAGGTATTCAAATATTCGGATAAAATGGAAACAACACTCTATAAACCCTTATTTCGCGCACCCAATATGTAATCTCGTTGTCGAATAGAAACTGGAAGGTTTAATTAAGAGCAAAATACCTTCCGCTGAAACTATAGATTAACAGCTCGTGGTTTTAATAAATAGTTAACAGTGCTGGTCATTATTTTGTATTTAGTAAATGAAATCACTTTGTTATATTTAATGATATATTTAAACACTATTATTGCCCGCGGCTCCGCCCGCGTTCAGATGACCAAAAACCAAATTCTTAGATTTTACATATTAGTATACTCTTACATAGCAGTTTTTGTAATTTTTTTTCAGAAATTAAACATTTTCTCGCGGTAAAAAATAACCTATATGTTGACCCGAATAACCAGCTATCACCATACTAAATTTCATAAAAATCTCTCCAGCGGTTTTTCCGTGATGCGGTAACGACAGACAGACAGACAAAAATTCTACAAACTATTGATTCGGTCTCTGTATCGAATTAATGTCTATTTTAATAAAATTTTCCAAAAAATATCTAATGTACAGATTCTGCTTAGTTAGAATTTTATTATATGTATGTATTATTTTATTATATGTATATATATGTACGTATTTTATTATATGTTGTGTATGTATAGATTTAATCATACCAGTGTTCGCGTGGTGGTCAAATTTCACAAGTAATGATAATTAAAAATTTGAGGAAAATATTTTAATTTAAAATTGTTCCCAACATTTTTTTATTGATAGCAGTAAAGTTCTTCAATTAACAGCTATTGAAATATAGCTAAACAAAAAAAACAGACAATCGGTTGACAAACAGTAAAAAAAAAGATACTGAACGGTTTTGTGTGTTCTATTAATTGTTTAAATGTAGATAATATTTAAAAAAATCGAAACCAAAAAGGTTATTTATTTATATAAATATATTTTTTATTCACATTTTGATTTAACAATTTCATAGCTCTGTAACTATGTCGAGGTTCCGTGACTACGGTACATATCGGTTGAGCGTTTCCACTTACAGACTTCCTGGCCAACCACTGCTAACCACTTCTATTTAACAATAACGTAACGTTTGAAAATATTCCTATGATTAATTGAAACAATTAATTACAAAAACTAAACGAAATTAAATAAAACTATTAGTGAAATGGAATTGTGATTATAAATTAGATTTTTGTATGAGATATTTAAATACATAGTTGAAAACAGTCATTATTTTCAAATCTTGTTTTATTTAAAACGAATAATTGCATAACACTTTTTTTTTAGATTTACGCGAATAATTGACATGTTCAATAAAACTAACTTTTCGGTTTTTTTCGCAGGTTTATTTTGATTTTTGGTTCCCGACGTTTCGAATGCGTTACAGCAATCATGGTCACGGGAGAGAGTAAGGTTGTAGACATCTGAAAGATCATTATATACATAGTTGTTACAGGAGTATGATCTACCCACAAAAATACAATAATTTGGAAGAAATAAACAAGTAGCACCGAAGTATCTCACAATATTTGTGAGATTGGGTCACTGGTAAAAACGTTTGCATATAGCAAGTTTGCATAAAGACAGCACATATATATATATATATATATATATATATATATATATATATACATACGTACTATCCTACTGGTGGTAGGACACTGTCAAACCTGAGGAGTCTGACTGGATGGGTACCACCCCCTTATCTATTTGTCCCGCCAAGCAACAATGATTACACTGTTGTGTTCCGGTTGGAAGAATAAGGTAGCCAGCGCAAATACAGGCGAGGCATATTATCTTTGTCCTCACAGTGATAACGTACCGACGGTTCTGCAGTTTTGTTACTTAAAACCTAAGTGCATGAACCGTAGGTGTTATGGGCGACAGATACCGCTTTCCATCAGGCGGCCTGTCTGCTCGTTTATCACTGAGAACCATAAAAAAATATTTAATAAAACAAAACATTACTCAAAGGCTTCAAAGAATACTTAACATGTAATGGAAACCGAGGCACAAGTTTAGTATATAGGACGCGGCCCCTGGCGGAGTGGGTGGTATTTTTGGATAGGGGAGGTGACAGGGAACCCAAATATATAAAAATTATTTTATGGAAACGTAGGAGTAAAAAGTTATTGAGACTTGAAGTTACAACATTTCCATACATTATTTAGACACTACTGCCATTTAGACACTTGGAAATATCAAAATGTCACTTTAAATTGTCAAAATGATCTCCGGATGATGAGTCCGATCTATCATCGAATTTTAAATGAACATAAAGCACATAAGTTTTGGGTTTGAAATAAAAATAGGAAATGCATAGATTTTTTTATGAATTTTTAAAAATCTTATTTAAGTCTCAATAACTTTTGACTCTTTTGTTTCCTCAAAATAATTTTTATATATTTGGACTCTCTATCACCTTCCATATCCAAAAATACCACCCAATCCTCCAGGGGCCGCGTCCCATATACTAAACTGCAGCCGAAACCGAATCTACAGTTATTGACGAACTTTGAAAAAATATGAGTTTTGTTGTATATACAACGCGATATCGTAGCCAATGCACCAATCTATAACTCTTTTTCAAAGAATATAATCCCAATAGAAGTCCTGGCAGATTTAACTCTATACATATAATAATGTATATATCTGTGATGATTAAGTTTAACAAAAACCATCCCTATAGGTGTTATAATTACTTTTGAAATGACTTTGAAGTCGGTGTACTTCTTTAGTTAAAAAGTTATTATTAGAATTTATGTATTAATGTCTGTTTAATCGTGCATCACTCAAAATGGCGGTTTTTTTGTACAAGAATAATCTAAATTAAAATTTAAACATAGCTTTTAATTCAATGGGTCTAGTAAATTTAAATACTTACAGATTATTCACGACACCACATTAAGTGTGATTGTGACATAAATTCATAGACAAGCGAAACTGCGGGTAACAGCTAGTTTGCTATAAAGCTTCACCAAAACTTTATTTTTCTAGTTCTGATGGCTAGAATATGGCTAAAATCGATGTAATATGAATATAAAAATCAGCAAATAAGGAAATTCAAACGTATGCACATATTGAGTATCAATTTATGGAAATTGAATGCCTCAAAATTGGGGCAAAGGATTGTAGGCAGGAAGTTGGAACTAGCAACTCGCTTTGTTCTCGGTCATATCGTTGTGTACGAATATAAATAAATACAATTTGGCCAAATAGAGAAGATGCAAACAATAATCGATAAAATACAAAATTATTTTGTATCCCCTAACTTTCATTTTGTGACTTTTCAATTTAAATCCTCCCCTTTTTAATATTGACTTGAATAAAATCTAATAATGAATGCATGCATCACTTGGGAACGGCTCGAACAAATTGGCCGATATCTTTTTAGCTGTGTTTGTAATTGTCAGGACAAAATTTGTATGACAGAAATTATTTTTAAAATGCATAGGGAACAGTCGGAAATTTGGATGGTATTTTTGAATAAAAATCTCAATTCTATAGAATGTGATTTTTGCCAGCTCTGCTTCTAAATATATATATTAAATGTACAGACATGATCTCTCTATGATTTTCTTAGAATTACTAACGTTGCTTTTGTTCTTTATATTACAAAATTAAGACCTTACTTTTGAAAAAAAGAGTTTTTTAGTGTCTCTTGTGGCCAATACTCATAATCATACTCAATAGAATAAATGTGAAAGTTATTCTATCTGTCAATTAATGAACAAACTTCGAACGAATTTTGAGAAGGATATGAAGTGTGTAACACGACAGATGGATCTAAGCTGGCAGACGAGTCGAGGACCTCAATACCTATCAATGTACCACATTTATGTTCAGCGATTTTTAGTGATACAAAGTTATGATGGTTGGTATGGTATGATGTGTATGGTATGATGGTGGGATGGTATGATGGATGGATTTTAATCCCTCCACGACCGCGGACACGCCGGCGTGTCAGTTAACAATAGATTTCTTAGAATTCTAATTAATTTCTTAGTAATTTACCTGGATGTGTTAAAAAAAATAAAAGGCGGAGATCAGATTTTAGAGAGAAATTCGCAAATACAACCGAAATATCGTATAGTAATCATTTTAGCATCTGACCTATTTAAATATTTTTTTCTAACGGGCCCTTGATTCTAGATATAATAAATGAAATTTACAAATTATATTTCATCATGGGGATGGTCACAGATCTCTGATCCGCATATACGTGCATCCACATATACCATGCAAGCGGAGCTGCGAGCAAAAACTGGTATCAATAATAACCACACGAATTTAGATCGAAATCCACAGAGTACTTTCCGCCATACTAACTGGATTTTCAAATAAATTCTATTCACAGGGAACCTTTTCATGTTCTGAAATAAAAAGCTTGCGAACATCCGAACGCCGACTATCTCTAACCCAAATTTCATTTTCAAAAAGTCAAGTATTTTTTCACCATTTAAAATATTTGTAAACCCATTATAGATAGATAGATAGATATTTCTATAGAAAATGAAGTGGAAATAAATCGAATTTTTGATTCAATATCAATGATGAAAGTATGAATAAAATGAATAAAATACTGTATCTTCACAAGGCCGTTATATAAATCATTTGATTTATATTTTCAATAACATTTTTCCTTAAACATAAATAAAGATAACATATTTTATATAGAAAGCAAACCATTTATTTGGATTAAGTGCTTATCTCGTTTTCTTGAACCATTTAATATCAGTATCTATTTGTAGCATCCTTTATTTTATTTTCAAGGGAAATAATCCTTAATTTGTTAGTTCTATAAAACATCAACTTAAATTATTTGGAGTCAAATTTGTAAGAAAAACAATGAATACGACAAAATAAAAATTATATATTGGTAAAATATTTTAAGCTACTTATTAGACTTAGCCATATCAATTTCAAACCTAATAAATTATTATTTTCATAACATTATTAGATAATCTATGAAAACATATAAGTAAGTAGGTTTTCTATAAATAAAATTATAACTTCAGGAGCTTTAAGTAAATTATCTTGTATTAAAATCAAATTATTAAAAGAAAAAATAATAGAGAAAATATTTTAAGAACTTTTAATTACGATACGATAAAGTACTCTATTAAATCATATTTACGAACTAGCGACTCAACCTCGCTCCGCTTGGGTTTGTCCCTAGTTACGTTTTAATGTTTTGTATAGATTTCTCAGAGATATTTTCCCGGTAAAAAATATCCCGTATCTATGTTAACCCGGATAACCAGCTATCATCATATCAAATTTCATCAAAATCTGTCCAGTGGTTTTCTCGTGATACGTTGGGAACGTACAGACAGACAAAAATTTTAAAATATAAATTTCGCCTCTATAACGTATACGATAATAATGACTATTTCAAAAAGAATTTCCAAAATATATTTAATGAACAGATTCGACTCAGAAATTTCTTAGGTATATGTATAGATATTATAAAGTTAATTTTAAATTTTAACTTTGAATGGCACAGAATCTAAGCGACATTCGAGATAATGAATTCAAAAGAGTAAAAGAAATGAAGAGGATTTGTATAATTTAGTCTGAAACGAAATAAACTTTAAGTTAATAAGCGGCAGTGAGAGCTAATACAAATTTTTGTCGAAATTTCTAATTCCTTAAGCGTCGGGCACCATTAATTAGGGTAAGAAGTCGTTAGAGGCGATTAAAAAAGTAAAGTGGCTGGTTGGAATATAAAATTGTCGAATGAATAAAAAAGTTTGTTTATTCAACAGTATTAAGTAGTTTTCATAATTAAATAAATATAATACGTTTGATATACAACTTCAATAATGATAAACGAACTAAATCGTCAAAGCTGGTACCACACTACGCTGAAAAAAATTTACAAGTAGAATAAATATGGACATAAAAAAAATATGCGTGTTTTGTAAACACACAGTGTTCGAAAAGCTCTAAACGTCAATTAAAAATTATAAAGGTAACCGTTTCTAGCCGCAAACAAATCAAGTGTCGCCGCGCAGTTTTAAGGTCAACCAGCACTTTTGTACTATAAGGTTAAAAAGACCGCGCCCGCAGTCTGCGGATTAACCTATTAAAAAGGAAAGCCACTTCTAACCTCCCCAACACGCTTAGCCAGATACACTATTTACTTCGGTTGCAATATAAACACGACTGCGCTGACAAGCCGAGAATGATAAACACTGATCGATTTAGATGTGTGCTATTTGTTTTTCTTGCGTGTCAAAGGAGATTCGGATGATTTTTTTTTTGTGTTTTCGCGACTTACGCAACGTGGGCACGTGGATAGGGCGCGTTCGGTGGTCGTTTTCGGGTGCGTTTTCGATTTCAACGTTCGAGGGGAGTCCGTACGTTGGTTGTAGTAGCACGATTATTTACGGGATTCCTATAAGGCAGCGTGCGAGTCGCCGCCGGGTCGGGCGCCCGCGAGAGCGATGTGCGGCGGGCAGCGCGGCCGGAGCGGGACTGGGCCGCCGGCCGGCGCGCCTGCGTGCCACCGTCTCCACCCCCGATTGATGTAATATTTATCTTGGATTAAGAACTAGATAAGAAGCTAGCGAGACATGCCGGGATGATTCGACGATGAATTTTCTTTTGGTTAGCTTTGGTTAGATTGGAAAAAAAAAGATGATTTGAAGACATCGAGCCAAAAATCATAAGAGATCGGTTTTTTTCTATATACTAATAATAAAATTATGTTGAAATAATAAAGATATTTGATTAGCAATTGGTATAATGTCGGTGGATCAATCCAATGTAGCCGGTTGGCCGTGTCGGGCGGCCCCGGCGGTGGTCGGGCGCGGTCGCGTGACGTCACCGTGGGACGCACGCGCGGCGACAGGTGGGCGCAATGCGCCGCACCTATCATATGATTATGACGTTTCCTATCGGATTCACTGGCGGGAGCGGGTGGAAATTGGTCGAAGATGAATTCACCGAGTGTCGCTAAGTTGTGACGGAGAAAGCTGTTGAAACATGCCTTGGATTTTTTTTTTAATAAAAATATATTATTTAATAGTATAGTCGAATATTTATGTAGATGTATGGAATATTTAAGCTATAAGCATATTACAATATATTTTAAGTATAATTCAATGTTTTATAATTTACTGGCTAATACCTGGCTTTCACGATATAAAGGAAAATAATGAAGACACAATTAGTAAACATTACAAAATCCTTCTATATTTTCTAAACACTGCAGATTAAAAAAATATACACTATATAGTACAGTATCGTCCTAAAACCTAAAACGACGTGGCTTAGTAGCAACAAAATAAGCTTTTTTAATTAAACCTCTGCAAATGTTCCGGGTTTCATCATCCGATCCTTATGAAAATGCAAAAGACCAGGGCTGTATTCGAGACAAAACAAATTACTAACGACTACACCACACAGGAAAATACGTATTCCATTCGAAAAAATATCAAGGAAATAAGTAAAAAAGTATTTTATGGCGACCTTCGAGGTGAAAATGGCAAAAGCAGCAAACGTGATTGCTCATCATATGAGGTCAATTAAAAAAATATTTTACATGCAATAAAGTGCAGCAATTAAAGTAACTCCATAGCATAGTCTATGAATGTATGTTCAGAAAACCTTAAAGTTAAGGCTAATTCTGATGTAGCAATGAGTAAATAATTCAAATAAAATAGGACAATTTGATATTTTTTAATGTAGAAACAAATATATCGTCAACTAGCTCTAATAACTCTCTCCTTTCACAAACACAAAATAATGGCACGTAGTGATTTTTATACCACTAAATATTAACTAATAAATTTAAAAAAAAACTGTTAGAACCGCGAAGTATAGTTAGGGGCCTGAGTGAAGTGAAGGCGGTTTACGAGTGTACGAGTAGTATTCTTATACATATTATAAACTAATGACTTATCTGTTGGTTGACTGTTGCTATAGTTTAATAGGATGATCTTTTTAAGAGGAATAATTCTGTCATACATTGTTTTTATAGTTTTCAGCATTTCTATACTTGGAGTAATCTCCAATATTTCAGTCTATAATCTACCTATGAAGAATTGAAATATTAAAAATTGCTTCGAAGTAACAAATCTTAATTTCACAGAATTGTAGTACCTATGTGAATCCTTTATGTTTTTTTTTTAATTTTTAGTCTTCAACTGATGTTTCAGAGTCAGGACATCTTCGTTGGCTCTGCAAATTCCGAAAATGGCCCAAGATAGAGAGGGTTGAAGATCTGTTCAGTCTAGCCGTGAACAAACAAAAATTTAGGAGGATAACCGACTGATGGGCGACTTACAATTATTGAAGAAGAATTCTTCAACGATTTTAAAATAACAGCTCGTCTAAGCCGCCTTTTCCATCGCCGGGGGCTGTAAATCTTTGACCTCAGTTGTCAAATAAAGAAGTAAAGTGAATTCTTTTTTTGTTTATGGTCCGATAGTATCTCATTAATGGTTGCCTGTTGCTAGTAATCGCGTTAAACGCCGCGTTAATAGACATTCATTGCAGTATTTTAAGCTTTTATTATTCGTATAGTTAGGGTGTGTCAGAGTTCGGATTTCCGACCGAGCTTTTAAGTTATTAATGGAACCAGCTCGATTGCTAATTGCCGTTTGATGTTATTTATTTTAGGAATAAATGTTATACGATGATATCGAAAAGTTAAACATGTAGCTTTACTTAGAGAAATCGATACCATTTATCTATAAATTCGTTTTTATTTATGTTACGGAAGCTCTCTGATTAAGCGATGTCTGTTGGCGTAATCGCGTTTAATAGCGTGTTAACTGAGTATCGTTAAAGAAGATTTTTAAGTTAACGATGTTTTTGTAGCGCTAAACTGGAAGTTTTTGTCGATGCGGATATCCGGGCCGTCGTTACTTGTTAAGCGGATGTATTAAGGCTATTTATAGTTGTTTTGTAAGGAACATCGACAGTTGCTTCCTATTTCTAACAGTAAACTGACACATTTTAGACTGCCTCCTTAAGCATAGAGTACGTACTACTCGTTGCAATAATTATAAATAAAATATAAATTTTTATATACTAATTAGAACACCTTAAACAATCGAACCATTAACCAACGAAGTAGCTTAGTCGAATGTTAACCGATTAAGCTACTTCGAAGTGAATAAATTGCCTCAGCATGATTGTCTATACAGTAAAAATAATTTCTTGCGCGTCAATTTAAAAAAGAATTGAACGTAAAGGTAAAAGAATATTAAATTCCCACTTTATCTATTTGTGCCTTTATCCGCGAGAGAAAATTGGAAAAATTACAATTTTTCTCACGTGTTATTGTATAACCGATGGAGATCCGTTCTACTAATACTATATTTAAGCGTGTTGACAGCTTATATTATGCATATACACTATATGCACGGTACTGAAAAAGTTATCAAATATTTAATAAAACAATAAAAGCACAAACACAAAAATAATGTAAAACACGAATTTTCCTTGTGTGGTAGACAAAGACGCGGCATTTGGCATTTAAGGAACGTGAGTTCGTACCATCTGAATGAAACTCTACATGTTAACCACAAACATCTCTACGATAAATATAAAACATTCACCCCGCGCGTTTTAAGCGTATGTCTGCAAGCCGCGCTGGTCAGAAAAATACTACACTACCACACTTATTTAGACCTTTTTTGGAAAATCTTATTGAAAGAGACCTTATTATCGATACAGAAGACGAACATATAGGGTAAATAAATTAGGTCTGTGTTTTTATTGGTTTTTAAAGGGCAACTTAGCCAATTTCAATTAAATTTAATTAAATGCAGGGCAATATTTACCAGAAAGTATATGGTTTAAGCATTTTCTCTGTCGAAACTACAACGTCAATAATAAAAAGAAATACGAAATATCACATACTTTAGAAAAAAGGAAATAAAAATCCCGAATATAAAAACACTATAAAGTTCTCTCACACAAGCCCGACTCGCACTTAACTATCTTTTATATAACAGTGACAGAGAGACGATACACGATCCTCATCAACTACTTAAAAATATAGAAAAAAATAAATACTTCACACAAATTCTATGAAGATAGATTTCATCCTTCAATAAAGCCCAATAACAGTAAAATATCAAACATGCCAACTGTTTATTCAAAATCCGCTTAACAGTGTACCACATAAAATATTAGTATACAAATATAACACGTACATTTTTAACGATCTCGCAACTGAGGCTCGTTCGAGATGAAAAATTAATTAAAAACCGCACAATCCCGTAAGCGTCTTGTTTGAGTGCGAAATAAGCGCTAATCCTTAGCTTTGCTTTATATGAATTTTAATTACACTTACATTAAATTAACTAAATTTTTACAATAAATTATTTTAATTTCTTTATATATATTATCATTATACTATAACTATATGTACAATGTACATATTTCAAATAATTTTCTTTTTAAATATCTAATAGAATATCAAGTTAAGCTTTTTAATCAATTTAAAAAGAATCAATGACGTTGGGTGGAAGCTTCCACCAGGCTGAGACAAGTCCTGCTTAAGAGAGCCGACTAGAAACTTAAAAGTTGCTGTTTTATATATATTAGTTACACACGTTAATTATTTTTTTTGTTTAAGACAAATCTATTATAATTTTTGAAGATTTCGACATTTTTCTAGCGATTAAAACGTCTTGAAAAAGTCTTGCCTATAAAAAATATAATATAAAAAAGGGTGCTCATAAATAAAATACGACAGGTATTAAATAAATATTGGTGCGAATGTATTCGAAGTGGATTCGTAGCGATTGGTCGACTTAAGCGCTCGTAGACGTGCTACGAATGCTACACGCTACGGCCACGGACTACGAGTCTTAATATAATGAGAGTATATTTTATTACGAGCGAAGAAAAACTTTTCACGAAAAATTAAATGAAAAAATAGTCCGCTGTAACTTATATCTCGTTGAAGGCTTTTCACGAGACTTTCAAATTTAATAAGTTAGCTATATATAATACTACTACTTCTTGAAATAGGTCCATCTAATATAATCTTTCCCTTTTAAATTTTGCTTATGGATAGCACTACAGGAGTGTACATACATATTTAATATACAACATACATTAAAACACTGTATGCCTTTTTATCTAAAATCACTGTGGCGTATCTTTTTTTTTCGTATAAAAAATGATATAATAAATAATATGAAGCTATTCATATTACAAATATATTATGTATACTAGCGGCTCATCCTCGCTTCACTCGGATTCGTCGCCAGGTGAATTTAAATAGATATAAATAGTTATTAGCCAGCGTTAGCCATATAAGTTTTAATTATTTTTTTCGTTAATGTTTCTGATGTTTTAATACTTATTATCCTATTCCGGACTAAGAGAAATCCAAAAATTCAAATATCATAAAAATTGGTCCAGCCGTTCTTGAGTTTTATGTCACGTCACACAGGAACGCTGTCGAACGGGATAAAAAGTATCTTATGTCCGTCTCCTGGTTCTAAGCTACCCACCAATTTTCCACCACCAATTTTCAGCCAAATTGGTTTAGCCGTTCTTGAGTTATAAATAGTGTAACTACCATGACTTTGTTTTATATATATATATATATATATATATATATATATATATATAGATTAAATGATTTTGCAGATTATTCTAATAGTATAAGGTTAATAATGGGATTGTGTCAGCCACGAATTAAAAAGTTTTCAATTCATTTATGCTAACTCATTTTTCATTGAGCCACATAAACTCGGTTTATGTAAGTAATAACACTGTTTGTGACCATTAATTGTTAACTATAATTTATTGTTGAAATGTCATATAAAATGCATAAACCACAAAATATTACTTAGATAATTTTACAGAATAAAAAGTTATTTTATACATAAACATATTTTAGCATTTAAATAACAATTTATATTCCATTTAATATATATTGTATTAGATTAAAGCAAGAAACGAGTGAATGATATAGAATCAAATGCAAGACCTTTTTGCCTTCACAAAATCTTAACATGTATTTTACATATGTACATATAGTACGTACAAGTAAAAGGCTAGCTTTTCTAACATCAAATAATCTAAATATATCGGTAGCCTCGTCTATAATGAACCTCTACAAGTAATTGCTTCCAGTACAGACTGTACGCTCCATGGCGGCCGTTAATGAAGAGAAGGCGACGCCATAATTTTCGCAAGTTATCACCTACTGCGATAAATATAATATATATAAATATTGGCAGAAACTGGGGCTTCGCTCGCGCTAGAACTACAAAAACAAACTCTAAAATGGTAGGTTTCATACAAACTTTCATCCCCTATTTTACCCCCTTAAGGAATGAATTTCGAAAAATGCTAAAACAAGCTTTTATTTAATTGTATTGAAGAGCATTAATACCAAGTTTCAAGTAATGCGGATCATAAATAATTTTTCGGGTTGTATTATAATTTATAACGTGTTTTCCCATGGAAATGAGATAATCTCCCGCGGTAAAAAGTAGCCTATGTCATTCTCCAGTCCTTTATCTCCATACAAAAAATTACGCCAATCCGTCACTCCGTTTCGACGTGAAAGAAGGACAAACAAACACATTTATAATATTAGTATGGATACGTACATAGTAAGTGCTCAAATTTAAAATAATGTAAGATAGAAAACTAAATACGTTATGCATCTAAGTTCAAATTCAATGAACGCGGTTTAAGTTATATCTGAACAGCAAAAGCTATTTATCCACATCAAAACATAGAATATTGCAAAATGCCCAAAAATTAATTTATTAGAAATAGATAAAATTCCCGTCCAAATTCGAACACCTTCGTTTTGTTGAAATAATACCGTTACCAGTCTAGACAATTGGGACACCGCGTGGAGCGTGTGTAACAGAGTTCTAAAGTTTGTGAACACGTGTCGTTTTTACGTGAGAATTAAAATAAGTGTATTGGAAGAGTAAAATTTTTACGAAATCATTTTATAAATCGAAAGAATATATATTAAAAAAAATAGTAAAGTAAATTGTAAAATGATTAATATATGAATACGACTAATCTGATAAAGATTACTGTGAGATTATTTAGCGGATTTATTTTGATTTTTGGTTCCCAACGTTTCGAATGCTTTACAGCAATCATGGTCACGGGAGAGACTAAGGTATAGACGTGCTGTAAAACATTCGAAACTTCGGGAACCAAAAATCAAAATAAATCCGCGAAATAATCCGAAAAGATAGTTTTATTTAAAATGTCAAATATTCGCGTAAATCTAAGAAAGTATTATGACTGTATTTTACATACTAGATACTCAGATCAGCAAATAGAGCATGCTGTTAGATCATCAGTGCAAGCCTCCGCCAAAAATAGCCAACAATCACTGCTGACCATTTATTGCGTAAATATGGTCTCCATGTTAGCTCGTGTTGGTTCTATCGACAATCAGGGGTATTAAACACACATCAGCAAGGACTACAGATGAGGATAGAAGCTTTTTAGTAACATCTAAGGTGTAGTGTAGAGTGTAGTAAGTGTAGTGTATAACAAAGTTACCGTTCAAAACAGTTTAGAAATATTAACATGTAATCTGTTCAAAATTAACAATTAAAACATTTGTTCAACATTTCCCAAAATACGAATATACGAATTAAAAAGTTCATAGTAAATATAAATCTTACAATAAAAAAAAAGCATGACGTTTGTCAAAATCCGAATATTTTAAATCGATTGCCTTTAAGGGTCTGCGATGAATAAAATATTAAAGAAAATGAAAACATAAATGCAATAATAAATGAATATCTATTAAAAAAGCAACATCTGAATTTTTTGCTCCAAATATTCGCTGTCACATTTCCAATTCCATAAATAATAACTTCCCGAAGTGACTGTCAGGATTGCACCGGCTTGTAATAAACGCCATTTCTGTTGACTTTTATAAGAGCTTGAATTATTTATCATGTACAAAATTGTAAATTTTATAACTAAAATGCTTTTAATAAATTTAAAGCCGTAAAATTAATTATCTTGTGGCACATACGAGTATATTTTAAATAAAATAATATTATCATGTTTTATATGTTTTATAACCTCATTATTTGTTGTACTGTATGCTTCCCTTGAAAAGCAAAGAAATAAATATAAAATGCCTAATTGAAATTTCGAAATATATGGACATTGGACACGAAGCCGAAGTAGAATTATTTTAAAAATGATCTATGTGCCGGTCCATGTACGCATTTTTTAACACGAAGAAAGTTAGCTTAAAACTTGCAATAAATAATAAAGACTACTTTAATCACAGAAAAAAAAACAAAAGTACATATGTACGTATAAAATATTTTAAATATTTAAGTCATGTAAACTAAAACTGAACCTTGCAAAAACATTCTGGCATTTTGTGGATTGAGAGATAAAACTGTTTAGGGCATAGGGTGTCTTCCATCACTTCTGAAGTGGAATACCAGTAAAATCTATAACACATTTAAAAAAATAATAATACTCTATATTTCTAGCAAAATAATGGTATTATAACAAATATCAATATAACATGTACGTATGTACATACATTCATACATACATACATACATACATACATACATACATACATACATACATACATACATACACTTACATTCGTTTATTAATATGACTTGTATTCAAGTAGTAATCCAAGGAAGTGATTTTAAATTCAATAAATTCTCATAAATTATTTTGGGGCTGTTTAGATATTTTATAATAGGTAACACTTAATATGTTACGCATGACTCCGGTAATGATGGAGTTCTTAATGAGGGCACAGGTAGAGTCCCGCCTCGCGCTAATTGCCATTGAATCGCTTTGACTGCACGCCGTACCCGTTACCTATATAGCAGTTAACTTACTTTTGCAAGAATTTCCCTTATGTTTGTTATATTTTGAAGGTACTAATCGATACTAAGAAACTATTTTCTTTAATTTTTATCTATACTAATATTATAAAGAGGTAAAGTTTGTGGGTTTGTGAGTTTGTTACGTTGTAGGGGGTAACCTCTGGATCTACTGAACCGATTTAGACGAAATTTAGTAAGAACATAGTTTGAGACCCTGGGAAGGACATGATAACTATTTATTGCGGAAATAATCCCTTAAAAGGGTGAAAATGTGGATGAGTTTGTATTGGGAAAGAAGCTAGGGACGAATGTAAGTCGCTAGTAAAATAATAAAGTTGTAGTCATAGTAATGAAAAATACCTATATGTTTTTCTTCTATACACATTATATACATACATAAGTACATATTATATAAAATTAGTTGCGAAATTACAGCGTCAATAAGTAACAAACACTCGCCCTCACTCACTCTTTAACAAACTTTTTTAAATTTATTTAATAACTAGTGACTCACCCTTGCTTCGCTCGGGTTCGTTCCTTGGTACGTTTTAACGGTTAGTATGGAATAGATAGACTATCTTTATATATATAATTCTTCTGTGAGTGTGTATGTCACTGAACTTCTCTCAAACGACTGGACCGATTTTGATGAAATTTTTTGTGTGTGTTCAAGGGGATCTGAGAATGGTTTAGATTCACAATTTGAATAATAATTTTCATCAAAATGGTCCAGAATGTTTTAGCTTATTAAAAAAAGTTTGAAATTTTCAAATTAAAGACGTGTAGACAGGACAACGTCTGTCGGGTCAGCTAGTATATTATATAATATATAGCTCATAGTCTTTAACAATAAACAAACGGACTACCTAACGCAAAAAGAATGTTTGCTTTCGAAAAAATCGGATTAGTAGTTCCTGAGATTAGCGCATCCAAACAAACCGCCTCTTTATAGGTAATATTAGTATAAATAACAGTTTCATAAATAACTAATATAGGCAGCGGTAGCCCATTGGTAGCGTGCTCGCTTGGAAACCGAGTTCAAATCGGAACGATCGAGGAAGCGGTTTAAAATCCCGGGTCTCCCAACTCTGATATTTACTTTTCTAATATGATGAAAACTTGCCTTATGGTGAAAGAAAACATCGTGAGGAAACCTGCATGTCTGAGATATACATATGAAGTCCGCCAACCTGCACTTGGCCAGCGTGGTAGACTATGGCTTGATCTCCCTTGTATTGAAGGGAGGCCCGTGCCCAGCAGTGGGACGTTAAAAAGGGCTGAATACATACACACAACCAATATATGGTTATCATACATAATATACAAATAATAAGAAATAAATAAAATTTTTAAGCAATAGTTCACTCTCAAGTGTCTAACACCATCTGAATAGGATTTAGAGGCCCCCGAGTGCCTTAAACTATTTGACAAGATAACGCGACGTCAGACAAAGCTTCTCATGAAAAATAGTAGCTGCAATCCAATGAGAAATAATAAAATAATGTAAAGCTTTGATATCATTTTTAAACAGACTAGTTATTTTACTTTATTCGGATATTTTAAAATATCTTAGTGTAAATTCTAGCTCCTGAAACACAGTTTTCTAGTTCAGGAGTTAGGGCTGTGTGTATTTGTTACCATTGTGTTGTTTAAATAAAGACTGTTTTTTTTAAGTGGAAATGTTTGTTAATATGGAAATGAAGCATTATTTTCATTGAAAATGTATGTTACCAGTAGTTTAATGATGTTGTTAAAACGATAAGAAATAATTTTAAATACAGATATATTTTCAAAGTTCTCAGCACAATCTGAAAAGGACTTAGGACCCTGGAGTGCTTTAGAACGCCGCGCTCGATACTCGTAGATAGCTCGACGTCTAAATAATGCTAGCTAACAATAAAACTAATAATTTTTTTCAACCTTATATCTGAAAGTCGCTTACTTAATAATTAATTATCATTAATGATAGTACAAAACATTCATATAACATATGATAAAATAAAAATGTTACGTGAATTTCTAAAATAGAAGAACCTAATATAAGTTACTCATACGTCAATATATATTTTAAATTGAAACTTCTATAGATTCGTTGTGATTTGAAATTCGCTCGCTTCGCTCGGGTTTGCTTATATAAAAACAAAAAAAACCTATCCCACGGGAACCTTACATTTTAGCAGGATAAAAAGTAGCTGTTATTCCAAACTATAATCTATCTCTGTGCCAAATTTCATCCAGATCCGTTCATCCGTTCTGACGTGAAAGAGTAACAAACATCCATACTCACAAACTTTCACACTTATAATATTAAATACGGATCATAGAATTAAATTTACATTATCACAATATCTATTGCACGCAAAAATCACCCACTATTCAGTCTTAAAGTGCTGTAAACAACAAAGAATTTTATCAACCCTCTCTGTAATATTTCGGAACGGTTAAAAATGTTAGACACTGTATAATTTAGCTATCACGAAGTGAGTTCAAAAGACTATAGTCTCTATGTCGGGACGTTATAGGTCATTGTTGTGTGCGTGTCAGTATTAATATTAAACTTTGGTTATTCGAGGTTACGTTAATAAAGGAGCGCCACCAATGAGCCGCGGGGTAGAGCTAATAAAGTCGCGGTAATACATTATATCCATATTAAAATCTAGATTTTTTGCACAGATTGAAATCATAATTAAGTACTGAAGTATTTCGTAGTTTAATAACAGAAGCTTAAAATTTACTGATTATCTTTATCGTCTTTATATTCAGCACTAAAATTATAGTATAGATTACGTGTTTTAAGTGATTGGGTTATAATAAAAAATAATACAATATTTAAAATTGCAAGCCGGCAACTGGGTTCAATTAAAAACAGAATGTTAAGATATCAAGATAATAAAATTGGAAAAACCTTTTTAGGACTCACACGTTATTGCGTTTTGAATTTCCTAAACTTTCCACGAAGATATAAAGCTTACTATTAAAGCTAACAAATCGATGAAAACGAATACTAATAATAATATTTATGATGAGATAACAGAAACAGAATTTTAGACTATATTAGACAAAATCTTTCCGACATAACAATACTATAGTTGTATGTAAAAAAATCAAATTGGTTTACCCTGGTTGAGTTGAATCGAAACTTCATAACAAACAGACGATAGATGCCAGTTAAACTTACCTGCAAAAAATAACATATATATAGAGACTTTTATAGTACTACACAAAAGTATTACAATACAAAAGAAAATAATTATTAAGAAAAAATATACATAGTACAATATTGCAAGCGATATTTGTGATTATTTCGAGTGAATGTTTTGTATCTGCCGCTATTACTCTTTTCAGTACAAAAGTTGATTTTTATTTATACATATTGATAAGGTTTTTCATATGTCGACAGAGTGTCTGGAAAAGACGAAAGCAATTTGTGCCAGTAGTTTCTGTAATATAAAGTAATGGTAAATGATAAATCAAGTATGAATCGCGCGCGTTGCCGCGTCGCGGTGATTTGTCACGCTCTGCGATTATGAGAAATCATATCGTTAAGTATTAGCTGTTTTTCATGCGCTAAATCGCA
Organism: Brenthis daphne; assembly: GCA_947093115.1. Classification (NCBI taxonomy): domain Eukaryota; kingdom Metazoa; phylum Arthropoda; class Insecta; order Lepidoptera; family Nymphalidae; genus Brenthis; species Brenthis daphne. The sequence goes on along the minus strand of OX352474.1, from coordinate 3,797,078 downwards.
ATACAATACGCTTTTATATACTGAAATCTTCATATACTGCGATAGTATAAAAAAATAATAGAATTAAATGGTGAACGAAATAATAGATAAAATACTTATTTTTTATTTTTTAGGAATATGAATAATACATATTAATAGACACTACACGCGTAATACTTATTGCCATAGAAACTTCACGTCAAAAGTTACATTTTTAAAAAATGCTTAATATTTAGTGATTTATTATAGGGCACTTAAACAAGCCTTGATGTACTCATATCTTTATTATAATTAAAAAAAATGTAAAACTAATCTAATATTAAAAATAAGAAAATTTTGTTTGTTTCTATCAAATAGTCTCTGAAACTGCTGAACCGATTTAAATGAAATTTGGCCAGAAGATAGTTTGAGACCCTGGGAAGGACACAGGATAGTTTTTATCCCGGAAATCATCTCTTAAGAGGGTACAAATGAGGGTGAAAGTTTGTATGGGGAAGCAACCTAGGGACGAACCTGTACGAAGCGAGGATGAGTCGCTAGTCTCTTATAATATCACAAATATACAATATTATTGTTATACTAAATATAAACTTGTATCAATATAGAATCGATACGTTAAAAAGCAATAACCACCACAAGCTGCCTGCTAAACACACAACCATCCGTGTCACATAAATTCACGCATCAATCGCTCTTTTCAGCCGCGAGTTAAAAATGAATACACGAAAAGTCAATCTAAATTACTTGCTCCCTATTCCCATATTGTAAAGTATAATTTCCGATAGCTAGAACCAAAATGGATACGTGCGATCGAATGAATGCCATTGCGATGCGAAATTATTTCTGCTATTCACTCGCTAAAATATTGGGACTCCTCTTTCTGACTAATGAATCCATTCCAACGGTGCCTTCACCCGTATTACTGTAGACTAATGGCTAATGAGGTATGATGCTATCTAATAACGTAAACAGTATAAAAACTTTTTAACAAAAAATAAAAACCGACTTCCAGGCACTAAAATGTAAAAAATAACTAAACGGAGGTTTTCATTTAGAATAGATACCTAATCAGATATTTTCGAAGTCGGTGCCAGCCGATGCAAAGCAAATCTAATATATTTCGATACGTAAAATACTTATTTGCCTATTAAATATTCATATCTTAAAATATTGTAGGCTGAACCAAAAAAAAAATCAAATCGGTTCAGGCGTCTTCGAGTAATCGGTGAACATACATAAAAAAAAGAAAAAAAAAGATTCCGACGAATTGATAACCTCCTTTTTGGAATTCGGTTAAAAAAGAAATAAGTATAGGTAATTAGTGAAAAATATAAAACAAAATAGCTAGCTTACAAAACTGTATAACTGTAGCTGAGTATTCTTTATTCATTAAAATATAAATAAAAAAAATATTTTAAATTATAAAAAAAAGTAAAGTTAAAAATAAATAAAATTAAAAATAAGGTAAATTCATACATTTGAAACACTTCTTCATCTATACTAATATTATAAAGAGGTAAAGTTTGTGATATTGTGAGTTTGTGACGTTGTAGGGTGTAATCTCTGAATCTACTGAACTGATTTTCAAAATTCTTTTACCAATAGAAAGCCACGTTCTTCCTGAGTGTCATAGGATATTATATTACTATATATATATATATATATATATATATATATATATATATTAACCCGAAGAATGAAAAGGCTTTTTCGTGGTAGTTGGATTTGCAAAGTAAGTCGGAAAAAAAAACGGTCGAACGAAAACGTTTCTTACGAACGCTGCCTTAACAATGAGAGATATATGATTATGTTCTAGAGAAAAGTTGTAGAGCTTAATAATGCTTACAAAAAATTCAGCGACAGCATATGTCTAACTTTTATATTGAAGTCACAAAAAGTAGTTTTTTTATATTAAAAATAATTTAAATCGATAGGTCATGTTTATTGGTTATATTATCAACAATTATGAATATCAAAATAAGTAAAATTATCGTCTAAAATGTTTAAAACAAAAGACTTTTCCCTTTTACAGCATATAATTTGGACAAATGGTTCAAGAGATAATACGACATACACGTAGGTATGGAACCGCGACCGCGTCGTAACCTATTGAGTGATATTTCTTTAAGATGGATTTTTTCAAATATAATACATCAATCTATCTACACCACTGACCTCTATAATACCACTGGACAAGCTGTTCCAAGCGTTTGGCAGCAATTTTTTTGTGTCTATTTGAAGCGCCACTAGCGAATGTCGAGAGAACTAATTTTGACGTATATTGCAAATGACTGCGAGAGAAGTGTTTGTTTATTGTAAAGTAATTTTCCATTTTGAATCAATTTGGTTCGAATTTAATATTATTCTTGTTATATGCATTATATAAAAGTTATCAAGTATGAGATCATGTGTATATTGTAAGCGGCGCTACAAGAAAAACAGTGAAATATCATTCCACAGGTTACCTTTATATATACCTTTATATTACTTTATTTAGTCATATTTTTACTTATCAAAATTTTTACGTAATAATCTTGTCTTACTTATTTGTATTATGGCTTACTTTAATTAAAAACAAGCATTAATGAAATTCGTATGAATAAAGATTATTTTTACAATTTTCAACTAGAACCGACAGTGGTTGCCTCATATCGATATTTTCATTATCGATAGTTGATTTAACACATTTTTCCGTGATATTGACATAGTTCAGCTTGTGTGGTCAATTTATTTTTTCGCAGATGATATTAACGGATATGAAATGTTCAACCTTCATTGGACACTCAAAATAAGAGCTAAGAGATTACGTTACTGAACAATATATATTTTTTCCAGATTTCCAAAAGACCTAGAAGAGAGAAAAGTTTTCAGAATATGAAAATTACCAACTGGACTCCTAAAACATATGATTCTCTCTGTTCATTACATTTCGGTGATGAATGTTTCGACAAACATTTCAACAGAACCATATTGAAACCAGGTAGCATTCCGACAATATTTGAAGCTTTGTTGTTTTCATGTAAATTAATTACCACTTATTCCCTTTCACAGAGAGACCTGTGTCCCAGCAGTGGGAATATAAAAAGGCTGATGATGATGATGTAAATTTACTAGAAGTAGAGAATAAACATTTTTTAATGTCTACTTTTCAGGAATTTCTACCTCTCCATCATCGCTTCGTCTGTCTACGTCTACATCATTGCCTCGTCCATCAACGTTTACGTCATCGCCTTGTTCATTAACATCTACGTCATCGCCTAGTCCGTCAACGACGAAGTCAGCTAATATAGGTACTATTTCAACCAAACGAAAATCATCTTGTGATGCACGAGCAACCCGAGCGAAGCGAGGGTGAGTCGCTAATATCTTTATGAGAATATACAAAATTTCACCAACAAATAATACTCGTACCATGGTTAGATAAAATTTCTCAGTGAAAAATGATATGTCACTACGTTATTGACTATGAAATAATGAGTGACAAAAAATGAACTGAAACAAGCACTATTTAAAATAAATTTTGTATTTTAAATAAAACTATCTTATTTAAAATAAATTTTGTATTTTAAATAAAACTATCTTTTTGGATTTTTTGACTATGAGTCCATGAGTCTCTTCCGTGACCATAGTTGCTGTAAAGCATTCGAAACGTCGGGAACCAAAAATCCAAATAAATCCGCGAGTAAATCCGAAAAGATAGTTTTATTTAAAATGTCAAATATTCGCGTAAATCTAAGAAAGTATTAAAATTTGTATTACAGAAAATAACATAAGGCCAATCAAAAACAAAGAAGAAAAAAATATACACAACGATTTCAATAACAATTAGCACTCTAATCATAATTAAGATGCCATTTTAAAGTCCGCTATTTATATCACCTCGAACCCTATTACAAATACACATGTCTAACCAAAAACGGGTCTTTTATTATTGATGTTTACTCGACCTTCCCTTCTGTGGAAATTAAACAATTCCGACGTCCTTTTCCATGTCCGCATCTGCATCCGCTCTACGACATCGGTTATATCCCCTTACTAAACAAAATATTTCAATACTTTTTGCCGTTGTGTTCTGAGTAAAACTTTTTTTTTAGATAGACACAGTTACCTACTATAAATCAGCCACTAAAAATATGAAAATATTAGCGACCTACCCTCGCTTCACTCGGGTGCGCCACTAGGTATGTTTTAAATAAATAAAAAATTGTTGTAGTACTTTCTTACATTAACGCGAATATTTGACATTTAAAAAAATATTTTTTCTAATTCATTTTGTTAATAGGTAGACTGTCTGTAACATCCATATAATACCTTTAAGACATCTAACACCTTAGTCTCTCCCGTGACCATGATTGCTGAAAAGCATTCGAAACGTCGGGAACCAAAAATCATCACGAAAAAATCCGAAAAGATAGTTTTATTTAAAATAGTTATAGTGTTAGGTAGTTGGTTCCCTATACAAAATTTCCACCCCATCCCAATTTCACCTCCGCTTCAAGTTTTATTTTCGCGACAAAAAGTAACCTATGTCCTTTACCAATATCTCATATATCTGTATACCAAAATTAATCAAAAGGTTCTGGTTCAGCTGTTTTAACGTGTAAACGTAACTAACAGATAGAGTTACTTTTGTATTTTCGTTACTTTGGATTGATATTCTGGGATAGTTCATTGATAACGAGTTCGCCAAGTAGAGCGTATTAGAAGTAAAGTAAGTAGCTCTGAGAATTTAAGTGCAAATCATTCTCAACACGCTTGCCACTTCTTAATACGAAGAATAAAATCTAAGAGAAATTAACTTCATGTTGAAAGAGTGTGAAGTCAGTTACAATCGTTGGGCATCGTGGTAAACTATGGCCTTAATATTAATTGAGGAAAGGCCTGTGCCCAGAAATGGGCGGAATTAACTATTAAGTACTAGTTGTTAATAGTTCAAACTGTTATACGAATACTTGTTGACATCAAAAAAAGCAACATAATTTTTAGTATAAATATGTAATTAATTGTAAGAACAATAAGATAACTAATACTATTGATAAATAATATGAAAAAAATATCTTGAACTCTCCGCAATAATGTATTATTTTTTATTTGTTTAGTGTTTACACCGAACAGATAAATAATTAAGCTAAACTCAGTTTTTAACCCCCGACGCAAAAAAGTCTGTGACATCGTAGCTCTCAAACGGATGGACCGATTTCGATGCGGTTTCTTTCATTTGAAAGTCGGTTTCCTTGCGTTGATGTTTGGTTAGTATCGGTCCAGTAGTGTAAGAGTATCAGCTCTTTTCCAAAATGATATAAGGCATTTTGGCGTATGATTATTCGATTAAGTTCTTCACGCGTGCCAGTGTAATCGTTAGATGACAATTAATTTGCGACGGGGGTTTTTAAATTTTTAATTTATAATTATACCTTTCCAATATTGAAAACATTAGACACTCAAGAAAACCACTTCAAACTCTAGACTTTTAACTTATAAACTAATATTTTAAAGTGCATGGAAACTGCTTTGGGATGTCCAAAGTTGCGATAACTCATTGAAATGTAGATTATGCAAACATTCTACACCAAATTTTAACGATCTTATAGCGTTTCGAAATTTACAGCAAATTTTAATTCCACTTTGGACGACGCGTTTGGCTACTTACTGTGCCACCGGTCGCGGGTACGAGTCCCGCCGGGGGAATTTATTTGTATGTTTTTTTTACTCCAGTCATGGGTGTTTATATTTATGATATATATGTATTTAGAGTCATATTGTGTAGTATATCAAATATCTGGTATCCATAACACAAGCCTCGTAGCTTACCTTGGAACTAGATGGTACTGTGTGTTTGTCCCAACATATTCAAATACATATCTCGTTAGAATTCTTTGTGTAAATCTATAACTACAAATAGAAAATAATCGATCAATCAAAAGAAGAGTCAAACGAGACGAAGGTAAGATTGGCGTCGGCGCCGAATAAGCAGTAAATTAAGGAGGAAAAAATTGCCTCGTGATTTATCTGCACCCTAAGTGTGTCTGTTAGGGTAATTCAGGTCATATGCGATGATAAAGGATTGATATATCTTACGTGATGTTCGCATCTTATGAGTTATTTTCGAAGAGACAACGTGAGTAGGCTTTAATGTTAGGAAACTAATGTTCATAAAGTATCTTGTCTATACATATAATAAAATTGTAACTAAGCCAAATCTGTACATGAAATATTTTTTGGAAATCTTATTGAAATAAACATTATTATCGATACAGAGGCCGAATCTATGGTTTTTAGAATTTTTGTCTGTCTGTCTGTTACCGGATTACAGAAAAACCACTGGAGGGATTTTGATGAAATTTGGTATGATGATAGCTGGTTATCCGGGTCAACATATAGGATATTTTTTACCGCGGGAAAATATCTCATTGCTGAGAAAAATACAAAAACTGCAATATAAGAGTATACTAATATGTAAAACCTAAGAATTTGGGTTTTGGTCAACTGAACAATTGAACTGGCAATGCTAGTGTTTTATTAATAATCAAAAGCTAAAAATAGAAGAATTGATATACTTCCTATCAATTTTAGTAAAAAATAAATATCCAAGCTTTAATTCTGAAATTCTGATATCAATAGTAATATATTTTTACGACAAAATATTTTAGTATTAGGTAAGTGGCCGGAAGACGAAAAACAAAGACGTTAAGGTGATTCAGCTTACAACAAATGTGTACGGTGCCTAAGAGCTAGTATATCAAGTAACAGGTTATTACCTCCGCTTTATACAGAAAAATATTGTATATTGTCGGTAATCTATACATATAATAAAATTGTAACTAAGTCGAATCTGTACATTAAATATTTTTTTTGGAAAATCTAATTGAAATAGACGTTATTATCGATACAGAGTCCGAATCTATAGTTTTTAGAATTTTTGTCTCTCTGTCTGTCTGTCTGTTACCGCATCACTGAAAAACCACTGGAGGGATTTTGATGAAATTTGCTATGATGATTGCTGGTTATCCGGGTCAACATATAGGATACTTTTTACCGCGGGAAAATATCTCATTTCTGAGAAAAAATACAAAAACTGCAATGTAAGAGTATACTAATATGTAAAACCTAAGGATTTGGTTTTTGATCATCTGAACGCGGGCGGAGCCGCGGGCAATGCTATATTAATATAAAACGTAGCAACAATAAATTATAAGTTTCAATTATAACATTAATCACAGCTTAAAGAAGTTGTCAAAGTGGACTTAAATTTGAGATCACTGGATAAAAGGCTTTTGTCGTCATATTAAACAGAGAAGTTTTAAAATATTTTATATATTACACTAAAGTAGTGACTTACCCTCACTTCGCTCGGAAGATAACTGAAAAGTTACTGCGAGTTTACCTTAGGAGAAAGACTTATGCTATTTCATATATTTTTCTAGGCCTTATTAAGACCTTCAATTTTCCAGTACATTGTTTTGATGTATCTCTTAAGGTTTAGCCAGCGTTAGACATGTAAAATTTCTAAGAACAACTGGATAGAACTAGTTATTGTTTTGCCGTGGAATGAATTTTCCTTTAGTAAACGTTGATATTCTAAACGTTGACCCGAATAATAACTTATTACTACACAAAATTTTGTTAAAATCGGTTTAGTACTTTTTGCGTGAAACGCGCACATCGATTTCGCTAAGTTATTATTATACGTATAGCGCCAAGTAAACGCTATAAAATAGGTTAGGGGTTGCATAATTTTAATACCATTACTCTACTTGTAGTTTTAATCTCATGATAATAAAAAATTAAAGTTTTCAAATCAAAATTTATCACCCTGTTATCCATAACGCAAGCAAAACTTTTAATTTTCCTCCGCGCGAAAAGCACGAACTGACAGTAAAACACTAATTAAAGCATTATCAACTTAAATAGTATTCGTCCACTAACGGCAAAGTTGGCTCCAGTTTTGGAACTATAATTGACATCGGGCAAAATTTTATACCCTAGGTTGCCTTATAACAAAAATTTCTTTAAAACAGTAGTTCTTCAATTAAAGCAATAAAAGTAAAGTATTTTTTTATTTTTTTATAAGTTCACATTTTAATTTTTTGAGCGGAACCCTAATTCTTTTACTGAAATAAAAGTAGCCTAAGTTACGCCTTATAACATCAACTACCTGCCAGAGAAAGTCCCGTCAAGATCGGCCCAGCCGTTTCGGAGATTAGCTCGAACAAACAGACAGACAAAAATTTTTAAAATTTTGTTTTTCTTATAAATACCGTATATCATCATTCCATATGCATTTAGTAAAAAGCTGTTATTTTGATATTACAAACAGATACTTCAATTTTATTTATCTGTATAGATTATCATAAATCTAAAAATGTACAAAACACTACCCTCGCAATAAGAAATATTTAAACGCGATAATACCTGAAACTACCAGTCTGAATAAAAGAATTCTTTTTTTATTTTATAACGTTTTTATTAAAGAAAAAAAATTTAAGAGGTGCGAGGCCCGGGATTTGAACACGCTATACTCGGATTTCCATACCCTATCTTTTCATTAAATTATTCTTTATAATATTATAATTATTTACCGTAGTAAACTAGTAAAAGACTGGCTGTATTTGAAGCGAATTTAATACCGAAACGACAATATAAAATATTTTTATTACAGAACAAACTAAATAGACTACAACGTGTGAGCTCATGTATAGAGGCATTGGTAAAATTATGATCTCTAATATCAGCTCGTAACTTTAGCAACTAGCGCATAAAGCAGAACTATTGAATATATAGGCTAGTATCTAATAGTGTGTATACATTGCCATATATCCGCTATGAAAACTATCGTTTTAAAATTATACTGCATAAAACGAAGAAATGGAATTTTCTTCATTAAAATATATTGCGCTGTCCATTCAAATGAATTTCCTTAAAAAATGTATGTCAAATGTATACATACGAGTATAATAAAATTCTAACTGAATCGAATCTGTACATTAAATATTTTTTGAAAAATCTTATTGAAATAGACGTTATTATCGATACAGAGGCCGAATCTATAGTTTTTAGAATTTTTGTCTGTCTGTTTGTTATTACCGCATTACAGAAAAACTACTAGACGGATTATGTTGAAGTTTGGTATGGTCGTAGCTGATTATCCGGGTCAACATATAGGATACTTTTTACCGCGGAAAAATATCTCATTTCTGAGAAAATATACAAAAACTGTAATTAAGAGTATACTATTATGTAAAACCTAAGAATTTGGTTTTTGGTCACCTGAACGTAGGCGGAGCCCCGGGCAATGCTAGTTTTATAATAATTTTTGTCTGTAACCCATGTAATTATCTCATGTTAAATTTAAATTTTGGATTGGAATCACGCGCGTGTTTGTCTGTCTGAATGTCTTTCCATTTTACAGCCATATTCTCCAAAAACAAAAATTTACGCAATAAAATGACCGACATATATTATTAAAATTATGCGGCGGCCCACGAAAATTATAATAATTTATAAGCAATATGCGACAAATGAAAAAGCTAAAGAAAATGTCGGGTGTAAATTAATAAGAGAATTGTTATGGTGCATACAATAGAGCTACTATCATGCAAAGTCTAAAGATATTTAAAAAATAGCCTTAGATGCCATTTGACAGTAAAGTTTTAGTTACTTAGTACAGTTTTATTTCATTCTTTTAGTTTTAAGGCAGTGGTAGCCTAGTGGCGCTCGCTTGGGAAACCGAAGCGTGTTCAAATTTCGGGTCTCGAACCTCTCATATTATCGTGTGCGAATCATTTCCAACATGATTAATACTTTGTCTTGCGGTAAAGAAAAGCATATGTATGTCTGAAAGAACTTAGTAAGTTGTCGAAAGACATGTGCAGTACGCCAACCCGCACTTGGCAAGCATGGCGGACTATGGCCTGATCCCCCTCGTTGAATTGAAGTGAGGCCCGCGCTCAGCAGCGGGACGTCAAAAAGGGCTGAATACATACAGTTTTTTTAACTTAAAATATTTTTGTAAGACAAAATAACGAAACTTTTTTAATGCGTTGAAGAAAAATATATGTAACAATAGCAAAGAGTTCTAACAAATAACTCTTGAACACGTTTGCTCCTCTCACGTATGTTATTTTGAAAGAAAGTAAAAATATTCCTTTTCGATCGGTATGCATAATTTATATATCAGCAAGAATGCTAGTGTGAATTTAATGTGACAGGCCCTTCGTCGTCAGTTTTGGCAAAGTAAGCTTCGGCAAACTAACTTTATAGCTTCCTTTTGTAGTAAAAATTTTTCGTTGCCTTAGTGGTAAAGTAATATAATCAAATAAGAAACCCTATTCATCCACAACACTTACCAATTTAAGCACTGTATGAACACTTCAAGTCAATAAGCATTTTTAAAAAGCGTCTCAAAACACACTATTTGTCGCTTTACAACTAAGCTGTCATTATAGTTGCATGTATTATATTATTGTGTATATTATGTATGTTTATTATTATTTTATTATATTATTATGTATATGTAAGTTTAAGTATTTAAACAATAAATATTTATTGTATAAATAGTATTTTATATATGTATTTTTTTATGTATGTTTATAATATGTAATACGTCTATTGAGTACACTTTATGCACCTTTCCGCTTTCTGTTAACTTTTGTATCCTACTTCTAGCGGTTGCCTGTAAGAAATCACTTTTAGTGATAAGGCCGCCTTTGCACATTTCTTTAAATGTAATTTTTTTTGTATGTATCATTTTTATTTTTGTGTGCAATAAAGTGTTTAATTAAAAATAAAACACTCCACAAACTGACAGTCCATTCAAAATTTTGTAGATCAGATTCTTTTTGAGTAATAAAATTCTTATATTTTTGTAAATAAATGGAATAAGGCAATGATTTAACACTAAGAATACCTTCAATTGAAAATCGGTGACATAATATGTAGTTCGCCAAAACGATGAATACAGTTAATCAAAGTTTTTCAAACGTTCCTTTCGTCAATATACAGTTAGATACAGCAAGATAAACTATTGTCCCAAGCGATTACAATTTGACCAAAGCATGATTATATAAGAAAAAATATTTAACATGTCTTTTATTGAATAAATATTCGATCGTCTAAAATGTTCTATATATAAAATGTTCTATATATATCATTAATAAAACTGCATGTGGATATTAGTAAGACTCCTTCATCCATTTCACAGTTGACTTCCGACACAGATTGATCAATTACAAGATAGAATCGCAGATCGAAAGCACTTGCAACTCAACGATTGGTCTCTGTCAAGATGTTAGTGACATAGATTAGTGGCAAGCATTACGTACTCGTCTTTCTAATTCTTGCAATTCTAGATCTAAACAGTATTTTAACACGTATATAATGTTTTTACAAGTAATAACTGTCTATAGGACAATAATATGAGCTAGCAACGTTTCTTCTATAGAGAATAATTATTTGAATTTTTACTGAATATAATAAAGAAAAAAAAATGTGATTTTATATGTAGGAGATAAACAGAAGTTCTTATTCAATTCTAAAAACTTACTAATAGAATGCTTATTACGTTATTTAGCCTGAGTGATTTAGACTAATTTCATTTAAGTATAACAAGTAGTTCCTGTGGAACAATATATTTCGAAAAAAGGGTAAAGAAGCGCGTTGAGTACTTCTCGTCCTAAGTGCAGGTAGACTGATTGAAGCTACGGCAACTTTTAGCGGGAAAGTGCGAAAAACTACATGTACGCGATATGTTAGAAGAAGTAATATTATGTCTATTGGTTTTAAAAATAACATCGTAAGTTGTAAATGAACTATTAGTCTATTAAATATGATTGATAATTCTCAGTCTCAGGTTAGAGAGGCTATTCGATTTGTTAGAATTTTTATGTTATTTAGTTCAGGAACTTTAAAACTCTGACTTCAGCTTGCAAGTTAAATCCCAAAAAATCGAAAACATTTTATACACACGTGTATTGTACAATAATCTTGTTAAAATATTTCTGATAGATTAATTCGTATTTTAAGTTTGAAATACTTAAAAAAAAATAAAAAAAAAGTTGCCCTTCTAGCTTATATTCGGTCATAATAACAAACAAATACATGTGCAGTGTGCACTTTACTCAAAACTCATATAGGACGGCATTGCGAATGGAGATAGGAAAAGAACGATCTACAATCATATAAGACACGTATTTGCAGACACAAAATATCTATACTAATATTATAAAGAGGTAAAGTTTGTGAGATTGTGAGTGTGTGACGTTGTAGGGGGTAATCTCTGGGTCTACTAAACTGATTTTGATGAAATTCGTAAGAAAATTGTTTGAGACCTTGGGAAGGACATAGGATACTTTTTATAACGGAAATCATTCCTTAAGGGGATGAAAATGTGGATGATAGTTTGTATGGGGAATCAAGCTAGGAACGAACCCGAGCGTGAGTCGCTAGTACATTATATACGCTATACGAATTGTACTCAAAGATTACTGGTATAATATAAATATAGCTATAGGATATCAATCAAGCTGTACATGTTACGTGGTCATTAAACAATTATATTATCATTGCTAAAATATTACACATCATAATGTACAAAATTATCACTTTCCCACATTAAAATATAACAATGGAACTTTAATAGAAAACAGTCACAATATGACAGAAATTATTACAAACACTACATGAGTTGAGACATAGTCCAGTTGGAAAACAGCTGGGATCGTATATCAAATGTCTTTACGCTAAGCGTTAGCCGTTTCTTATCTAGGCTATGAAGTGTATCAGGAATCGCTAATTTGCTAATTATCATCAATAGGTCAGCACAAGTGCTAAAATAATGGACGAAGGACACAACTTTTAATGCTTCGTTATTGTTTCCAACTGAATTTGAATATTTATCGATCTCGATATGGTGTATATCTGCAAATTTTTACAGTGTAGCACAACTACTTTTTAACACTAACCTAATAATAAATAACAGTTAGCGTCAAATTTTAATTTTGATAAAGAAGAAAAAATAAATTACCTGTAACATTTAAATGAAAACAATATCCCTGTAAAATTTCATCCTGACTCCATCTTGCTTTTAGCTTAGACATCATAAAACTTTATTGTTCATATTAACAATTCATATGAAGGTATACTTTATGGCTATTAAAATATTTACGATCTTACGCGCGCGATTGATATACACTGTCTTGTTTGCGTCTTAGACATCCTGTTTAGGGGATCAAAAGTCGCTTGGATAGCAAAAGGCCTTTACGATCACTTTAAAGCCTACCAAAATTTTCATCTTTTTCATCATTATTTTGTAAACACTCTTCAAATATCAACTCATTACTACTATTATAACTGCGAAAGTTTGTATGTGTGTGCATGTTTGTTACTCTTTCACGCTGAAACGGCTGGAAAGATTTGGATGAAAAGTACACAAATAGACTATACTTTTTTTATGTTGAGAAATGCATTTACGCATACCACCTGTAGACATACAGGTGGTTATGTGGGACTCACCGGCTCGAAAAGCCAGTACTACCTACTAAGACCCAACAAAACTTCCCCCGTCTTAGTTGGGCGTCGCAGGATAGCTTAAACACTCAACCACGACGCCCAGATAATGATGGTAGGTCTGCCGAAGCAGACCACAATAACCATGGGGTTGCTCTCACAGTCCACTCTACCGTCAGAGAAGGAACCCACATAGTACACCGCCCACCGAACTGGGCCACCTCCCAGTGCATTTCTTGGCTTCGCGCTCGGCTGGACTGCCGGCCGCTAATGAGCCCTCCGATACATAAAAATTACTAAATCATTATAATCTTTGATTATGTCTCGAGCTGAATTAAAAATAGGTTTTGAGTTTTCCTTTTGAAGCGTTTTCAGAATTGGCACGAAATCGAGAATCGCACATTACCCTACATACAGCGCGTGTGTTTTATCTATTCCCATACATTTCAATCTTCAGACTAGCGATGCGAGGTTCATTCCATTTAAATTTCGATAAATGTGATAGAGTACAGACGGAAGAGTGTTTAAGGTTAAGCTAAGTTTAGTTTAAAATATAGCCTATTTTAATAGTTTTTTTATTGGTCCGTTCTTTATTAAAATACCAAAAATTTGCGAAAGGGTGGCGCTGCTTAATCTATACATATAATAAAATTGTAAATAAGCCGAATCTGTACAATAAATATTTTTAGGAAAATCTTATTGAAATAAATATTATTTTCGATACAGAGGCCGATTCTATAGTTTTCAGAACTTTTGTCTGTCTGTCTATCTGTTACCGCATCACAGAAAAACCACTGGAGGGATTTTGATGAAATTTGGTATGGTGATAGCTGGTTATCCTGGTCAACATATAGGATACCTTTTACCGCGGGAAAATATCTCATTTCTGAGAAAAAATACAAAAACTGCAATGTAAGGGTATACTAATATGTAAAACCTAAGAATTTAGTTTTTGGTCATCTGAACGCGGGCGGAGCCGCGGGCAATGCTAGTATATAAATATCTCGTGTCATGGAGTTTGTTGTTGCACTCCTCTGAAACGGCTCGACCGGCTTTTAATGATTTTTTTTTGTGAAAATAGGTCGTAAAGTATTTTTATCTTCCTACCCCTATTTTTTAATCGCGATTTTAGTATTTTTTGTATGAAGGATACATACTTAATATTATTAATGTGAAAGTGTGTTTGTTTGTCCATCTTTCACGTCGAAACAGAGTAACGCATAAGCGTGATTTTTTGTGTAGTGGTGTAGTGTGAATACATACAAAATACAATACTTGAATACAAAAACTACAAATTCGTTTGAAAATTCTCTCATTATCTAGAAATATATTAAATACGTATTGTTTTATAATATAATACGCGTAAACAACTCAATTTGAAGATAATTGTTTGTCTTCACAACATAAGCGCGCGTATCGATTATGTCTTCTAAGAACTCATCGTAATGAAGCAAAACGAATATCATAAAACGCAAACATGTTTACAGCAAAACATACGTTGTATAGTACCTAGATATGGTACTGTATATTTTCTTCATAAATGCTTCCATATAGACCGGCATTAAATGGCACTTTTTTACCAATAGCGTACACTTCTTCATCACTTTGAAAATCATTTCACCCATAATTTAAGAGTAACCCTTAAAACGCGAACACTGAAACAACGTTAGGAATATCGGTTTATGATTGGCTAAGATATACACACAAAAAACCTAATTTGGGCATTTGCTCCTTTTCTGAAGTTGGTACGACAAGTAAAATACTTAATATTTCCATTAAAATTATACACATTTCAAATTAAACAAAATGTGACATAATAAATTCATCTATTAAAATCCGTTCATTCGTTCCCGAGTGACTAAAGAGCACAATACATAAATACATACAAACCCGAATTACTGAGATGATATCTCAATTCCGTTCAAATAAATCTAGTAATTCTGAGTCGCTTTCAAACAAACAAACTTACCTTAACAATATTAACTATGCCGGAATGTGAATAATTTCGAAACTATATATAGAATTATTGACTAAAGCTATGTAAACAATTTTACAAAGAATATGTTCACAATGTAACAGGCATGTGCGCACAATGTAACGAGAACATGGTTAATTTTGCTATTAAATTTAACGGACGGGAAGCGGCCCGCTCGCGATATTTACGACCGCCCCCTGCTAGTTTACTGACGATTAATACCTACTATAGTTTGCATTTTGCATTACATGGTTATATGTTACATACAAATATGCATCTTGAACATAGATATAAACAAAATTTAAAAAAAAACACTAGAAAAGTGGGAACAAACACTATTTTGCTAAATATTATAACAAAAAAGATTAGAAATTCCGGCTCAATTATTTTTTTTTACTTTGAAAGCATTAATCTAGAAAAGTTTTAAATTTTTAGTACAACAGCGACCCTCTCGTGGAAAATTTGACTGTATTAAACTAATAATAATTACGAGTCTAAATAAAATCCGTATTATTAATATTATAAATGTGAAAGTTTGTGAGTATGTATGCATGTTTGTTACTCTTTCACGCCAGAACGGCCGAACGGATCTGGATGAGGCATAGAGATAGATTATATATAGTCTGGAATAACGCATAGGCTTTTTATCCCGGAAAAATGGACGGTTCCCGTGGGATAGGTTTGTTTTTGTTTTCCTAGAGGCAAACCCGAGCGAAGCGAGGGTGAGCCGCTAGAATATAATAATTCACTACTCACAGGCTTAACCACAAGGACACATACTTCTAGAGTGGAATCTTGCACTGATCAGAAAATATCTGAAAATGCCCCCCTAGGAATGAAAAGGATGGAAGTTTGTATGAAATTTCATATTTTTTTAAGTTAGATTAAAATTGACTGTGCATTAGATATAAAAAATATTTATTTGTGTATTTATTTATTTATTTCACAAAATCCACAGATAAATCCTTACATAACTAATAAAAAGAGATAGATATCTTAACAGAAGCCATAAATTGGATTTACATTATTTACTTAAGCATAAGGTAAGGGTATTGTAATATAAACTTAGGTAACATTAACAGAAAAAATATATGTGTCACTAGCAAAAAAAAACTAGTACTGACGCGAAAAACCATATAACATGCTCCGGATAGAAATATTTAAAACGTCATTTAAGTAAGTAAAAGAATAAGTTAGTCAGGTTCAAAATAAAAATTGTATTGAAAGCCTTAATAAAGCTACTGAAAAATATTATAAAAATAAATCAAGAAAATTACTATGGCGGCCATTATTATACCGCAACGTTAAGTAAATCGAATATAACAGCAAATAGTTTTTGTTCAATAGATTTCAAAGTTCTGAGCGAGTTGTACGAATGCAACTGACCTATTTCATGTTGCAGCACAGTTTGTAACCGAACTCGCCCTTGCTATTTGTGTGAGCATTTAAACATACTTTTCAAGGAGAAAATTGTAGAAGTAAAACAATTTTGATCAAATGATTTGAAAACTTTTACATTTGCTTGATAAATATACCTAAATAAAAGTCTATACTAATATTATAAAGATGCAAAGTTTGTTTAAACGCGCTAATCTCAGGAACGACTAATCCGATTTGAAAAATTCTTTCTGCATCAGATATCCTGTTTATTGAGGAAGGCTGTAAACTATATATCATATAATATAGTTTATCTATTCCATACTAACCGTTAAAACGTACCTACTAGTTATAACTATAAAGCGAGGTGAAGAACATACCGGTACAGAAAATTATGTAATAAAAAAACTATAATTTCGTTTTTCGTTTAACATTGAACTAAAAATAATATAAGGACCTCTACACCATACGTAACCACAACTTTTCGCATGAGAAGTTTTCATTTGCGCTCATTACACCCCACAAACACTGCCGTGCCGCTGAAATTAAATAGCATTCGAGCGCATGTTCAGAAACAGCCCTTGAGACATAACTTTGTTTCATCTCCATTGAATTGAATTCCAAAAGAAGTATACAGTATTTTACTTTGATAATTTACTGTGGTCGTGTTAAACACTCGTTACAAGATTTATATATAAACTAGGTTTATTTTAATGACTTGATATATATTGAGATATATTGTGGATTCAATTAAATTTTTCGTGTGAGCGTTTTAAGAAGTCATTGCGGAGGATGTTTTAAAAAATGTAAAGCATACAGGTACAACTTACAAGTTGTTTGTACACTTTTTTAAGATCTTTTAGATGCTACCCGTAAAAAATAATCATTACCTCTTTTTAATCCATATTGTTTATTTTATAATCTGTGCCATTCATTTCTTTATTAGACACTTTGTTTCGACAGGTACAAAGTAACCGTACATACAGTTATACCACAATTCGCTACTTAACCATGATTGTTGAAAAGCATTCAATACTTCGGGAAACAAATATCAAAATAATTCCGCAAAAAAAAAAGATAGTTTTATTTTAAAATTCTATTTTATTATATTATTAATAGCCATTTAATACCCTTATATAAGGTTTAACTTTTTATTTAACTTATATAACGTAGTAATAACAATATTGCCTCCACGAGTCTTAAGTGAAACTTTGTGCCGCGTAAACTTAGGAAGTAAATGTCTCGAAACTCGATATATTCAACGAGTAAATCCTCTTCGGTCATCGAGCAGTAAATTCTGCCTAAGTTTAGGACTCTATGTAGAGTACTAAATAATAGGTAAGTTTATGGCCGCAATGCTACAGATCCAAAACTGCGCCGCGCCATTGGTTAGTGCATGAACGGCCTCTATTCTTGTTTACGAATTCAGGAGCAGAGCTTTCCTCTTGTTTTATAAGGGCAAAATACCACATTTACAATGAGTAATAGAGAACAGCGAGTATAGCAGTTAGAATTTTATCATTACTATTAAACAAAAGTATTAATATGTAAAAATCATACGTAGGTATTGTGTCAATAAATACTGTTTTAAACTTGAATATCCCATATGTAAACTTTCTCATGCATTAGTAGCTTAGTGGTATCGCGCTCACTTTTGAAACCGAGTGAAGCGGGTTCAAAATTCAAATCCTGGGTCTCACACCTCTGATATTTTCATGTGCGAATCATTTCCAACATGATTACCACTTGTCTTACGGTCAAGGAAAATATCGTGAGGAAACCTACATGTCTGAAAGAATCTAGCAAGTTTTCGAAAGACAATTGAAGTCCGCCAACCCGCACTTGGCCAGCGTGGTGGACTATGACCTGATCCCCCTCGTATTGAAGGAAGGCCTGTGTCCAGCAGTGGTAGTCAAAAAGGGCTGAGTAAAACTTTCTCTATTTTAAATGTCACTCAAACTGGCTCGTTCGCCACATTAGTCATACCATATTTTTTACTACACCCACCCAAGTAAATAGACTAATCTAGCCACTTTCCGGCCCATAAGCTATCTCCATAAAAAAAACCAAGTTTCTCTATTCTTCCGTCGACATATAAAAGAAAGACAGAAACAAAACCAAATCTAGAAAATTGAGTAAAGATTTAGTCTATATAATATATACATATATTATATACTTCATCTGATAACCGTTATACTTAACCATTTTATGTTATAGATATTATATAATGAGCCCTTCAAAAAGTCAAAGCGACCAAAGACATTGCCAACTTGGGATAGCGGTTTGACTTTTACTACATGTAATGTAACTTGGCTGAAAGTTTAAAATGAAAGGGAACTTAAAAGTAAGATAACATTGCTCGTTAGTATAAAGTATCTAGATATGTCTGTTGCCTATGTCGATAATATCATCTATACATATAATAAAATTCTAACTGAGTCGAATCTATGCATTAAATATTTTTTGGAAAATCTTATTGAAATGGACATTATTTTTGATACAGAGACCGAATCCGAGTCAACATATAGGATACTTTTTACTATGGAAAATATCTCAAATATGAGAAATCTATACTAAACGTTAAAACGTAAGCAGGGACGAACCCGAGCGGAGCGACGGTAGTAGGCATGTTCCTAAAATTCTAGCACACATTCAGATACTACCAAAATTCTAGCACACAGTGAGTATTTACGAGTACAATAAAATCTTTACTTTAAAATATTTGTAAACTGCTAAAGGTCAGGCATAGGCAAGTTGGTAAAGGCTCAGGTCGTAAATCAAATGTTTTTGTGCCAAATACGAAAAGCCGGTACTACCGAGCACATAAACTGTGTCAAGATAAAATTGCCTTGGCTACTGTTAGCTAATTATCTCCACTGGGTCAACGCCAACACTGCAACCTAAACAATGGATGCAGGACGCTACTTTAAAACTCTCAAAGATGTGCCACCGGAAATAAAGAACCGTAGTTTAACCAAAATTTGTTAGGTACCTAAGTTATTAAAATATTTTTATAGTGAAAAAAAGTCATTTTCATTCATTCAATTATTGTATTAGCCTTTTGTATAAAGGATGGAACTTTTGTATAAAGGACTTTTAAATTATTCTGTAAATATTTATTATGTACTAGTATTCCTTCACTGTACTGGGTCTTTATAATTTTGCCAAGTGGTATTTTAAATAAAACTATCGTTTCGGATGTTTTTGCGGATTTATTTTGATTTTTTATTGAAAGATAGTTTTATTAAAAACTAGCGATTTAGTCTCGCTTTGCTCGGGTTCGTTCCTAGGTATATTTTAACGGCTCGTAAGGATAGACTGTATATTAGTATATATATAATATATATTCATGTACCTACATAGGTATGATGAGTTTTATATCTCTTACTCGATAAATAATTGGTTAATACAAGCTTTCATCCCCCTCTTCACCTCCTTAAGGGATAATTTCCGCGATAAAAACTATCCTATGTCCTTTCCAGGATCTCAAACTATCTTGACACTTCATCTAAATCGATTCAGCGAATTTTTAGTTTATCCATTACAAACAAACTCACAAACTAACAAACTTTACCTAAAAGGAAAGGATATGTCCAACTCGTTTGTTCCACCTGTACATAGTAAAATATTGAAATAAACCCTACTATTACATAGATTACTCGTAGACTGGCAACAATGGTTTTTACAGTAAATGCTTTATTGACTTTTCAGAAGTACAAAGTCTATATGAACGAAATCCATTTTAAGTTTATCTCACAAATTTTCTCCTAAAACACATAAGTTCAGGTAGAATGCGACCGCCTAAAAAAATAAAAGCATTCATCTGATTAAGTGTTGTTTCAGATCCCTTACTACGATTGTCTAACAAACATAGTTAGGGTTGTTAGGTGAAGTTTATTATCGTAAGTCTCGCTCACGTCTTTATACTATATAATAACCATACTTTCTACCCGAAGGATTCGCATTGTGATCAAATAATGTAGTGGAAATATCGTTTGGAAAATAATTCAAGCCATAAAAGCTTGAATTATTTTCCAAATGAATTCTTCACTACAATCCTTTGGACTTTTATGAAAGGAATCCCTACTAATACGATAAATGAGTGTTTGTTTATTTTCCATGGATCGAGATATTTTAATGTATTAAAAGTTCACATAGAAAGTTAGTCTGATACAAGTTATTTAACGACACGAACGACATATTTAGGTATTTTTAATTCAATAATACGCTTACTACAATTATTGTTTTAATTGTTATCATTATCTTTTATATTTCATTAACTAAAGTTAGATTATATAAGGAAAAATAATACTAAACATTGTTATGTATATAAAAGCGCTAGTTTTTCCCTATGCATTCATTCAATCACAGTTTGCTCAAACGATATTTGCTGATAGTTTTTATTGAATAGATACCAAACTCGCCGCCGAGTGTGAATGCAACTGACCTATTTCGTACTGCACAGTTTGGCAAACTCACCCCTGCTATTTGTATAAGAATCGAAACACACTTATTAAAGGAAGTCGAGGAGTTCGAAACAAAACTGTTACTTAAACTTATTCAATTTTCTTAAGTGTTCGTCTTACTTTAGTATATAAAACAAAATATTAAAATAAAATGTCTCTTCAATACTAAATGTTTCATTATTCATACCCATTATAATGTTATGCTGCATTTGTATAGTAATGAAATGTGTATATCGCTGAAAAAGTCTACTATCGCAGATATTGCGGATACGAATCCGCCCGTAGCTAAATCATATTTTGTCCTGATATTGTAAATTGTCAAGGACAATTCGTTATCCTTCTTTTTTTTATATTCCTTAACTCTTAACTGGAACTCAACTTTTTTATACGAACTAGTTGTTGAAAGACATGTTAAGTTCGCCAACCTGCACTTGGCCATCGTAGTAGAGCCCGAGCCCCCTCGCATTGAAGGGTGCCTAGCATAGGGACGTTATAGAAAGAGCTGAATAAGAGTAACAGTCACATCAAAATATAAACAAACTGAATCAGCACTTTTGCTCCTTTACCTATTCATATAATAAAAAAAACTTATTAACAAAAAAATAAAAACCGACTTCAAACAAAAGCACTAAAAAGTAAAAAATAATTAGAAGTAGATTAAATTCATCATTAGCTATTTTTCCACCCTTAGGGGTGGTATTTTTTAGTTTGAAATTTAAATGGGACCAATCTGGAAGTATACACTTTCAAACAACACAAAAAATGTCCAAATCGGTTAATAAATGACGGAGTTCTGAGGTAACAAACATAAAAAAAAATACAGTCGAATTGAGAACCTCCTCCTTTTTGAAGTCGGTTGAAAATGTAACTGATCGCTGTCTGTAGATTGAAGATATTTGAGAAAATGTCATGAGTTGCCAGTTTTATTATATATAACAAAATAATAGGCAAAGAGTCAAACATGAAAAGGCTCTATTACAGCATATGAGCAACTTTCGTACTAGAAGTTTTCATTTAGTCTCATTACAACCCGCAAGCGTTCCCGTGCGGCTGAAATTAAACAGAATTCAAACGCATGTATGGAAGCGCCCCTTGAGAAATAAGTTTATTTCATCATCCATTTCATTCAAATGAATGTAAGGAATAACACTAATTAACTGGCTTCATGTTTGTATTATAAAATTTACAGAACTATCGATGCTAAGAATATTTTCGTTCTAAAAAAAGAAAAACTAAGTAATATCAGATAAATTAATTAATAATTAAAAAAACCCCTACCCAAATTAATTGTCATTTAACGATTACAATAGCACGCGTAAAGCACTTAATCGAGTAATCATACGCCAAAATGTCTTACATCATTTTTGAAAGAGCTGATACTCTTACACTGCTCCACCAACATTAACCAAACATAGCTAAGAACCACCGCAAGGAAACTGGATTTCAAATGCCATACCAGAGACGCAAGGAAACTGGATTTCAAATGCTATACCAGAGCTACGATGCCACAGACAGAAACACACACACACACAGACAGACGGACATCGACGTCAAACTTATAACACCCCTCTTTTTGCGTCGGGGGTTAAAAACGTTATAAATAAAGTAATATAGCTTATGTCATTCTCAGATACATAAATGATATCTCTGCAAAAGTCAGATCATTTCGATGCTCGTGTTCTGTGTAATAAAAAGACAACGTAACTAACGCATTATCGTGTGTAATACTACTTGATTCCGTCACTCCAACGTACAACGGACCAAATGCGAGTCTAAGTGCGGAAAACGAGTCCAATATACGATTCTGTCACTTTTCCGTGTAATATCTATAACTAAATCAAGGGTTCGCACGGCTTTCACAAAGCGTTTTTAAAATCGGTCTAGAAATTAAATAAATAATCCCTTCAGCCTTATATTACAATATTTTTTTTACATTAACACACAGCGCCATCTAGTTCCATGATAAGCTACGAGGCTTGTGTCATAGATACCAGATAGTTGATACACTACACATATATAACTTTAAATACATACATATTATAAATATAAACACCCATGACTGGAGTACAAACATTCGTGCTCATCACACAAATGAATGCCCCCAGCGGGACTCGAACCCGCGACCGCTGGCACATCAACTATCACATCAACTATCACTATCAACTATATATATGTATAATTCCTTCGTAAAATCATTATATTCTACAACAGGGAATGAACATCTGGTCCTAACATATGGATGTATAATATCCACCCTATCATCTAACAATAAATTCCATGATTTAGACCTTCACGTGAAGTACTAAATAATAGGCATGTTTATTGAACTGCAGATCCAAAATTACGACACGGTACTGTACTGCTCGAAAGCCGTCCTTACGTGTCTAACTTTGTTTGTATATGATTTTTACTTTATCTACTTACCTTATTTTGTTTTGCTAAACAAAACAAAATAAGGATATATATATATATATATATATATAATATATATATATATATATATATATATATATCAGTGGTGAAGGGTGAAATTTTAGCAGAGGTAAGCCGTTCCAAAAATATACAATTTTTATGCACGTATTAATGCAGAAAGAAATAAAGCTATTATTATATTCCTATATATTTCCAAATGAACATATTTTATACATTTAAAAAATTAAATGTATGTAAAATTATAGCAAAATATTTTTAAGGTAAGACGTCTTGTACGGACCCTTCGCCACTGATAGGTATAAATATAGGTTACTTTGACCAGAAAACTGTTTTAAAATAAATTTATAAGTAAAGTATAAAAAATTGGCTATGTAGGAGCAGGATTCTCTAAAACGAAGAATTTCGTACCGCCACTCAATATACATAACTTGTTACGTACTTACCAATAAAATAAGACGCCGTCGAATTCCCTAGTGTGGGCCCGGCTTACGTTAGAGTAGTTTTTATTATCTGTTGTTTTACTTTAGAAATAGCATTGTCAAACTACGTTTGATGCCTGTATATATGACGATCTTACAATAAAGAAAATAAAAAATATAAAAAAGCAAAAAAATAAGCGTGGTTCACATTGTATTTTTTTTAGTTCTTGATTAATTTATTACAGTATTTTGACGTTTAATTAATTATTATTACCGTTCTTATGACACCACTGAAAAGTAGGACATACTGTAGAACGAAGGCTTATGCGGTCTATATACCTAACCCTTTAGGTTTTACATTGACCCTTGCAGCAATATAGAAGAATTATTATTTTATACTATTTTAAATAAAAATAAAATTCTTATATGTAGTTATGTTCAGTTTTGTAACATATTTTTTGAATCTGCAGTCAAAATGTCATATGTCTAATGACTATCAAACGAGTTCTTAACATATACCTAATAATGGAAAGTGCCTCTAAACTAGAAAACGCTGAAATAAAGCAGTAATAACATACACCCAAATTACAATTTTGTGGTCGGAATATAACGTAAGTATCCATTTGCTATCCAAATTTAATAATTGCCTCAAAGAGAGTCAATAATAATTGTAGCCAAAACTATACACAAGGAACACAAATATGATTAAACAAAGTTTGCATCGCCTCCGAATTCCTCGTTAAGTCAAACAGCACAAGTAGGATAATGGAATTACACTTAGTCTGGAATGCACGAGTTTGTGGGCGAAAAGGAAACTCTATACACTGGCATGGCGTTATAGTTAATCTGGCTATAAATTCTATATAAATACATAGTATAGAAACTTTTACAGAATTTATTTCTTAACATATTTAGTGATTATAATTTAAGAAAAAAAAAAGTATTTCTCTTATATTTTAAACTTATAATACCGAGGTAAATTATGTACTAACGCTTGTCAGTAGATACGAGTACATACATATGTATATGAATTCTACTATAAAAAGGAGTGGAATATGTTATTTTTAACCATATATCACCGCAGTATAGACGCGGACGAAAATTACCTACATAATTAATACCATCATACGAGTATAAAAAATAACAAAGCTATTATTGTTAATAGGCAGTGGTAGCCCAGTGGTAACGCGCTTGTTTGGGAAACCGAGTGAAGCGGGGTCAAATCCCGGGTCTCGCATCTCTGATATTTTCATGTGCGAATCATTTCTAACATGATTACCACTTGCCTTACGGTGAAGGAAAAACATCGTGAGGAAACCTGCATGTCTGAGAGAACCTAGCAAGTTTTCGAAAGACAAGTGAAGTCCGGCAACCCGCACTTGGCCAGCGTGGTGGACTATGGCCTGATCCCCCTCGTATTAAAGGGAGGCCCGTGCCCAGCAGTGGGACGATAAAAAGGGCTGAATACATACATACATACATACATTATTGTTAATACATATTATTTACCCGACTACGGTGAAGCAAAAGAGGAAGGTTATGTGTTTGACCTGTATGTATAAATGCAAGACTCAAGAGTAGAAATAAAAATTATGTATATATCTTTTTAATTCGCTATCTATGTAGTCGAGTTTTTTTTTGTTGTTTTTTGTATTTTCTTTATACTAATATTATAAAGAGGCAGAGTTTGTTTGTTTGAGCGCGCTAATCTCAGGAACTACTAATCTGATTTGATAAATTCTTTTTGCATTAGATAGCCCGTTTATTAAGAAAGGTTATATGCTATATATGATATAATATATAGTCTGTCTATTCCATACTAATCGTTAATAAAAGCAAAGGTCATTTTTAAGAGATGTTTTAATGTTGTAATTTTGTTTTAAACATGGATTATTTATATAACAAATTATAAATAAGTTTGTAATAGTGACATTAAGTAACTCAATTAAATAATAATATATAAATATTATAAATGTGAAAGTGTGTTTGTTTGTTTGTCCTGAATAAAGTATCTATCGACGTGATTTTTTGTGTGGAGATAGTTGGAAGGCTAAAGAGTGACATAGACTACTTTTACGGCGGGAGATTATCTCGTTTCCACGGGAAAACACGTTAAAATACAAACCAAAAAGATACTTGAAACTTGGTATTAATTCTCTTAAATGCAATTAAATAAATACCTACGTGTTTTAGCATTTTTCAAAATTCATCCCATAAGAGGGTAAAATAGGGGATGAAAGTTTGTATGAATCCTACCTTTTTAGAGTTTATTTTTTGTAATTTTAGCGCAAGCGAAGCTGAGGCTTCTGCTAGTAATAATATAAATTGTGAGTAAATACTTTGAATTCAGTAAGACTATTAGTCTTCACCCTAATACCTCAAAGCTTTACAGAAAGTTGTTCACCTTATAAATTCGACATCAACAATAAAATATTCAAATTGAGACGGGCCCCGATTACTTTTGGCGAGACGATTGTATTATTTATAAATAAATATTGGATCTTTTACATAAACGATGCTATTTTGCCAATGCCAATATGTAAATGAAAAGTTTTATTTTCATATATTCTACTTTTGCATTCTAAATATTATCTAAAATAAAATTAGAGCTTATGATCGTTAGTTTATTCTTGTTGAGATTTTTAATCTTATATTACTAACCCAGGATCACTAGCCATATAAAGGTCTCTAAATAGAATGGCACTATGGGACTAACTGACATGGTCTGCCGGTAACCACGGCTGGTGCAACACAATCAAAATATCCGCAACAAGGTATATTTTGCCACTTACGAGTATAGGCGTTTAGTGTAAAACTTATATAATTATGAACCGCAAAAATTTAAAGTTATACAATCCCTATTGTCAAAAAGTGTACGTTATGACTAGTATTTATTATGACATAAATCCAGAAGCAATCAAATGCTTTTTACGCCTTTTTACATTCTTAATATAGACCACGGCCATTATCTAGTTTAATAAATTTTTAGGTTTTTAGGTCTCAAGTTTTCAGATTAATGCAATTCGAATCAGCGTAAACTTTTCACTTCCATTGCATCGGGAAGCTTTTGAAATATGCACAAAGTATGAAAGGGGCGAGTGACAATCGCATTGTAGATGGCGTTGGCGCTGCACTGAAAAATGCAGGCGGCGTAATGCGCTGAAACTCGCCGGCTGAAACTTTTACACTTTTAAAAGCACTTTATCTTCGAAAGATTTATGGTATTTTTGACGCTTAGCATCATGAAAATCGAATATTATATATCTTCTGTAGTCACGCTGAATTCAAGAATAAAGGGAAAACAGAAAAAAAAATATTTCTTTGCACTTCCGCTTACTGGCAACTTTTAAAATGCGCATAAAATATGAAGAAAAAGAAAAAATGAATATCAATGACAAATATCGAGGCTTCGACATAGCTTTTTTAAGCTCTTAAAGTCCTCAAAAACAATACATCTTACTTAAAGGTAGACAAAACATGTTTTAACAAACGAGTAATAAAACTACCCTTTTATCACACTTAAAATGTGCTACGTACATTTCAATTTAATTTTAAGCACACATTTGCCTCCATACTCACATTTTCATATCGCTCTCACGCAGAACAGATTAATTAATTCGGTTGGGAAGTTCCAAATATTACCTCAGGTCAGGTCGCGGTACTTACCTGAAATAATAAAATTATCAAATTTAATTCATGCAAAATGTTTTGAATTTTAATGTTTTCTATAAAACAAGCCTTGTTAACTACAAAGGAACCTGTTTAGTATGTGGAGATTAGTTTACGGACCACTGGATCCATTTGCTTTTTAATGGTTATCTTTTTAATATGGAAAATTTATGCTAATAATGTGTTAGAAGAGGATAAAATGTTAAAGCTCCGATGTTTTACTAATAACGCATCTTCATACTTTTCTATTCCAGTATTCAGCCCTTCTTAACGTCCCACTGCTGAGCACGGGCCTCCCTTCAATATGAGGGGGATCAGGCCATAGTCCAACACGCTGGCCAAGTGCGGGTTGGCAGACTTCACATGTCTTTCGAAAACTTGCCAGGTTCTCTCAGACATGCAGGTTTCCTCACGATGTTTTCCTTCACCGTAAGGCACTGATATTATTAATGCGTCAATAAGTTTGTCTGTCCGTCTGTTTGAATTTTAAAGCTAAACTGATAAATTAAATTTGCTAATAAATATCTTCAATACTGTGTAAAAAAAATCTCATTATGATAGTGCATAAAAGATTGGACTGTAGAGTAGTTTTACTTAGAAGGAACATGAGATTAGACATTGGTGTCAAAAATAATTAATTATTATAATAAATATGAAAGTAATATTTAACTTGTATAGTGCAAATCGTCACTGAGATTATTTCATATATAGACTATGAAAAATAAAAAAACTTTGCGGCCGCTAAACTAACAGAAGCTGTAGCCGAAAATATTTTAAAAACTAGACAACCTATTTTTGCCTAAAACAATTTTCATTGAAAGTATTCTAGTTCAATGTTTTTGAAAGTTATCAACCCAGCCTACAATATTTACAAGTTTACGAGAACATAGCAAATATTGGCTAAGATAATAAAGGTGTTTAGAAACGTGCACCTAGTTTTTAAATACATTAATTAGTTTTAATACACATTTTTTAACGTGGGGATACTCCCTTTTTTTATAACTTCACTACGATATATATAAGATGTAAATAATTGGATACCACGGAAATTGCTCTATATTTGTCTTTTGGCTAATAAACCTCAAAAAGTGCACTCAAGAAGCGGAATGACGATTTCGATGTTTTCTTAGTTCATATTATTTGCTTCTAGGCATACCGCTGCTATAGTAATGCTGTAGAGTGATTAGCCACGATAGCAATCGGTGCTGGTCGCTTACCAAAAACAATGGTGAAAGTGAAACGGACGAACAATTAGTGATACCGTTTATTATGAATTATAATACGGTCTAAAAAGACGAATTATTATTAAACGTGACTTAACACTATGTATTAACAGAATCAGATTATATAAAAAATTAGTATTATAATTATGTAAAAAAGGTATTATATTTCATTCAACTCTATATTTAACTACATAAGTGAAAAAAGATCAATAGATAATCCGTATTAATATTATAAATGTGAAAGTTTGTGAGTATGGATGTTCGTTACTCTTTCACGCCAGAACGGCTAAACGGATCTGGACGAAATTTGGCACAGAGATAGATTAGTCTGGAATAGCACATAAGCTACTCTTATCTCGGAAAAATGTACGGTTCCCATGGGACAGGTTTGTTTTTTTTTCCTAGAGGTGAACCCGAGCGAAACGAGGGTGAGCCGCTAGTAATTTATAAAAAAAAAAACGACAAGCCGAATGTAAATTCGGAAAACACCTATTTGTATTGCAATTAAATAATTTAAAAAACGTCACATTAAATAAATTATCTCTTAAGACAGCTATTGAGAGAAATGGAAGATTTCTTCAATACTAGCGACTCACCTTCGCTTCTCTCGGGTTCGTCCCCAGCTTGCAATTCCAACTTTCATCCACATTTTCACCCCCTTAAGGGATGATTTCCGGGATAAAAAGTATCATATGTCCTTTCCAGTGTCTCAAACGATATTCTTACCAAATTTAATCTAAATCGGTTCAGTACATCCAGATATTACCCCCTACAACGTCACAAACTCACAATATCACAAACTTCACCTCTTTATAATATTATACGTATTATAGATTATTAATGAGTTCCTAGAACAAAATAAAGCAAGATAAATAATCATGTAAAATTGTAGAATACGACGACCTTTATAGAACATCTCGGAAACATCAAAGCTGGTAATTTTAGCACACTTTGTATCTATTTACGTTCATAAGCATGCACTAACAGAATTAGCTAATTAGAAACTTACACCTGAACCTCCTAACAACATGGAACGTGGCAAAGATATAAAAATAACATATGATAGTCACTTAAACTGAAATTATTTTGCCCTTTGGAGCGGAATTTCTTTCGAAATATAGAACACATCTTAAGACGTCTTACTTAAAAAAATATTAACAATTTTTTAACTCTTTTTGTTTAATTAAACAAACTAAATAATATAAATTTTACATAAATAACTCTGCTGAAATATACATAATATGTAGTATATACCCGCCTCGAGAAGCTTGAAATCATAACCAAAAATTATGATTCACTTCCTAAAGAAATCATCTGTTCATATCTACGTACATATGGTATATATACATATACATACGTGTACAATTACGAAAACTCTAGAAATACAAATGTAGCATGTTTTAGATAAGAAATAGAATATAGACATGCAATCCCATCACATCTATACTAATATTATAAAAAGGTAAAATTTGTAAGTTTATGAGTTTGTTTGTATGCATGTAGATGAATTTTGGTATGAAGATAGCTTGAGACCTTGGGAAGAACATAGTTTTTTTCCCGGAAATTATCCCTTAAGGGGTTGAAAAGGAGGATAAAAGTTTTTATGGGGAAACAATCATTTCTCAAATAAAGGATATAAAACACATCATACCTATACCACTATACATATCTTAGTATATATATATATATATACTAAGATATGTATAGTGTATGTTTTCCACACTAATCTTTAAGGTGGTTTAGGGACGAACGTGAGTGGCTAGTTTATAATATACCTACTAAATTTACTTTTAATAAATCTGTTTCATTCTTAGTAAATACTTTTCCTTTTTAGTCCTAATCTTAACCTTATATGCGTATAAACAGCTGCATTGTAAATTATGCTAGCAATTAGGGCTGCCAGACAACAAATATATTTTAGACTTACTTGGAGGTTATTTGAAATACCTATAACACTTTCTATAAGTTTATATCAAAATCTAATCTAGTAATAAAAAATGTTTACTAAACTGCAGTAGATCAATAGTATAAATACGTACATTTTTTTACACGAAATTTTGTTTTTGTGTTTAGGTACATTGGATATGATTTTTTTACTAAGGAATGGTCTATCATTTTTAGAACGCGTGCTTTATCGAGTAAGCTACTCTGCTATCTCATATTACGCAGATTTATAATAGCGTATCTTTTAAGGTAGCTTTGATAGCCTCGAATGGTTCTTAATAGATTTCATTCGGATGGCTAAGTTTTGAAAATATTTGAAAAAAAAAAATCTCTTCCTTCATTCAAGTTCAGAGTTGACATAAAGCCTTACTTAAAGTAATAGCTAAAATACTATTCAGAATAAGTAATTAAAATTGAATTAGATTATGAGATATAATAAAAACTAATAAAAAGTCTTTATGTATAACTTATTGAAGACAAATATCAGGCATATAACGACTTACTTCAGCACTTCATTGCTAGAGGATAAAAATTAAAAAAAAAGTATATCCATCTATATAAGTACTACCGCCTACGAAATTTTGCAACTATTCTAGATGAAAGTAACCGAGCACTGCAGGCGACTTTTCATTTTGGCTGTTTTAGGTTCTCTAATCGCAGACTGCGACACTTTAGATGAATACAGGTACTTATAGTCCTTTAGAATTTTATTTTTAAATTTAGCACACCCTTAAATTAAGCATCAACTGCTAAAATTAGTAAATTCTTTAAATTAACAAACAGTTATTACAAACATCCATTGCTAGTATAATTTAACAAAAAAAAAAAACAAAAAAAAATTATTGTGACATTTAAGAAACATACATCGAATTTTAAATAACTCAAACAAGGAAATCTTTTTCGACAACCCTTATCATGCACAATAGTCGGAGTCCAGATAGTCCACTCTCGAGATTGCCACTATTGAAGCGCCATGAATGCCTCTATCTTGAAGCATGGAAATTATTACCCATTGTTACGGTGGATTGGGCTCCCTGATTACTCACTGAAACGTCACTTAGGACCCTAGGCGTGTTGGACAATAGTGTCTTCACAGCTATTGTTTTAGCCTATATCTTTTCAAATTTTACGAAAATCTTACATTCAATTTAAGCTTAATTTACAGTATAAAAGCCCCCATTTACATAAAATATTTCTAAGCTAATAATTTTAAAGTAATAAATAGAATAGTAGTATTCAGCCCTTTCTAACGTCCCACTATTGAGCACGCACCTCCCTTCAATACGCTGGCCAAGTGCAAGTAGGCAGACTTTACATGTCTTTCGAAAACTTTTTTAAGTTCTCTCAGACATGCAGGTTTCCTCACGATGTTTTTCTTCGCCGTAAGACAAGTGGTAATCACGTTAGAAATGATTCGCACATAAAAATATCAAAAATGCGAGACCTGATTTGAACGACCTCGGTTATCCAAGCGAGCGCGTTACCACTGGGCTACCACTGCCTTAAAAATAATAAATGAAATGTGTTATGTTTAATAATCTAAATTATTTTATAGTGTAACACCATTAACACTTTAATAGCTTTTGTCAAAACTACTTTAATAAAACACTCTTCACCTATCGATATATTTTGGAACAAAGCTTTCACTATAAACAGCTTTTCCAAACAATACCTTTCAGTATTCTTCTTTTCATCGACCAAAGTTTATAAATTATGTTTGAACTTTTGTAGCCCGAAAAGTTTGTTAAAAGAAGCCTAAAATACAGAACAAAAAACGGGTCTCATTGCTAACAAAAAAGAGTTATAAATTTGAAGTTTTTTAGGACTTTGACTAAAAATTTGTCCTTACCAAATTTTTGTCTTTTTCTCATGCAACTTCGGAACAACGGATTGACATGATTTTATAACGTGCCTTATGTCGCTATAACAATAAGATACGTGATTAAGTTTTTCAATTGATAAGCAAAAGAAGGACAAACAAACACACACTTTCGTAATAGCAATAATATTTGGAATTACGACCGATAATCGAGCTGGCAGCATATTTTATCATTCTAACTGTCACAACATTCCTGGTTTATAAATTAAAAGCGTGAACTGAAATCTAAAAAATTCAAGTAAACTTTTGTTCGTAGAGCTTTTGCAACCTAAAAAGTCATCCTTTTAGTCGGAAAAAGATTAATGACTTTCAAACGTCTGTCGAAGCATTCGTTCTAACGTAGGAACGGCGGTGTTCGCAACGTTCTTTGATCTCAGCTAGACAAATTCCTTCTAGCACCTTTTAAAGCAGTCAGAAAGCGTTAGTTACCTTTGATACCTCGGAGGTGATAATTCTCTCAGATTTCCTTTTCCACTACTGAAAAGCATAGGGAAGCTATTGCATTTCTTTTATCTAATACATATTTTATTGAAAATTCATATTAGGCTGATTCTGATAACGTTTTTATATTTAATCTACACTAATATTATAAAAAGGTAAAGTTTGTGAGTTTGTGACGTTGTAGGGGGTAACTCTGGATCTATTGAACTGATTTAGATGACATTTCGTTAAAAGATAGTTCGAGATCCTAGGAAGGACATAGGATACTTATATCCCGGAAATCATCCCTTAAGGGGGTGAAAATGATGATGAAAGTTTGTATTGGGAAGCAAGCTAGGGACGAAGTCTGAGTCGATAGTATGTAATATTCTAAATAAACGTTAAAAAAATACATATTTAACGATTTTTTTTGTTTATTTTTATACAATAATACATATATGTATATGAGTATGTCACGTACATATTCCCACTTTTAACCAATTTATCTACGTGTACTATAACTAACTCACCGCAGACATTAAATAGATAGAAATAAGCATAACAATTATATACATAATTAATTGATATAATCGAATTATCATTTAATTTTAAATTGATAGAAATATACATCTTGGATCAAGTTGGACCTCGGATTACTTTAAATTTTAAGTATAATAATTATAACTATGTAGTTATAAATATTGTACTTGTTAGATAATTAATTATTGTTATATACGAGTACATTATGATATGTGAATATTATATTCATTCTCACTCCGATTTTTGATCAGTATAGACTATTAATAAAACATTACACAAAGCTTCTGTCGTTTTCTTATATACTTAAAATTTAAAGTGATCCGAGATCCAACTAAAGATATGACGAAACGCATCTGAAGTCTTTAGACGGGCTCCCTGAATACGTCTTAAACCTGATATGAAAGATACATTTTGGAGGTGTTGATCCGCTTTGTAAATTGTTAATCGTTTGCACGTCACGCGTTAGTTCCCATCAAACTTGGAATATAGAAGGAAAATAGTATTACAGTAACACTAATACCATAGCAGTGGTAGGCATTAACCCATTGGTATTGGAACGCGTTCTTAAATATCCAAGTGAAATGAGTTAAAATCCGAATCCTGGATTTTGGACGTTTCTAAGGGCGATACATTTTCAACATGGTGCTGATACGGCGAAGAAAAACACCATGAAGTCACCTTACTCAGATTTGGCCAGTGTGGTGGCTATAGTCTGATAGCCCAAATAATGGCCTCATATTAAAGGGACTCTTGCCCAATAGGAGAAATGTAAGGGCTTATAATTATTAACAAGAATAATCTATATCTTCTATTTTTTATCCCACCAGAATTTTAAGAGAATTATTATCAGCATCCCTCAAAAACGCAATTATATTTTTATTATAACCACGTTTTTATAACATCGTTATGTTTTTAATGGCGCTTTCGGCTTAATTAGTGGAGTATCAACGGTGCAGTTTATAAATAACACGGTTGCAGAAAACAAAACAAAGGATGTCATTACCTGTTCACCTTTAACCTTAACTTTGAGGATAATATGAAATTTAACATATTGTAATTACTATTTTATATTTTATCACATTATTGTTGTTGTTCAAAAGTTTATGTATATTTGAGAATCAAACGAACTTACCTTGTGATGTTTGATTTCTAATTATACGAGTGTCTGGACATAATCATCTTCGGGAGATACGAAGTATAAATGTGTATGTGTGTGTATGTTAGTTACTTCTACGTTGAAACAGTTGCAAGGATTTGGATGGAATTGAATGCACTGATAGACTATGACCTGGAATGACACATAGCACCTAGCGCCTATGGAGGCGCCCAGCGAAGGGAGGGTACATAGCTAGTTATGAAATACGTTGTTCCCCTCATGGAATATGGGATAAGTATGTATAAAATACAAAAATATATCAAAAATACAGAAATCAATAAATTGCCATAGATGGCAATGGCTGACAATCACATGTACTTGTCGAGTAGATATATTTCTTGATCTTACTAAGATTGAAATAAAATATTGTATAGAAATCTATTATTATTTAGATACTACTGAGTAGGCACTATTAACTTTTTGTAGTATCTTACAGATAATAAATACTTGATTTACTGGAATAAATATTTAGAAGTAGGTATGTATCTATAAAAAAATGGTACAATTTTACACAAATATTTTAATCTGTGCCCTATTGCTATATCAATATAGAAAAAAACAACCAAATATACATATTTAAAATAAGTAAAATATATTACTCAGAAGTCATTATACATTAGAAGAACTCGACTACACGAGAATAATTATGTTTCAGTGTATTTATATGCAGATATATATATGTACATATATATGTCTATATTTTTAGCACATTCTACAATATAAACAACTTAATAGATAAATAAAATGGAACAAATGAGGCATCGTTGGATTCGTTTTGGTTGTGGCGCAAAATAAAAATAATTAAAAAAAAAAGTATCAAATGAAAATTAATGAGAAACTATACCAAAAATATGCATATTATGACACTTGATTTTGTTATCATTTCCTTTGTATATTTCTGTTACATTTAGTAGTAAATCTTTATGGGTTTTAATGGTATAACTGGTAATCTGCCACGCCTGCACCATTTGCTAGATGGTCCGTATCGGAGGCGCGGCGTGAAAGCCCTGTTTCATTCGGTCACGCATGTAGGAAATGCTACTATACTAATAGTGGATCATTGATATAAAAATTATTTCTTATGTAACTAGATCACGCCATCGGCGCAGAGAATGTTCTTATATAAGAAATCTCTTATTTATAGATTATAAAAAAGTAAGATGATTATAATAAAACTTAGAAACCTGTTGTATCTCGTAAAGGCCTATATGTTAGAATAATTATAATATTTTTTTTAATATATTTTTTAATTTACTTTAAGCATCGTACATTTTGACATGCCATACAGATGTCATATATTAAAAAACATTTTTCTTGTATTTATTACTGTATATAAAAATAACGAAAAACCTAAAATTAAAAAGTAATTTAAATTTAAAATTAATTTTAAAATTAATTTAATTAGAGTAAGCAAACTGTTAAGATATACAAAATTGTCAAAAAGCTTATATTTTAAATTAGTAATAATTACTATAACAGTTTGGATAATTTATATTACTATTTATTATTATTTGGAGTTAGTAGCGAACTTCCCGAGTTATTGGGTGATTAATGCGCCAATGTCATTTGTGTGTTTGACAATTATTGAGATTTAACTAAGGCACTAAATTTAGTCCAATTGATAATAGTCCTCTAACTTAATAAATAATTTATCAGGTAAGAAAGACATGATGGAGATTTTGATGAGAGAGAAGACGGAGCTTTAAAATTACATATTGAAATTATACTTTTGGGAAGTTTGGAAAAAAATATGAGAGTAAAATTTTTACGATGCGCGCGCACACCGACAGCCAAAAAGCGACATGATGAAGCTAGCTACATTCCTTTTACAAACAGAGAGTTGTGACATACGGAATGGAATCTTTAGCTATTTTTGTTCTGTTATGATAAAGAAGTATAACTTCTTACGTGCGTACATAAGTACACACAAACGTTTTTTTATCATATATTTTTTATTTCAATAATACCTACGTATCATAAAAGCGATGATACAAACAAAGATAGCCATAATATTACGATATCTTGATTAAATAAAAAGATTAATCATCAGAATAAGATTAGTTTTAAATCTAGTTTTACTTTCTATATCCAAGTATAAAGCTGCTTTTGCTCTGCTTTTCCGAAAGTAAAATTCACATAGTAGAACCCGTTTGTAGGTCTTGCATCCGCTAGTTAACGAGCTTGTAATTTGAGTATATTAAATAGGAAAAGGTCATGAAAACAGAGCATTTATTTGATGGTCAAATATTATTATAAAACATGCTACGCGTAAATAAACAAATATTATTATAACTTTGTAATTTCTAAATTTAAAAATTACTGAAAGACGTAATCCCAGCAAAAACATTTCATGTAAAATGTTGTCCAGACGAGATCATATGGCTTGCACTGTCAAAAAGTTACCAGATCTCATGTAGAGCCATGCTACTAACTCTACAAGCCCTAACTTCACAAACTCTACACCTTAGTCAAAATATATGGCTTGGCCGTTGCGCTACCGTCACAGGCCCCCAGATAAAACAAATGTCTAATGTACGATGATGATATTATTTGGAGAGTCACAAAGTCTCTATGCTTTATTTAAGCTTCAATAGTTGAAATTATTGCGACAAACTTAGGTATGCCTATATAACCTGTATAACCTGCAGTCCTTTATTTTTTAACGTTGAGAAATGCATTTACACATACAAACGACATATGTACATACAGTTGACTATGTGGGATTCACTGGCCAGAAAAGCTACTACTACCAACTAAAACCCGATCAAACCTTCCCCGTCTTAGTCCCAAGGTTCGCGGAAAAGGCAAAGAAACTTAAAATATCAACGACAATCACTTATTTTCCCCGACCAAAGACTCGAATTCAGGACTTCATGGTCTATAAGCTGCAATAAAGCCACTACACAAACGAGGCATCAATAAATGTTACAAATCGTAAAAAGAACAATGTTATAGCTTATTAATAAAGCAAACACCACTTAAACGGGTCTCATGTGGTTCAAGTTGTAACGAATATAAATCTTAAATGTGAAAACAGAAGCGACAACGTAACAGTAAGAAGTGAAATATGTATAAAATACAAATGACAAAATGCGAGACATAATTCATGCAGCTCGTGTGCGAAATTGTATTACTAAAGTCATTAGAAACATCTTTTCAAATGGATTATTAAATTAATAAATAATTAGATGGTTTTTGAGACGCCTATTTTAATACCCTATCCATTTTGAACTAAATGAGTATTTGTGTTAAAAATACACTGTTTGATTTATTTATACAAAAAATACTTTTAAAATTCTAATAAAATCTTACTCATTACTCAGGAATAGATTAAATTCTCAACTTTATATCGAACCTAACCACAAAATCTGATAATTTTAAAGTGGTAGACATTCAAAATATAGTACAAAGTAGTTACTCGTAGCTTAAGCACTTAATTTAAAAATATGTTTTTACATCAAATATAGGAATATATATTTGTGTTAAACCAAGCTTGCAAAAACCACTTAAAATGAGTATAAAAAGTATCAGCTCAATTGTATACCAGTTATTGGTTGAAAAATGGTATTTAAATACGAACAAGGCAAGTTAAAAAGAGCTAATAATAAATTACCCTCTCCGAAACACCTCTTTATTTTGAATTTATTGGGACATTCGCCATAATAGCATATATTCTGCAGAAATTTCAATGAAAAGGTTTATCAAGAAGAAATTCTTTGAATACTAAGCATTTAAATATTTAATCTGTAAGGCATATTACTCTGTTCAAGAATTTCTAGTTGATGAAAATGTGAAATTGAGATATACTGACTCATATGCGGGCTATCTATAATGTGATGTTAATAAAATTAATAAAAAGCAACTGTTGAGTTTCCCGCCGGCTCTTCTCAGGAGAACTGCTTACCAAAACCGTTGGTAGCTTCCTCACGGACTGACAACACTGACGATATTTAAATTAAATTAACAATTCAGAAGTGCTTGTAAAAGTCTAATTGAATAAACTCTAATTTTATTTCATTACATTTCAAATGATTTATAAGTAGTTAATAAGTTTAATAAATTCAAAATATTATTTTAAACTCATACAAAGCTATTTTTTAGTATTAATTAATACAACTAAAGCCATA
Source organism: Brenthis daphne (assembly GCA_947093115.1). Lineage (NCBI taxonomy): Eukaryota > Metazoa > Arthropoda > Insecta > Lepidoptera > Nymphalidae > Brenthis > Brenthis daphne. Next base: position 3,757,968 of record OX352474.1, on the reverse strand, counting down.
TCATAACATATTTCATTACAAAGTGCAACTTCATATGTAACATAACTAAGTTATAACAGTTACAGTTCGAACACAACTGTATTAACAAACGAGCCACGTGGCAAGATATAATTGCCACAGATGAACGCGCCTTGAGATAACTAGTTTTAGCAATACCATCTACAGTTGCTATGATATCGTGCAGACTAAATTAGCCTTACGCGTGACCAGATACAAAAATAGATGTTATAAAAACAAGGAAATGAATTATATAAAGCGACTAATTTACATGATTATACATTTTGAGGTCATTAAAATCTTTAAAAAAATATGTAGATATTTAAAATGACAGTTTTCTAAGACCTCTCTCAGAGGGTAAAAGCTAGTTTACGAAAGAAAGTTGGTAACACTGTTTTAACATAGACAGTAAAGGATATTTAAAGTTACTTTTAAAAACAATGAAGTTGTCGAATTCAATTAAGTAAAACTAATTTTAGAATCTACTTGTATGAAATGTGATATATGAAAAGGCATATATTTGCATGGCATGATCACATGATGATTAATTGCGATACCTCTAAATAGATAAACAGGCTTCACAGAAGCTCTCCGCGGTACTGTTTGATATGAGGTTAATAATATGGACAAACAAATTCTAAAGTATTTACTGATTTAATATTTAAATTATCTGTATAAATAAAAATGAAAGTTTTCTTGTATGTTTGTCCGATTGCGATGAAACCCTGGAGAGTTATTTTGCGTCCCTAAAACAACCTAGCGAAAAAAAAATTTTTTTCTTTATATTTAGTTTTTCTTAGTATTGTAGTAATAAGCAAAGTTCACTTTGACTGTAGGATGCCATGAGAAATTTTCTCTTACGCTACTTTTTTTATATATACGATATTTGTCTACTACGCATTCCTAACCAATACATCCCTAGGGACGCACTCGAGCGAAGCAAGGGTAAATCACTAGCCATAAATAAATAAGACATCCTGAACTTAAATAACCTGTTGGTACAAATGACAAATATTTTTTAAATGTCATTTTCATAAAATCTTAAACAAATACGCACATACAACAACACCACAAATTCACACACAAACACACTAAGTACCACTTACAAATACCTTTTTTTATTAATTTAATATAAATAAATTTTACACTAGGATATACGTCCATATTTTTATTGCACATATCTACAATCTACATATTATTGATTTATTACTGTATTGATTGATCAAATAGATACGTAGAACACGGACCCATAACTCTTGCCAATTCTTGTATTTTATTAGTAAATACATCTAAAATATGTCATTTACAAATATATAGATTTAGCCTACTCGTCTAAGCATGGGGTGTTGTAGTGTGTGCACAAGCGATCCTGCAACGCCCCATTGCACTGCGGCGAAGGGTTCCGCTGTGGGTTTTAGTGAGTAGGAGTCTCACAGTACCTTGCCCGTTGACGGCAGGCAGGGTCCCAATGATGGGGTTCCCCAGCGATATAAAACAAACTCGTCTAAGCATAATTGAAATTCATGTATTATTTATATGACGTATTTCTCAAGATTTCTGCTATCATACCATTGTTTTTACAACCTTACAATAAATTACGAATCACTTTAAAAAAATGTCATCTAACCAATTTAGGGTGTCAAGATAAGATCGAGGCGATCGTAACAAGATATACAGACCATCTCAATCAGAGCGGCAGAAGCAATTTGCTACAATTGAAAACAAATAAATGAACGACGCCGCCTCAATTCAACATCTCAAGCCCAACCTCGGCATTTTATCGCTTATTTTTATTTTCTATCGTCATAATGGTCTTTGTTATTACGCGGTGCGACTCGCGATAGAAAGTTATGTCAACTTATACTTCGATTCTTGGATGCCATGAGAAAATCTGTTTTATTGTATCTTATAATGGAATTAATGAGATACTATTAATTATGTAAAAGTAATCTCGTCTTAGTGTAGGTCGCCGATTTTTAGTTAAATGAAACTAAATATCCATACTATTATAATAAATGTGAAAGTTTGTATGTTTGTCTTTCTTTCACGTCGAAACAGACTGACCAATTGACGTGATATTTTTGTTTGGAGATAGTTAAAGGGCTGGAGAGTGACATACGCTACTTTACTGCGGGAGATTATCTTTTTCCACACAAACACGTTATAATACAACGCAAAAAAAATATTTATGATCAGAATTACATGGAACTTGGTATTAATGCTCTTCAATGCAGTTCAACTAAATAAATAAGTGTTTTAGCATTTTTCGGAATTCATCCCATAAGGAGGTAAAATAGCGGATGAAAATTTGAATGAAACCTACCTTATAGTTTTTTTATAGTTTTAGCGCGAAAGAAGCCGTGGGTTCTGCTAGTTAATAATAAAACTAAAATAATTATATGTTTATTATACTTAATATCGTGTAAATGTGAAGTCAATTGCGAACTCACCATTGCGAGATAAAACTCTCCTCAGCATGTGTCCAAACCGCCTCGCGCCCATACACTTCCTTTGCTCGCGAGCGGCATCATCCATACAATCACTATCTGTCGCCGTATCACCTTCACTGTCGTTCTCAGACACGAGAGATTCACGCTTATTAATAGTTTTTGTATTACGTTCATTAAAACTTAAAATAGGTTCGCTTGCACCTAAACTCTTTGGTTCGACAGTCCATCCATCAAGCTTCTGTACATCATTAAATATATCATCTAAATTTGTTTCTAATAAACCTTTGGCACTACATATCACTTTACTTTTGGCATCACTGTGTGTAACTATGGCATCCACACTGTTCGAGAGTCTTTTCTCACTAACTATTATTTTTGCATCGTCTTCATTATCTAGAGTTTCTTTAATATTGTCGTGGGTTTTTGTCCGTTGTTTCAATGTTAGCGAACCTTGCGACACTAAACTCGAGGGTCTTTCTCTAACGCTTTTCTCTGATAGTTCACTCGTTATTTGTTGTTGCGGATGATTTCCGCGAAATATATTCGAGAGCACGATCATTTTCACTATCTTAAACGTACCAAGATGAGTTATAAATTCCATCACTGCATTCCTTATATCACTATTGATGCTTTGCACTAAATAGAGGCGAGGTGATTTTGTGTTAAACTGTCGCGTGTTACTAAATTTTACATAGCGCGCAAAAAATTTTTTATTTATGTACAGAGAATATGAAGCTAGCGACATTTTATTTTAACAAGTACTTAAATAGAATATTTGTTATCTAATATGAAAAACGTTCAATAAACACTTTATATTTGTAGGAGCATCTTACATTCAAAGTGAGTCAGCTTATCTAAGTAGGGATTGTTTTAGGCGAGGTGAGGTGAGGTGGGTGGTAAATCCCATCTGTCACCAGGAATAAAGCGGAATTGTGTCGGTGGCGCCTGATAAAATTACCAGACACGTAAACGTTATCAGAGATACTAAAGCTCTGTTCTGCGAGCTCCATTCTAAAACGGCAACCGACATTATTCACTAATATTACAATGTCGCTGTATAGTTAGCATCTTATATCGTGAGTAGCTTAATTTCATGCGCTCTAAACATACTTGAAATAAAAAATAAAATCAATAAAACTATCTTTTCGGATTATTTCGCGGATTTATTTAGATTTTTGGTTTGGGGAACCAAAAATCAAAAAAAAAAGGTCGGCGAAATAATCCGAAAAGATAGTTTTATTTAAAATGTGAAATATTCGCGTAAATCTAAGAAAGTATTAAATAAAATCAACACAAAGTGACAATTATTAATAATTTAAATTCGTTAAAATCACAACCACGACGTTTTTTCAAATAGCTTGTCAAAGAATGTGTATAACCTGAACAAAATTGTCGTATATCAAATGGTAAAAAATGAAAATGTGGACAACGTTCGTAATTAAAAAGCACTTTGGCTGAAACCGGGTGAACTCAGTTTAAGTACTAGACACAGTGAACTGGTCTATTCTATAGTAACTGGAAACCGGTAAAAATTTATTTCGACTTCTTTCACATACGCTGCAGCATTGAAAGCGTTCAAAGAGCCCGCTACATTTTACAATACCTTTGTGCCTAATAGCTTGAAAACTTAAATAGTTTTCTATACTCCCAATAATTCCGAATAAAGCAAGAATCGAGTATAGAAATGGACTATATCAAAATAGTCATATAATTCATCGATATTATTCTCCGCTATTTGAACGTAATCTGAGATAACGATTTTGGCTCGCTCATGCAGCATTTGAGATAGAATATTACACTTCATGTTTTCGAATGGAATATGAATTACAAAATATATAAAATGAATAGTGAAAATAACATTTAAAATACCAATAATAATAAAGAACATAAAATCAAACACATAAACATTACTTGCCGACATCTTTTTAATTTTAGCGCATCCGATGAAGCATTTCATATATTTCGTTCGGTTCGTCCCTAGCTTGATACCCCATACAAACTGTCATCACCAATTTAACCCCCTTAAGGGCTGACTTCCGGGATAAAAAGTATCCTATGTCCTTCCCAGGGTCTCAAACTATCTTCTTACTTAATTTTACCTAATCGGTTCAGCAGATCCAGAGATTACCCCCTACAACGTCATAAACTCACAATCTCACAAACTCACAAACTCACAAACTTTACCTCTTTATAATATTAGTATAGATAACTCTAATTTTATAGAACGTTATAGTAAAAAAAATAGTGATAACACATAAAAAACAAATATGTAGTACATATAAACGAGAAACAGCATTCCGTAATACACTTTAAAAAAAAAACTAAAAAATCTAGAATAAAACAAATTAACATAAAAAAACCCACAACCTCATAATCTTTATTGCATTCTTTGCTAGAGAACATATGCAAAGAAAGTACATAATTACGTTTAGACATAACTAAAATGGCAATAATAATAAAAGCTGTTAAACAACTTTGCTTTTTAGAGCATATCTAGTTTAAGAAATGATATACATTTAATTTGAATAATATGTAAATATCAACCTTATTATTTCCCCTACATTATAACTTAAACAACAAGATACAAATTCTTACAAGATTTTCTTATTCATTGACTCTATTTAACGCACATTGAGTCATATAATTTGTGTAAATTTCCTTTTAAATATTAATTAACTTTACACATTTTATATACCCATAACCAATTTTATTGCTCGTCAAATTGAAATTACAAAATTCATCTGTAAATATAAACAGCATAAAATTCTATTGTTTCCAGTACACTAACTGTTGCTAATCGTTATGATAATCAAGAATATTAACCTCTTCGAAAAATCGCAAGGTCCTCCTCAAGGTGATACCGTTACGTCACCAACGTTTCAGCAGATCGCACACGACTGTATGTACGTACATTGTAAATTAAATTATAATATGTAGTAATAAGTATTATTTTTTATTTATCGTGAAGGCGTGTCGAACGAATCGATTTTCCATCTCTCTTAGAGAAGTAACACAAAACAAGTCGATGAACCGTTAACAAAAAATTGTTTAACTATAATAGTTTTAGTTTAGTTTTTTAATTTTAAAAAGACTGTTAACTTTAATCAAAAAAATTATAATAATTTCTTAATAAAAAAAATATTAAAAAGAAACAACAGTAAAGAAGCGATCACCACAAAAGCATGGCTAACACAATTTTACATTTCCTTTGGTTGTAACAATACACAAAACAAACGAAACAATTGTTATTATTGTGTATTCCCAATAAAAAACAGGGCACATTTTTTCTAACAAATACACTTTCACCGCACGTTTCTTCGTGTAAAGACGTCCTAAAAACAGCAGTGAAAACGTTTTATTTTAGCAATATCCTGATTTTAGTAGAATCCCCCTGGAGGCTCCAGTTTACGATTCCATCTCGTCCCTGACAGCCCGATACGGCAACGGCATGATTGAAACACATTCAACGTTATATAAAATGTTATTTATATGAAAATTTTGTCACGGGTACTACTTAAATACGAAGAATGTTTCTTCTTGACTGCCTCTTGTACTCGTACGCGTGGCAATGAACGTAATTTTACTATAATACGTTTTTCCAATTATTGTCTACTAGCGGCTAACCCTCCTCGCTTCGCTCGGGTTCGTCGCTAGGGACGTTCTAAATAGATATAAATATTTATTACCCAGCGTTAGCCATATAAATTTTTATTTAATATGGTTGTTAAGTATTGTTAAATTTGATCCTGACAATAACAAACACAACAAAAAAAAATAGTTAAATCGGTCCAGCCGTTCACGCGTGATGGCGTGACCAAGGGAAATAGGGATTCATTTTTGTATATGTATATATATATAGATTATTCAATTACTAAGTTAATGTTTCGAAGAAAAAAGTTAAAGTTGTGAATAAGACTCTTTCATAACTAAACTAGACGGAAAAATTAGAAAACTTATCAAGTCTCTATTTAACTCTTATCAAGAGTCGATAAATTCTTGAAATAAAAAATCGAATTAATGAGTATGAAATTCCAGATTGGTTCAAGCTACAATATATGTACATACATATATTTTTGTGCCTTTGATCTTTTACATACACGTGAGTGGCGAGTGATATCGTTGACTCTATCCTTTTTGTGTCTGGTTTATAACGTTGGAAATAACTAACGCTTCAGGTTAATTTATAAGGACTTTACATCAACGTGTGTATTTATCTATACATATAATAAAAGTGTCACTAAACCGAATCTGTGCATTAAATATTTTTTGGAAAATCTTATTGAAATAAACGTTATTATCGATACAGAAGCCGAATCTGTAGTTTTTAGTATTTTTGTCTGTCTGTCTACCTGTCAGTCTGTCTGTCTTTTTGTTACGGCATCAGAGAAAAACCCCTGGAGGGATTTTGATGAAATTTGGTATGGTGATAGCTGGCTATCCGGGTCAACATATATGATACTTTTTATCGCGGGAAAATATTTCATTTTTGAGAAAAAATACAAAAACTGCAATGTAAGAGTATATTATTTTCTTTATTGCACTTAAAATGTGATACAGAAAAAATAACAACAATAAACATAGTTCACAAATGTGAACTTATCTCTAAATATGTAAAACCTAAGAATTTGGTTTTTGGTCATCTGAACGCGGGTGGAGCCGCGGGCAATGCTAGTATTTTATAAGATTTATACTCGTAAAAACTACTTGTACAACGTTTATATGTAGTTATGAAACATAAATTTTATGTTGGTACTAAAGTAATAATTCGTAATAATATATGAATGTGATACTCAACAATATTTTTAGGAAAAAAATTGTATGCGGTTATAAGTAAAAAGTATGTTTTATTTCAACATAATATATGTTTATGACAAGTGATAATTTTACCTAGTTTCGCACTTATTAGGACCACAAGCGACCAGATACCTATCATTTATAGTAGCTACTAAAATCATACAATTGGTTTATTATGTACGTTATACGCCATCTTACTACTATTATAAACGTGAAAGTTTAGACGTTTGGATGTTTGTTACTCAATTACGCCAGAACGGCTGAACGGATCTGGATGAAATTTGGCACAGAGATACAATGTATAGTCTGGAATAGCACATAGGTTACTTTTTATCCCAGAGAAATGTACGGTTCCCGTGGGATAGATTGATTTCTGTCGAAGCGAAGGTGAATCGCTAGTTATTATAAATGCCAAGGTTTGTGTATTTATGTTTATTTCTCCTTCATGCTCAAACGGCTGGACGGATTTCGATGAAATTTAATACACAGACAGACTATGACCAAGAGTAGCACATAGGCTTACTAGTTACATTATATTTATTATTAACTATGACGATGTTAGTATGTAAACCGCCTAACCCAGCGACAGTTAGCTATTTTCACACCGGATGCGCCTAGCGATCCATGACCGTCGGACACGACATTCGCAAACATATATGAAATAAAAATAAAAATATTAGTCTGACTTATATTAGTATATACTATATTAGTATATAGTAGACTTATATTAGTACTAATATTAGTATGTCCATTTGTTATACTTTTTTGGTGCAGACTAAAGCTTCTATTTCTGGATCAAATTTACTATGAATTATTACAGTGGGATTATTATTTTCAACCGAGTTCAAAATGGAGGAGGTTCTCAATTCGACTGTATTTTTTTTATGTTTGTTACCTCAGAACTCCGTCATTTATTAACCGATTTGGACAATTTTTGTGTTGTATGAAAGTGTATACTTCCAGATTGGTTCCATTTAAATTTCAAAAAAAAATACCACCCCTAAGGGTGGAAAAATAGCGAATGATGAATTTAACCTAATTCTAATTGTCATATTGACTTGAAACTTTGCAAGTGTTTCTATTTCCGTTGATAGTACAATGGTTCGGTATTGTTGATCTGATCTGATGGTAAGGCCAGAAGGTGGATAGGTGGAACTCTTTAACGGCAAATAGTAGATACTTTGAGTTTGGGCTTATTTTGTTTGATTTGACAAGCCTAATACGTTAGAATTCTTACTTTGCTACTACTGTGTACACTAAAAAGGGAAAAATAAAAACTTTTTAACAAAAATATAAAAACCGACTTTAAACAAAAGCACTAAAAAGTAAATAATAACTGATTGGTAGTTTTCATTTACTATACATACCTAATGAAATATTTTCGAAGTCGGTGTCCTTTGCTTTGTATGGGCTGGCACCGAATTCGAAAATATTTGATTAGGTATGTATTTAATAGGTAGGCTTTAATTACTTAGCCAAAGCACACCGACTTCGAAAATATTTGATTAGGTATGTATAGTAAATGAAAACTACCAATCAGTTATTTTTTACTTTTTAGTGCTTTTGTTTGAAGTCGGTTTTTATGTTGAAAAAGAATACTCTTCCAGTTATTGATAGTTACAATTATTTAGAAGCTCATTTATTTTGAATAAATGATTAAATGGAATAATAAAAATGACATTAAATAAAATTTTCACCTAAAATAAGAAATCTCATTACATTTTTTAAAGATATAGCAACATTAACCATGTTTGTTCCTTCTCACGATGGCACAAAGATGTGAAAATAATATACGCTATTAAGAATGGAGCCGCCATACTCAGTCTAAATCAGCACAGGAGGCCTGAGCAATTGCGGCCAATTATCTCAGCAGATATTAAGGTCAGAGGTACACCAAGTTTCATTACCGTTGTTTATTTCTATTGAATTTTTATTACAGGAACAAAACTCATAATAAATATTAATAAAACGAATCGATCTTTAACTTTTAAGATCAATATTAATAAGGGAACAAAGATGGAAAAAAAGACAATAAAATAAAATTAAAGGAACCTATAGCCGTAATAAATCAACAACGATACAATTTTTTATATGGTGACTTGATGCAAACAACGTATTGAATTCATTACAGCATTCATCTTCGCATTGTATTGTTGTTATCTAGATTAATCGTTTCATACAAACTGGTCATAAAATTAAAATTATACCGCTATATTACTGTTACCATCCTGTTTCGTAACTAAGTCTATTCCGGAGGATGAATTAATTACACAAAAACATAAATACGTATTAAATGGAGAATGCAATTCTTTATGTGGAATTTCGACAACTTTTTTACTTAGTACATATCTATAAACAACTAAAATAAGCACTAAGCTGGGGATTGCATCTTCCACATTGCATATACCACGACTCCTATTAATAAAATCGATCAAATGATAAGGACGGAACTCGTAGTACGTAAATATATATGTATGTATGTCCTATGAGATTGTGCTGAGATAACTACAAAACATCAGAGGAAAAATAAAATTTTGCAATGTCAAAACATATCTCTCGCTCTGTATACTTCAGCCCTAACACATTTGATATGAAGCTAAATTGGTACATTAACCGTGTGAGTTATTCGTCGCGATACAGAAGAAAGGACATCTTGATTGTTGACGTCATACTTAATTGGAGATGGGACACAAATCCATATAGGCATAACATTCCCTAGTCCGTAACATAACAATGAAAAGTATATATTAGTGGTAAAACCTACACCGTAACATTGTTGATTATTTGTATATTTATATATTTTTTATATTTTGACAAACGAACAACGCCTGCCACCTGGGCAAATTTTATTACTAGAAGTAGTCTGTTTGTTACTGGCCATATAGCTATTAGAATTTAAAGGCGTAACAAACATACAAACATACATACACACATACAAACTTTCATAAATATGAATATTATAAATGAATAGTAGCGTGATAGCATGCTTTATATCCCCAACATTTAACCTATTTTTTCCGTAAAAACTCCAACACGATTGATTTTCATTATAACCCGCCTACAATATGTATCCAGAGGAAATAATTAAAAACAGATTTACAACGTAAACGTGGTAGGCCATTATATTAAAGACAGTTTATTCCAAAACAACAAACACTCCTGTAGCAAAGACAACTAAAACTACCAACAAAGAACTATTCTTACATTATGAAAGTTAATTATTAATAATTATAAATATAAAAATAAAAAAAACCCCCAACGCAAATTAATTGTCATTTAACGATTACACTGGTACGCGTGAAGCATTTAATCGAGTACCTAATCATACGCTAAAATGCCTTACATCATTTAAGAGCTGATACTCTTACACCGCTGGACCGATATTAACCAAAATAGCTAAGAACCATCGCAAGGAAACTGGTTTTCAAATGAAAAAAACCTCATCGAAATCGGTCCATCCGTTTAAGAGCTACGATGCCACAGATAGACACACACACACCCAGAGACAGACAGACAGATATCACTCTTTTTGCGTCGGAGATTAAAAATCACTAACTATACCATTAAAAATGTTCCTCATGTGTAACACCTTTGAATGCCTATAGTTTTTTTCTACATAAGATTGATTATTTGTACGATCTTACAAAACCCAAAAAAATGAAGTTTCACAATAATATAACAGTTTAACTTATAAGAATGTCTTATCGGTTGCAAGAAGTTGGTCTGATAATAATTATACCAACAACTGGTTACTGGGTTGACTAAACATCGTGTTACTTTATTTGTTTTTTCAAATGTATACGATTTTTAAATTTTAACAAGAATTTTAGGTAAATGCTAATCTATATCTATAATATAAAAATGAATCGCTGAATGTGTTGGTAAGCGCAAATCTCGAGAGCAGCTGAACCGATTTCGCTAATTCTTTTTTTAGAATATTCCTTGAAGTACGAGGATGGTTCTTACGGAGAGAAAAATTTTAAAAATTGCCTGAAAAAGTCTAAAAACAACACTTTTCTATACTCCCATACAAAAGATTCGTAATAATACTTAAAAGTCAATTTGAACTTTAATACCATAACATAAAGTATAAATGTTAGTGGAGAGGTTCCTGGAAGGCAAAACATTGATGGCAATTGAGTGACTGAGTGTTAGAACCGTATAAATATTATCATCAATATTTGTCAATATTATTAAAAAAAAATATTATTATATGTCTAACGTTGGCTAATAACTATTTATATCTATTTAAAACGTACCTAGCGACAAACCCGAGCGAAGCGAGGGTCAGCCGCTAGTATACATATAAAATCTAAAATATCTGACTTTTAACATGTGTCTACTTTAACATATGCTTAGACGCTAGTCTTATAATTTTATTTACCGACTGTTCAAACTAGAGAACATGTTTTATGATTATACGTACGTATATATTTTTTATTTCTTTGGCACAATATGTAGGTTAATAGGCTTAATGAATTTTATTACGAGTATATGAGATGTTATGTGACAAACATCAAATCATGGTTAATTATTGTTTATTCATTCAGTCACTTCTTTTTCATTTTTAGGGTCCCGTACCTCGAAAGGAAAAAAGAAACCCTTATAGGATCATTTTGTTGTTTGTCTGTCTGTATGTTAAGACCCTATTTCTCAAGAACATGTCGAGGTATCAAGTGGATATCAAATACTCAGGTTTGTAATCCCTTGAGTTGTGAAAAAATCAAACTTCTAAGTTAAATCAATCAAAGAAATTACGAGTGTTAAAATATATCCAGCATTTATACCGCATATTTTAACACTCGCAAGGGAACCGAAACGTAGGGTACTCTTCGTTAACCTAGAGTCAGAAAATTTGGTAATAAGCATTGTCTTATAGCACAAGTAAATGAAAAAAAACCGAAAACCGTAAATTTGTTGTAACATCACAAAAAAAGTTTTCTTTTGCTATTATAAACTTATTTTAATATTTCATACTACGGAACCCTCGTTTTATATTATTTTCTAGATAATTTCAACAGAAAAACATACCGCCCTTCATACAATAAATTTGAATGTCTTTCATGGTTTTATTTATATCGGCTATAATTATTTAGTTTCCTCAGGATAAGGATATACTTAGTAGAGGTCAAAACAATTTCAGCACAATAATTGTAAGTATATTATATTTATTACTGCGCGTATAACCAGTTAGGTGACCTAGATTTTTACTGTCTCCAAAGTAATGACTTTAAAATAACTATAATGTGAAGCAATCTGTTTAAAACTGCATACCTTATCTATTTATATAAACATGAATGTATGTTTATGTTTCTTTGTAACTTCTGCATTACAATCATTCAACCGATAGTGATACCACTTTGTCGTACGATAGGTTTAAAAATCATTAAACGATATTTAAAATTAATAATTATGTATTAATTCAGGAGTACAGTAGTAGGCAGTGGTAGCCCAGTGGTAACGCACTCGCTTGGGAAACCGAGTGAAGCCGGTTCAAATCCCTTGACTCGCACCTCTGATTTTTTCATGTGCGAATCATTTCTAACATGATTACCACTTGCCTTACGGTGAAGGAAAACATCGTGAGGAAATCTGCATGTCTGAGAGAAGCTAGCAAGTATTCGAAAGACATGTGAAGTCCGCCAACCCGCACTTGGCCAGCGTGGTGGACTATGGCCTAATCCCCCTCGTATTGAAAGGAGGCCCGTGCCCAGCAGTGGGACGTTAAAAAGCCAAATTCAGTAGTAGTAAGTTTGATAATACATAAATATTACCAAAAAATAATATATTGATAGAAAGCTGTCCAGCAGTTACGTTGACTTTCTCTCAACTGTTTAGATCATGTAATACCTAGAACCCTGAATCCGTCTCTAATAAATACCATAGGAGGGAAAGTGACACAAACACTGCACGCATGGAAGTCAAGTGATGCAGAACTAGATGACGAGTTATTATAGCCGCTATTAAGGAATCATAAAGTTCATTTTTGTATATCAAATAAATGAAGCTTTTGTAGATCTTATTGCTTTATAATAAAGATTACATTGTGAGTAAAATACAATTTTCGGCCTTGAGTGAAAGTAATTGCGGAACATATCGTCGTTTGTTCTAGCGGTAAACATGTGTTAAAATCGATTTATATAGAACTCGATACCATTAAAATTAAAAACTTTTTTTCTGAAGGAGAATTTTGGCATGGAAGGAATGTGAAAGCGATAAATATTTCTTGTTCAAGTACCTACTTGCAAGTTCGGAAACCTGTTAAGATAATCTATTTGGAATACATATTACTCGTATGTACCTATACGAGTATATACTTATTAATGTATCAAAATTGAAACAATTTTTTTTTTAAATTACCATTCGCACTTGGCTCAGCTGCAAATTATAAACATAACCTACTAGAATAGATAGACCTCGTCACTATACGGCACTCAAACTCCAGTAAAAATCGATTTGAAGGATCTATCGATTGGAATCATTAGATTATTAAATACAAACATATTATATATATATATATATATATATATATATATATATATATATATATATATAGTTATTATCGAATTAAATACAATTGAATAAAGTTTTATAAAGATTAGTGTATTGTATACAATAGTATAACTATAAGTGGAGCAGCTATCATGTACCTACTACAGGATCTTTAACAATATTTTATAAAAAATAGCTTGTTTTGAAAAGTTTAACATTAGTATTTACATGCTTCTATCTGGAGATAAAAAATTTTTTCATAATATATTTTATTGCTGTCTTTGTGTCATTGCGGTGCCTAATGGCATCGCTTTGTTATCGCAACGACGCGCGCCTCGCTCTGAATTTCTTTCAATTGAATTTTTTTTCATGTATTCTCTCATAAATCTGAAGGTTTCGCGCTTTGTTGATTCCAACAGCGTTATTGTTTAAGGGTTTTACTGAGATTAAAAAAAAGTTAAATTGTCCACATGAAATTACGTTGAATATATAATATACATAGTTCGTACTATTTATGTGACTGTATTAAAACGATTAATGAAAATCATTTCAACTCAATTATATATTATTCAGTTATCTATACTAATATTATAAAGCTGAAGAGTTTGTTTGTTTGGTTGAACGCGTTAATCTCAGAAACTATTAATCCTATTTGAAAAATTCTTTTTGCATTAGATGGCCCGTTAACTGAGGAAGGCTATAGGCTATATATCATCCCGGAAAAATGTACGGTTCCCGTGGGATAGATTTGGTTGTGTTATATACGTATGTTTATAGCAATGCTATGCTGTTTCTTATTAATTCAGATTTTTACTTCTAATACTTTATTTATGCTTACATAATTGATAAAAACTATTTATGGCAACGTTTCTTTATGTATAATAAAAATAAATGAATAAAATCGCATTCAATATTAAATATATTAATTTCAAATAAAAAAAGGCTATAAAGTTTACTTTATGGCATTTAACGTCGGTAATCGATATTGAGTAATTTGCTATACCTACTTATACCTAAAAATAAATGTTTTGATTTTATTAACACAAAGTGAAATGCTTATATAAGCGCACACTTATTAAAGCTACAAGTTAGCAGATTCGATGGCTGTTTGTGATACGAGTCTAAACGCTGTTCACGACTTCAAACAGGTTTGTGTGAGAAAAACGAGATAAATCAGCTGTTAGGCGCAGTTCACTACCTTAAAAAGCATTAAGACCTGCGACATTGCACTCTAATCATGCACATATTTAAAAAAAAGATGTTGACAAACTGACAAGTCAAAAACTTCTTGAAATAAAACCTTTTTTTTTAATTCGCATTTGCGTATATTTTATTTTCTTTTACTTAATTGAAGTTTTATCACAATTTATATTAAAATTAAATAGAATACTAAGTATAAGTACTTATAAGATTCCAATATGAATCTAGTACTAATTTTATAAAGGGGTAAAGTTTGTAAGTTTGTGAGTTTGTTTGTAGGAAGTAATCTCTGGAACTACTGAACCAATTTAAATGAAACTTGGTAAGAAGATAGTTTGAGACCCTGGGAAGGACATAGGATAGTTTTATCCCGAAAATTATCCCCTACGGGAGTAAAAATGGGGATGGAACTTTTTATGGAGAATCAACCTAGGGACGAACCCGAGCGAAGCAAGGGTGAATCGCTAGTACCATATAAAGAAGTTGTAAGAGAATAAAATATTAATAGTAAACAAAACAATTCGTAAATTTCAAAACAATGAAATTATTTGGAATGGTACAAACCATTCGTAGTTGTTTGTTGAGGGTCAGTCCACATCTGCATATGACTCATGGACTAACTGAGATCAAGGCTTCGCGGGATATTGGCCTATAAGATTCACAATATATAAAAGGCCATGACCATAAATGTAAAACTATACACGTGTTCATTTTAAATCGTAAATCTTCATTAATAAATAAGCATATATCGGTTTATTTGATTTAAAAATATAAAGATAAATATCTCTATAGAGCTAATTATAATACCAAAAAAACATTAAATAGTAATTAGAACACTATACAATTTCAAGAAACAACTACCTTATCAGTTAACAAATAATTATGTTACCTAGTAAGCATTCCGACTGCAATTCATTTTATGCATATTTAGATAATAAAACAATGACTGATGTCATACGCATATAAATCCATACTAGGCTACTGTTTTATAAACGTTAATTTTATCCAAATATTAGTAACTAGCGACTCACCCTTGTTTCGCTCGGGTTCGTCCCTAGGTTGATCCCCCATATAAACTTTCATCCCCATTTTCATTCCCTTATGGGATAATTTCCAGGATAAAAAGTATCCTATGACCTTTCCAGGGTCTCAAACTATTTTCTTACCGAATTTCATCTAAATCGGTTCAGTAGATCCAGAGATTACCCCCTACAACGTCACAAACTCACAATTCACAAACTTTAGCTCTTTATTATATAAATATAGATGAATAAATAGATATAGTTTTAACTTTATTTAATTCGATATTAAGTTAATGAAATTACTTTAAAGTACAACGAAATTGTTTATCTTGAATCCTTTGTCTCCAATTCCAGAGCGCTAGCTTATTTAGTTAAAAATTCTACACTTGAGAGCTCTCAGCAAATGTATATTACACTTTTTGTATAACAAAAGGTCAGTTCGCTAACTATATTACATATAAACACATGGATAAAGAACTACTTGTCGTTGTACGTGAATAGGAGGTCCACATTCGTATTTTATCATCAGCTATTTCAGTTTAGATAACAGAACGAGTGAATTCATTGTGCGCATAGCGATCCGTACATAATAAATGTTTGAGCAGAGTTTCACATACCTATCGACGCGACTAATGCCGTTTCAATTGAGTATCGATTCAATTCGAACAGCGACGATTTTAATCCTAAACAGTGGGGATTCGCAAACTTTGCATCCGCTATTTATCGGCGTTAAACAAACGCAATACGTTTCGATCCTCTTATCACCGTATATGTTTAATGAGACTCGCAGCGGATAACGGGTGAAATTTGGAAATAGCGTGATGTGGGTCAGCCGAGGCATTATCTCAGACGCCGCAACGAAATAAACAAAGGACCGAGACGTCGCTGGCGTTGCGCAAAAACAGTTCTATCGATCAAAAACAAACACAAAATCACCTCGCCGGTCGTACTGCACGTCGACGATACGATCGACGACGAGGTCAACGCTTCCATTCTGGCACCACTATTCACGTAATCATCGAAACACAAATACATCACTCGCGGGCACTACGTTCGCTGCACAGCGCGGACATTTCAAAATGCGGAATTGTCGCCGGCACGCTCGCCGTCTCGATCGAGCGCATTGGCGCGCGAAAAACACGCGTATGCGCATAGATTTTCACAGCGCCACTGTTTAGAACGTTTCCCATGCGATGAGAGCGGAGTCAGAGCGGAGCCGCCAATTACACTCGCGGCCTTCGTCGATCATTAAATTGTAGGTAACCATTCAAACTTGGAACAATGACCCAAGTTATTTAACGTAACTGCGTGTAAATGTAACGATGTTATTAAGATTCATTAAGAGTTGTTTTCCGTTCGGACGTTCGAGATCGAGTGTAAGACGATGATTGGCCGCGCTGAGCGATCATATCGGGTATGAACCGGATCGTCATTTTTATGAAGAGATGATGTTGGCGGGATGGGAGTGAAACAGCCCGCATGGGAGCGGACGTGTCTCGACGAAACACTCGAATTATTTATAGTCATGTTTCAAGCGATTTAATTTTTTTTTATATATTTTTTGCAAGACACATATTTAATAAATAACACATGCCTTTTAAATAGACCTAACTTAGGTTTAATTCTATAAAAAGGATTTAGGTGGGAGTTCAAAGTGAGCTTGTATCTGTCGGCACATTGCAAGACGTATAATGGTATTACCCGTCACAGCTAAATCACATGCTCAAATCAAAGAACTTCTGTAAGGCTTTCACTATCCTTTGAATACATTTTCTTCACAAAAAGCTTTTAGTAAATTGAAGTAACTCGTCACTAAGATGCGGCGGGTGAAAGGAATACATCTTTTTAAACACAAAAAAAATATATGTAAGTACAATAATTATATATATGTAATTGAAAATAGTGCGGAGACGTAAGTATCGACATTGTCAAAGAAAATCTTTTACTTAAATAGGTTATTATATTTAAAAACTAATAATCAATGTTATTATAACACAACCAGTAAAAAAACTATACCTAACATAAATACTTTCGATAACTAAAACGGTTTATTGTAACGATAGTATTAGAGCTAAAAACTTTGAAAGTGCCATAAACATAGGGCTTATCTGCTTTATCTGAAAGCGCACGGATTAAGCCTAGTTACACTCTAGGTTTAGGCAATACTGATATCAATAATTCGGTCTTGTTAAATTAATATGAAACGCTTCATACTCCTCAGCCCCTACCCAAGATTCAATCACAATATTTAGAAACGCGATAAATAATTTTATTGCCTTACACCACAAATATGATAATCAAAAAAAAATAATTTTACGAGAACTGTCTAAATTATAGAAGTTAGCAAAACCACAGTTCAAATACGCTAGCAAGGCCAGAGGCATTAGTTGCGGGTTATCAACTCAGAAGGAGGCATTTTAAAGAAGGGGTTTAATAATTTATACGTAAATCGAAGAACTGCTATTTGACATCTATATTTTGTGACGGTGGTACTTTCCCAGGTCTAGTGGGGTTATTTATATTTACTTGAACAAGATCGTACTATATAATACTCTTGAAGACCTAAATCGCTAATGTTTTGGCCTCACCACTTCGCTATCACGTGGGTACATCACTATATCTAAAAATTGACCGAGCGAGCGAAGCGTCTCTGCTTCAAGTCTGACAAAATTTGCTTTCCTCTGTAAGTTTGTTGGTATTTCTCTACAGGTCGTATTTTACGACCGATCTTGACGAAACTTTGTAAACAGGTTTTACGTCTTTATAATTTTTGATTGGAATGGTGCTTCCTCAAAAAAGGGGCAAATGGGGGCTACTGAATATCTGAGCGTTATGAGATCCGACTTCGATGGTTCTTTGTTATTTGGAAGGTAGTAACTTTAAGTTAGTGTCATTAAAATTTGGTGAAGATCAGAGCGGCGTGATAAGCAGAATAACTCCTCAAAATGCCGTTTGTGCTAGCGAGATCTGCTGTTCGCAGAACTACTAGTTCTTGTACTTGTAAAATGTTCAGTACTTCTTTTTCGTCTGTTTGTGAACCGATTTTTTTTTAGTAGCTGTTAACGAGGTTTAATGTTATCAATATAAAAATTGTTACATTTTTTTTTGTAGGTATAGATAGGCAAATTCTATTCATATTGTTTTCCTCAAATTCTTAATAATGTTGAAATTTCGTCTACTCGGCAGACGGTATTTATCAATAAAAGACTAAATAACACTACTAATTTATATATTTGTATTAAATACATAGTTAAGTACTCGTCGATACATCAATATTTGTGTAATATTATTATATGTATTTATAGTAAGAGCGGACGTAAGTAGAGTGCATCGTAGTCGCAATAGACTCAATGATTAAATCAATTAACTCTTGACAACTTGACGCTCCCTCACATCGCACCACACTTACAACGTTTTCTGTTTTGTAATTATTAAAATATCGAGAAATTGAAAACGTTAAAACTGTAGGTATGAGTATTTGTAAATTACACTTAAAACAATTTTTAATTATAATTTATGATAAGTTTCTATTTATCTATATATCTATACATTTGATAAAATTGTAACCAAGGCGAATCTGTACATTAGATATTTTTTGGAAAATCTTATTGAAATAAACATAATTATTGATACAGAGATTATGGAATCTATAGTTTTTAGAATTTTTGTCTGTCTGCCTGTCTGCTGTGACCGCATCAGAGAAAAACCACTGGAGGGATTTTTATGAAATTTGGTATAGTTATAGCTGGTTATCCGGGTCAACATATAGGATACTTTTTACCGCAGGAAAATATCTCATTTCTGAGAAAAGATACAAAAACTGGAATGTAAGAGTATACTAATATGTAAAACCTAAGAATTTGTTTTTTGGTCATCTGAACGCGGGCGGAGCCGCAGGCAATGCTAGTCATTTATACACTTATACCATATGGTTATCAATCTATTTAGAAAAATAGATTTAATGGAATTTTTAAGGTCACTTTTCAAAGTTAACCGCAAAAGCAAACTAGCAATTACTTGGTATGTTTAGTTTTTTTTTTTTTTTGATTGTAAGATTTTATTTGGTGTTATAAATATCATTAATTCATAAATATTAAAAATATTAATTCAGTAATCACTTTTAAAGATGTTTATGGAACTTAATGAAAATATAAAACTAAACTAAATATTCAGACTATAAAGTAGACAGTATGAATTAAACAGTGTCAACTGTCAACTACTGGAACTATACATAAAGCCAAACAGCAAATAATATATGTACATACAATGTTTTAATGTTTTGGAACATTAAAGCATACAAATATTTGATTAGTATATAAACGTTAATAAATTAAAAAAAAACAATAGATTTTATAATTAAAAAAAAGAAAAACTAATATTAATTCTCTTTTAAGGAGAAGAGGACTTATTAGTAGGACCTAAACAATACAAAAGAGTATAATATTTATACCATATAAATATACCTATATAAAACTGGCCTCTTACTTATTGACTTACTCTAGCTTGGCTCGGTTGCGTCCCTTAACGTTTTTTTTTAGCGGAAACCTAATTCTTTTTCTAAAATTAAAATAGCCTTAGTTACACCTTCAAACATCAGCTATCTGCCAGTGAAAGTCCCGTTAAAATCAGTTCAGCCGTTTCGGATATTCGCCAAAACAAACAGACAGACAGACAAATTTAAAAATTGACTTTTTTTTATAAGTAGGTACCGTATATTATATAATTTCATATATGTACCATAAATAGTAAATCACGCTACACGACTATTTTTGACTTTGACATTTTTTTTGGCGGTTATATGATTCCGTCTATATAATTCTTTAGTCTGAGTCTAAATATTTACTACTTACATAAAATAATTTGTGAAGATATATAAACGTAAGTTTATTACTTTTTTAGGCAAAAGCTACAAAACGGATTTTGATAAAATTTTACAGTACTATATGTAGGCTATACGTCAGAGAACAACATAAGGCCGGCTATAATTTGTGAAGATAATAATGATTCATAATTAAAATACGCAGGCGGAGCCACGGGGAATCCTAGTTATTTATAATGCATGAAATAAACACCCTTAGTGAAATTGAAACGTAAAATAGTTTTATTGAATAAATAAGTTTACTAGACTTGTTGCGTTTGTGGACGCCAGAGTTCAACATGTTTTAACAAGGAATCTGATACTAGGTTCAAAAAACTTAGTAATATACATACATAACGCATATAAGTATATACAAAATTATTGGAACAAATATTTTATCGTTATCTTTCAAACTTTCATCCCCTATTTACACTCTTATAGGGCGAATTTCGAAAAATGCAAAAGCACGTACATACGTATACGTATTTATTTAATTTTATTGAAGACCATTAATACCAAGTTTCAAGTAATTCTGTAGATTGTATTATAACGTATTTTCCCGTGGAAATTAGATAACTATAAGATAATTGACGACACGTTGGGCTCAGTTTGTAATGACCCTACTTGCTGCGCCAGCGGTCGCGGGTTCGAGTCCCGCTGGGGGGCATTCATTTGTGTGATGAGCACGAATGTTTGTACTCCAGTCATGGATGTTTATATTTATAATATGTATGTATTTAAAAAAAAAGTTATATATGTATAATGTATCAACTATCTGGTATCCGTAACACAAGCCTCGTAGCTTACCATGGAACTAGATGGTGTTGTGTGTTAATGTCCAAAAAAAAACTCCCGCGGTAAAAAGTAGCCTATTTAACTCTCCAGCGCTCCAACTATCTCCACACAAAAATTAAGCCAATCCATCACTCCGTTTCGACGTGAAAGAAGGACAAACAAACAAACAAACAAACACTTTCACATTTATACTATTAATATGGATTATTTTATCAAAACTTTGCAAAAATTATGTTAAGAACAGAGAAACTTCAAAAACAAATTGGGCAAAATTCCAAATATAAAAGCAAGATAATTTTACAATTTAATCTATATGTATTTCAATCATGACAAAATAAAAATCGGTACCTATTTCAATAAATGTGAATGCAGACATTACATTTTCCACAAGACACACAAGACTCGACAATCGCATTCATGATTGTACGTAATGATATTCAAAGCCCGCGTATAACGAAGTCGTGCGAGTGTTTGTTTCCACAAAGCCTTGGGACTAGTTACGCCTTTCGTTACCAACTTAATACAAATAAAACCACAAAAATGTTCACAGCGGAAAGAAAAGAAAAGTAAAGAAAATTGAAATCCAATACTAGAAGTTTCGACGTCTGATCTATTAATTAACTGATGTTGATTTATGAAAGTTTGCATGTATTATATTTAAGTTTACCTTTACGCATATTTCTGATCCATTGTATTATATTGCCGTCGGATATACATAGCACTTCATAGTTAACTTTCTAATTAAAATCAAAGTATTTACCTTCTAACATTAACATTAATTTGTTAAAATCCTGCTCCACGAGTTTCGGCTAAAATAAGTTTGGAGATAAGTCCAAAATTCCAATGAAGTAATGCAAAGATAATTATCGGATAATACAAATTAAAGTTCCTGACGCTATGTTATCGAGAAACTTGGTTGTACATTTCCGGCTGTATCAATGACAAAGCTGTTCCTACAAACTTTTAAATGGTTATTATAATACTATGAGAAATATAAACCACGCCGAAAAACTAGAAAGCTCTTTATATTATGCTTACTTGTGTTAAAGTCTTTCAAGTATTGGATTCATCCAATTTTAACACTTTGCTCCCCAGTCGCCGACAGAAAGGCAATTACCAAACTGGCAGAGCGAACGAATTAATGAATAATATCAAACAAAGGCGGCTTAACACACGGGCCACATATTCAATTAACACAAATAGGATTTGAAATCGGCATTTATAACGCGCACAAAGTTAATTAAAATGTCCCTAATTACGCAGCGACAGCGACTAGCATTGCCGAGCAAACTTGGCCCACGTTGGGCGCCAAAGCGTTCCGCAATGTTTGTACTTTATTAGAGCAAGTTCCTCCGCCCCTGTTTGCTTACAAGTTTGGGCGCCTCCTGTTTTATTTACTCTCGGTTTGGAACGCTCAAACTTTAACGGCCTTCCTAAATCCTCTTGGGATATATACGCTACTATCAAGCGTACAGTATCCTTTGCTCTGAGTAGGAATATGAGAAAATAAATAGATCGAGAACAATATCGGTGCGACTTTCAGACCAATAAATGGAAAAAGCCGCACAACAATCAACGTCCGTCGATACATCGCAATGTGCATTCCTAGATGGAAAAACTAAAACAATCAGTCGAATAGAAACAAACTTATTAGTGGGATAGAATCCCCTTTGGACGTGACTGGATATACGCGTGATCAGGGGTTTGGTGAAAAAAGGAGAGGAACGGCGCCGACAGAATACCAATCTGAATATGGTAATGGCGGCCGACCGGATTCGTAATGCGGGCAGATAAGGATTTTATAGCGAAAATCTACAATACCCTCCCGGGTAAACAGTGAAAATAGGCATATTCACGCGAAATACCCGATAAGTATGTAATGTGGTGTCATCGGGACACGCTCGATAACGTAACCGATGTAGCTTTTAATGTTTCATTTGGTTGACAAATCGAAATCCACGTCGAATCTCGAATAAATTATTTACTGAAGAATAAATTATTCATTTATGATAATGGACAACACGGCGCCGTTATCGAAATTAAATATTTTCCTTAAATTTTCTCGGAGACGCAAATCAAGTTGTACGATATCTGTATTTATAATACAATATTTAATTTATATGAATTTACTTATCTATTTTTATATTTATTTAGGTACCGTGTTAAGTCTTTTGAATAAAGTTTGTTCAAAATTCTAGGTGTAAGAATGTCTAGAATATTATCTGAACAGGTAAAAAAAATCGAAGTGTCTGTTTGTTATATCAAAATAACAGCTTTTTATCAAATGCATATGAAATTATATATGGTATTTATAGGAAAAACACAATTTTTAAAATTTTTGTCTGTCTGTTTGTTCCGGCGAATCTCCGAAAGGACTGGACTGACTTTGAAGAAACGACGTCATTAGCAGATAGCTGATGTTAAAAGGAGTCCCTTCGGCTTTTTAAAAAAAAAGAAATTTAAAAGTCCTGCTCAAAAAAATTAAAACGCAGGTACCTAGGGGACGCACCCCAGCGAAGCGAGGGTAAGTCGCTAGTAAATAATAAATATATAAAATAATAATAATATAAGCAATAAATATAAATAATAAATATGTAACACATTTCCAAAAACTTAAAGTAACAATATATTGAGACACAATTGTTGAAAAACTGCCAAAATGCCTGACGAGAAAGCAAAATAATCAAAATAAACACAACAAAATAATATTCACTTTGAGAAGGTTTTACATTGAAGTATAAATTTTATAGCAACAACATTTTTCACTAATTTTTAAGTCATTCAAATATCAGTAAGTACTACTATGAAGATTATGTTCAAATGATATTAATACAAACAACAATCGTTTCATACAATTCGTCAAAAGATAATATGCAGAAAGTCACGTTTTCGCTGTCTACCTTTATTGGGATCAAAGTTTTGTATTGTCTTTTTTATTTTTTGGGCTTACACAAGATGAAATTCTAGAATCGACATCGCTATTAGGGAGCTATAATATATATAAGCATTATGTGACTTAATAATAATGTCGTTGTCATTAATTTTATAGTTTTAGCTTGTAAATAAACAAATTGTAAATTTTACTTGAAGGTTTGTTTGGCATGTAGTGAAAACGATCCTTAATTTATATGATATATTTTTATCTGTTTACCTGTTTAATCATTGTACAAAAGAACAGGTCAGATAGAGTTTTTTCATTATCTAGGAAATAATTTGAATATAAAAGCTGGATAGATGATTATCATTTTAATAGAAACAGATTTTAATGCGTCAAGTTGATATAAGAAGATCCTACGTCCGTGCTTGTACTTCTGCGATCAAGCTAATAAAGCCGGCCATACAACGCTAGGGTGAACCTGAAAGGCATAACTACATATACAGTTCTACTGTGCAGGCAAACCTGAAGTGAGTAGAGACCATACACGTAGCGGAAAACCTGTACAAACTCTCAGTTGTGTAAATCATGGTTACTGCAAAGAAAATAATACTCCCATGTCAACTTATTGGAACAACTAAAATTTGAACCGTATGATTACCGCTATTACCTACGGATGGATAAAAAGACGTATCTTAAACTGATATCAACGGTGACTCCCTTAGTTGAAAAGCAGGATACAATAATGAGAAAAGCTGAGGCGATATCCTCATGAAAGACAAACAGTGACGTTAAGATACTTTGCAAAATGGGAATAAACATATAATCTTTAGATTTTACGCGCCAAAGACAATACTCAGTTTTGTATATGTCTATAAACTCCTCTATAACTGAGTTCCGCTTACGAGACAACGACATATTGTATAGAACCCGCGTCTTTCCCTTCTCGCAATCACCTGACAACTGACGCCTGTGCAGGCGACCGCCACACGCGTTCAGGTTTGCCTGCACAGTTTAACTGCACAAGTATGTTGTGTATTCAGCCCTTTTTAACGTCCCACTGCTGGGCACGGGCCTCCCTTTAGTACGAGGGGGATCAGGCCATAGTCCAACTCGCTGGCCAAGTGCGGGTTGGCGGACTTCACATGTTTTGAAAACTTGCTAGGTTCTCTCAGACATGCAGGTTTCCTCCCAATGTTTTCCTTCACTGTTAACACAAGTGGTAATCATGTTGGAAATGATTCGCACATGAAAATATCAAAGGTGCGAGACCCTGGATTTGAACTCGCTTCACTCGGTTTTCCAAGCGAGCGCGATACCACTGGGCTACCACTTTTTTTACAATTTTAAGTATAAATGAAATATACTCACGGGTAAAAAATATTTAATATTTTTTACCCGTGAGTATTCATGTTTTTTCTATTCGCCTGTACAGGCGAAGAAAAAGCTCCGGCTTGCCTGACAAGTTTCACCCTAGCGAGTATGGCCTGCTTAGTGGAGGTTTAAAGGGGAAATCAACCTAAGGTGTAAGCTCCACTAGCACATAACCATTGACCAGCAATAATAACTGTATAATATAATAACCAAACTAAATAACCAACTAAATAAAGCCATTTAAACTGACAATAATCTACAGAGAACGAACAATTTAACATATTGTAAACAAATGGCGCTTACAAAACAAGTCCATCTCATATTTGTTTGTGGTTAGCAAATTTCGTACTGGTAAATGTGACTCATAAATAAATGAACTAAATATGAGCAATAAAGTCACATTTGATTAGTTTATGCCATTTATTAAGTACTAGCGACTCATCCTCGCTTCGTTTCAGGTTCGCCTCTAGTGAAAAACATGAACAAACCTGTCCCACAGGAACCATAAATTTCTCTAATATTTTATTTATTTCGAAATAATCTATCTCTGTGCCAAATTTCATCCAGATTCGTTCAGCCGTTCTGACCTAAAAGAGCAATAAACATCAATTCATCCTTACACACTTTTACGTTTATAATATTAAGTATGGATATGGAAATGCCTAAGCCTCCACAAAAGAGGAAATAATTATTTTTTTTACTGTTAAGTAGGACTGTAAACCACTGTTGTTAGCTCCAAGAACAACCACTGAAGAAATCCAATTATCTCCAAAAAATAATAAGCATTTTACCTTCCAAGCTATTTTGCTTATTACTTATGATTATGTTGTGTGTGTTTGTTATTTTGTAATGGTTCTACAAGCCATATGTATATGTATATATATGTATATATATGTATATATATATATATATATATATATATGCGTGTGTGTGGAAAATTGTATATGTGGAAAAGAATAAAGATTTTATATATTTTAAATATATTTAACTTACCGTGAATTGTTAGTTCCGAGTCCCGATTCAGCTCGTACAGCCTCAGCGCCTCGTCTAGCTCCAACTGCGTAGATATTGTACACGGGTCGCCCTCTTCATCCACCCACTTCATAGTAAACACCTAAGAACAATGTCAAATAAATTATAGAAAAGTTCAGAATTTATGTACTACATTATAACTTGCTGAATATATAAAGATAAGAATACATTTCGTAAATTTTTTAACAAACTTCCAAAAAGGAGAAGGTTCTCAATTCGTCAGAATCTTTTTTTTTATGTATGTTCACCGATTACTCGAAGACGCCTGAACCGATTTGGAAATATTTTTTTTGTTTCGATGGGTCTTCTTCCCAGGTGGTCCCATTTAAATTTTTTCAAAATCGGTGGAGCGGTTTTTAAAAAATCAACAATCATTTATTTTTTTTAAATAAATTGCTGAAATTGCTGAATTCGAATATGTTGTTAAAAAACTTTCTTCTTACAAATTACCTGCTTATGATGTCTACACTAAAATAGAAAAAATAACTAAACGGGGGTTTCCATTTAGAATAGATACCTAATAAGATATTTGGAAGTCGGGGTTAGCTGACAATATTTTAAGATATGAATATCTAATAGGTAAATATCTAATCTATACATATAATAAAGTTATTGTAACTAAGCCGAATCTGTACATTAGATATTACCGCTGTCTGTTACCGCATCACGGAAAAACCACCAGAGGGATTTTGATGAAATTTGGTCTGATGGTAGCTGGTTATCCGGGTCAACATATAGGATACTTTTTACTGCGGGAAAATATCTCATTTAAGAGAAAAAATACAAAAACTGCAATGTAAGAGTATACTAATACGTAAAACCTAAGAATTTGGTTTTTGGTCATCTGAACGCGGGCGGAGCCGCGGACAATGCTAGTAGGTAAATATGATAAGGTATGAACTCTAATTATAGTTAAAATATTATCTTCTTCAAAAATATCTTATTAGGTATCTATTCTAAATGAAAACCCCCGTTTAGTTACTTTTTACATTTTAGTGCCTGGAAGTCGGTTTTTATTTTTTTAAGTTTTTATATTACTTCATTTAATTAAATATAATTAATTTGTATAAATGAAATTTAAATAATATTTTATGGATATAATGTATAACTAGTTTTATATTTATTATTTTTAAATATTTGAAATTGAAACTTGAATAAAACAAAATTGTAACTTGTAATCTATAGTTATTATCATAAAAAAGAAATTAGTTAAATAAATTATAATATTTTAAGTCTTATAAAATAGAAACACTGCCATCTATGATTGTTTTATCAAACTTATTCAAGACTACCTATCTTACTCTATCAGTTATTTTTATTATAATGAATTCTATAAGACATTGGCAAAGCAGTCTGTGCTAAACTGGCACGCTTTGAAGCCATTAACAAGAGAATTGAAATATTATAATAACCACATATTTCTCCTAAGCTAAATAACAATTAATGCACTTCCAACAAATTGTAAAAGAATTAATTTATTAAATCGCTGTATTATAAATGAAGTAAAGCAATCTCAATGTTCTCTTTTCACTTATTGATTAAAACATGTAATTACAATAAATGCAATTTTATAGACATAACTTTTGTTGGTAGTATGAATAAACTTATCTTATCATATTATCAAGTATTTTAAATTTTACCAAAGATTAAGTGCTTAGATAAGTATATGCAAAAAGCATGCATTACTATTAAGTATTTCTTAAAAAACAAACTATTTTTTCCTAATGGCTTGAACTTATTATTAATGGTGGCAGATGCATTCTAAACTAAATTTGGCAAAAAAATTACAATACTTTTTGATTTTGTATATTTTATTTTAACCTCAATACTTTAGCCTCACAAAAAAACTTCAGCCAAGCATGACATTCTAAGAGCAACGACTCTTAACTTTATACAAGTTTTACTATTTTTAAAGATTACCCACTATATACTATAATATATAATAGGCAGAAGCAAAAAGGACTATATTTAAAAAGATACAATGTGATTTTTATAACAGTTGATTATAAAACATTACTATCCTTCTTATTAAAAAAAGTGTTATATTATAAGAATAAACTTAGACCCTTTATTATATAAAAACACTAAGTTTAAATTTTTCATTTAGCTTCAATACAAATTTTATAATAAGAATTGTAATTTTAAGTATAAGTGAAATATTAATAAATACTGTACTTTACATAGCAAAAAAAGGGAAAAGAGGACACACAGTCTTAAGATGTTCAAAGTAATTGTACCTGATCAGGAACAAATCGGCAAATAGCCATCATCTCTTGAGTGAACTCCTCTAATGTGATATTATGATTGATGTAGGTGATAAATACATCACCACTGTACACAGTTTTCACCCTGACATCATTTGAATGGTTATCCTGGCCCACAAGTTGAGTCGGCATCATGACAAAATTACTTGACACACACTTATCTGGAATACAATATACAATATAGTTATTTTACAAAATTTATGCAATGTTAGTGTACTTAGGAGCATTTCTAAACTATATTAAAATCAACAAAAATGTAAGTAATTAATCTGATACTAAGACAATTGTTTAAATTTTTAGGTATGTTGATATTATCTTCCAATCTTTATTCCTGAATGTTTCAGGTTTACAGTAAGGTTTCTTTGCATAACCTATGAAATAATTCTTGTTAATAATAAAAGAATGATTAATAAGCAATCATTGTTTAAGCCCAATGGCCTCTAGCTATGTGATTTACTTCCCGTTTGGGCACGTATAATAGTCGCTAAAGTGTTATTTGCCGAACATTCCCATATCATGAATCATTTGAATAAGCACAAAGAAAACTTTTTGATATTGAGCACTTTAATGAATTAACGAGCATCACTGGTTTTATGCATAGTAATATTTCATTTAGTAAGTTTTTAATAAATTATCATACAATACCTATTTATTTAAAAGTACTATCAACAAAAGTTTGACACAACAACATTGGACTGACAAACTGACAGTTTACAGGATATGGGAAACTGTAGCGCTAAAATCATATAATTGTAAGATGAAAAGATACTTACACAACTATAACGATCCTCTTCTTACAAACGTTTTTAAGTTACAAACGACAAGGACAGACAATGAGGAACTTAAGCCGTCATTTGAATAAACAAGAATGACAACATAAAACATTCATAAGCTCCCTATGACGTAGCACATCTTTGTTTCTAAACAGAAAAATCTATTTAGATAATAGTTATCAAAATATGATAATTGCGCATTTTTGTTGTTCGTATTGTAACATATTTATTACTTTTTAATATTTCACTGTCATACTATCGCAAACTTTTTGTTAAGCTTAATTTTGTACAGAATTTGATTTTATTTTTGAACGAAAGCAACATTAAACTAAATGTCATATTAATAACTTCATCCAAGTTCGGATTAGCAATTTACAATTTTGCGTATCGTGATAAATTCTACGACTGTTTTTATTTCCAACATATAGTTTTAAACTTTATTTTTAAAGTTTAAGTTGAACCATGGTAAACTTAGCTCCATTCATTAATCTTAAAAATCTTGACAAGATATTGAAATATTTGTTATGATGACTAATACCTACTTGTTCCATTTAACATATCTCCTATTTATAAAGCAACTATTTTATTACAGACAGAACAACAAATGGACTGTGCTCTAGACTTGATGAGGAGACTGCCTCCTCAACAAATAGAGAAAAATTTGACGGATTTGATTGACCTAGTACCAAGTTTATGTGAGGACTTGTTATCATCGGTCGACCAACCCCTTAAAATTGCACAAGACCGTAATAACGGAAAAGATTACTTGTTGTGTGATTACAATCGTGATGGTGATTCGTACCGGTCACCATGGTCGAACACGTACGATCCTCCTTTAGAAGACGGATCCATGCCTTCTGAAAGGCTAAGAAAGTTAGAAATTGAAGCGAACCATGCCTTTGACCAATACAGAGAGATGTACTTTGAAGGAGGAGTAAGCTCTGTATATTTGTGGGATATGGATCATGGTTTTGCAGGTTATATTTATATTTTTCTTTGTTAGTTAAAATATGATCATTGTACATACTAATTAATGCATTTTACATGAGAAAGCATCCTGTTATGATTATTTGCATATTTTTTTTTTTTTCTTGGAGTGTATTTGCATAATTTAACTTTATTCATTTTATATACATTCTGATTTTATTTTTGTACAAAAAAGATTAATTTCAAAACTCAATTCTAACTTTTATTGAATACTGTGGACTAATAAGCAAATTAGAATGTAGAAACAAATTTGTTAATCCCTATCTTGTATTATAATACATTTAATGTATAATTTTTACTACACTAAATACTTATAATTTGCAGGTGTAATTCTAATTAAGAAAGCTGGTGATGGGTCTCAAAAGATTAAGGGATGCTGGGACTCTATCCATGTAGTAGAAGTTGTAGAGAAGAGCTCAGGCCGCAATGCCCATTATAAACTGACCTCTACTGCTATGCTCTGGCTACAAACTAATAAGGAAGGCAGCGGTACGATGAATCTTGGAGGCAGTCTTACCAGACAGGTAATGTTATAACATATGTTTTTATGGCATCCTCAGTGCCCTTTTACAATATACTAATCATGTATGCATTAATAAATACATACTATACTAATAAAAATTTATAGAAAAGTGTTAATTATACCAATACCAAAGTGTACACTCAAGAATGAGTCTGGATGATTGTTTTCCACAGTAATATACCATGCTACTAATAAATACACCACTACTTAAATAAAAATATACTTATATCTCTCTTTATTGTACGAACTTCGTAATACAAATCCAAGTATATGTAAAACTAGCTACTTACCGAGCGAAGCGAGGGTGCGGTCCTTGAGGTATGTTTTATTTTTTTGAGCAGAACCCTAATTCATTCTACAAAATGCCTTAAATGGACTAGATGAAATTACGCAATGGCTCCAAAAGTGGAGAATAAAAGCTAGCACAACAAAATCGGTGCAAGTAACTTTCTCTTTGAGAAAGGGAAACTGCCCCCTGGTAAAGTTAGAAAACACAGTATTACCCCACTCTGACTGTGTTCGGTATTTGGGGCTTCATCTAGATCGAAGACTAACATGGAAGCGGCATATCAAAGCTAAAAGAGAGGAACTAAACATACGATTCCGTAACCTCCACTGGCTGCTTAGACGTAACAGCAAACTCTCTGTAGACAACAAATTGCTTATCTACAAGACAGTATTGAAGCCTATTTGGATGTATGGCATACAGCTATGTGGCAGTGCCAGTAACTCGAACATAACTATCCTGCAAAGAATGCAGGATATGATCCTCCGCACTATTGGCAACTCGCCATGGTTTGTGACCAACAATGAAATTCACGATCACCTCAACATGTCTACTGTGAAAGACGAAATCAAAAACACTTCGCAAACCTATCACCAATGACTGCAAAATCACCCCAATCCTCTAGCTTCACAACTTACACGTCGTAACAAAAGGCTCAAAAGGAAGGACATAATCAGTGGTGACTGAGTCCATTGGCAATAAATGAGTAGATGTTCTCAGTGGAGAGCACACTCGACAGACAAGTACCCTCACACAATCTGCTTATAGTTAAACTGATTGCAGATAATAAATCACAAAAAAAAAACAAATGCCTAAGTTAGTCCTCATAACATCAACTATCTGCCAGTGAAAATTCCGTCAAAATCAGTCCAGCCATTTTGGAGGTTAACCAGAACAAACAGACTTATAGACAAATTTTAAAAATTGTGTATTTCTTATAAATACCGATATATAATTTCATATGCATTTAGTAAAAAGCTGTTATTTTGATATTACAAACAAACAATTTTATTTTTCTCTATAGATTAAAATCATATTTTTGTACTAAATACATATTATTATATAGTTATCAAACTGTATAGTTATCAAAATGTATAGTGTTTAATAAGATAATTAGCCTTTCAAAGCATGCAGAGCCACAGGTGGCTCGGTTAATAATTAATTTGTTAGAATTTAACCATGAGGTGTTAAAAAAAATCTTGTCACTAAACTTCTATGTTTGCAATTTGAAAGTTATTTCTCTAATTTTTACTTCATATGATGTTTTCTGGGTTTTAGGCGGAGCAAGATTCCTCTGTAAGTGATGTCACTCCACACATTGCCAACATTGGTCGCATGGTCGAGGACATGGAAAATAAGATCAGAAATACTTTGAATGACATCTATTTTGGTAAGTGGACATTTTTCAATTTTTTTTCATTATTATTATATATTTCAATTATTAATACTTGATACAGGAATTTGAATTTGTATTTAAAATTAATTAATACTTAATTTTGAATAATAAGCTAGGTATACTTATAATATACTAGTGACTTACTCTCGCTTTGCTCATGTTCGTCCCTAGCTCGCTTCTCAATTTCATCACTCACTTTCACATCACAATCGCATCACTTTCATCCCCATTTCACGTCCTTAAGGTATGATTTCCGGAATAACGGTATACCTATGTCCTTCTCAGGGTCTCAATCTATCTTCTTACCAAAGTTCATCTAAATCGGTTCAGTAGATCCAGAGATTACCCCTACAACCTCACAAACTCACAAACTTTACCTCTTTATAATATTACTATAGATTATAATGTAGTGTTTTTTCTAAAAGCTTTTGTGTACTGCTATATATTAATGAAATCAAATTATACTCTATTCAAAAAAAAAATCACAAGTACTCTTGCATCATCAATTTTTACATTTTTAAAATATAAATTAAATGTGAGTACATAAGTCTGTGGCTCGGAAGGTGGTTCTCCTGAGAACAGCAGGTGATAAACTCAACAGTTGCTCTTTTAAAAATAGTATTTGCTTACAACATTATAATACAATGTTTATCTACTTATCCTACGTCCATACAAGAAATAATAGACCTGCACATTATCACTTGCAAAAAATTCCATGATGTAATAATAAACTTTGCTCAAAATTAATAATAACTTCTAAATTAATAATACAAGGAAACGCATGGTCTATGTATATGCGAAAATGTCATTTAAATAAAAATACTCTGCAATAATAAAATTCGGGCCACAGGCATAAGCTGATAATGTTATTGGAAAATAATATCTAACACAACTGCTTAAAATATCAAGGTAGCAGGTTCAAAACCAGGTCTCACACTAAGATTTTCTAGTTTTCGAAAGACAGGACACATGAAGACCCGCGTTGCCCAGCGTGGTGGACTATAACATGATCCCTCTCACATTGAGGAGAGACTTATGCTCAGCAGATTGGGTTTTAAAATGTTTGTGTATGTTACTCATTTACACCAAAACAGCTAGATAGATTTGGATGAACTTTAGTATACAGATATACCATTTAGACGACACATTTGGCTCTGTTTGTAGTGACCCTACTTGCTGTGCCAGCGGTCGCGGGTTTGAATCCCGCAGCATGAATGTTTGTACTCCAGTCGTGGGTGTTTTATATTTATAATATGTATGTTATTAAAGTTATATATGTGTAGTGTATCAACTATCTGGTATCCATAAGACAAGCCTCATAGCTTACCATGGAACTATGTAGATGGTGTCGTTTGTTAATGTCACAACATATTTATTATTTACCATGACCTGAAGTAACACAGTACTACATACATATATGGTACACGAGCAAAGTAACAGTAATTAGCTATTATAATTATTACACTAAATTATGACTTATTAACACTTTCAGGTAAAACAAAGGACATAGTGAACGGGCTGCGGTCCACAGTGCCGGCCAACGTGGCGCGGCAGAAGGCGGCACTGCAGCACGACCTGGCCGAGGCGCTGCTGCAGCGCCGGCAGGTCGCGCGCGCCGACTGAGGCAGCGAACACTCCGGTACGCTATTCCTCCATCCATATATATTATTAGCGACTCGCCCTCTTCGCTCGGGTTCGTCCCTAGGTACGTTTTAACGGTTAGTATGAAATACAAATCTTTGAATTCCTCGTCTTTTCTGTACTTTATTATGCATGTATTATACATATTATAAACCTTCCTTTTGAATCACTCTATCTATTAAAAAAAAAGCATCAAAATCCGATGCGTAGTTTTAAAGATCCAAGCTTACATAGGGACAGACAGACAGCAGGAAGCGACTTTGTTTTATACTATGTAGTGAAGCAATGGTAGCCCAGTGGTAACGCGTTTGTTTGGGAAACCGAGTGAAACAGGTTCAAATCCCGGGTCTTGAACTTATGATATTTTCATTGCAATTCATTTCCAACATGATTACCACTTGTCTTACGGTAAAAGAAAACATCGTGACGAAACCTGCATGTATAAGAGAACCTAGCAAGTTTTCATATGACATGTGCAGTCCACCAACCCATACTTGGCCAACATGGTGGAATATGGCTTGATCTCCCTCGAATTGAAGAAAGTTCCAACAGTGGGATATTAAAAAAAGAGCTGAATACAAAAGTTAATAAAATTTAATATCTTTATATTTTTTCCAATAATATTTAACTAGTATATAATAAACCTTTTTTTTACAGATGAGTTGGAGATTTTGGGTTAAAAAAAAATAACAACGACATAGTTCAAGAAGATTATTCAAAATCGTAGGATTCATGTTAAATAGAATATAATATGATGTCAATGCATTTGATTATTGTAAAAATTGTATATGACGCTCCAATATGGTGCTGTAAATGTCCATATTTGTTATTTTTAATAAATATAAAAAATATTTCTGTTATATTCAATAAGGGCTTAGGAATTAGAAAATTTACCAGATATCGTCTATACGTAACTGCCTATATAATTCTTAAAGTTATTTTTCTGGAAGGTCAACGTAAAGGTCAAGATGATAAAATAAATCTGCATTAAAAATTAGGTGGGTTCTCTAACAAATGTGTCTTCTCGTGTTTACTATAATTCAGAGTATTCTTGTGGCATTTTATTGGCAGTGAATAGATTCCCTACTGGCAATTGGGAGTACTAATTTTATCCGTCAATATTTAGCCTCATAATAATGTTTCTATACACCTTAAAATAATCTAAAAATAGTTAAGTAGTAATCTGCCGTAACTAGTTCCGAAAACAGCCACTAAGAAAATCTGCTAATAATATTAGTGATAAAGAAGTGTTTGTAAACGGTAGGCTTCTTATTTAACAACATATTCTATTTGAAGAGACAAAGTTTAGGGTCATCGTCGTAAACGTCGTTTATATAATTCTATATAATAATATAATAGCCTAAGATCCCGATCTATGTGGTGGACCCCTTGCTCTTTTTCCAGGCGAACTATATTTTTTAAACCATAAAACATTAATAAACATGACCCAGGGGGGTTGTCATCAAAAATTTGGTCAAGGCTGTTTTTAATTTAAAAAACCTCTAGTCTGGAGATATTTTAGTATGACAACACTATATTATATTAAATTTGTAATCAAATTTTCTAATTTTAATACTTAATTGGATCTGGAAAATACTAACCGATACGATAACTATTTCAATTTACCTTTCTATACCTGGATGTCAAGTAATGTGAAATCGAAAAGGGCCGCCACGCTTATGATTGCACTTTCTACAAGTCTTTTACTTTCGAATTCTTGTACATTTAAAAAAATAATTAGTTGAATTTTTTTTTATTAAAAATAGCCCGGAGCAAATTTTTGGTGACAACCCCCCTGCGTCGTGTTTGTTAATGTTTTATTGTTTATGAAATATATTTCGCATGGAAAAAGAGAAGTATCCACCACATAGATCGGGATCTTATACTATAATTATATAAGTAATATATTACTAATATTGTTAAAAGTAACTGGAGGTAAACATTCTTAACATAGAAAATACAAATAATGACCCTATATAATAAATCATTAAATGTAACCTCTATAAAAAATAGCTTATACAAGTTTATTCCAAAAAAAAATTTGAACTATAATATAAAATACGTACATTATTATAGATGAAAATAGTGGTTTCCCATACACCAAACTTTCAGCCCTCACTTTCAGCCCTTTTATTGTTTAGATTTACATTTTAATCACGATTGAATTAGCCCAAAATATTATTGTCCATCTCTTTTGCATTTTTATTGCTTAGTATTTTTATTGTAAATTAGAAAGTGAGTTAAAATTAAGATGATCTATATAATAAGAAATCTGCGTATTAATAAAATAATTATTTTAAATGCATGGAGCAGTTTGCCAATTGTTAATGTTATAAGTGTATACCCGTATATGGGAATTTTTTATGTTTTCCTTCATAATACAATAGTTTTTAATTGGCCTCTCTAAATAAAAATATATTTATCAGAACACAAGTTTTTTTTCTGACTCAATCAAACATTAGAAATATGGCTCTAATGATAACATAGGTCAACACGAATGTTGACTTTGATGATAATGAGAGTATGCAATTTAGATAGATTTAGCGATAAGTTAAACAGAAAAAAATATATGGCCTGAAAAAGTTTGCTTTTGTTTATAGAAGAACGGTTGATCAATATTTTAGAAAAAACAATGTTAAAATTTTTATTTATAAATAAATCGAAACGAACATATTTATATACAAGCGGCTCACCCTCGCTTCACTCGGGTTCGCCTCTGGAAAAGTAGAAACAGATCTACCCCACGGGAAACAGTTTAATAAATGTTCGACGTGATTCTTTAAATTGGCATAACTTTTTTTATTTATGAACCGATTGACATGAAACAAACACTAAATGCTGACCACAATATATTAGTGATAACTACATCTAACCACCTCCTTCCATGCCTAACATATGCATGCTAGTCTTGGAAATTTAACTATATTGTTAAAAACAAAATTATTACATGTCAAAGAGGAATGGAACGCAGCATGTTAAACATAAAAAAACAACATAGAGTTCGTCACTCAAAAATTAGAGGTACATCAAAAGCAATTGATGCCCTTACACATGCACAAAAACTTAAATGAAAATGGGCAGGTCACGTTGCAAGACTTCAGGATAACAGATGGACCAAAAAAGTGACCTTTTGGTTGGGACCGCCTGGCAAAAGAAAACGGGGAAGACCACACACACGTTGGGAGGACGAGATCATGCGTATAGCTGGACCACGCTGGGTAGATGTAGCGCAGGACAGAGCCAATTGGAATTCTCTGGAGGAGGCCTTCACCTCAGGGGTTCTCAAACAGAAATAATTATTTAAATTAATGTTTAGTAATGTAATTTTTTAGAGAAATATAAGGCTTTTTTATTTTTATTTTTTTATTATTTATTTTATTTAACTACATCTAAATCGGATAAGCCGTTTCTGAGATTAGGGTGCACAAACGCACAGACAAATAGAGAAAAATTCTAACAATCATTGTTTTGGGTGTTATTTGCGTTGATAAAGGTCCTAATAATATTTTTTCTCATATATCTTCCATGTACAGACAGCGATCCGTTATATTTTTACTATACCTATGTATGTATATGTTCTTTCACTAAGCCCCAAATATAGTCGCCCACCATATTTTCGTTGTATTGGCCTCGACAACGGTCTTCGAAGGCCATGATGTCTTTATGAAAACGTTCCCCTTGTTTTTTTGAATTAAATGAATGCGCGGTATTTTTAAAAATATCAGAACTATTAAACTTTTTTTCAAATATGATACCTCAATAAAAAAGATTTGCCTATTATCATAACTACCACAAAAGCAAATTTTTTGAGGAATATGGATATTCTTCTTTTATTTTAAACCATTATGAATAGAAAAATCATAAAAAAAAATTTAGGACAAAGACTTCTTCTTTTGGTGAGTTGTATAATTTCCTCTTTCTTTAAGAGTTTCTTTATGTTAGAAAAGCGCAAACAAATCTATCCCACGGGAACTCTTGAATTTTCCGGGATGAAAATTTGAAATTATTGATGATTTTGAAATATGACTCATATTTCAAAAAGTCATTAAAAGTTCTGGTATTTATCGATAGATGGAAAAACTAAAAAGTATCACCGCTGTGCCGGTCGGAGTGGGGGGTGTCAGATTTTTTCGTTACGGAATTTCTGGATTCGGTCCCCACGCTCAAGGCCCGCGATAGAAGCTATGCAATAGCTTAAAAAATGTTTAAATAATATTTTTTAGTATAATAAATTCCCTTAACTATTTTTTATTAACATTTAATGCCTTATCATAACAATGAATATTCTATTAATATTTGTATTGTATCTTAGAATATTATACATAATTTTAAATTAATAAGGTTTGGCATCATGTTTAGTTCTACGTGTCTATGAATGAATAATTCATTAGCCCGAGGTACAGCACCTAGTGTGTTCAAGTATTTATTTGTTTTTATTCTTTAAAACATTTTAAAGCAATTAAATTATTTTCTTAATGTCTTCGAAACCATTCAAGGAAACCAACATGAACAGATAGTCTATTTCATTATTAAAAGTATATAATGATCAATTAAATTACGCAAGAATAAGGTTTTTTTTTTATATAGGTAATTTCAACGTTCCGCTAAAACTCTCTAAATGTCTATCTGTCACTCAAACTGTTTATTGTTTTCGATGACTCCAATATTTATATATTGTTCGTGAGTGACTGAAAGACCTCTATTTATATTTTATATTGTCCTAATTGATGAAAGGTAATATTACCAAATTCAAGCATAATATTACCAAGTTCAAGAGAACTGGCAACACAGCAACCGTGTGTTCATTACACGAACCATTTGGAGCCACTTTTGACCTCTTAATAACTCAAAATCTATTTAACATAAACACATGAAATTTGGTTCATTTATTAAATCCTCTTGGCCCTTACATTAAGAACAAACGAGTTCCTAAGAATTTCGCAAGATTTTTGCTAATCCTGTTTTTAAAAAAACCGTCATACGATATATTTTGACAACATCAAATGTATTGTTTTATATGACGTCATTTTGACAGTTGAACGCATGAGTGGACTGCACACTATGGATCATAAGATGATAATTATTAATTTTTTCTATATTATTTGTAGTAAATAACACAGATTCTATGACCTAAAAATAAAAGATTCTTAAGTTAAAGAACATTAATAAAGCCATGAATTATAATTATTATAAAAAGTATTGATAATAC
Source organism: Brenthis daphne (assembly GCA_947093115.1). Classification (NCBI taxonomy): domain Eukaryota; kingdom Metazoa; phylum Arthropoda; class Insecta; order Lepidoptera; family Nymphalidae; genus Brenthis; species Brenthis daphne. The sequence goes on along the minus strand of OX352474.1, from coordinate 3,718,000 downwards.
TTACACAGTCATCATCATATTCTGACAAATCTATTACATCTTCCATTATATTTATATGTTAGAACAACTATATTTCATAAACTAATCATGATATTAAGAAACATAAATAATATAAATCATCTGTTTTTGTACTGGTTTTTGTACTGTATTTGAATGAAAAGTCAATATTAAATGGCAATAATATTATATCCTGCAAAACCATAGACCAGGAACAACAATATGCAAAACTTAGTTAGATTTTTGAAACAACTGTCAAATTGTGAATATTTTAAAATAAGGTACATAAAACAGATGATTTATATTTATATTATTTATGTTTTTTAATATCATGATTAGTTTATGAAATATAGTTGTTCTTACATATAAATATAATGGAAGATGTAATAGATTTGTCAGAATATGATGATGACTGTGTAAGTATTATCAATACTTTTTATAATAATTATAATTCATGGCTTTATTAATTTTCTTTAACTTAAGAATATTTTATTTTTAGGTCATAGAATCTGTGTTATTTACTACAAATAATATAGAAAAAATTAATAATTATCATCATATAAAACAAGAGAACCTTCTATTTTGTGAAATATTAGAGAAATGCTTAAATTTAGAAAACTCAACAGGAATGCTTTCCTTAATAAATAATAAATTGTTAATAAATTATAATAGATTAGAAAAGAATGTTAAAACTTCTCGAAAATTTGAAACGGCGTTAAGGAAAACTCTCGATAATTTGAACAATGATCCTCGCCACAAATTTTCGCATATAAAATTTTTATGTAATATCTTATCTGAATTAGGCACTGAAAAGAGAAGAGTACAATTGATAACTTTAGACAAAAATGTTACAGGTAAAATATTTATCTTTATTTCAACCATTTTCTTTCTTGTATTCTGTTTAAAGGTTAATAACCATGTCTTAATTGGGAGTTTAAATTTACTTGATTAATAAATGAGACACCTGCTATACTTACTATTTTACACTAATATAAAGGTAAAAGAATCTAATTAAAACTTGTATAAGTATTCTCAAACTAGCGGCACACCCTCGTTTCACTCGGGTTTGCCTCGAGAAAGACGAAAAAAAAACGTACATTTTACCAGGATAAAAAGTAGCCCTTGTGTTATTCCAGACAATAATCTATCTCTGTGCTAAATAAATTTCATCCAGATCTATTCAGCTGTTCTGGCGTGAAAGAATAACAAACATCCATATATACTCAGAAACACTCATATTTATGTTTACATCAGACTTGGCATTAGCGATGGACAGGGGAGACCAAATCGATGCTATATATACTGATTTCAGCAGCGCGTTCGATAAAGTAAATCATCAAATACTTCTAGAAAAATTACATCAGTATGGACTTGGAACTACTCTAATAAGATGGTTTCAGTCATATTTAACACAGAGACCACTTACAGTAGCCGTGACTGGTTTTGAATCGGAGTTGTATTTTGCTAAGAGTGGGGTTCCACAGGGCTCTCATTTAGGCCCTCTACTGTTTCTGGTTTTTATCAACGATAGCACTGGCAACATCAAGCATTGTAAGTGTTCATTATTTGCAGACGACCTCAAATTATACAAGACAGTCAAATCGAATTCAGATGTAGATTTAATACAATACGACCTCAACGCTATTGTTGAATGGTGTCGTCTCAATGAAATGACTCTTAACGTGGCCAAATGTTTTCATATAAAATTAACACGGAAAAAAAAACCACTTGTCTCCAGTTACTCTATTGGAAATGTCTTGTTGCAAGAAGTATCGCAAATTAAAGACTTAGGAGTCACTATTGACGGGCGCTTAACGTTTTCAACACATATTGACAATATAGTTATTAAAGCTGCGCAAAACCTTGGTTTTATCAAGCGGAATACACAAGGATTTTCACGTAAAACCAAATTAATTTTGTACAATTCATTAGTGCGTAGCTGTCTCGAGTATGCCAGTGTCATCTGGAATCCACTGTATAGCGTACACTCCCAGCGTATTGAAAGTATTCAGCGTAATTTTACGAAACATCTTGCGTTTTATGAAAAGGATTTTTCGCATAGACAAATTTACAAAGAACGTTTGACAAAATTTAAAATGATTTCTCTTCTGTGTAGGCGCGAAATTTTAGAATTAAGTTTCCTACATAAAATTATCAATGACAATGTAACTAATTCTGAATTAACCGAGAGAATACTAATATCAGTCCCTTCTAGAACACATAGAAGTGCTCATATCCACAATATATTTTATAATCCTTGCGTTAGGACTAATATTGGCAAGCAAGCTCCCTTGGTGCGGTTGTGTAATAAATATAATGATATACTCAGATCAATACCTGGCATTGACATTTTTTATGACTCTCATCCAATTTTTAGAAATAAGATACTAAATTATTATTATAATATGCATGACCATTATTAACCTTAATTTAATATATTTTTTTGCAAATGATTATTATTTCAATTTCTTTTATTATTATCTATTTCCTTTGTAAAATGGTATTATTTAGATTTATTTATTTTTTGGCTCTGTTTTTAATATTACAGCTATGATTTTTTTGTGCTTTTAATCATTGAATGTGGAAATGCTATGTACACTAGTAATTGACATACATATAAGTTATATTATTATTGTTGTTAATTAATATACAAATGCTGTGTATGTATGTTGTAAGTGTGCTTATCCAAATAAATAAAAAAAAAATATTTATAATATTTAATTAATTTATTATCATTATAATTATATATTATGTTACCATTGACTTTCAAAATTTAAGTCTTTAAAAGACAATTTGATTTCCAATTTATCTGTACAAATAAATTATAATATTTTTTATCAATTTAATCTCAATTGCTTTACAGCAAATATGTTTTCTAAGCTATCCTGCAAAAGACCAAAAGCAGATCAGAATAATTTTAATAAGTATGCCAAAAAACTTAAATCAGATGAAGATGATAAGGAAACTACCTCAAGCTTAGAATATGATCAAAGTAGTTCCATTATAGCCTTAGATATTGTAAATACAATTAGTGAGGAGAAAGGTGAGGAAGGTAAAGTTTTACACAATGGTGTTTGTAACTCGGAAACCAATAACAATAGTACAAATGTTCATGTACCTGATGAATCTATTGAATTAAGCCCCTCAAATAGTGTACATACAGAAAAAAGTAATGAAATGGGAAATAATAATGAAATATGTTTAAACAAAATTGATACACTTAACTGTCAAGAAAATGTTTCTAATAGAGAAACAAATAATGATGAACATAAAGTAATAGAACCTTCTAAATCAATAGAACCCATACCCACCAATAGTTTGAATAAAGAAAATGTGAAAGAAACAGAAAATGATACAGCAAATGATAAAAAAATGGATAAATTGGATGAACATATAAATCTTTCTAATGAATCTTCTAGTGATGAAAATAGACTTCTTGTACCTGTTAAAACTTTAGAATTTAATCTTGCTAATAATTTAAATAATATGGAAAAAATTAAAGAGCTTGAAAATAAAATTGCAAAATGCAAAGAAAAAATTGCTGAACTAGATGAGCAAGAAGTACGTAATGACAGTAAGCGTTCACCGTATATGCGGAGTGAAAAGTGAGTTTCTTTTCCTTTAAAAAGTCTTTTAATATTTTTTTTCAACAAATTAAAAAAATAACTTTTATCAATTTAATTGGTTGGTTTGGAATTTTATTTATTACTGGTGACTCACCCTTGCTTCACTCGGGTTCATTCCTGGGTGATTCTTTAAAACATAACTTTTTTATTTTTGAACTGATCGAAATAAAACAAATACTTAAGTTAAGTGAAGCTTACCACAGTATATTAATGAAACCCATACCCAAATCAGTTATGCCGTTTGCATACAAAATTTCTAAAGATCTTTATTTTTATTTCTATTGGCTTAGTAAAGACTCCCAATAATATCTTATCTAAAATATATTCCATGCTGCAATCTGCCTGCAATCTGTTACACTTTTATTATATGTATAGAATATATTTATTATACAATTTTAAACTTTCAATAATACTTTTTAAATATTGATATTTTTTTAAGTTCCTTATAATAATGTATATTACAAAAGAATAATAGCCTTCTAAATACATTTTTTTTTACTACTATAGGATAGAAAATTATTAGTTAGGTATGTATGAGTGGCAGTATTTACTTACTTTTAATATTAAAATAATACCATTAACATTATGTAACCAACATATATACAATAGCTTATGTGTAGTAGTGTGCAGCATTAGGTATAAAAATTATCTTTATATAAAAAAAGAATTCATATTATTATTTATGTATTTACAGATTAAAAGCAGACATAGTATTGTTGTATCAAGAGTTATGTCAGTTGACTGGAGAGCACCCAGTCCGAAGGCGACAAGTGTGTATAAAAGCCATGGAAGGCCATCCTCCTGGACCTCTTAAAAGGCTGGAAACCTTTTTAAATGATAATATTGGCAGTGACGGAGACCCACCTTTTCCTAATTTTAGAGAAGTAGCTAAATGTGTTTTGGTTGCAAATAAGGAAGATAACTTGGGATGGAGTAATGCAAAAGTTATGAATGAAGGTAGTGTTCTAGAAATAAAAAAAATGTGTGTGTGTGTGTGTGTACGCACGTAAGAAGTTATACTTCTTTGGCGTAACAGAACAAAAATAGCTAAAGATTTCATCCCGTATGTCACAACTCTGCTTGTAAAAGGAATACAGCTAACTTCATCATGTTACTTTTTGGCTGTCGGTGTGCGCGCGCATCGTAAAAATTTTACTCTGATAATTTTTTTCAAACGTGCCAAAAGAAGTATAACTTCAAAAAATATTATATTTAAATTATTATTTATACATATTATATTTTCATTTTATGATATATAAAAACTTCACTTGTTATAAGTAGATTATTTTATATGATTACTTACTGAAAAACTTATGCATTTATATTATTAGTATAGTAAAAGTCTTTCCTAATAAAATTAAGGTGGCATTATACTTTCTTCGATTTACGCGAATATTTTACATAAATACAACTATCTTTTTACATTTTTTTCAAGGATTTATTTTGATTTTTTGAGAGACTTACTAAGGTTTTAGAAATTTCAAAGGTATTATATAATCTAAAAAGTGTCTGTAACAACTATATTCTTATTTAAGATGACTTTAATTTTACCATTTTACAATATCCACTACACATTTACCACCAAGAAGTCAAATACCCCTGTTACTGGTTACAAAATACGAAACGTCGGGAACCAAAAATCCAAATAAATCCGCGATAAAATCCGAAAAGATAGTTTTATTTAAAATGTCAAATATTCGCGGAAATCTAAGAAAGTATTACTTTTTGCATGCTTAAGTTTTAAAAATTTCTCTATGGTATTTGTATCAGTAACTATTTTATGAGTTGAACTATTATGAATATTCGGAAATATAGCTGCATATACACGCCCCGACGGCAGAACTGCCGAAGCAGACCACAACACCATGGGGTTGCTTCAATGGTACACTTTGCTATCAAAGAAGTACCATAAGCAATCCATATAGCACACTGCCCACAGAGATAGGTCGCCTCCCAGTGTGTTTCTTGGCTTCGCGGCCGACTGGATTGCCGGACGCTAATGAGCACCCCCACCACGAAAAGGTAAACGCACATTGGGGGGGTCTAAACGTTGGGAAATGCATTTACGCACGAAGTGTGGGACTCACCGGCAAAGCCAGTACTACCCACTAAAACCCAATAAAACCTTCTCTCGTCTTAATGGGGCGTCGCAGGATCGCTTACGCATTCAACTACGACGCCCCGACGGCAGGTCTGCCGAGGCAGACCACAACGACCATGGGGTTGCTCCAAGGTCCACTCTGCTATCAGAGAAGTACCAGGAGAAACCCGCATGATACACCGCCCACCGAAGAGGGCCACCTCCCACCGAAGTGGGCCACCTCCCTGTGCGTTTCTTGGCTTCGCGCCCGGTTCGATTGACAGGCACTACTGAGCCCCCTCTCCACGACAAGGTGAACGCACCTTGGGGGGGTCTACTAATACTCCTATCTCAACTTCTACAACTTTCAAAAACAGAAGATTTTTTTATTTAAATGCACTTTCTGTACCTATAGCAAGAGCACTATTCACTTATTGTGGTCGTGCACTACAGAAACGCCGGCAAAAGAGAGAATATGAGGATCTTATAAGCAAGGTGGACACCTGTGATGATGACCCCGCAGACCATGACCCTGAGCTGCGAGCTAAGCTAGAGGCCAACAAACAAATTGCCATAAAAAGGGAGATGGAAGTGTTTCAAAAGTAAGATAGAATAGGTTTTACATATTAGTATACTCTTACAATGCAGTTTTTGTATTTTTCTCAGAAATGAGATGTTTTCCAGATAATTAGCTATGACCATACCTTTCATGAAAATCCCTCCAGTGGTTTTTCCGTGATGCGGTAACAGACAGACAAAAATTCTAAAAACTATAGATTCGGCCTCTGTGACGATAATAATGTTTATTTAATAAGATTTTCCAAAAAATATCTAATGTACAGATTCGTCTTAGTTACAATTTTATGTATAGATTAAATTGTATTAGAATATTTTTTGATATATTCAAACATCGTACTCACATAGCACTGTTAAAGTTTTTTAAAATTGTTTTCATATCACCTGATATAAGGTTTCGTAATGGAAAGTTACATTTATTTTCATCTCTGTAAAATTGTGAAATGTTACAGATATACAATGATGCAAAATCAACCTGATAAGTATAAGGATGCCGATGAAGAAGATATCTATTCAGATTCAGGCACCGATGCGAGCTTCCCCGATGTTAATACCATAGACAACAATGATGTGATAGAAAAGAAGGATATTAATATGAAGGAAGAAACAGTTCCAGAAACAGACACAAATGATATAAATATTGTTAAAATAAAAGAGGAACCAAAAGAAAGTATAGTAGATACTTTAAAACAATTTGGAGATAATTTTACAACTAGCTTAGTGGATATTGAGGATCCAGTTTTTGTAATAGATATTTCAGACTCTTCTGATGAGGAACAATCATGATTATTTAGCATGAAATAAAATAATTAATTCAAGATAAAAAACATAAAAAAAAAATTAAAAAAACTATATTTAATTACTACCAATTACTATCATTTATTTACATTATTCTTATTAACCAAATGTGATCTGAATAGTATGATGGCATGCAGCATATATTTTTGTACATTTAAATAATTTTTACATAATATTCTAAATTGTTAAATAAAATTTATTTTGGAAAATAGTACTTTTATTATGACTACGAATTTCATTTGTTAAAACTCATCAACAGATTCAAGGCAGTTTCTCGGTGTCGGTGTTTTATTTTAAGAGGTTGTTTTATACTATTTATTATTCGGTTAAAATAACTGAAAATACGCTAATAAACATCTATGAGAAAATTAAATTTAAAGTAATAACTATGATCATAAATGCTATTTATTTAAAACTAGCGACTTTACGCTTCGCTCGGGCGTGTGTCTAGATTATTTAAGTCTCCTTAATCTATTGTTAATTATTTTTTATATTATATACAGACTATTATTTATAATATATATGGGGTCCCTAATAAATTTCGAGATATTCCTTGTTTATATTCTTATTATAATTTTCAGTATAACAAACAATTCGTGACTACTATGTGGTAGTTTATATATGTAGCAATATACTCTATGGTACCGACTACCGAGTACCGAGTTCACTATGTGTAACTCAGCTCAGAGCCGGTTCAAATATTCAGTTCACAGTAGCTAGAGCCGTTGAGCTGCGGCTCAGTTGCTAGATAATCGGTTCACAGCTCAATATTACTTAATATGGCTCCGTGCATCACTTCAGCGCCACCTAACGTCAGCTATTTCGATGGACCCGAGCCGTCAGCCGACGGATCTGTACTATAGTCTATATTATTATACTCTTTGCGACGGACGGTATGACATTTCATCGCGACGTAAAGATATAATTGCATGAAATTAGCATTCCCCTATAATTGTGTAAGAACGAAAAAATATGACTATAATAACTTTTTTCGAAATGCTGCTTTATTACATACAAATATAATTTAGGTACATCATACATGTCAATTGTTTGAACAGAGTCATAAATTAGCTGTAAATCTATAGTTATAAGTACCCATATAACATCAATTGAGCTGAACTGTGAGCCGGTTCACAGCTCCGGTTCAAGCATATGACTCATGAGCTGAACTGCAGCTCATAAAAATTCATTGAGTTACCCATGTCTAGTACCGACTATTTTATATATGTAGCAATATACTCTATGCCGACTATCGACTACCGACATCTCTGTGCAAAAGCGCGGGAAAACAAATGAAATATGAATATCCGCGCCCTTTTTATTTTTTTTTAAACACATTCCTATCGGCCAAAGTCACATAAGTAAATGCCTTATACATAAATCATTACAAATTAATCAAATATATTATTTTCTATTACAACAATATATAAAAATGCAACCTTACATATACTGAACCCGCGGCTTCGCTAGCGCTAAAACTACAAAATTACTCTTAAAAAGGTAGATTTCATACAAACTTTCATCCCCTATTTTACTCTTTAATGGGGTGAATTTCAAAAAATGCTAAAATATGTACTTATTTATTTAATTGTATTGAAGAGCATTATTACCAAGTTTAAAGCAATTCTGATCATAAATATTTTTTTGGGTTGTATTTTATCGTGTTTTGTCTGTAAAAAATAGCCTATTTCAATCTCTAGCCCTCCAACTATCTTCACCAGCGCTGCCAATTGGCGGGTAAATTACCCGAAAAGCGGGTAATCTTAGGCGATTTTTGATGGCGGGTAATTTTGACGGGTATTTTAGTAGAATAAAAGAAAATCAGGTATATTAACAAAATGAAAACAGGTAACAAAATGAAAATTGCACCAATTACATTACAATATTTTTTTTTACTTTAAACATTTTTATAATTTTAATTATAACCGAATATGGAAAATTATTTATTTAATTTTTGCTATTATTTATATAATTATTACAATTTTAAAAATATTAATTAGTAATCTATATTTAGTGCTGCCATTATTATATTTATAACCATAAAGAAAAATATAAAATATAGTATTAATTATTTAAGCCATATAATTGTTCTATGTGTAATCTAAAAAAGTTAAAATTAATTAAGCATAATAATATTGATTTAGTTTGCTGTTATTTAAAAACAACTTACTAAGCAACACTATTAATATATACTTTTACAAATGAAAAATATTAATATATCGAGCGAAGCAGGCTAATAATTTAAGTTAGCTAATTCTAACCAGTTAGAATTATTTTTCTTTATTCCTGGTAAATATGGAGCGTAGGGCACTTTCGTGTGAGTGTTCTTGAAGCGCCAAAATTAGAGAACGATATAGAAAAAAACAGGGACCGGATTGGACACTTCTTCTATAACAGCTAAATGCAAATCATAGTTTTTCGTACGCCAGCGCCATCTATTTTCAGCATACAGGTGGACACTTTTCCAATTTATCTCTCTTAATATATTTGGAAAAGTATGACGACGAATATATTTGACGTTTGGGCGGGACGTATGATTTTCTGTTGTGTATATGAATTTTATTAATTACTGTCAATATACCGATTATATCAGGAAAAGTGTTTCATTACTTCACATATTATATAAGCGACTCCTCCTTACCGGTAAGCCATTGCACTACGTAAAGGGCGATCAAAAAACATTTATAGAGGTTCGGCTATACAAGTTTTGACGTTGATCGATGTGAAATAGGCAAGAGCTGATATTTTGACTGTTCGTAATATTCGAAGCAGGTAGTTCATTCCATGCTACATTGGTAAAGTACTCAAGCTATACTTTAGCACATTTGGAAGCCATTAACCAGAAAATTGAATTGAAGTAGACGATTATCACTAACAGACACTCTTGAAGTTATCGTTTAGAATTTCCCTATGAATTATTGAATAAACATAAGTTACTCCAATTAAGTTTGAAAAGTCCATACTGAGTGGTACTCGAACCTATATAGATAACAAAAATAAGATAGTATTAACTTTTACCAATTGCAAAATTAACCTTGTTGTAGTAAGCTCTCTGCGTACATCTTCTTTCAGGACCGTAGAAAAAATCTTCACAAGTTTTCCAGCAAAAAATGTTAAATCTCACCAAGAGTTATTAGTATTCAAGACAATAACTTTAAAGGAATCGAACCTGTTTTTATTTTATTATCTCATGTATACACATATGTATATAAAATTTCATTCTTATATTTTTTTAGCCGACTACGGTGAAATCCAAAAGAGGGTTATTATAATTTTTAAGTCATCCAGAATAGTTTAAAATTCTCTTATTTTTTCGTTTTTAATTATAAATTATAACTTAAGACTAGAATAAGGGTCAAAACTATCAAAAAGAACAAAATAAAAAACAACTAAATCGAAACAAAAAAAAAATAAAGAATGATCAACGAATTTTTCATTTTGTACAGATTTTAATTCGACAGACTTTTTAAATATTTACTGCATTCACATATATTTATTTAAGAGCCGATGCTATTAAATTCGGTAACGTCGCACATTGACAAAATAATACACGTAGAAAATTGCACAAATTGTGGATTATTGAAGTTTTATATCTAACCTCCGTAACTCTTACGTATATACAATTCTATTTAACGTACTTTCGATCCATCATTGCCCATAAAGTAAATAAACGCTAATACTTACAAGTATTGCAGGGGCGGATCCCGACTGGGTGGAAATGGGAGGGGGAAGGGGTTTCAAAGCATTCTTTATTGGCACTGTGAATTTAAATATACCGTTGTAAATAAAATGAAAGCAAATTTTAAAATTAAAGGATCCGCCCTTGTAAAGTTTTGATATCACGACTGGCTTTTATAATAAATTAAAGCCCATCACTAGAATTCAAAACTTAACTCATTTCAAACAATGAATTCACGAAGACAAGTGGAAAGTTATATAAAAATCGCATTCGTATTTTTATTTTCCATTCACATTTAGAGTATAAAATCTATTGTAGCTTGAAGAGACTAACAAACTGAACAAAGAACAGAATACAGTCAGCTCACAACAACAAATAACAGACGTTATACTTTTAAAATGTAAATAAAAAAAATAAAAATATGAAAGCGATGACCCCTGATATTCACAGTAATGTATCGCAGAGTTAATTTAAGTATAAAAGAAAAATGTTCTCGTTACTAAAGTATTTTATTATACACCTTCCGATGTCCACAAATACTTTAGTAAATAAATTAAAAAAAAAACTTGATTACAAGCTGCTAAGTATAAAAACTTCACCAACAATAACGATTATGCAATTTTAGAATTAATTTACAATTGAACATAAAAACGCCGCAAGTTCTAAACGGCCTAGATTCACTAGTTGCGATCACGAATTTTGAATGCATAAAAAAATATTTCTTCTATAGGGCCTTACCTTACGTTCTTACATAATATTTCGTATATCAATCGTCTTTGACAATTTGATGTTAAACGATAATTCCGTAGAGTACCCTGTCCAGAGGCAACACTCGCGGCTGGCACGTGTTCAAATCAAGAGAGCAAGGAAAGGCCGACTTTGAGTACTTCTACTGCTAATTTATATTTAATCAACTATTTTATCTAAAAAATGCATTTCAGTCTAAAACGGGTTATCGTGACAGTAGTCAGTCTTTGTCACTACAACGATGTGATGGCGTAATAATATCATATTATAAAAAGATTTCATGTGTAGAGTATAGTTTAGAACGTTTGAACATATGGCAAGTGTTACGCAGAAGGGTACGCAGAGATTATCGCTCGAACAAAGGACCAATCAATCACACACCACATTCAAGAATTTTCTTTATTTCTATTTTTTTGTTATTTTTTTAACTTTTATTTTCTTTTCGGTTCTGTTATATGTAATTAATTTAGCGTTAAGGTAAAAATTTAAAGTATGCGTCCGTGTCGGGTCGCAGACCCGTTATAAAGGTTTTCACAAGATTCCACACCGAAAACGCTCAATTTGCGGCTCGCAACGTAACGTTTAAGACTTAAGCGAAAAAAACAAAAACGAAGTTCCGGGACACGTCCACCGCTCACACAACCTTGTTCTAATAAATTAGCATAGTCTGTTTTAGTGGTCGGGCCAAAAGAACCAGAGGCCGGCCGCGAATCCCGGGGGATTCCCGAGCCCTTAGAACAATTCATTATTGCATTTGTTAAGGGCCAGATATCATCCGGGAAGAGGACACGTCACGAGCCGTCGGACGTTGTGTGAGCGCTGAGTCGCGGCCGGGCCGCGTCGATCATATTTTACGTTAAATTATACATAATATTATGTTTTACATTTATGTAAGAGTTGTTGATTGTAAAAAAATTATATGCTTGTTATATCCCTATAAATGCTGAGTTGGTTTATTTATCGAGAGCCGTGTTTGCTTTCACTGCAATGACGCACTCCTCGCCGCACGACTTCAGCACGGTGCACTGGAAAGAAAGAAAAGTATGGTACAGTCATTGTTTGTTGATATAATTTCTTTACTAATATAACTTACAAATAATGCATATAATAGAATTTAATGTTTTTTATTACTGTTTTTATACACGTGGTCAATGTTTATATAAGACTAGCAATTGACCCTCTCTGCTCGGGTTTGTCCCTGGTTGTGTTTTAACGTCTAGTATAGATTTCTCAGGGATGAGATATTTTCCCGCAGTAAAAAGTATCCTATATGTTAAGCCGGATAACCAGCTATCATCATACCAAATTTCATCAAAATCTGTCTAGTGATTTTCTCGTGAAGCGTTCCCATACAGATAAAAATTCTAAAAACTATAAATTCAGCTTCTTCATCAATAATAATGACTATTTCAATAAAAATTTCCAAAAAATATTTACTGTATCTCATGACTGTATTGAATCAGAATTTTATAATATGTATATGGTATAGATATCTTTTAAAGAGATTAAAATATTAAAAATACTTATAACATTCATCATTCTTATCACAGCTTTACTCGATAACATTGGCAGTTACTGACCACATTACATAAATGTTGATACTGTGACTTGAAAGGTGTTATTGATTGTATTTACATGTCCAGATAGATAATTACCTCATATTTTATTTAATTTAACAATTAAAGAGTTTATACACTCTTTATTTAATTATTATTTATTAATTCACTTTCCATTCAAATAGTTTCAAGCGAAACCATATAAAGTCATTTTTTAAGATTATGTAACTAGCAAAACCCGCGGCTTCGCTTGCGCTAAAACTACAAAAAAAACCTCATAAAATAGTAGGTTTCATACTAACTTTCAGCCGCTATTTTACTCCCTGGGATGAATTTAGAAAAATGCTAAAACACGTATTTAATTAATTGTATTGAAGAGCATTATTCCCAGATTTCAAGTAATTCTGATCATACATATTTTTTTAGCTTGTATTATACCGTGTTTTTCCGTGGGAAAGAGATAATCTTCCGCGGTAAAATATAGCCTATGTCACTCTCCAGCCCTCCAACTATCTCCACACAAAAAAGCACGCCAATCCGCCAAGCCGTTTCGACGTGAAAGAAAGACAAACAAACACACTTTCACATTTACAATATTAGTATGGATTTTGGCCACTACCCAAATTTAATTTAACATGATAACCTTCTGACCTTTGTAAACTATTAGCATGTTGAACTGAAATAACTCTAACATTACTATAATCGTAAAATTTTATTTAAGCAGGCTCAATTTGCAAAACCTATCATTGTTTTATATTATAAAACTTGTTTAATTATAAATTATATTACTAATGATTCAACCTAGCATTGCTCGGGTTCATCCCTAGGCACATTTTAATTTTTAGTATGGAATATATATGTTATATATATTATGATATATAGCCTACAGCCTTCCTCAATAAGCAGGCTATCTAATGCAAAAAGAAGTATCTAAATCAAATTAGTAGTTCCGGTAGCGCGTTCATACAAACTCTACCTCTTTATATAATTAGTATAGATGTATATTATAATAGTAGCATTGTCCGCGGCTCCGCCCGCGTTCAGATGACCAAAAACCTAATCCTTAGGTTTTTACATATTAGTATATTCTTACATTGCAGTTTTTGTATTTTTTCTCAGGAATGAGATATTTTTCCACTGTAAAAAGTATCCTATATGTTGACCCGGATAATCAGCTATGACCATACCAAATTTCATAAAAATCCGTCTAGTAGTTTTTCTGTGATGCGGTAACAGACAGATAGACAGACAAATTCTAAAAACTAAAGAATCAGCCTCTGTATCGATAATAATGTCTATTTCAATAAGATTTTCCAGAAAATATTTAATGTACAGATTTGACTCAGAATTTTATTATATGTATAGATTAATTTCATAGTAAAATCTAAAATGTCCTCAAACCCATGGTCCATATAGCTTGCAAAGAGTACTAGCTCAGGTAAAGGGCGGAATTATTATTTACGAGTTAATTTAGCACCAATACATTATAAAATGTATCAGAGACTCTACACTCGAAACATTACATTACTGAATAATGCTGAATCTTTTATAAGTTGGATTTTCAATTATTTATGTAACGATAAGAAACTATTTTTAACATTTTTATACAAGCAGCTTTTAACTATAAATATTTAAAAAATATGTCTTTAATAATATGTATGTCTGTCTGTATCCTTAATAGGGTCGAGAAATGAAGAATATAGCAAACAAAAATCCAAATCCAACAAATATTAATTTTATATCTTTTTAAATGTTTTGTTTGTAAAAATTCAGTAATAGATATGTAATTAGAATGATGAGTTTTTGTATAAAACTATAATCCAGTAGATTTTTAGATGAAAATTATATGATTACAATTGATATTACATATATAGTTTAATAATAGCCTCCTAATTTTAGTTCGAACATACACTTTGTTCACCTTGAATCTATAGCTATACATATAATAAAAATGTAACTGATCCCTGTCTGTACATGGAAAATATTTGTGAAAAACTATTATTGGGGTTCTTAATTAACACAATAGAACCCAAAAAAATGATTTTAGAATTTGTTAGTCTGTGCATTTGTGCAAGCTAATCTCAGAAACGGCTTAACCGATTTGGATGTGGTTTTCACTATGTATAGTGTTAAGCTTCATTTAATATTTATTATTTGTTTTATTTCAATCGAAACCCGAGCAAGGGCGAGTTGCTAGTACAATATAAAATTCAACTATTTAAATATGTAATGAAGAACTTTTATAAACAGTATCTCACCAGCAATTCTTTGCCACTGTCAAAGTCAGTACGGAGTTGGGTACCAAGTTCTCCGTCTGGGATCTTCAGGTCCTCACGCAGGTCTCCATTGTCGGCCATCAGTGTGAGGTAGCCGTCGTCGGATATGTCAGTGAGCTGGTAGTCCTCACGCTTTACGTGTGGTACGTCCATGTTGTGGGTGGATGGACAGATATCTTCATATCTGGAGAGAGAAATGTTATTGTTTAATTAAATGGTATAACAGTTTGTTTTACACGCACAATATATATATATATATATATATATATATATATATATATATATATATATATATATATATATATATATATATAATGTTAAAGAACTTAAGGCAAAAGTGATATGGGAAGTAAAGAACACTATACTAATATTACAAAGAGGCGGAGTTTGTTTGAACATGCTAATCTCAGAAACTACTAATTCGATTTGAACATTTCTTCTTGCATTAGATAACCCGTTTATTGAGGAAGGCTATAGGATATATTATATATCATCATACTACTACCCGAGGGAACGGAGCAGTAATCATAAATGTCAACAAATCGGGCTGATTTCCATACATTATTGTAAAGGGAAGGGAAAGAAGAGTTTAATTTTTTTTTGTACTTTGAATGTGGGTGAAGCCGCAGATTCTGCTAGTAATATATATTATGAGACTAATTTAACATAATACAATAAAGATTAAAGTGGAATAGACAGATATAACTTTTAAAATAGAATTACATTGAATATTATTTGAAAAGATGTATAATTAATTCTAAGAATTTAATTTTAGTCTATTCAACTTTCAAAGTGCTACTACTATTATATATGTATGATATACTGTAACGGAATATCAAATTTAAAATATATATAAATTAAGTTTTATATATGTATTCATTTTATTAATTACATTACTTACTGACAGAATTTAGAATTACATACAGACTCATTACAATTTGCATTAAACTTTAAAGGTTCAAGGGCTCAATTCAGTATGCCAATATGCCAAAAACTGATCACCTTGCTAAGAACAGCAATTTTTCTTCCATTTTGTAGGAAAATCAATAATACAACTAGGTCTCATAAATATAATTGATTCTTAGGTCGTAATGTGGGGTTGTATAGTAGAAGTCACTATATTGAATAATTTATGTAGAGAAACAGCATTGAGCATAAATAATATATGCAACACTTTGTGGCAACTGGTGTATACACAAAGAAATAAATATCACAAATGGTATATTTGTTTTCGAGAAGGTTAGTTTTGTTTAAATTATTTTGTTAATACCTCCAGGTAAGTTTCTAAGAAATTAATTAGATTTCTAAGAAATCTATTGTTAGCTGTAACGCCGGCGTGTCCGCGGTCGTTGAGGTATTAATATTATTTAAGTAACACCCACAATGTTTAATTTAAATCTATGTAGTCCTAAACGGTGATCCCATAGTACAGTTGTATAATGAGACGCATAGCCGGACTTGGTGTTTGTTTTTCGAGTACCCTCAGCACGAAAGCGATATAACACCGCACTCGCGACTCTATGGGCTCGTATTTTTTATATATAGTTCCAAATTATATTATATACCTATATGTATTTTAGACAAAATATATTAAAAAAAATTAAAAAATATATATTATAGATCATTATTATTCAAATGAATAGATTAATCTTTTGGCCACATGACGTCATTAGGGTGCATCCATTATGTGAGCTCAAAAGGGGTGAGGGAGGAGGAGGAGGAGGGGGGGGGGGGTGGTGGTTAGTAAAATCCCATTTATCCTAATCTCACGTCAACTTTAAAAGAAAAAATATATTACAAAGATAATAAAAAACAATAAGTTGTTCTTTGATTTTTTTGAAGTGTTCTATTTTGCCCACTGAAAAAATATCTAAACATTGTATAATTTTTATACTTTATGAAAATAAATGTACTCCTTTAACAAATGTATCGTAAATATTACCTGAGGTGGAGGGGAGTCAAACCAAATCTCATTAATCTCACCAATGGGGGGTGGGGGTCTTAATTGATAGAAATACAACACATAATTAATGGATACCACCTTTCTTATGCAAATATGTACCTAAAATGTTTCTAGTGATGCGGTCTCTATAATTAACTAATTTCAAATTAAATTACTATTTAATTATTTAAAATACTAAAATACGAATTATCACACCAATATTGTTTATTAAAAGTACTATAATAATACTTACTTCTTTCCATTGAATATATCAATGCCAACCAAGTGAACTTTAGCATGTCCGTGCTTGCCAGTCTTGGAGGTGGACATCTCAACTATCTTGCAGGGGCGTCCCTTGAGCATAACGAAGCCGTTTTTGCGGAGAGCGGAACATTGCATGGGGAAAGTGGCGGAGGCACCGGAGTCGCCCGTTTCGAAGTGTGTATCCTCGATATCGCCCATGATGTGCGATGTCGTTATCTAGGGTGTGGAGTGATCTGAGGACAGATGGTTATCAATATAAATAATTGAAGCAATTTTAACATACACCATTAATTATTGCTATAGATAGTTCTTAGTTATAACTGGTAAATAAATGTATTCCTGTACGGTGATCCCATAACACAGTAGTGAAATGAGACGCATAGTCAGAATTGGTGTTTCATTTCTGAGTACCCGCAGCACAAATACAATATAAAAACTGCAGTTGCGACTCTATAGGCTCAAGTTATAATAGAGGTAAAGCATGATATATATACATATATAAAGTAAAATTTTTACAAAAAAAAAAGAAAACAAAACAGACTAAAAGCAATTCTTGAAATATAAGAGAAAGAAAAACAGTCACTTTTACTGTACAAAGGCTTTGAATTATATAGCAGCATTTATTTAAGATCACATGTCAAAGTACATAATAACAAAGTAAGAAACTAATCCCATCTTTTATTGTTTACTAAGGAATTGAAAATATATGTTGACACTTGCTTGTAACATAATGTGTTGATATATATGATACTTGATAAAATTGTCAATGGGTTAGTAATATTATATACCACAATCATCTAACTAATTCAACCTTGGCATTAACCATTGATCATAAGCCAAAAAATTAGCACATAGGTTAATGACCTCTATGTCAGTGAACTTCACCATGAGGTTTTATAGGAGAAAATTGGCAGATTTATTATGAAATTTTCAAATTTAACACAAAAATACAGATATTTTGACTGTTCTTTCACAGTCAATTGTGATGTGGTATTTGGAAAAATATATTCAATAGTTTATCACAATTCCTAGATTGTCCATATGTTTGCTTACATTATTTTTTTCATAAAAAATGAATTATTATAATATAAAAAGTTAAATTATATTAGCAATATGTAGAAATATATTGAGTTTTTATGTGATATAATATATAAAACTACTTAAAAAAGGAATGATAATAAATAGGCAGTTCATTATTTCTAGACAACTTTTCTATATGCTTAAACATGGTGAATGTGCAAAGAATTTGATTATATTGAATGATTTTTAACAAACCTTTTTTTTTTGTTTTAGATCTAAGTCATTGAAAAGTACCAAATTGCATGGAAATAGAGAAAGTTATGATAATCATTATTAATGAATTTATTAATAAGCATGACTCATGAGAACTTACAGTTTCACGTAATTACATGAATATCAGCGACAAATATTGAAGTTTAAAAAATGTGGCATACACGTTATTAATCACAAGAGCCACTCCAGAGTAAAATATCGAGCCCTGCAGACAATTACGAGTCACGCCTGTCTTCGTTATCTAGACATATGAAAATATTCGATATGCCATACGAATATTCAGACGACCTAACCCCACCTAGTGCTTTGTGGCGAAAACCTAAGCCTATGATTGTTGAGAAAAGGCATGAAAATAAATAAATATGCATAAAAATAAATTAGAAATTTCAATAAAATAAATTTGAACGTGAATATATGGTTTAGATAAGTGACAGCGAACCATGTATTATACCGACATGTGCCTTTCAAAGGGACATCTTGGTCATGTCTTCATGACTTTGCACTGATTAATTTAAAAATGTAAAAATATTGGTTTTATTCATACACATATATGTGACACGTTTAAAAAAAGCAAGAAAAGTATTAACATTCTTCTTTCATGCAATGTGAAAATCGTAAAAGAAAAATAGCAAATTGACAAACGTGCCGGCGCCGCGTTATAATATACTTTCAAATTTAACACATAATTCACACTGTTACAACGCGCTCGTTTCACAAATTTATGTTCACTTTAGAAAATACTTACTAAAACAATAATTAAGTCTATCCAAAGCGGATTCACGTTAAAACTAAGATATTTATCGACACTCACATGTGACCGACGGGTTCTTCAACCGAAAGGTCAATTTGCGCCTGCGTAGCACCTTCATCACTCACTTCCTGTCGCGGGGTTCTCAACGAGGACAAATGGCCGCCATTCATTGGCGCGAAATATAAATTTTGCATTTTATTTATTATTTCGTCTAAAATTACATTGGAATTAATATGTAATTAATGGAAATTATCTTATTTTTAAATAGTTTTTTAAAAGATATATTATAATGTAGAAAAAAAGAACATTATTGCTTATTTTATTTACTTCTTTCAGCCACACTGCTTTACCAATATCACAGTACAACATAAGTCTAATAGATGGCAGCTCATGCGCTTCGATTGACGCGTACCAAACTTCCACATACAACAATTATAGACTATAATATTTAAATTATATGTTATTTATCTAAGATAATAAGTTAATTTTTTCACTTTTAAATATAATTTCTTATTTGTATTTAGAACAATACTTACGCTAATAAATGTATTTTTTAATATTGTAGTGTCATATAAATAACAAAATATATATAATCAGTTTGCGTTATCTGTAACCTGTATTCTGTAATCTGTATCATATTACAATTCTTACTATAGATGGAGTGACTGTATCGAAATTCATATTGTTTTCAGTAATAAATTGCTTCAAATATTGTTGTTTTTAAACATGAAGACAAAAATATTTGGGTAATATATTATTTTAGTATACCTATATAAAAATAATATCATTTATACTTAAAAAGTCTGACAGAGCTTAAAGTTATTTCATTCCGTAAAATTGAAAATAATTTTCTTATTTTCATAATTTTGATTTTTAAGCCTTACATTAAGGAATAATATTTTTTTACATTTTTACACATACATATATAATATATTACCCTACAATCACTAAGCACTACATACCTAGATTACATTTAGAATGTGAGTGAATATATTTTTTAAAATTATTTGGTTAATGTTAGATTAATTAATGGTTATATATAGTTAATTAATAATTATGTAACAATCATACGTAATATTTTTACGGTGTTTTATTACTTAATATAAGCACTGAGAAGCATAAGATTGAAGAATTTTATTAAATTAATGTCAAGAGAAATATCTGTTTTGTAACTAGATGGCGCGGTTTCATTTTTAACAAATTAGCTTTAACGTGCTCGAATCATTGATATAATATGAATACTAGCGACTCACCCTCGCTCCGCTCGGGTTCGTCCCTAGTAACATTTTAACGTTGAGTATAGATTTCTCAGAGATGAGATATTTTCTCGCAGTAAAAAGTATCATACCTATGTGTTACCCGGATAACCAGCTATCATCATACCAAACATCAAAATCTGTTCAGTGGTTTTCTCGTGATGCGTTTCCAGACAGACAGACAAACAGAGAGACAGATAAAAATTCTAAAAACTATAGAAACTACCTCTGTATCGATAATAATGACTATTTCAATAAGATTTTCCACAAAATATTTTATGTAGATACAGATTCGACTCAGTTAGAATTTTATTTTCTGTATATGACATTAAGTAAAACCAAAGAATAACATTCAAAAATCGAAAGTCCCAATTAACTAATTAAAAATTTAAACTTACGTACACCACATAAGTAGGTATTTTGTACTTTAAACGATGTGCATTTTAATTTTGGCATACGAAAAGCAATAAATAGAAAGATTTGAAAAAAAGCACAATTCAAATTTGTAGGTAAAATTGTGAATTGTGTAGGTACTTTTTTTTGAGGACACTTTTAAGACGTTCATTGTATAACTTGAGTTTTTGTAAAATTAGATCAACGGCTCGATTAGATAAATTAACTTTCACTTGGCATAAAGATATTCAGCTCCAGACATAACCACATTAGAACCTTTTTTCGAATAAAATCTAATTATCATTTAGCTAACTTTTATTTTTTGCTGAAAAAGACACCTATATTTCACAAGCAATAAATATACGTATAGTATTGGTATTTGGTGTAACTAAATCAAAAAAAAATTCATCTAAATCGACTCAGTAGATCCAGAGATTACCCCCTACGACCTCACAAACTCATAATCTCACAAACTTTACCTCTTTATAATATTAGTATACCTACATGTAGGCGTAGGTAATACCTATTAGCAAAAATTAAGTTCTTTAATATCCCATTGCTCGATGAGTAGTGTACGAGTCTTTCCAAGCAAGCAACGGTAATCAGGTCACAGTTCACTACTTTAGCCATATGCGTGTTGGCAGACTTCACATGTCTTGCGAAAATGATGTAGTTCTATCTATTATAACTAAGTCTTAATTTCCTTACAATATTTTTCATCACCGTATGGTAAGTGGTATTTACGTCGAAAAGGAGTGTTCAGAGAAGATAAACTTAGATTAGGATGATCTGCTCTTGTAAGTGTTTCCAATGGGCTCTAGTACTATTGCCTTGAGCCTTTGCCGCTACCTAGAATCTAAACTATGCTAGACAGTAGACATATAAAAAACCGGAGTGTCTATTTGTCATTTAATAGGACGAATAAAACATAATTATTCGTCCTTTATAAATTATATAAATTATAAGGAAGGACGAATAGACTAATAAATCAATAAGTAGAACAAGTAGCTCGGCTCAGCTCGGTAGGTTAAGGTTATTTTTTTGCATACAGAAACTCCTGTACCTTTAATATATTTTTTACCTTAAAACTCTTGAACTTAATAAAAATCATTGGGATTTTAAAGAACAAGTTTCCAGCTAGATAGGTTAAGCCTATTTTTTTGCATATAGAATCTGCTGCACCTAAAAATCACTTATTTTACATTAGAAAACAAAGAAAATGGTAGATATTCGAATAAACCGATAACAGTCGGACGAATAACATATTTTTTATTCATCCGATTATCGGACGAATAGCAATAGCCTCCTTTATTTATTATTCGTCATTTTAGAGTAAGAATAATTATTTTTTATTCCTCCTTATTTTAAGTACGAATAGCAACAGCCATAAAAAATAGAGTGCTAAAAATGTTGATTTATTTTGAATTATCAAAATAGTTTTACTGGGTTATGGGATCTTATGTTTGTTTTAGTCTAAGACACATTTCTCTCTCTCAAACTCTGAAAAGGTAGGTTTCATACAAACTTACATTTCCTATTTTACCCATAAGAGATGGGTTCAATTTCGAAAAATACAAAAAAAAAGGTATTTATTTAATTGTATTGAAACAAATTAATACCAAGTTTCAAGTAATCTTGATCATATATATTTTTTGGACTGTATTATAACGTGTTCTCCCGTGAGAATGAAATCCCGCGGTAAGTAGTAGCCCATGTCTCTCCATCCCTCTATCTTCATACAAAACGTCAATCCATTTGGACGTGAAAAAAGGACAAACAAACAAACAAACAAACAAACAAACAAACAAACAAACACACTTTCACATTCATAATATTAGTATGGAAGTATGGATATGGACAGTACTTATGGTTTTTAATATTTTAAGAGATAACTTGATTTCTGTAAGTTTCTGTAGATTACGTGAAGTCGTGGGCATAAGTTATTAATATTTTATAGAAATATAAATATTTTCACATCACTTAACTAGTGGTTTAAGCGAAGCGAGGGCGGGTCGCCAGTAATGATATATGAACAGATAAGAAAGGTTTTTTGTATTCAACCCTTATATGGAACAGGGTGGCGACATTTTATAAAACAAACAATACTTTTTCGGTATCATAAAAAATAAATATTATAAAAAATAATGCAACAAAAAGACGTGACACGCCTTTACTATTAATCCATATTTTATTAATATTATAAATGTAAGTTTGTGAGTATGTATGAATGTTTGTTACACTTTCACGCCAGAACGGCTGAACGGATCTGGACAAAATTTGGCACAGAGATAGATTATAGTCTGGAATAATACATAGACTACTTTTTATCCCGGAAAAATGTACGGTTCGTTCGGATTGGTTTGTTTTTGTTTTTCGTTAAAAATATATCGATTGTAAAAATGTACAATTATTATATATTTTTTTTATTATTTACTTTGGTTTTTATTTCCCCTAGAGAATACAAAACATCCTGCATATTATAACGAATTAGAACCACTCCTCTTCAATAAAAAATAAGATAACCTTATATTATTTCAAGTAAACAGCGGTGAAGTGAACAAATGGCATCTCAATGACTAGTGGTAATCTTAATCGTTCTGTAATAACTACATCAGTTGCGTAATTGCCTATTGTGCGTTAGGGTTGCTGTGATTTATTGGAGAAAGCTTTTAAACCCTTGCGGTCTCATTGTTGACGTCTTGTATTGTACGGGTCATTACCGTCCGATTTGCTCTATTAATTTAATGTACGTTTGCCTTTTTTGGTAATGATATTTTTGTATTAATCAATGTAATGATGTTTTCGATATAATTAATTTATATTTGTATGTGGATTACATATTATATAAGTATTATTAATTCAATTATTTATATAATCCTAGCAGAACCCGCGGCTTCGCTCGCGCTTAAACTACAAAAAAAATCTCATAAAGGTAGGTTTCATACAAACTTTCATCTGCAATTTTACCCCCTTATGAGATGAATTTCGAAAAATGCTAAAAAACGTATTTAATTAATTGTATTGAAGAGTTTAAGTACCAAGTTTCAAGTAATTCTGATCATAAATATTTTTTTGGATTGTATTATACCGTGTTTTTCCGTGAGAAAGAGATAATCTTCCGCGGTAAAATATAGCTTATGTCACTCTCCAGCCCTCCAACTATCTCCACACAAAAATCCACGCCAATCCGCCAAGCCGTTTCGACGTGAAAGAAAGACAAACAAACAAAAACAAAAACACTTTCATTTTTATAATATTAGTGTGGATTGTTTTTTATATGATAGTAATTGTTATACGAAACAATTTTAAAAGGAATACGTATATTTTTAATTACACCTAACCCCACTACACCCGTTGCATAGTGATTGTACAAAGACCACAAGCTGAGTTATTGCTTATAAGTTACTAGCATTGCCGGCGGCTCTGCCCGCGTTCAGATGACCAAAAACCAAATTCTTAGGTTTTACATATTAGTATACTCTTACATTGCACTTTTTGTATTTTTCTCAGAAATGAGATATTTTCCCGCGGTAAAAAGTCCTATATGTTGACCCGGATAACCAGCTATACCAAATTTCATCAAAATCTGTCCAGTGGTTTTCTCGTGATGCGGTAACAGACAGACAGACAGACAAAAATTCGAAAAGCTATAGATTCGGGCTCTGTATCGATAATAATGTCTATTTCAATTAGTTTTTCCAAAAAATATTTAATGTACAGATTCGAATTAGTTACAATTTTATTACTTGTATAGATAAATATACGTCGAAAACCAAACTATGCTTTTTAAGTCACAAATAATCAATTTGTAAATGTAAAAAAGTTCTATTTAACCCTGTAAAGTTATTTTCATAGAATGTTCAAGAATATACATACCTACTAGTAAAACTGTAATTTTAATTTAAATATCCTCATAACAATTTTTCCAATGTTTGCTATATTTTATGCGGATTAAAGTATAGGTAAGTATATATCTTAATATTTGAGTTTGTAAAAATGACTAAAGACATTAAGTTAGGAGTTGAATAATTTTAAGTCTCTAATTCGTTCATGGCAGAAAACAATCCACTTTTTTAAATCATTTTTTTATATCGGGTTGTCAAATCATTTGATCCAAATAGATTTTTATTTCTTATTGTCAGATATTAAGTTGCAGATTAATAAATGAAATATATCTTTTTATCAAAAATAAATTTAGTAGACATTTTCTTAAAACTACATTGGAACAATATTTATTTTTATTAACCACCTAAATTGTTATGTTCGTAGGATTTAAACGATAGTCTTGATTTATTCATTACACTATTTATTTATTAAATACAACTAATATACCTGATAGATACTTACATTTGTATTAAATTGTTTTTTTTTATTCTCAGAACCTGGATAAAATGGTAAAAGTTTAGGTTATTTTTAATTAATATTAGTTTTTAGATTAATTTATGCAATTAAATTATAATAAGCATTAAGCTATAATATTGTAGATAGGTACTTATAGGCACAATCTGTAGCATTTAATTCACAAATGGTTTAATTTATAAAGCATGAAAAATTAATTAGCCGTAGTGATCTACGGATTAATTTGTCTTAATAATAATGTATAACTCAGTTGAGATGAAATTTTGATTAATTTTAAATTGATATTACAATGTTTTTAGTAATCAAATCTGTAATATCAAATTTGTAATAAAATAAAAAACTTAAATATGCAACATTAAAATATTTTTTATCATAAGCCTAAAAGTATTTTAAAGTGAAATTACCAAAATTTAACAATTTTGTTCGTCCTAATTCACAATATCGTTAAACAACGATTTTCGAATTTATTAAATTTATGTTGATATACGAACTACATAGTTGAATATAAAACATTAAAAAAAAAAAAAACTAAACATGGCGTGAGTCATAATCCATACTTAGTTATTGAGATAAAAATACGAACGACATTGTATCTAGGAGAAGGAAGCTTTAAATATGTATGAAAAAGCTTAAACGATAAAACCGACGATAAAACCCCGAGGAATAAATTCAGCGTAAACGTAAACGGACAATGGTGTCATGACTTACGCGCCATAACGTCGACGATCACGAAAAGACCGTTCAAATGAAATCATTTACCATATTATTCTTTAGGTGTCCGCAAACTCTATTTTGCCGCCTAAACACGAATGCGGAGGCAATTTTTTAAATGCTCAAAATAAATTATGTAGCGAATGGGGAAGGCGTCGGACAAACAAGAAATAAAACGGTCGAGCGCGACTCGCGGCATGCCAGAGCGATGTAGCGATATGACTCCTCCTCTCAATGCTCTCTGTCTAACCCCCTTCCACTCCAAGACGGCCCCGAGCTAAGCTTTCGTTTTATTGTCACTTACACCTCACCAAAGATTTGTTTACTGCTGAAAATCTCTTATCTTAACTAAACTTAGTTTCTGTACAGGGCTGTAAGGTTTATTTTCCCGTTTCCATGATCTCGCAGAGATAACAGTATTTTCAATCGGCGTTTGATTTATAAGAAGCTTATTTAGGGATTGTCTTAGTTTAATTTGTTAATGATGTTGTCTTCCGTTTGTTTGTGAGCGTATTTTAGGAATGATTAAATATTTTTTTTATGAGTAGGTATGGTTTTTTATTTGGATTTGTTTTATTTTATTATTTATATTATAAATTATAATTATGGTAATAGATAAAACAATATATAATCTTCAAAAACTGACTTTAACTGAGAACTAACGTGGATTATTAATTATGGTTAAGAGTCTACTGATTAGTAAAATATTCTGACGTCTGATTATATTTCTGAAGAAACATTTGGTCCAACAACAATTATTTTGGTAACGAATAAGGTTTTTTTAACAAGAATTATACTTTGAAGATGTTTTATCTTGATTGAAGACTAGAAAAAATTTTACTAAGCCAGAAAAATGTGTAGATAATATATTTTGAGTCTCTATAAAATTATCTAAGTAACTATTCTAAATACTTCATTTGTGCATCAGATAAAAAAGGTGATCATTCTAAAATTTCAATTTTTTATAAATAATTTACAAAAGAATATTTTGAAACTAGCAACTCACCCACACTCCGCTCGGGTTCATTAGTTACGTGTTATCGGTATAGATTTCTCAGAGATGAGATATTTTCCCACAGTAAAAAGTTGTTGACCCGAATAATCAGTTATCGTTATACCAAATTTCACCAAAATCTGTCCAGTGGTTTTCTCGTGATGCGGTCAGAGACAGGAAGACAAACAGACAAAAATTCTAAAAACTGTAGATTCGGCCTCTGTATCGATAATAATGACTATTTGAATAAGATTTTCCAAAAAATATTTAATGTACAGATTAGACTCTATTAGAATTTTATTATATGTACTATACGCATCTTTTCAGCAACACCTTCACATAATTGTAAACAAGTAGGCACCTACGAGTAGGTCCTTACCGAATTTTTATTGAGTCAATGTTTCAGCCTTCTAGTTTTAGTGTTTGATTTAGAATATATATTCGGTATAGTAAGTATAGTTTAAGATTTTAAAATATATTTGTTTTAATTTTTATATAACTCTAATTGTAATTGTAGTTGAATGTTTTATATAGCTCTTATTAAGATTATCAGAAAATGTCAAAGAACTTCTTCTGTGCAAAATATTAAAAAAATATTTGAAACAAAAGAAATGTTTTTCTACCTGTCACTCTTTTTGAATACCTAATTATAAAAAAATATTTTTTGTAGGTATTTATTTTGTACATCTAGGCGATTGACGGGGGTTCATTATTTCAGGTAGGTATCTCTACTTCAATTTGGACTAAGCTTTTGCCTTTTCACTAAAAATTTTAATGTAGGTATTTAACTGACAATTTTCTTAAACGAATGTAAAAAAAGAACTTTACATTGGTTAGTGGGCTTTACTTTATTTCTGTGTGTCTTTTTTATTAATTTTTTTTTCATCTTAAATTTTAAAAGTAGTTAAATATAAATTACATTTAAAATTTTCAAAATTTCATTTGAATTAAATGATAAATTTTTAATAATAAATATATATTTTTATAAATAATTATTATTATAATAAGTATAATATTTTTTAATTATTAATAAAAAATACTTTCACTTCGGCGACACTCATTTTTCCAATGTATTGACTTACCTACCCTTCAGTCACGCCTAAAGAAGTTTTACTTCAAAAAAATATACCTAATTGAAATAATGGTGGACTCTACATAAAGAGCTCCACTCTCACTTTTTGATATAAATATCGATGTTTTCATATTAGTAGAGACTAGTAACTAGATATTGGTTTTAGAAATTGGTAAAGGCGTCACGAGCGCCATTAGGACTTAGTTTCTACGGATAACGTAATGAAGATAATTGGATAGCTTAACTCTGTGAGATTGGCTCTAATAAGGTGTGTGAGCTGATAATACTTAGACCAAATAGAATTTCTTGAAGAAAAAAAAACATTTGATGAAAAATAAATTAAATTTACTACGTAATCATTCCTGTTGTTTATTTAAGTCGTACATTATATATTATCGCTTATGAGCTAATAATGAAATATTGTCTACAATTTACGTGTTGTTGTTCAACCTTTAAATATTTAAGTACAGATTTATAGATTGTTGTTAAAAAGGGGCTTTAAATATATTGTAATATCTTAAATATTACTATCAATAGAAATGGCATAATGAAACTTGAAAGAAACGTTGATGTTAATTTGATTTACATTGAAGGAACGGATCGAGTAACATCCAAATTAAGTTTCAGAACTGATCAGAGAACAAGTACAAATTTAATTATCATCGCGTCCCGCGCTGTAATCCGACCGGCCCGGTCACTTAATTTATCTCGTTCGCATTCAATCTTTTTCGGCGTCCCGAGCACGTTAAAAGTATTTCCAAACGTATAAATAATTTACGAAACGAGGACATAAAGTTTGCTGAGCGACCCCCGCATGCAAATCGAGTTGGAAAGAAGTGTCCGCGACGTCGCCGTCTCGCTCTCACACGTCTTGCGCGTGCACGCCAGAGTGAGACGGAGGAGTGGTTGAATTGCGATATGTGTAGGAGTGAGGGAGACAGAGAGGGTAGTTGCGTTCCGTTAAGTGAATCAGTGCCCGCGTTCGCTATTAAATCAGGGCGCGGGAGGGGGGTGGCGCGTGCTAAAACGCTGTTTACGGGTGGGGTTATGTTTGGCGAGGGCGGTTTCAGAACGATTACTCGCAGTTCGGTATTCGCGGTGAGTGCGGTGCCAGTCGCCAGTCGCCAGTCGTCGCCGCTCGCGTGCACTGTGATCGTGTTTTCGAACGCATTGTGATGATGTCAGCGCGGTGACCGCGCTTTTTCCATACGCGGCTAGGCGGGAAAAGTTCCCGCCCACAACGCAACAAAATATTTTCAGACGCTAATAAGGTAATTTGTGTTTTGGATTTTTTGTTTTAGAGTTAGTCTGACTGGTATAGTTCGAACTTCTATCATTCTAAGTCATTTTAAAACATAACTTGTATAAGTTATAACTAAGTACAGTGTAAAGACACTGGTCTTTTAAGTACAACTTCTTTACACTTTAAAGTCATTTTTATTACAATCAAAAGAGAATTAATATTAGGTATATTATAATTAATAAACGTTCGAACACTATTTAACTATGATTCTTTAAAAATGAATTTAATATTAAAAGGAATTTTTAAAAATATGACACTGTAGGTATTAATTGATTTTTAATCTTTAAAAAGTGTAATTTAGGTAAAGATAAAACAATATTAATATTACAATAAAAACAATATAATTATTTGTCAAAGAAAAAAAGCTCTGAATGATTAATAGTTGCACTGTGTCTCCAAAAGAAATTTCAAACTTTAAGATACTCTTAAAGTTTAATAAGAACCAATGAAATTAGCGGAAATGTTTTGATTACATCATGAGATATCATAAGAATTTAGAAGAATATAATCGGATAAGTGCGTTTCATTAGTTTACCAAAGATTTTATTACTACTTAGTAAAACTAACTTGAATATAAAATTCATAAGCTAAATATTTATGTCATTTGATTAAAATTATACCAGGAATGAAAAAATACGAGCGAAAGCGATATTTTTTGTTTTTTCAGTTTAAAGCTTAAAGTCGAAAGAGTATACCTAACATAATATAATATATTTTATTATAGTTACATGTCTATAAGCAGAATAAAGTTAAAATGTTATAATTTTGTGTAGGTATCTGTTACGCATTCCGTTTGTAATTTATTTATTTTTTTACAAATAATATACCTAATAATTATAAAAGTTGCACTATCACTGTTTGATAGAATATACTGTTAATATTAACACAGTAATTTGTTTTCTAGCTATTAAGTAGCGTCTTTAGCGTCTTCTAACGAGATACAAAAAAGGGGTGGAAGGAAAAAAGGGGAGAAGATATAAAAAAAACTTAATTTTTTTTAAGATTTAAGATTTTTTTTACCATTAAAAGGGCTTTAAAAATTAGCGTAGGTACCTCTTTATTTAGTTCGAGTTCTGTTAAAATTTCCCAAGTGTAGAGTTATTAAGTAAGGACTACCAACATTTTATATATTTCATAATATCATATAGCCAATATGATTTCGGACAAACTCACAGGGTTTTACTGACTAAGAATATTTCTTCTTATCTTAAGTTACGTTACAAAAAATAGGTTTATAAACTACATTTTAACGAAATTAAAGCGGAGTATTTGTTCGATTTCCATATAAAATACTCAGAAGGTTATTGTCTTGTGATGATTTTCTAAAAAGTCTAACTGAATAGTATAAGAATCATAACAAGGCTGTTTTACTACAGAAAATAGAAAGGTGCTTATATATTAGCAATATAATTAATTTAATACTTTATTAGATTTACACGAATATTTGACATTTTAAATAAAACTATCTTTTCGGATTTTTTCGCGGATTTATTTGGATTGTTGGTTCCCAACGTTCCCGATGTTAATTGTGGGTAGGCAGTCTGTAACAACTATACCTTCGAGACATGTAACACCTCAGTCTCTCACGTGACCATGAATGCTGTAAAGCATTCGATACGTCGGGAACCAAAAATCCAAATAAATCCGCGAAAAAATCAGAAAAGATAGTTTTATTTAAAATATTTATATGTTACTGTTTAAAATATAATTAATTATTTTTATTTTTACAAAATACTTTTTTTGTTCATTTTTTTATTTAACCTTAATATTTAATTTATAAGTGAAAAACCTACATATACAATCTCTGAGGACTAAACGAAATATTTACGTGGGTATACCCAGCGGGTGACGGTTAGTTACTTATATATTATTAAAAAAAAACTAAGGCCTAAAATATTAATCAGTTTCAAAGAATCATTTAAAATAAAAAAAGAGGTAAAATTAATACGTTGAGACAAATATAAACCTTACATGTAGGTAATGTTTCTAGCGATCGGTATAGGTTCGCTCGATGGTATTTATTAAATAATTAAATTAAATAATTTTAATTATTTATACCTATAATAGTAATTATTTTTATCTAAAAACACCAACCGGACGTAGAGAGGTACAAACTAACCTCCTTATTTTTCATCCCATTAAATTGTTCAGGATTTAAGGCATCCTTATAAAGATGGCTATATATCAATCATAAAGATGGCTTAGCCGCTCAGCCCAGGAGACTCGATGATAGACAGACAGATGCTAGGTACTTTCTTATTTATATAATATTTGAGGAAATACACTAACGATTTATATTTCTTTACATAAATTAAAGGTGATAAATAAAAGATTGTGGCAGTTTATGATATTCTGGTCTTAAAACTAGATCTTACGATGATATTCTGGTCTTAGAACTAGATATTACCAGTCTTAGTTTATTATATATTCTTCAATCTAACAAATGTATCTAAAAATCGAATTCAGACAACAATTTTGCGTTAGCCCAAATATAATGATAATTAAGGAAAATTGTAAACAATAATTCCTTCTTTTCCCCTTAACGCAAGAAACTGTATTCTAATTTTTTAATTTGACCAATTTGATTTATTTAAATACTAAGTAATGACCAAAGCTAAAGTTGTTTATAATAATATATCTTATATTTAATTGCATATATGATGATGATGATGATGTTCTCTTAGCCGATTCCGGCTACGGCGGCCAATCTCATTGAGACTAGCCAACTGCGCAGGAGATATTATAGTGCACAAGTGTATGCGCAGACACAAGTGCACTCTCTATTCCTGTCACTCTTATACTCCGGTGGGACAACCACTCGACACGACCAGTGAGAATTAAGGCGCAGGACCGACGGCTTTACGTGCTCTCCGAGGCACGGGGGTGAAACACCGCCAACTTCCCAACTCCGGGCTGTTACTGAGGCTTACTATACAGAAAGACACAATAGCTAAACTTGGCCCGACCTGGGACTCGAACCCAGGACCTCCGGGTGTGCAGCCGTACATGTTAGCCACTACACCACCGAGGCAGTTGCATATACATATACATGAAAATTATTGCTAATTTTCTAGTCTATGATCATCTTTACTTTTGAAATTCAATAAGTATAATAAAGTCGTTTTTAATAATCTATATATCTATATATTGGTAAAAAATGTGAAGCATTGAGCACTGTGCGTTCGGTCAGTTGTAATAGAATAAAGGCCAATAAAAGGCCGCCAGCAATAAGCTCAATTACGGGACATATTGATATGCAATCGCAGGCGCCCGACGCAATTATGATGGCGCTATATGATCTGCCTGTACATAGTTATGTATAAACGTATATCTTATTACGACAATATATATATATATATATATATATATATATATATATATATGTATTTATATCAAAAATAAAATGTACTTAAATATCCATAGGTATATTTACATACATACTTTGCATTTTACAATTGTAATTATACCTAGGTACGTATTGCACGTTGTGTGCATTTTTGTAAAAGAAAGCTACGCCATTTCTGCTCCCTTTTTTAGCTATGATTGTATCCCGTGACTAAACTGTGGATCAAAACTAATAATTGATTCATCAGAAGAAATAACCAAAAGCATCACTTTGAATATCATTCAATTTCAATATACACTAAAAATGAGCAATAACTATTTATTAGTGTATTATAATAAGGCAATAAGCACGAATTGACCTTTTTTATTATTTATTATACAGGAAAAATGAAAATATATTGATAGAACAGCACTCTTGCTACGGCCAGCCTACGCGGCTCTACGGAAATGCTACGTAGGGTAAACGACATAGTAGTAAAGTGCCATAGCGGCCGTTAAAAAAAAACTGTATTACGTTTTATATTTGTGTTGTACGTTTTATATTCTAATGATATTTATATTCATATTTGTTATTTATTTAAATTATTATTATAAAAAAAAAATATGTTTAACAACTCCAGGTAAATTTCTAAGAAATTAATTAAATTTCTAAGAATTGTTAGCTGTAACGCCGGTGTGTCCACGGTCGTTGAAGGATTAATTTTGGTTTTTGTTGAATTTCTAAAAGATAGACACACATATTTAATGACAGGAATTACATATACATAATTCGAAAACTTAATTATGACAAAAATAAAATTATAATAATCAAATAAATTATGAAAATATTTATATTATTCATGTGTACATGATAAATATTCAACTAAAGTATAACTTCCATTAGCACTACTTTATTTTATCACAACTTCGTTTGCGTAAGGTAGAAAGGCTTCGGAATTTAACCCTAACTCGATCTACTAAACCTACTCTGGAATTATATGCACGCTTTGAAACTAGTGAAGGTATTATGTGCTTTTGTGAATAGCTAAGTAGTGCAAATTGAGTTGTTTGCGTCGCTCGCAACGCCTCGTATAGTTCGATGTTATTATTATAATTTATATAAATATTCCCAAACTTAATATAGAGTGTTACTGTTATGTATTTTAAAGTTTAGTAATATCTATGTGACTGCCAATATGATATTTTTAATCTTTTAAGTATAATTCACCTGGGGGCTAAAACTATTAACCATTAAAAATAATTTTACACATTCTAATGCTATTAAATACGAAAGAAACGATTCAAATACACATTTCTCAAATTTTTCTATACAATGAAATATTTTTGTAGACATAAGGGTCATGTTGTAGCAGTAGTAGTAGGTATATAGAAAATTATTACCTACTAGCGGCTCACCCTCGCTTCGCTCGGCTTCACCTCTAGAAATACAAAAACAAATCTATCCCACGGGAACCGCCCATTTTTCCGGGATAAAAAGTAGCCTATGCGTTATTCCACACTATAATCTATCTCTGTGCCAAATTTCATCTGAACTGTTCTGGCGTGATTGAGTAACAGACATTCAAACATCTAAGCTTTCACATTTATTATATGTATTAGTAAGATTTGAACCATGTTACTGCTTCTGCCTAGCGACTAGCATGCACGGCTGCAGATTCAGAGGTCCTGAGTTTGAGTCCCAAATCGGGCCACGTACAGTTATTGAAATTTTGTCTTATGAAATTTCCAGTATCGGTCCAGAGAAAGGGATGTTGGCGGTGTTATACTCTCGTGCCTCGGAGAGCACGTGAAGCAGTCGGTCTTGCACATGATCTCTCATCGATCGTGTTGAATTGTCATCCAAGCAGAGTTTGAGAGTGAAAGGAAAAGAAAGTGCTCTTGTGTTTGCGCGCAACTTGTAATATCTCCTGTGTACATGGCTTGTCTCAGCGAGACTGGCTGCTGTAACCGAAATGGGCCAGGAGAATGTTATTACTTTTTTTTGTAGCTAGTTATATCCAGATTTTTAATTAGTTTTTGTCAAAGTTTCTGCTTGCCATGATATATCTATAGAAACAAGCATAATTTGTCAGTTTTCTTAGTATAAGAATTTTAAGAATCAATTTTGTAGTTCGAGTGAAAACACTCTACATATAAACATATTATGTATCTATCTACAAAACAAAATTATAAGTGAACCTTATATAGACTATATGATATTATTCAAGATATAACCATTCAGGTTGAAATTTGAAATTATATAATCAGTTTTGACTCAGCTTTAGCTCAACATCTCGATACTTCACAATTGAGTTTGTGTCAAATTTTGTTGTACGAATTTCCAACTGAGTTTCATTTTGTATTAATTTAAGCTCTATAGATGTCAGTGGCAAATCAATTTTATTGAATAACTCATATATTTTTTTACTTTTAAACTCTAAAAAAAGATTGATGTATTATTTTTCTATGTACAAGTTAGGTTAGCTTTCATACATATAAAATATACACTGCCTACTAGCAGACCCGGCCACGCGTTGCTGTGGCACACGAAATATATGGTGCATGTGAAAATCGTTAAATTTGCAATAAAATAAGGAAATAATCGAAGTTAAAACTATCCTATATTTTAAGTTCGAATAAATTACTCATTGAAAAAAAAAAAAAAATACGTTGAGATCGGATAAGTTCTTTCGGAGTTCATCGCGAACCAACATCCTGATAAAGGAATATTATATATTAAAATAATGTAAGTTGAATATGCAAAAAAAAACAATAAAATAAGCATAATATGACTGGTTTTTTTAAATATACAAATAAAAAATAAATTATAATAGTTAAACATTTTGTTATTACGAATTCCCTAAGTGGGTAAATAAAACTATTAAAATTTAAAACACAAAACTTATACTGTAATAATATTAATTATTTTAACCTAAAACAAAATTAAACATTATAAACTTACATAATGTATAATTTATTATGTATAAAAACTATCGATATCATAATCATGAAAGAGCACGATGTCATCCGGCACCGCGATCTTTATTCAATAGACGACAATTGCGTCGCGACGCTGCGTCCGCATTATAATTGATTGTAATTGCTTTGAGTACGATCTGACTACAATACAAAGGTCCATTAATATAAGCTATTCTATTTGCTAAAATTCAAAAATTATAATTTCATACTAAATAAAACCATGATTGCTTAGTTTCGGATAATAATCGGAGTATATTAAATATTAGCGACTGACCCTCGCTTCGCTCGGGTTCGTCCCTGGCTTGCTTCCTAATACAAACTTTCATCCCCATTTTCACCCACTTAAGGGATGATGTCCGGGATAAAAATATGTATCCTAGGTCCTTCCCAGGGTCTTAAACTTTCTTCTAACCTTTCATTTAAATCGGTTCAGTAGATTCATAGATTACCCCCTACAACGTCACCAACTCACAAACTTTACCTCTTTATAATATTAGTATAGATTTTTACAGCCTGTCTGTCTCTTTTATGACCATAATTGATGTAAAACATTTGAAATGTCGGGGACCAATAACTAAAATAAACCCGCAAAAAATCCAAAAAGATAGTCTTATTTAAAATATTAAATATTCGTGTAAATCTAAGAAAGTTTTGTATTATACTAGTTCTTGCCCATGGCTCTACTCGCGTAACAAGTACATATAGGTAGGCTCTCCTTCATTCCGTAATCGATTCAAATTGTTTGGTCGTCACAGACACACGGCAACCTTCACATTTATAAATATTTAGAAATTTATAATATAATTGATAAGCTATTTGAAGTAAAATGTTAAAATTATAATAGTAATTAATGGCTTTCCTTTTTTATTTTGATACATTAATATAATATTTTAAGCTTAATATAATATTTCAAATAACTTGTTTCACATAAAACAATGTTATCTATTTAAATTATTGAACGTATTAAAATATATTAATTAAAATACTAATAAAACACATCACAAATAAAAAAATAGGCACAGACCAAAAGGAATACCCAGTGTATCGTCCTATAAACCGATTAAAGGCCACCGAGACCCGTTTACGCAAATTGTGACTGACAGCTACGCTCAGGGTTAACGCTCATTTTTTTTATTAAATTTTAATTCACTTATATCGGTTTTACTTTTTATAGTCTCACAGGACGTTATATTTGAATTATGATTTATTTATTGTTGTTTAGAATAAGCTTAGGTAATTATACCTGTTAAATCTAATAAAATTACTTTTACAATTCTTAAAAAAAATAACGAATATATAATTTGAAATTTCGGTAGAATAACCTAGTATAATAAAAAAGTAAAGATAAAATAAGGACTTTTGGATATTTAAAATATTTTATCTATGTTCAATATCCGTAATAGAGTGTATATTTTTTATCTGTTATCCGATTGTCGCGCCCCGATAGAATCATTGTCCGTTATTAATAGTTAATTTAAACTGGTCAATTGATCTCCATTACACTTTATAAAACTCCGATATTAAATGAACGAGCTGTAGAGGCACTGTGATTAAATATTATTGATTGTTTTGTTCGATACTGAGCGGGTTGAATCGTAAAATAATTTGTTTCAATTGAATTGAATGAATTTATACGTCATTCGTTTGATCTGCATTTAAATTAGGTACGTCATATTAGTTACTTGTTATTTTTATCTTTATATTTAAAAAAAAATATATTAAAATATGTACTATTCTATACTAATCTAGAATAAAAATTATAGGTACTCGTAACTGTATTTTTAGTAATAGCCCTAAAAAGAAAACTTGTACATGATTATTAAACCATTACAACTATATTACATTCATGAACCAATTTTCATTTCAATTCATTTTTTTAATATACTTACTACATATATATATTTATATAGATATATGTAATATATTAAAAAAATGGTTCAATATCTGTACAAAAATCTTTTCAACTGGAATATTGAAAACTGGTGAAATTAAACACATCTTTCCAGTATTTGCAGATCAAACATCGAGATCAATCTCAATAACGAACGCAAACACAATTTACAGCGAAATTACATTTGTATCGTTTAATTTCAATTCGCCTCCGATAAGTCAATTGGATTAATTCGAATCAAATCGAATAATTATGTAGCTTTCATGTACTTAGTTGCGATTAAATTTATTAATGTAATATCAATTAATTTTAGCATTCAATTTTCAATAGACTCAAAGTATTTCTTTTTTTTGTTTTGAATATTTAAATTTTGTTTTGTGAAAATAGCTATAAAAATTAACATTATAAGAAATTTTATTATTTGTCCCTTGTAAGTAACTGCGCGTTAGAAAATGATAAAGAATGATTGTTACTTATATCAGGCAAAATAATACCGTTTTTTGAAATTTTGAAATACACAATTTTTCCTATTAAAAAAATAATTAATAAAATTAATTATTGACAAAATATTTTCATGTCTGCTCACAATATAAATGAACGAATAGACTAAAGAGGATTGCTTAAGAGATAGTGATCATTTCTGACACTGAATACGTCGGCCTTACCCAAAGAGTCTTTCACGTTATTTGCTCAAGTGTTTTGCCGGTGTTGATAATCTCGCCTTTAAAGACAAATGTAAAATGAAGTACCTACGAAATAAGTTTTGTTTATGCTCAAAAAATACGATCGCATTGTTTTTTGTACAATCACAAAACGCTTTAGCTTTTACGTTGTTCATTATTTTTAATGAAATAAGTAGCTGAATAAATGTGATCCTATCCATAAATATGAATGGCGTGAGATCTTTTATAAGAACAATGTCTAAGGAGTTGAAGACGATTTTTTGCTAGATTAATTTTATTATTGTGAGAAGTCTATTGAATAGAGTATCTGTGAGGCTAATCCTGATTACTGATATAGTTCTCAAAACACCACTTTTTTTTAATTCTTAGCATAAATGAAAAGGACTCAATCCTATTAAAACAATGCTCAAGAATGAATAGAAAATTAAGAACAAATCAATTATCAGAGTGTATTTGCTATGTATTATTTAATTGTGGAAACTTGATTGATCGATGTTTTATATTTTATGTTTTGTTTTTTAATTGTATTACTTTGTATGTTTGTTTCCCAAATAAAATAAAATAAGTATTTAATGTCGATAAGATGATTTTTTCCGTATTTTACTTCTAGCTTTCGTCAACGAATTTTGCCATGACCTTTGATTTATTTTACTACTTCTTATTAATCTTAAGTGTTCCCTTCGAATCCATAGCGTAGTGAGACTTTGTTGATATAGTATTTTTTATATACATTACAAATGAAACTAGAAAGATTATATGATTATCATAACAAAATGCAATTTCCCCTGTCAAGGTTGGTGCAGCAGACGCGGATGCTGTGGTGGGTGTAATGCGGTAATGACACAGTAATATAAATAGGATTAGCGGATTGGGCCCCACGCGCGTAGACAGGACGAGCCAATACAAGCTTGCACACTGAGCTGTGTTCCATTTTATAGACCAAAATTTGAAGATTTTTTTATTTATAAATGATATATAATATAATAATAATGATATAATATAACTAGCATTGCCCGCGGCTCCGCTCGCGTTTAGATGGCCAAAAACGAAATTCTTAGGTTTTACATATTAGTGTATTCTTATAAAGCAGTTTTTGTATTTTTTCTCAGAAATGAGATATTTTCCTGCGGTAAAAAGTATCCTATATGTTGACCCGGATACCCAGCAATCACCATACCAAATTTAATCAAAATCCCTCTAGTGGTTTTTCTGTGATGCGGTAACAGACACACAGACAAAAATTCTAAAAACTATAGATTCGGCTTCTGTATCAAAAATAATGTTTGTTTCAATAAGTTTTTCCAAAAAATAATTAATGTACAGATTCGACTTAGTTAGAATTTTATAATATGTATAGATATGTTGGGACTTTAACACAGAGCACCATCTAGTTCCACGTTAAGCTACGAGGCTTGTGTTATGGATACCAGATAGTTGACACATTACACATATACATATAACTTTAAATAAATACATTTATAAATATAAATACCCACGACTGGATTAGAAACATTCGTGCTCATCACACAAATGAATGCCCCCAGCGGGACTCGATCCCGCGACCGCTGGCACAGCAAGTAGGGTCACTACAAACTGAGCCAAACGTGTCGTCAAAATAATTTAATTTTGTTAATATATGATACTATATATTCTGAGATTTTTTATAAGTTTTTGCAAATAATAATTAACTTAAAGTGCATATCACTAGTATTGAGTATTATAATTTATATGATCTGTGATATATGAAATATGTATAATATTATATTCTTATATGTAAAGTTACGTATGTATGAATAAATACATAATCATATTTTTATGATCTTGATAAAATAAAGACTATGACCAGATATCATCAAACAAGTCCGTAATATACATACTTTAACTAAGCTTAATTAAAATGAATATTTCAAAACAACGTGAAAAACTAACATATAAATCATATTTTCATTTATACTTCTCATGTCACTAACATTTACACACGCAAGTAAAACAATTCTATAATCCTAAAATCCGAGCAAAGTAAAGTGCACTGACGTCACCAGCGGCATCGAATGCGCCCGCGCATCGTTTAGTCGATTCATTGCTCCATTAATGTCATTTATATAAACGACTCGTCGCGATCCGCACGTGGGTCACTAGTAATGTGTGCAATTGAATTTCATTGTCATTTTCCTCTCGCAAATAAACTTATGTCACTGAGAGAGTGTAAAAAATATGAATAAATGTACTGATATTAACTAACAGCTACATCTGATAGATTTAATTCTTGTTTCGTGATTCATTCAAGGTTTTCAATGTATACAACAATTACTGCTTGTCAGGCAAATATTAAATTATCTCGAGGATATTTGAATAGGCAAATGGTATGGCATAGGTACTTTGCAATGTACTCATTGTCTCGAGTACTTATTAATTGCTATAGGTACATAAGTATTATTGTAATTTTAAAATTTTATAACTGTATTTTTTATATAATACATTATCTTTTAGTAATAAAAAGTTAGATACAATTATTAGAAGACTAGCAACTTACCTGCGTTTCGCTCGGGATATACCTAGGGAGATACGCGGATTTTGTTCATAATTTCATTGGTTTTAATTTTTTGCGCGGAACTATAATTATTTTTCTAAAATAAAAGTAGCCTTAGTTATTCTTTATAACATCAGCTAGCCCATATGTCAATGAAAGTCCCGTCAAAATCGGTTCAGCCATTCAAAAATCAACAGGCACAAACATCCAGACAGACAGATGGACAGACAGACAAAAATTAAATTTTTTTTTCTTACAAGTATCGTACATATATATGTTAATATGAATTGAGTAAAAAGCTGTTATTTTGACGTTACAAACGATAATATCTCAATTTTATTTATTTGTATAGATGTATAGATAATTTTTTGCACAATATTTCTAGCGGACGTGGTTCGTCACTACGTGCAATAAAGGACACGACGCATATAAATCAATTAATTTCGATCAGCAAATTGCTTCAATGCAGCGCACTGAACGAAGTTACGCACTTGCAGTATCATACATTTCATGTTTAACGTTTGAAAATAATATTTGCTCTGTTATTAAACAGAATTATGCGAGATTGTCTGTCTGTTCATATTTTAAATTAAGGTATGTTTAAATATTGTAAAAGTTTAAAAAATATAATTTTTTGGTGGGATTGCATCACTCGAGTACCTACTTAGTAACCGTTGCCAAATAACCAATTTATAGAATAAAATACGCTTTAATGGTTAGTCTGGAATAAATAGACAATATATTATATGTATATAGACATAGGTATGATGAGTTATTGTGGGTTGTAATATAACGTGTTTTCCCGTGAAAATGAGATAATCTCTCGCTGTAATAGGTAGCCTGTGTCACTCTCCAGCTTTTCCAATATCTCCACAAAAAAATCACGCCAATCCATCACTCTGTTTGACAGACAGACAAAACTTCTAAAAACTATAGATTCTTTTTAAATAAATTAAACATAAATAAAACTATAGATTCGGCCTCTGTATCGATAATAATGTTTATGTCAATAAGATTATCTAAACAGTTTTTAATGTACAGATTCGGCTTAGGTGCAATTTTATTATATGTACCTATAGATGAGAAAATTATCATATGTACCATATACCTTAATAATTATGAATTGATCAAACTATTAATTTAAAATATAATTTTATATAGACTTTCTAAACTTAACTTACAAATCTATACATAGTTTATACATTAAAAATGTGCGTTACGAATATAATTAAATGCCATTCGTTTGATCTTAGACATTAATACCATAGTAACGTTTGAACAAAGAATGCATTATGTGTCGGTATCCATGATCAAACTGCATATTAAATATAAACAACCTGTGATTGAGCCTCGGAGCCGATACAATTGTGCTATTATTGCAATGATAGACCTCGATTCTGATTGTAGCGCCTTGTTATTACCACGAGATCTATTTGACGTAGGTACCCTTGTACTTTATGTTAATGTGGTATTAGCTAGAGGTGATAAGAGTATGGGTTACGTGCTTGTGATATTGATTTGTCTTTAAAATTTTATTAAAGTGGAATAATTTTTTACCATAGACTTACTTACCATAGATTTTAATGTGTTTTTTTAAATAGTTCAAAATAATATTACTTTTTTATATGATGAATGTCGGATCACGTTTGGGTTTATATATCTATCTATTAGGCAGTCAAAGCAGTAGTCTAGAAACTTAGTAAAAGATATCATATAATATAAGATCAAAACAGATTTATTTTCAATTTTCATAGCTAAAACTCTCATTAAATAATCTTAATAATATAAGTAACTAGCGGCTCACCCTCGCTTCGCTCGAGTTCGTCGCTGGGTACGTTTTATATAGATATAAATAGCTATTAGTCAGCGTTAGCCATACAAATTTTAATATATTTTTTCGTTAATTTTTCATTTTTTCTCTTTATTAAAACCTTCCGTGGACCTTAAGCAACATACGATAAAAAAAATTGCCGAACTGGTCCAGCAATTCTTGAGTTATGCACTTACCAACATTCATTTTTATTTATATAGATAGATATAAATTGACAATTCCAGAATGAATATACAAGTATGTTTTGTGTTTTCTAGGGCTAGATTTTAGTAAATACTAGTCTCGCTTCGCTCGGGTGCATACCTAGGGGTACGTACCTAGGGGTGCGTACCTAGGGGTACGTTTTAAATAAGTATTAAGTCGTTATTTCGAGTGTACTTTAGCAGAAAAACTTATGTTATTGCAGATTTTTACATGTCGATTTCTTGCTCAATAAAAAACAAAAACAAATCTATCCCACGGGAACCGTACATTTTTCCGAGATAAGAAGTAACCTAGGTATATGCTATAAAAGTATCTAATCTATGTGCTATTTCAGACTATCTTTATGCCAAATTTCATACAGATCCGTTCAGCCATTCGGGCGTATTTGTGTAAGAAACATCAATCTATCCAAACTTTCGCATTAATAATTGTAGTAAGATTATATTTATAACCAACACTATTACGAAATAGTTTACCAATTACCATTTTTTTCTAAATTTAACCTATATTGTTATTCCCAGCTGGCGAGCGGCGGTGCCGGCGGTCGTGGACTGTTCTGCTACCACTGCCCGCCGAGCCTGCCGCCGCACCAGCACCGCCTCCCCACCCTGGAGTACCCTTTCACCGCTTCACACCCTTGTAAGTGCCCTTAATTTACTTGAAAATGTCCTATCTGTAGTCATAATAAATTGATTAATTATTGAAAATATATTTGTATAAGACGTAAATTTAGTATTGGAGTCAAGACGTGGCTAAGTGGCTAATTTTCCAAAAAATATTCTCTTCATGAAGGTGCCTACGTGTTCAATCTAAATGTTTCAAATATTATGAATATATACGATATAACTTAAAATACAGCACACTCTAAACAAATATTTGAACCAAATGAGAATCGAACCAATCCCATGTACTAATGCTCGCGTCGTGCGTGACATGTCGCCACTACTATGCCTGATCGATCGATAGAAATAAAGAATTTAATTTTAGGAGTCAATTACACATGTAATTCCGACTACAAGACGTAATTGCATAGTCCAAGAGCGTCGATTAGCTCACTTGTAGGTCTGCAAACTTTCCTAAATGAATTTGTAGCAGCCGCAGTTCTCGGACTAACTGCGTTATGCTCGGTTCATCTTCTTGTTTCAATTCGCTATTCAATTTGAGCTTTCTTTCGTATAGTTTTGATTAATTAATATTGTTTATTGAAGCTTATGTATGTATAGGAAAGTTATGATTTTCTTATTTGTTTACTCTTATTTTGAGAATATATAGGTAACTTTTATATATAGATAATAATGTAAATTTTAGTTGAAAAGTTTTACTTTTATTCAAACTTAACAAATTTAAGTGATGTTAAAGAATATAATCCATATATTTATAGTACGTGAACACAGT
The DNA here is from genome assembly GCA_947093115.1 of Brenthis daphne. NCBI lineage: Eukaryota > Metazoa > Arthropoda > Insecta > Lepidoptera > Nymphalidae > Brenthis > Brenthis daphne. The sequence goes on along the minus strand of OX352474.1, from coordinate 3,673,490 downwards.
ATGAATAAACTTTGACATTTCAAAAGCTTGATATCGTCTCCTCTAATCTTAAGTGTACGCTTCGTTGCTAAGTTAGCGATAACGGGGTAAAGAAATTAAAGTGGCAAAAATCAGTTTCTAACTGCTTCACGTGTCCAAACTCCAAGGGGTGGTAATGTGCTAATGAATAGAAGGCAGGGGGTGCCTGCGTGGGGAGGAAGGGCGTGGCTCCCCCGGGATTGGTCGCCGCCGGCGCCATCTATTATTCATAAAATAGTTTTTGAGTCGCGCCGCCGCTCTAACTCTGTTACACCCAAACTAACTTAATAAGGATCATGTCACTTCGAATTAGCCCTGCCGCGTCACGTTTTTTACTACCTTAACTGAGTTACTCCATTAAAATGACGGGCGGACTCACAAATTGCGTAAATGTATTAATTTTTAATATTTATTAAGGAATTGCTTGTGGAGGAAGTTTTAAAAGTGGGTATAAAAAGAGGCTTAAACGAAGTTATTAAATATGTACGAGCAATTTGTAGCGCTCGGACGGCGGTCTCATTAGCGCAATCACGGGTGCGATAGACACCTTATTACTGGGTGTACTTTTTTGTCTAGGTTTAATAGATTTGGCTCTTTTACTTATATGAACGATACCTTCACTTCATAGCACCTAATATATATTTTAAGTGCGATCACGACACAGTTTTCTTTTTGTAGATATTAATAATAGAGATAATTTCTCATAATTTGGTAGAGTTTGAGCTGGAATGGAATACAAAGTTTTTTTACTATATTATATATTTTGCATATTTATAAAGGATACTATTTAGAAAAATAATCTCGATGGTTAATAATTTAAACCGGTTATTTTTATAATATTTTTATAGACTTACTTGTTTTCATTAAATATAATAATACGATTTTATTTTCAATCTGTAGTAAAAATATGACCACTTGATCTTATTCATAATATGAAATATACTTATAATAATTATTGAAAATATACCATACACTCTGCATTATTTGGTTGCATGGAGTCGCGGCGTGGGCGGTCAAACTTTCCCGCTGCACTTAAAGCGGGCCGTTCCGCCGGAAGCCGAACACTTTTTAATTTCCGCCGCCCAGGGATTTTTCTGAGCTGATGAACGCTCCATTATTTATATTCAATTAATGTAATATTAACAATCTCGTAATCTGCGCTTTGGGTAAGCGCAGAATTGTAATGGCAAAAATTAATTTTTGTTTTATGAAATCCTAGAAATTCTTAATGGAGGAACTTTGAAAGAGTTAGAATTTAGATATATTTAAATTAGAATAAAAGCGAAATATTATTTTCGACATTTACAGTGTGTAAAGCATATTTGCATACGTAGTTGTACCCTGCAAAATAAATAGAACACAACAACAACATGAGAAGTACCTACTTATAAAATTAAAATAAAAAAAACAAACATAATGACAACAACACACACTCAATTGATAAAGTGATACACATTGATATATAAATCGTTTCAATCAATTCACTCCATTACCAGCCAAGCGGCCGGAGCTTTGAAGTCGCGCAAAAATTCACAAAACGTTTGTTTATTCATTGAAGCCAGGTTTTAAATGACCAGTCCGGATTGGTTTTGGTCTCAATTGGAAAGCAATATTGAAATTTAATTAACAAACCCTGTCTGTTCATTAACTTTTATGTATTTATGTAGTTGCCAGTTTATACAACTTTTTTTTTAATTTATTAAAAATTAAGGTTTAAGTTAAGCGTGTTTCAAAGAGTAACTATTTTAAGTATCTGAGTTTTTTTTTCTTAAAACTTTATCATTCGCTCGCATTGTAGTAAAACTGAAAATGACTAACAATATTAAAGAAATAATAGTTTTTATTATAATAATTTAGGATGTTATTTTCGTAATTATGTTCTAAAAAGCCTTTTAATCTCCTTCATAAGTTATACACTATGATATTTTATATTACATAGGTACTACAATTTTCTTAAGTTATATAGATATTCACTCGAGTTCGTCTCTAGAAAAACAAAAACAAACGTATCCCACGGGAACCGTACATTTTTCCGTGATAAAAAGGCTATGTGTTATTCCAGACTATAATCTATGTCTGTGCCAAATTTCATCCAGATCCGTTCAGCCGTTCTGGCGTGAAAGAGTAACAAACATCCATATTCACAAACTTTCACATTTATAATATTAGTATACATTATTATTGTAGCCCTTCATTATCTTTCCATCAATACATCAACTACACAGATATAAAAAAATACTCTATAGGCGACACGTACACTCTATCGAGTACCCTCGATAAATCGTACTCAAGTAATTGACGTGATAAAGTCATTACTCCGAAGACAGCTGTAATCCCGTGCTTTGAGGGTAATTTTGTCGTGGTGGAATGACATTATGAGTAAGAATAATAGAAAAGCTACTGAGGGGACCGCCCCAACGTTTGTCATTGATTCTATTGCGCTAGGGTGACACCGGTTTGTGTAATACTTGTTTTAATTAACCTTACTTAAATATATACTTTTATAGAATTATTTAAATAAAATATACATAAAGACAAATAATTATTCTGTGTCTATGGATTTTAACTTAACACAAGTTTCTCTTAGTAAAAAATATGTGGTGAATGATGTAAAGGAAGTCTCAAATGAATTTTTAGCTAAGAATGATGCAAGCAAGATTTTATAATTTTGCACTTCAAATATATATAAAATATAAGACGAAGCTTAAAATAATTTAAAAAATCATATAACCATAGTTTTTAAAAAGAAATAAACATGAATCATCTCGAACACGATTAACAATATACTTCATCTTAAAAATATTATCCACAAGCCCGCTCAAGTGGTTAAACAGTAATAAAGGCTAATCTATATGCACCCTACAATGATGTCCTCATTCCGAGCTATCGTTCTAACATAATGTCTGAGGGGCGCTGGCGATTTAGCACTTCGACGTAATGGCCCGGTCTTTCCGGACTTACGCTATTTTATAGCCACCATGCATTCATATTGTAATTTGGGATGTTATTTTTGTAATTATGTTCCAAAAAGCCTTTTAATCTTGCTTCATAAGTTATATATAATGATATTTTATATTATATACTACAGTTTTCTTAAGTTATGTATATATTCGCTCGAGTTCGCCTCTAGAAAAACAAAAAACATATCTATCCCACGGGAACCGCACATTTTTCCAACATAAAAAGTAGTCTATTACCTATTTCAGACTATAATCTATCTCTATGCCAAATTTCAGCCAAATCCATTCAGCCGATCTGGCCTGATTGAGTAACAAACATCCAAACATTCATCTAAACTTTCAGATTTATAATATTAGTAATACAATATCACTAAAAGCCTTTATCAGGAGATAAAATCTAAGAAAATGACTTTAATCATAATGAATGGATTGTGGCAGCCTAAAAATAATAATATTACATTTACAGATACAAGCTATTCCTATCATCCGGCGATACACGATGACACGTTCGTCCGTCGGAAGCAAAGGCGAAATCGCACTACCTTTACGCTGCAACAGGTAAAAGTTAGAAAATAAATAAATATATATATCTAAGTTTTTTTTTTTAATTTTTCATAACATCACTTCTGTTGTTCACAAAACACATTTACTAAAATTACGATTTATATAGCAACCCCGTCTCTGTCTTTCGATATAGGCTAGCCGCCGTAAGAGTCGCTTGGAGTGTCGAACAATTATAATAAAAAAATTACATAAGTTCATGGATTATTATTATTATATTAAAGTATTATTAATATAAAACTACAATTCATCAAGTATTCTTTCTAGTGCCGAATATCAAAAAATCTCCGCTTTTCAAATAAATAATATTAATAGATATTTTCTAATACACACACATACATACACTTAAATATATTATAAATAAATAACACTAATATTATGTCTGTTCCAACAGCTTGAAGAGTTGGAGACAGCCTTCGCACAAACGCATTATCCTGACGTGTTTACACGGGAGGATCTCGCGCTCAAAATTAACCTCACTGAAGCGAGAGTGCAGGTAGGATTTTGCCTTACACCATTTTAATTCTATGAAATATCTCTCTATGTATGGAAATTTTCATACATATTTTTTGGTTGACTTGCAACACGTTACTTTAGATTTTTATTTATATACTAGCGACTCAACCTCGCTTCGCTCGGGTTCGTCTCTAGGTACGTTTTAATTTTTTTGAGCGGAACCCTAATTCTTTTTCTAAAATAAAAGTAACCTACGTTACTCCCTACAACATCAGATATCTTCCAGTGAAAGTTCCGTCGAAATCAGCCCAGCCGTTTCAGAGATTATCCGGAACAAACAGACAGACACAAAAAAAATGTAATTTTTCTTATAAGTACCTACCGTATATAATTTCATATGCATTAAGTAAAACGCTGTTATTTTGACATTACAAACTGACACTACAATTTTATTTATCTGTATAGATTATAAAGAAACCGCTTGCTACTTATAGCTACAATATGATATAGCTGAAAAAAAGTAGTATAAATTACTTTTTCGGGTCTTTAATTGGCACTATACAAAAAAAGGACAGATTTTCTTTATCGTGCGTAAAAGAAATGCAAACGTAGGTATAAAATTATAAGCACTTATAAATAAAGAGTAAAAATTCACTAACAAAGTGTGGCTTTTTTGTTTACTACATATATGTAAATAATAAAGCATATAATATGTATGAAAAGGCAAATTTATGCATACGTAAGAAAATTTACGTAGTTCAGACGGTAGTCGGTATTACATCGCTCGAGTGTCATTGGTTGTGACGGCAGCGTTCTGTTCACGCTAGTAAATTGACGGTTTTATTTTCTAAGCTACATATATAAATTCGAACATTATTTTTTCATCACATTTTCTTTAAAAAATGGCACGTCTACTTTACTACTTACTCCCATTTTTTCAATCTTTTAGTGCCTAACTCTTGTAATCTTAACACTTTCATTTATTCATGTATCCTTGGGCTGTCACAAAGAAGCACCCACCGTTTACAACCTTAAGAACCCAAAATACATAATTTAGGTAACATTTTGGTTTCATCCGGATATAACCGGTTAGAGGCGGCAACGTCACGCCCGGTTTTAGTCAAATTGCCCGACGCACGCTGTTTTATTTATGTTCAAGTAAAAATTGCGCAATTCCGACGGCAGAACACGCGAAAGCTGCAATTTAGTGGCTCGCCTATCGTACACGTTTTATGGGCGTCGAATGTGACTCGGAAATCAGTTGAATGGTAATGGCTTTAGGTAACGCTTTACGATTTCTAAGAGGTTAGCTTAATGCGAGATGAATGTGGTGCACTTCAGAAATTAAAATGCTTACAATAATATAATAACAATTGAATAGTGTAGGAGTCTAGTTACATATTACTAATTTATATATTTACAAGCCGAATCTGTACATTAGATATTTTTTGGAAAATCTTATTGAAATAAACATTATTATCGATACAGAGGCCGAATCTATAGTTTTTAGAATTTTTGTCTCTCTGTCTGTTCAAAAATTCAAAATATTTTATTCAGCTTTAAATTATTACAATTTTTTACTGAACGCCATGAGTCTACTGTGTCTGTCTGTTACCGCATCACAGAAAAACCACTAGAGGGATTTTGATGAAATTTGGTATGGTGATAGCTGACTATCCGGGTCAACATGTAGGATACTTTTTCCGCGGGAAAATATCTTATTTCTGAGAAAAAATACAAACACTGTAATGTAAGAGTATACTAATAGGTATGTAAAACCCAAGAATTTGGTTTTTGGTCATCTGAACGCGGGCAGAGCCGCGGGCAATGCTAGTTACCTATATAAATAGATATACATAAAAAGAGCTACACACATAAATTCAACATAAACACAAAACATATTTGAAATTTGATTCAAAAGTATTAATATAAAGCGAATATCATATCAAACTCATATAAAACAGTCACCCGTCAATTTACTCTCCAAACAAGTGCACTCAGCGAAACTAGTCGATCCAATATCGTCCAACTTCGATATCCATTAGTTAACTGGTATTGTCAAAATACACTTGATTGACCAAACCACGAAACAGTACAGTTGAAGGTGACCAGTGTTACATGATCTTTGTATTATGACATACATATATATTACTTTAGACATATTATATAATACGTATTAACTATTAAACGTTTCTTATTAATTCAAAATGGATTATTTTGATCGAATTATTTTATTAATTTATTTATTTTTATAAATTATATTGGATGCAAAAACATCGATTTTATTCTCATATTTAACATACCTAAGGGAATCAAAGCACTAACTTTTTCATTAAGCTGTACGTACGAGGACGAGAGTAGTAGTAGTCTCTCCCGTGACCATGGATGCTGTAAAGCATTCGAAACGTCGGGAACCAAAAATCAAAATAAATCCGCGAAATAATCCGAAAAGATAGTTTTATTTAATAATGTCAAACATTCGCGTAATATCTAATAATCTAAGAAAGTATTAATTATGTATATTATATATTTATATATAAATTTACGTCCAATTTTAACCCAACTTTGCATGGGTTGAGTCACGTAGTGCATCGGCTTAAAAGTCGGTAAATAAATTTATTATATTTATTAATATGTATTTTACCTACCTCTCTAAAAAGTGTAATATGGAATTATGCATATAGAAATAAAAATATACAATCGTTAATAGCAAAACGAGGACAGAATACAAAGATTATTTTAAGATATTAAGAAAGTGTCACTATTCTTCTTACTCTACCTAATGTACCAGATGCTGGAGGCCAGTATACACTGGCGGTCTGTAACGCGTTTAAGTCGCTCATCTCGAAATGGTATTACGTACCCCCCTCTATGCCCTGGGATTAGGGATGTCGCGTTAGCTAAGTGGCTAAGCTGGTTACCTAGACCATATCTTGAGTGATTTGAAGAATACAGCAAATTGGATTAGATTTTTTCAGTTTTAATTTAAGACAATTTTATATAAGAAGAACAGTTTTACGTTATAGAAATGCTTTCTTTAGATTAACTCTCTTTTATTCCAAATCAAAACATACTATATTCGAACAAACTTTTACAAGCTTTTGAGTCGTTAATGTTTACGATCTTGTCAGTGTTAAGCTCATATGAATATATTATATGCTCTTAAGTACCTGTGAGTGTTATGGTTATCGAGTTTTCAATAAATTTTAAAATTAGTCTACCATTATTAATGTCAAAGTTCGTATGTTAGTCTATGTTAGTCTTTCACGCTAAAACGTCGGACGGGTTTGGATGAAATTTGGTACACAGACAGACGTGACTGGTAGTGTTGTGACGCACCCGAGGGAAGCAAGGCTAAATAGCTAGTTTAAAATGTGGTTTTTTGTATGTATGTATTCAGCCCTTTTTAAAGTCCCACTGCTGGGCACGGATCTCCGTTTTATACGAGGGGGATCAGGCCATAGTCCACCACGCTGGCTAAGTGCGGGTTCGTTTTTTAGTATCTATTTATAATTAAAATAATTATATTTATATTGAATATTAGGATAAGAAGGTTTATTATAAATATATGCATGTATAACCAGGCAGCCCTACACGTAGTAATATAATTGAGTCGGCTTTCAATTTGATTCGCATCCTCGCCGTGTCGGTGATAATTCGCCCGAAAAATATAAAAAGGCACAGCTGTCCGCCATATTGGATTACGTCAGTAACATACCGTTTCGCTAAATGCCCTAAATGGTATCAAATTTTCGGTCCGACAGTGTTTTCAGTTCTGATTATATAGGTATTTTTGTAACAAGTGCCATATAAATAGAAAATATATTTTGTGGCAAAATGTGACAACTTTTATGATTATGAGAGGTGAACTTTTTTAATATGCTAAACAAATATTTTGGCTTTTTCTATTGTAATTGCGTGAACATAATTGTAAATAGTTTATAAACTAATATACTTGCTTAGTTATTTGAGATATATTATTCTAGTACTGCTAATACTATTGACTTAACCTTGCTTAGTTCGGGTGCGCTTCTACGTGCATTTATATTTATAACTAGCGGCTCACCATCACTTAGCTCGAGTTCGCCTCTAGACAAACAAAAAAAAAACTATCCCACGGGAACCGTACATTTTTCCGGAATAAAAAGTATCCTATTTGTTATTCTGATATATGAACTATATTATTGTAAAGTTTTATTAAAATCCAATCAGTAGTTTTTGTGTACTAAGCTGTATAAGTTACTATAGTTTTTTAACTATCCCACGGGTACTCTTTAATTTTACGGAATGAAAAGCAACTAAAATGTTGACCGGGGATATAAGGTACTACCATGCAAAATTTTATTACAATTACAAACAGACAAACAGACAGAGAAACAAAAATTTTGTAAAAAAATGGATTTGTTTTATTTCTCTTCTTACATCGGTTTTAGCATATTTTTTCAATGTGCAGACATTCGGCCTCCACACAGTTTTATTACATTTATAGATATTATGTAAAGGTTGCACCAACTTTTGGCAAATTTTATTTCTAAAGGCAGCCTGTGTTAGTCCAGGTCATATATGAAAATGTTGTGATAAAAAGTTCATCGATGAATTAAACTTCATCCAAATCCGTCCAGCCGTTTCTACGTGAACGAGTAACAAACATTTATAATAGTAGGTATTTTGATAAAGTTTATAATTTCTATTAAAAAACAAAAAATATGAAGCTTCCGTGTTTATAAGTATGACTTACAAATTAAAAGTAAAAAAAATCTTAAATTACGAACAAACTCAATTCTGTCTCAATGACATTGACTGAGCACTCTACAACAAAACAACGGAGACAAATGGCGTGTAAACAACAAACAACAAAGGGACAAAGCGTGACAACACTCACACGAGGGCCCGAAGAGCGTAACCTTATTGGAATTTAAGGGCTGCCTATAATGTTCTGTTAATTATTGTAAAGTGACCCTCGAGTTGTAATTTTTAAGTGTTTCGCAAACAGAGTGCGTCAGATTGTTTAGACGCGATTCATTAAATATGATAGAAGTGTTGCATAAATTGCCACTTACTATGTTTATTTTGGTAGGCAACGTTTTAGGTTGGTTTGAATTTTGTTGTACACTATATAATTAACCAGCCTTTTGCATTTATAATATATTATATACAACAACATTATTTGGCAAAATTATTACTAACAGTGACCTGTCTGTTCATCCAGGTTGAAGGCTATTTGTGCACTAAATTTATTCCAAATCCGTCTAACTATCAGCGGGAGTCGTGAAGGAGTAACAAACATACACAGTACATACTCAACTACATACAAATTTTCGCATTTTTAATAGTAGTACGATTGTTTGATATTAAAAAAATGTTAATTCTGCATATTCTTATTAATTTTTATACCTACCTATTTCATTATATTCCTCTATCTTTATATATCTCGTCTAACTAAAAATTAACTTATTAGTACAATAATGCTACTCGCTAGATATCAAATTAGCATTCACATGGGAGGGTGCAATCATACAATCTAGTTTAATCATAATAAAATTCCATAGCCGGTCACAAACCCCAGAGGTGCAACCCTACCCCGTGCGACATTTGCTAACAACGCGTCATATCGAGCTCTTCTAAAATTGGTGGATTCACACGGAACGATATAATAGACCATTATTTTAATTAGATAATGTTAATTTAAAAAAAAAAATCCTTTTTCTCGTGGTATGATTATAGAAACCTTTTTCCTTTAAGAACTAAAACTTAAATATGAAAAATATGAATATAAATAAATTATTTCATTAAAATTAATAAAATATAACAACGGGAATACTCGTCATACTACTTAAAGATATTGTTTGGTTGTTCTATTTTCTAAACATTCCGATTGATGAGACTTATATATATTATAACTAGCATTGCCCGCGGCTCCATCCGCGTTCAGATGACCGAAAACCAAATTCCTAGCTTTTACATATTAGTATACTCTTACATTGCAGTTTTTGTATTTTTTCCCAGAAATGAGACATTTTCCCGCGATAAAAAGTATCATATATGTTGACCTGGATAAGCAGCTATCAACATACCAAATTTCATCAAAATCCCTCCAGTGGTTTTTCTGTGATGCGGTAACAGATAGATAAACAGACAGGCAGACAAAAAATCTAAAAACTATAGATTCGGCCTCTGTATCGATAATAATGTTTATTTCAATAAGATTTTCCAAAAAATATTTAATGTACAGATTCGGTTTAGTTACAATTTTATTATATGTATATTTTACAATTCAACGTAATACTATGTGTACTAAACCTAAACCAAATGTAAAATAACTAAAACTTTTGTAATAATATTATTTTTCTCATGTTTATGTGATATATTTTTCTATAAGTATCCCGCTTCGCTCTTTCCACTTGACGCGCGCTCGCACTCGTCTCTCTTTATCAATCATTCCCTTCGCAAATTAAATCGGGGGTGAAAATGAAATATGTCACTTTGTTTTTTTTATATTCGCACTCATTTGTTTAGAAGAGCTTTTGTTTTTCATTTGAGAAAAGCTTGAGTTGACTCTATGAAGTGTTGAGAAAAGGTTAATTAGGTATATAATATACCTACTATATGTGTATATATACATTTAATATGTACATACATAACACAATATATAATAGATTTAGTATTTTTCGTTGTCGATGTTTGTTATCAAATATAAATAAATAAATAAAAAAATATAACTCGGAATAAAAAGACGTTAATAAAATTTTGATTTGATTATTTATTATGACAATGGGAAGTGTTTTTAAAATATAGGAAATTTGTAGATTTTATAACTATTTAAAGGTATGTGTATAAAATTAAATTATAAATAAATTTATTTATTTTATATTATTTGGTCTTAACGGACGGAAATCGAAGTCATAGTCGGTTAGTTAGACTTTATAAATACATCTCATAATAGGTATATTCATATTAAAAAATCTCAAACCAAAATTCTCTTAGATGAAACGAAAAACAATATACACGCATAATATTTATAGAAGTTTTTATAAATGTAATAAAATATATTGGATAATATGATTAACAAAATTAACCCCACATCATTACGCAACAGTATACGCGTGGGATGTTGTGGTTTGTAACCCTTTATATTATTTTACCATTTTGTGCAGATGTTATTGTACTATAAAATGGACACTATTTATTTTATTATATTTTATTTAACTTTATAGTAAACTAACACATAGATGAAGTCCCTACATCTTGTAAGATCGTAGTACATAGCAGTTTCATTGATTAACAAACATTTACATATATATATATATATATATATATATATATATATATATATATATATATATATATATATATATATATAACAAACATTTACATACAAACTTCCTCATGTTTAATAATACCCGGTTATATAAATTAAAATTAAAAAAAATATTTAGTTTCTATACGAACTCGCTGTGCTATCGAATATTTTATTGCTCTTTCTCGAATATATCTTTTTAAAATCTGGACTACGGCACCACTTATTTGATGCAAATATAGTGTTTTTTTTTATTAGTAGTACAAATATTCAAAGAAAACTTTATACAAAAAACCTGTTTTGAGGGGTCACAGAATAAAAACAGTTAGGAATCGGTCGGCCGGACTAGCTCTAGGAGTACAACGTGCGTTCACCTTGTCGTGGCGGCGGAGGGGGAGGGGGGCTCAGTAGTGCCCGGCAACCCAACCGGGCGCGAAGCCAAGAAACGCACAGGGAGGTGGCCCACTTCGGTGGGCGGTGGGATTTGGCCCTCTTCGGAGGGCGGTGTACCATGCGGGTTGCTCCTGGTACTTCTCTGATAGCAGAGTGGACCTTGGAGCAACCCCGTGGTTGTTGTGGTCTGCTTCGGCAGACCTGCCGTCGAGGCGTCGTAGTTGAATACGGAAGCTTTGTTGGGTTTTAGTGGGTAGTACTGGCTTTGCCGGTGAGTCCCACACCTCGTGCGTAAATGCATTTGCTAACGTTAAAAAAAAGGAGTACAACGTACGACGTATAACGAATATATTTTAATATAGTAATAATTGATAATGCATATTATCTTTATATATGTTACTAGCGACTCACCTTCGCTCCGCTCGGTTCGTCCCTATTTACGTTTTAACGTTTAGTATAGATTTCTCAGAGACGAGTTATTTTATCGCAGTACAAAGTATAAAGTACAGCTATCATCATACCACATTTTATCTACTTATATCTGTCCAGTGGTTTTCTCGTGATGCGGTAACAGACTGTCAGACAAAAATTCTAAAAACTATAGATTCAACCTCTGTATCAATAATAATGGCTATTTCAATAAGATTTTCCAAAAAATATTTAATGTACAGATGTGGCTTAGTTACAATTTTATTATAATATATATGTTATATGTTATGTAGTGACAAAGAATGTGACTTGTAGCTACTCGACCAATTTTTTTAAGTTAAAAAAATCCCTATAAGTATTAAAGAGATAATAAATAAAAAAAATAGATAAAATTCCACCGATCATAGACTATACTTGTGGCATTGAGTCAACTCCAAATAGATTACACAAAACTAAATAGAAGCCCTCAAAGCAATAAGGATTAAGGCGAGGTAATTTTCCACTAATGTGCTCTTTCAATTTCATCTTAAGTTTAAGTCAATACTGTCTTCGTATCAACCACGCTCTATGGGCCGTTGGTCGAAAGAATTGTTTTAGATATCTAATATTAAATCCATACTTATATTATTATTCTCTAGCATTGCCCGCGGCTCCGCCCGCGTTCTGAGCATGAAAAAGCAAATTCTTAGGTTTTACATATTAGTATACTCTGTATCGCTAATAATGTCTATTTCAATAAGATTTTCCAAAAAATATTTAATGTACAGATTCGGCTCAGTTATAATTTTATTATATGTATAGATTTGAAAGCAACTCTATATATATTACCTTTTCACGCTTGCACGCCTTTTATCACTCAACAGATCTTTATGAAATTTCGAAAGGGCATACATCGATTGTATTCTGGGGAAGAATATAGGCTACTTTTCATTCCCGTTCCGTTTATTATAAGAGCGAAATCGAGGGCAAGAGTCATAACATTTGAGATTCTTGGATATAAGTAAATTTTCATAGGTCTTAAATGTCGGTAATTTAATATATTTTCTGCATTTTATGCCTATTTATTGAGGAAGATTAGGCTATCTATAATAATCTAACGTTCTATAACGATGAACGACAAAAAGATCTAAAAAATATGCGTGCGGAGACGTGTGATAACGATAGTTATTTATAATTAATGACTATCGGGCATAGAATTTATGTTATTTTAAAAATATTCCACCTCTGTCTTATATCAATAATTTATCGTCTGAAACCAATTCTAGAAATATGGTGGTTTTTATCATTTGGTCAATTTATCAGTCAACAAATTATAACCTAACTTTCTAAATCGTATTATGTATATTTTTATCCTAAGTATAATATTTATTCACTAACTGAAAGAGGCAAAATTTTATACGGCCATTAATATACGAGTATATTTTAAAATTTCATTACATATAGCCATATTTTCGTTTATGAAACCTATATCCATACTAATATTATAAATGTGAGAGTGTGTTTGTTTGTCTTTCTTTCACGTCAAAACAGAGTGACAGATTGGTGTGATTTTTTGTGTGGAGATAGTTGGAGGGCTGGAGAGTGACATATAGGCTACTTTTTACCGAAAACACGTTATAATACAACCTTGGTATTAATTTTCTTCAATACAATTAAATAAATACGTGTTTTTGCATTTTTTGAAATTCATTCCATATGAGGGTTAAATAGGTGATGAAAGTTTGTATGAAACCTACCTTTTTAGAGTTTTGTAGTTTTAGTGCGAGTGAAGCCGCGAGTTCTGCTAGTATTATATAATTATATATTAGTGTAAGTAAATATTAAAATAGTCAGTAATATCGGTTTATAGTCTTAAGAACGTTAATAAATGAGCATCTAATTAAAATTTCCTCATCGCTTAAGAAGCTCAAGACGTAGAAGGATAATTTACGAGTAAACATATTAGCTGATACACGTTCCGTTTTACGCGAATTACACCACTCGCTACTCGGAATCTAATTACTTAAGTGTAGAAAGATCTGAGGATGGATGCGTCATACGTGCGAACATTTCCAACAGTAAAAGTATCAATTTAAGAAAAACATATCTAATATTAAATATATTTTTCTTACAAATCATTTAATTGGATTACTATTATAAATGCAAAAGTTTCTATATGTGTGTCTGTACGTTTGTTACCTCTTCACGCTGAAATGGCTCGACTGATTTGGACGAAATTTATTACACAGATAAACCTGAGCTAATAAATAGGCTACTTTTAGGCACCTAAATGTTTGTAAAGTTTATCTCACAAATCAGTATATATTTAATTTAACTGATTTGAACTTATTTAGGTTACATATATAAAAAAATATTATGAAAGTATGTATTTAAAGTACGGGAGAAATTAAAACCAATTAAAATAGAATTACTTACATCAGTTTAATAATGTGTAAAAACCTAATATTAGGCGTATATCAATTTAACTCTTTCTCCTTCTTTCTAAAGGGGCGAAACGAAACAACATATAAAAACTATTTTAGTGTGTCCCCACAAGTACACTTTATTAGATACCTACTAAGTGAGTAAGGTTTACATATATATTTATGTATATATATGAGTTAAAGAAATGTGTTACTAATTCAATTACAAAAATATACCACATCCAAAAATTTCTTTACTGCGGTAAAAAGCTAAGATGCTTCGGATGTTAGTCGGATCATGAAGATTTGCCTTATCCCCGCGCGGAGGATTAACTTGCTGATCATGTTATGAAAAACTTATTCTAAGTTATATTATTTTGTGGTCTTATATTATTTATAGTTGTTATGTACTTTAAGTTTTGTCGTGTATTTATTTTCTTGCTATATATTAGGTGTCTACTGTCTATTACCATAGATGTTTTCTTGACAATTATTTTTATTTTAGCGAGATCGTAATACAAAAAGTCAACCAGAATTTAAAGTTCAATTTTGATCAATTGCAAGGCCATAGATAGAGCTTTAACTCTTTATGCTATATGCTCTTATATAAGCTGGTATCATGTTCAGTGGTATGGGGTAGAAACAAATAGGTACATACACATATAGAAACACGTATTGTTGTACACAATATATCAATGTGCTATATATAAGACTAGCGACTCACCTTCGCTTCGCTCGAGTTCGTACCTAGGTTGATTCTCCATACAAACTTTCATCCCCCTTTTTTAACAAGATAGAGATGAGAATTTGATGATGAGAATTTTTTAAGAAGAGATAAAAGTATACTATACCTTCCTAGGGTCTCAAACTATCTTCTTACCAAATTTCATCTAAATCGGTTCCGTAGATCCAGAGGTTACCTCCTACAACTTACAAACTTTACCTCTTTACATTATTTGTATACATTAATTGTGTCATGTTAAAGGAACATAAAAATTATTTACATCGAATAAAGTTAGTTTCCACATTAAAAACTCACCCCGGCTTATGCTACACGGAACTTAAGAAAGTTAGCGAGTTAGAAGAGATTATAATATACCATATTAAGAGTTACTCTGTTAGTTTAGTTTTCTATTAGAGTACTTATATTTGAATGTTTTTGTTTTATGCATTAATATTATAAATAAGTATTGTTTGCATAAGAGGGGGATCAGGCCATAGTCCACCACGTTAGCCAAGTCCAGGTTCTCCGACCTAACATATCTTTCGAAAACTTGGTAGGTTCTCGCACACATGCAGTTTTCTTCACGAAGTTTCTTCCACCGTAAGACAAGTGGTAATCATGTTTCAAATAGTTCGGATATGAAAATATTCGAAGTGCGAGACGCGGCATTTGAATCCGCTTAGTTTCCCAAACTAGCGCGTTACCACTGGGCTACCAATGCCTATGTCATATTAACTGTGCAAAATTAAGTAGGTACCTATTTTATTCGTTCATATAGAAGCAAGTTTAAAATTTATCTGTTATCGTTCCTCAAATAAAATTAAAATACATATGGATATATTCAAATTTTAAATTGGAAATAGATTTTAATCTACTACGTAAACAAATTAAACTCCAGGCCTTCTTGACTAAGTATGTCTAATTATGATAAAAAATATGCCTATATTAGTCAGCTTTAAACTAAAATTTCCATCGAGCGGTTAGTAATATAAGTAAACTTTACAGCTAAACTATCTAAAAGATTTTTTTTAATTTGTTTTAACGTCTAGAAATATTAGCATGATTTGAAATAAAAAGATGTAGAAAAGCTAGTCTCTAAGAGTCTAATATAATATGTACAATTTTTATAAAACACATCTTCTAAAATAAAATATGAAAAATTTTATATGAAACATGCGACATTGCCGTCATATTTATAGATTTGTTAAATGTAAAAGTCAGCTAATGTACCATCAATCAAAATCATATTCGGTTGAGCTGAAAGTCTCAAAACGTACAATTTCAATACATTAACGGTAACTCGAGAATTTCCCGACACATAACCTGTCATTTAGCGATGTAGTCACTTTTGACTACTTACGACTGCTTCTAGTACACGATACGATTAAAAATTTTATAATTAATAAATATATATAATATGTTTTTGCATTGTGAATGGGATCAACAGCTTTATTAAAAATGCGTACTTCGTTTCCCCATCGATATTAATTTGATTAGATTAGGATATTTTTACTGTGTAAAGAAATCTATTTATAACAATCAAAAATAAAATAAGTTATAGATAGTGCACTCATATTATAACAAAGTATACATTAAAAAGACCGATAGTATTTACACTAATAAAACTGGACGCCAATTTAACAATTAGGCGTTTACAAATTTACATTATCCTATGCAAAAAGAGTTTTAAAATCAAAGCGACTAATCGTATCGCACATACTAAATGGCCCTTAAAGAGTTTGCCTCGATTTTCTTAACATATTTTCAGCGGTCTTTAACGTTAACTTTCACGTTAACTCTCGTATGAAGTGTTTTAAAACATTACGGTACGCTGACGCAATTAGCGTGAGGGTAACTTTTAAGTCAGTCAGTTTTAAGTCTTTTTAAGCTGCACATTTAAGTTTTAACGTTTCCATAAAGTGCTGAGTTCGCGACTTGTGTGAATACGGAATTAGTTTTTAACTCTATTTCATGAGATACGATTTATTATTTTTAAAAGTGTGGATAAAGTAGTCTCCTTTAAAGTGTCTTAGAACACTTTAAAATATTGCAACATAACATTTTTATGATTTTCTTTATTGCTTCGTAGTTCTTTTATGTAGGTTTATTACGAACATACTACGTATAATGAACATTATTCATCTTAATTTTAAGTATCTATGTAATGAAGCGTTAGTAACATTTAAGTACTACCAGACTCTTTTTCACACTTAAAATATAACATTCATTCACTGCCTCCAAAACATCGAGCACCCGAAAATCGCTTAAACGTAATTGTTATAAAGTTACTAAAATCACACAATAGATTACTATTATACTGGGATCTATTGTACCTTCATAAAAGAAGCAATTATAAGACCACCCGCTAAAGGCTCATTACACTTTACAAACAATGTATTTGTTATTATTTAACTCCTCCATGGCTGGAGTAAACTCAAACAGTCGTCGCTTACCGAACAGTAGGTAATTACCGCACCCCTACAGCTTGTAACACCCCTTATAAGAAACGACAACCGCATATTAGACTCTAATTCTAATAATATAAGGATCAAAATCTGGAAGCTATTCTGTAGACTATAATACGACAAATTTAGGTAGGTCTATAACAATTTATTAGACTCTCCTGATCACGTACTTTAAGTGAGAGCGACGAGGGATGAAGGGTGTCTTTTCAAAATGGTTGATGTTAGTTAAAAGTGACATGGTTTATGTTATGACATGTGTTTTTAAAGGTCAAAGATTTTGTAACTGTTTCTTTTTAAAGTAGGTACATATAACATTTTGCTGAGATACTTTTTTTCTATGAGCTTACTTTTTATTAAGGTAAGTTTTAGGGCAAACAGACAGTTACGTATTTGCATATTTTTTTAACTTACCAAAATTCCTAATTAACTGCTAATAATTAACAACTACATATATACACTAGGAAAAAAAGTGTGTGTTTGTTTTGTTTAGAAAAATTATCCTAACATCAAATAATAACTCAAGTGGGAGTGAATTGGGGGTTGTACGCGTTGAAATATTAATTCCACTCTCGTAAGAGATAAAAACTATTAGGGCTCATCGGATTATGGCCGGATTATTATTTTAACTAAATTAGCTTACCGTCGTTAAGGGCACTATGGGTACAGTTACGTCAAAGATTAAATTTCTGATCTAAACTTTTTTTTAAAGTTTTTATTACATATTTACATTTATTTTTATTATTTATTTATATATTACATTTGTGTATTTTCTATATAAGTATTTTATAGAATATTTATTGGATAAGATATTAAGTGATTTGAAGTTGTAGAGCAATGTATCTATTATTCTTGTATGTATCTACTAAAAATAATTATTACGAAAGGAAATTTATTATTATTGCGAATAAAGTTTCTAAAATCCTTTACTGCTAAAAATAACATGTACACACAAAATAACTAATATCATAAAAACTCAATCCAAAAGCAAATATAAATGAGTTAGTGCCTAATTTCAAGTCTGTACTAATTTTGACACCATCACTATGAGATTTCATAGCACTCACCCACCAGAGGGCTTATTAAAAGTAAATTGCGAAAATTGCACCGGCAAATGTGGCTCGCCTCTCGCCGCGCTCGCTAACCAGCTTACATTATCCAATGTTGTTTGAACTCTCGTAGCTTACATCATAGTGAAGCATACAGCTCTATAATCCTGGCGTTGATTAAACATCAACCAACGTAATGAGAACTGCCATACCGTAATCAAAACGTTGTGGCCGAGTTCCATCATTCTGGTTGGGGTTCACTCCCTTATGGTATCCTGATGGGTAATCTTTGAGTTATAATACTAGCGAAATAGGGTTGTAATGATGTATTATTAAGGCCTCGTGTTGACAGCTCGGATAGAGAGGATTATGGTTTATAGATTTTTTATAATTCCTATGAGTTTTATGAGGTCCATAAAAGTTTATATTTTTGTTAATATTCACGTGAAAGATTGGAATACTCATTTGTATGTTATATTATATTACTAGCATTGCCCGCGGCTCCACCCGCATTCAGATGACCAAAAACCAAATTCTTAGGTTTCATATTTTAGTTTTTGTATTTTTTCTCAGAAATGAGGTATTTTCTCGCGGTAAAAAGTATCCTATATGTTAGACCCGGATAACCAGCTATCACCATATCAAATTTCATTAAAATCCCTCCAGTGGTTTTTCTGTGATGCGTTAACAGACAGACACACAGACAAAAATTCTAGAAACTATGGATTCGGCCTCTGTATCGATAATAATGACTATTTCAATAAGATTTTCCAAAAAATATTTAATGTACAGATTCGGCTTTATTACAATTTTATTATATATACCTATGGATATAGGATATAAATGTCTGGATGGTACTTTTTTTTTAATTTTAGTCTCTATATTTCATTTTTTTAAAGGTATGGTTTCAAAATCGAAGAGCGAAGTGGCGAAAGGCGGAAAGGTTGAAAGAGGAGCAGCGGAAGAGGGAGGGCGCTGAAGTGATGGCTAAGAGAGACCCGTCCGATGACAAGGTACCTTGAATATTTGAAACAAGCGAGAAAAAAAGTGCTAAAATCATATAAAGTAAACATAAAAAGTTTTGTTTTATGTTAGAAGCTTTTATTTATAGTCTCTTTATGTAGTTTATAAGTTGCTAAGTTTCTCTGTTGGTTCCTTCACCAGACAAGTTTTACAGTACCATATTATTATACTAAATTGATATTACCGATTTATATTTTATTTTTACTTTGTATCAATAATTTATTTGATATTTACCATAATGGCTAATATTTAGGAATATTTTGTAACAATAGTAATAGTATAATTATAATTTCACAAATTAAATTACAATTTCACAGTTTTTACAATTTACCTACGACATATAAAAGCATTATTTCTTTCATTCCCAGGGTTCTTCAGAGTGTGGCATGTCTCGAGGGTCTGGTGAGGCCTCGCCCATGTCCGCAGGAGTATCACCGCGGGCCTCCCCCCCGGTCACCCCGGGCTCGCCACGGCGTTCACCACATAGGTCGCCTAATAGATCGCCTAGACTTGATAGGTCAGGCTTGATAGTTCAAATTATATAAAAGTTAATTAATGTTAATAATATTATTGCAAAAATATATTTCATAAAATTTATTTCAATTTATTTCAACAAGTAGTTGAACCGAAAGAGCTTGTTCTATTTTATTTTCAGAAAAAGGTTTGTGATCTTTTCTTCAATACATACAAAATCCTACAAAAAAGCAATTTCAGTTTTTTCAGAATTTCTCAATTTTAACTGGCAACTTTGGAAAACTGAACTAAAAACCTAATTAGGATTATTTCGAACATTTAAAGTTAAAAAAATGCCATGCATATTGCTCCAATCGTTTTCAACTGATGTACTCACCAACGAACATTTTATTTTAATTTATATAGATTTCCTTAATAAAGGTGAAAATAGCCAAAAGACAAACTTTTGATAGCTATATACAATGAATTTCAGTCCATTTTATTGTATAGGTCGGAGCCATCTCCAGCGCCGTCGGTAGGCAGCGCGGGCTCTCGGGAAGCTCCCGAACCGAGACCGTCGCACCTTTTCTCACCTTTTGATCAGTGAGTTATTTTGAAAAGTTTATTATCTACTTACTTGTAAGATAATTTGAATAAATTATTTTATGTAATAAATTATAGGTTATAATGTTAAAAATCATGTTACATCGAGTGACTACGAATTAAAATGTGTGGGCTCAATGGTTTCGTTTAGAATATATGCGACGTTTTAAACTCACACTTAAACAATTGCAAAAGTTATTAAGAATTAAGCATTCGAGAAAAAAAGAGTGAACCATTTATTAACTTTACTATAATTTAAAAAAATATTGATACTGAACTTCTCCATAAAGATCTTGATAAAGCGTATGTTAACCCGGATGACCAGCTCATTATACCAAATTTCATCAAAATCTGTCCAGTGGTTTTCTCGTGATTCGTTCTCAGATAGACGAACAGACAGACAGACAAAATTTCTAAAACCGATCTCTGTATCGAATGTAATGACTATTTCAATAAGATTTTCCAAAAAATATTTTATGTACAGATTCGACTCGTTAGAATTTTATTATATACTCGTATTATATATAGATATAACGGTATTACATAAAAAAGTAAAGTATCCACATAATATATTTAGATGGGGCCTAAGCTAATCGAGGGTGATATTTAAGGTTTAAATAGAATTCATATTACATTCAAAGTGAACAGTATCTTACAAATACAATGCGTAAAATCACCAATTTAATTACTGGGCCAAAATGAATCATATCCAATTCCATAGCGTGTGTCGTCATAGCCGGTGGTCGAGTTATGACATGACTAACCAACAGACATACATCCACAACCAATTTATACAGGAATATGGGTCTTTTCTCTTAATAAATACGGTGTACATTCGTGTAAAACGTTTTAAAGTAGGATCGGTTTTACAGCAATTACTTCATTAAGGCTAGCGAGCGTTAGTCTAATGAACGGTAATTATGTTGCGCTAACGCTTATAAATGAGCGGGTTTGTGATGGAGGCAATAAAGGAATTTTTAGCTTCTAATTTATTGCTGGTTTTAATCTGGGCTACTGCTTGTGGTGTAACTTTGATTTGGATCTAGTTGTTAAAATTGCTCTGAGTAATTTGTTTGATCAAAATGTTCCAATATCTTCGGAATTATTATAGGTACCTACTTGTACACGTATTTTACTTATTAGTAGTAGTCATGTATATTGTATATATACATAGAAGTTGATATCTCGTTTTTAAATAATACTAGCGACTCGCGATAGCTCTGCTCGGATTCGTCCCTTACGTTTTAACGTTAAGTATAGATTTCTCAAAGATGAGATATTTTTTTCCGCAGTAAAATTATCCTATATAGCACGGATACCATCATACCAAATTTCATCAAAATCCCTTCAGTGGTTTTTCTGGGATGCGGTCCCAGACAGATAGACAGACAGACAAAGATTTTAAAAACTACAGATTCGACCTGTGTATCGATAATAATGTTAATTTCAATAAGATTTTCCAAAAAATATTTAATGTACAGATTCGGCTTAGTTATAATCTTATTATATGTATAGATTACAACATTTATAAGTAAGTCCCTAATTTGATACAAATACCAATTCAACTTTTTTCTAGGAAAGTCATTTGGGATTTGAATGTCTTAGATATGTCTAGCATTATAACCATCATTCCTTTGTGTCTTCTCCATTTTACGTCGTTATCATTGGCGAAGTAATTGTGCTCGACTGGCACGCTCTGAAGCAATTAACAAGAAAATTGAATTGAATTGAATCATCAATATGTCATGTTTAACAAATGTCAAATATTATAGTTTGACGTTTGCTAAACATATTTAGTTAAAACATTTACACCAAATTAAGAATTTCAATCGCATCTCTTGATCCTTAAGCAAGGGATATACATTCCTATATGAAGCCACAGAAAAATTATAGCAGCAAAGACAGTACTAATGAAGTTTAATAATAATAATAATCAGTGATTGAAGGAACAATACAATAACGCGATATTTGGGTCAGCTCTTCGAGGACATTAAAAATTCCATTGAATTGAGGTGTCAGCGGTCGCTGATTGCGAGGTCATACAATTGATTTTTATGATCGCCACTGGACTTCCTAATATAATAACGATATCTATTCAGTAGTAACTTTTATACTTAGTATGTTATATTATGTGTTTGTTATTTTACAGCTTTTAATTTCATTAGTTAGTTATATAAAACTAGCGACTCACCCTCGCTTCGCTTGGGTTCGTCCTTAGGTACGTTTTTATTAGACCCTAATACTTTTTCTAAAATAAAAATAGCCTATGTCACTCCCTATAACATCAGGTAGCTTCCAGTGAAAGTCCCGTCAAAATCAGTGCAGCCATTTCAGAGATTATCCGGAACAAACAGACAGAGAGACGGACAAAAATTAAGAAAAAATGTGTTTTTCTAACAAGTACCGTAATTTCATATGCATTTAGTAAAACGCTGTTATATTGACATTACAAACAGACACTTAAATTTTATTTATCTGTACAGATTATATGTATATTATTAGTGAATATATGCCATATGCATTTGTTAGATTATTATGTATTGGAAATAATGAAATAAATAATGTAACTGATTAATGATTCCTTCTAAACAAAAATCGGAAATCTATTGAAGAATTAACCATATATTATGTTTTAAGTACACAACTATTTTCATTCTTATAAAATTTAATGCCGTGGATCAAATTGTTTACATAAACAGACATACGTACCTACATACCTATATGAAACTAAAAAAACTATATATTATTATTCTATAAGTATTATTTTATTGCTATCTCAAGTATTGTAAATAACATATAAATAAATTATGTATTATATCTACAAAAATACAGTTAAGAGATTAAACAAGTTTCAGTGTCGATATTAATTAAATTTTAGTTCGCAACATCGGCATGACTGCGAACTTTCTTTAACTCCTCAAAGATTCACTTTAATTGAATCGAGAGGGCTTACTTACCAATAATCGAGGGTTAAGTTCGTTCCACTTAATAACTTTAAGAGTTCAAGTCGTGATGTGCTTGATAAATTAGTTAGACTTTAATTGTCAGATTAAACGCCATCCGCAATGAATTGGTACACGACAGACATAAAGGAATTGTTATTGTTGTTGTATTTTACTACTAGCGACTCACCCTCGCTCCGCTTGGGTTCGTCCCTACTTACGTTTAACGTTTTTAACGTTTAGTATACATTTCTCAGAGATGAGTGATTTTCCCGCAGTAAAAAGTATTCTATATGTTGACTCGGATAACCAGCTATCATCACACCAAATTTCATCAAAATCCCTCCAGTGGATTTTCCGTGATGCGGTCACAGACAGATAGACAGACAGACAAAAATTCTAAAAACTAGATTTGGCCTTTGTATCGAAAATAATGACTAATTCAATAAGATTTTCCAAAAAATATTTAATGTACAGATTCCACTACAATGTTTAGATGTCGTTTTCTTATTCGGTTTTCACAAGTTCGAAAGTTTCAATAATCAGTCATCGAATTCATAGTAGCAGTGATGTTATTAAAATTAGATATGCCCTTTTTAGGGTTCTCTTGGCACTCTTCGGGTGCGGAACCCTAAAATGGCTATAAAATATTAACAAGTAATTTTATACGTCTTAGAAGTAGTAATGTACGTATGATTTCAGTTCAAAAATATGCTCATGTCATATATAAAAACTTTTTAACAAAAAAATAAAAACCGACTTCAAACAAAAGCACTAAAAATTAAAAAATAACTGATTGGTAGTTTTCATTTACTATACATACCTAATCAAATATTTTCGAAGACGGTGTGCTTTGGCTAAGTAATTAAAGCCTACCTATTAAATACATACCTAATCAAATATTTTTGAAATCGGTGCCAGCCCATACAAAGCAAAGCACACCGACTTCGAAAATATTTGATTAGGTATGTATAGTAAATGAAAACTACCAATCAGTTATTTTTTAATTTTTAGTGCTTTTGTTTGAAGTCGGTTTTTATTTTTTTGTTAAAAAGTTTTTATTTTTCCCTTTTTAGTGTAGACAGTAGTAGCAAAGTAAGAATTCTAAAGTGTTAGGCTTGTCAAACCAAACAAAATAAGCCCAAACTCGAAGTATCTACTATTTATCGTTGAAGAGTTCCACCTATCCGCCTTCTGGCCTTACCATCAGATCAGGTCAACAATACCGAACCTCTGTACTATCAACGGAAATAGAAACACTTGCAAAGTTTCAAGTCAATATGACAATTAGAAGTAGGTTAAATTCATTATTAGCTATTTTTCCACCCTTAGGGGTGGTATTTTTTTTTTGAAATTTAAATGGGACCAATCTGGAAGTATACCCTTTCAAACAAAAAAAAAAATTGTCCAAATCGGTTAATAAATGACGAAGTTCTGAGGTAACAAACATAAAAAAAAATACAGTCGAATTGAGAACCTCCTCCTTTTTGAAGTCGGTTGAAAATATTAGTAGGTGAGAGCTAAGGTGGCTGTTTCCGGCGGAAGAGCGCTAATGCGTTGAGCGGTCAGGCTTATAACACCTCTTATCACACACTGATTTATATTGAATTATAAGAAGAAATAATATGGTTGTTTTTAAAGTGCTTTTTTTATTTTTCATACAATTTAATTATATATAATGAAGCCAAAATTAAAAACTTTCAAACAATAGTCTCAACTTTTTCGAATATTCACTTTTTCGTCATATTTGAGAATGGAACAAATATGTACATATATGGGCATCTTAAGCAGATCTATAATTAAGTTATTTTATTCGGATTTCATAAAAAATCTTAGATGTAATAGATATTGTAATATGAATAATAAGTATATCCTGTTAAGAACGCATCGATCATCACTATTTTATTAAATCATTTTAGATCTGACAGGTGGGGACCTGTCCCAATTTCAATAAAATGTATGATCTTAAAGGTCATTAAAAATGTATAGGAAAAATCACTTTTTCCAAATATCCCCATTTTTCCAATTTTCCCCCCAAAATGCTTGTTCCGACCATTATGACCATTTCAAGGAAAATTTTTTGCAGCCTTTTTACGAACGTTCCATTTTTATTATATAGATTTAGATTTATTTTGCTTTTAACAAAATATATGTAGGTACTTTGTTATTCAAACACAGTACCTGCCCGCTTCAAATACATTAACTAAATAATAATTACAATAAAATTAGCATTATCATATCGTAAATTATAATTCTAAATATACGTTTTACCCTCTCAAGTGGCACACACGACTACAATTAAGTACGTAATTCTATTCAGACGCGTTCAATTATCATAATTTATGAGTAACTCGTATCTTCAAAATTTATTTAAATTCAAACCTCTTCTTTAGTAATTTATGAAATGAAATAATGTTTTCTAACAAGTTGTTAGGCTTATATCGTTATTATATTAATATACTAACATTGCAATTTACCCTTTTGTTTCGCATTTGATTTCTCAGTAGCGGCTCACCCTCACTTCGCTCGGGTTAACCTCTAGGTAAACAAAAACAAATCTATCCCACGGGAACCGTACATTTTTCCGGGATAAAAAGTAGCCTATGTGTTATTCTGATGTATGAGCTATATTATTGTAAAGTTAAAAAAAGTAAAAGAGTAACAAAAGTCCATACATCTATACCTATATCCAGATATCCATACATCCTCACAAACTTTCACATTTATAATATTAGTAGGATTTAATTTAAATGCGGCGCCTAATGCTGCAGTTCTACCTTAGATAGCTACCTGGTGTTCTAATCTGAAATGTTTTAATTAAAATACCTATTTATACTAGGTATACTTATTGCATTTAAATGTGCAGAAAATAACATAATTAAATACATTGGTTAGCAAAGGTAGACTTATCTTTAGAAGAGATCTCTTCTAGTTACCCTATGGTAGAGAGATGTAGTGTTGTAAAACAGAATAAAGTGTACTTATAATTAATTTAATATAATTTAATTATAATTTAAAATACTAACAAGATAATAAAGGTAAAGTTTATAATTATATATGATGAAACAATGGTAATTTTTCAGCTCTTTAATTTCATATAATTTTTAATAATATAATTAGTAAATACTTGCTTAAATTAACTCTGTACTGGATGAATGGTATGTAGTTCTTATCACACACCTTGCTTTTGATAACAAGACTTTTGAAACAATAACATTTTTTTTTAATTGTTATAAAAAAAAAAGTTAAATGACATTCACGTTATGTTACAAACTGTACTTTAATATTTAGTTAGAGTTTAAATAGTACAATTAAAATATTAATGTTCATAAACAGCCTCAGCTCAGCTCAGCTTATTACCATATGATCCAGTTTGAACAGCGTTCATTGTGACTCATTTGATTAGTCAAAAAAGCGTATTATGATCGTGAGATCTAATTAAACGCATCAATTAAACATTTCATTTGAACAATTGTTCGGTGTAACGAACCCGCGACCGTTTCGCGGCAACCCTTGCTTTGTAGGGTTGTCACATAGCAGTTGATATTGTTTGAATTATTACTTTACACTTTAAAATAACCTTTCACTTTAATTTTAGCGTTGAAAACACTAAAAAGCATCAGTATATTTATAGTTTATAGAAAAAAAATATGCCAACATTTAACGAATGCGTTATTTAAAGAAAATAACATATTTTTTTCAATTTTTTTTAATATAGCCGTATTTGCTTATTTTATATAAAGTTGGCAACAAAAGCGGCAACCCTAGAACCCGCATGCCGGTCTAATTGCCCACATTAATATGACAAATAGATTTACATCAGCTCGTTTCACCCGCGCGCCAATAAACCCGTTCGCGAGTCGCGGTAAGGGCAATGCAGTCGACCCTTTGCTGTTAGTCCTAATTCAATGATGTCATTTCGTCATTGAACTGTTAGCAGAAGAATAAAATTATAAACTTAATTACTAACTACTAAGAATCTTGATAACAGACTGACTCTTGATTCGACATTTATTATTTGCTCTAAATACATATATTGTATTCAAATCTATAGAAACGTGGGCTATCAACGAAAAAAAAGAAATATATCCATGCTGTATGATTTCATGTCATAGGGTGACCGCAAGCCTTAAAGGATAATAATATAAAACATAATATAAAACACAGTTGTCATACTTATAATTTTAGTATAGGCGGTACGAATGTCTTTCTTTAACACATAGTAAACTTAAATATATATATATATATATATATATATATTTAAGACAATCGAAAAATAAGCATTTAACGTAATAAAGTATCTAAACGGCTAATATAAAGGGGAGTATATTAGTGGATTTTCGGTGTGTTAAATTCGTTAGCGCGTTTGTCGACGCGTACGGACTCTAATACTGTAATGTCGGTGCACGGAACTAATCTCATATTGAGTTGTATGTAACATGTGTCACTTCAAAAGAGGATAATGAGTTTGATTAACTAGAAAATGTTTAAGGCCATTATTATAATACACTTGTATTTAAAAACTACGAGAATTACATCTATACGTATAAATAAAATTGAAATGTCTGTTTGTAATGTAAAATTAACAGCTTTTTACTAAATGCTTATGAAATAAACTGTACTTATAAGAAAACATATTTTATGTCGGTCTGCTTCTTCCGGCTAATCTCCGAGACGACTGGACTGATTTTGACGAGACATTCACTGGCAGATAGCTGTTGTTATAAGGAGTAACTTAGGATACTTCTATTTTAGAAAAAGAATTAGGGTTCAGCTCAAAAAAAAACGTACCTAGGGACGTACCCGAGCGAAGCGATGGTAAGCTCCTAGTTCTTAATATAAAACAGTAGCGTCTCTGTATCTATCCCGTGTTATTCAGTACTTCTACAATTTAAAATCACGAGACTAATTTTCATCATTATATTTCTAAAATCACCTACTAGAGATATTCCATGTAATAGGCCCCTAATAGGTATTTCATGCAGTTGTACGATACTTACTCAATAAAGTGATTATATTACTTAGATTTATTTTACACTAAGATTGATAAAAGCTAAATCAATACCAAAACGTATTGAAATTTACACCCGTACATATTATTTATATGTTACTGTTAGCTTGTATCATCCCATTGTTGGGCAAAGGGTTCTCCTTTAGGTTTCCAAGTTTGGGGGTATTTCGTAAGAATAGCCAATTGGGATCGAATTCCAGTTCCAGTTCCAGTTTGTGGTAACTTTGGCCCACAGTTCTGCAGGCAATGTCAGTGATCTTCAGACGTCAGTGATTCGTGTTTTGGTGTGTAGTATAGCATTTCGAACTTTTTCAGTAAATTTAACGCCTAAAATGCTACGCTTGCAATTGTTGGCAAATTCTGAGTGTCCGTCAATTTTATATGTTCAGTAATATTTTTGTAACAAAAATTATTCATATTTCTAAAAAAAAATATGGTTATAACAATTTAATTCAATGTTGCCATACATATTTAATGCGATACAAGATGACCACAAACATCCTGTCTGCACGTCATAATAGCAATAGACGATGCGCGTTGATTCCCAACTAATTGCTTGACTAGTTAAGTCAATTCAGCGTAATGTCGTTAATGAAACTATGTTGAGACGCATCTTGTTCATATCTTTAGTTACAACTATGTTAGACTTCTTAATATATATATATATATATATATATATATATATATATAGTTTTAGATTTTGTTTTAATTTTTACTGTGGCCGTGGTTCCGCTCCGCCTCCGTGTGACGATGGCAGAAAATAACCTGATGCCACTTTTACCGAAGTCACTCTATCAAAAAAGTGAAAGTTGTGACGGGAACCAACAAATAGACTTTCGAGTTTTTTGAGTTTTGGTATCGTGCGACCTATGAAAGAACTCATAAGCTCAATATGGGTTTTAAAACCACCGACAGTTATAGATATAAAATGTGAATACGAGTAACATTATTTATTATATTAAAGGCTATTGTTATTCGTCGGATAATCGATTGAATAAAAAATATATTATTCGTCCAACGTTTATCGGACGAATAAACACTCTGTATATTAAAATAGAACATGATTGCTTTACTATTTTCGCGCGCGTTTTAGATATAGCAATAGGTATTATAAGTAGTAGGTAAGTATATGTTAGCCCATAATTTAGGTTAATTCCAATGCGAATAATTTTAATCAAATCCATTGTAACAATGTGAAGAATAAACAAGCACACGAAGTCTCTCACAAAACTTATGTACGAGTAATATACAAGTGATTTGCAATTGCTTTGCTCGAGTACGTCTTTAGTTGAGTAACAGTAGCCAATGTGTTTCTCCAGCTCATACTCTATGTATATATCTATCTGTATACAAAATTCCATCCAAATTCATCCAGCCATTTCAGTGTGAAAGAGTTACAAGCATACACACAGACACACACATACAAACTTTAGCATGTACAAGGGTAGTTATATGTTATCTAATTATTATGGTAGCTAATACGTACAGATAAAAACTCAATATCCTTAGCGTGAGTAGGTACATAAAATCAACTTGATTAGTGGTCATGTCATAGTGCGCACTACAGTGGAGCGGCTCGGTGTTCATTAGTGGCATTAATTAATGTTTAATTGGGCCAAATAGAGTATCAATTTAGCGACGACAATTGGATCATGCATCCTGACAGTCCGACACAACACTATGTACCTACCTACTATCAAAGTATTGTATGTGGGCAGATACATATGTCTGTGCTATGTATAAATATGAGAATCGTAGTATATATATATATATATATATATATATATATATATATATATATATATATATGTATATATAAATAATTAATAAAATAAATAACTATGTTGGGACATTACATATTATTAAACAAAACTATAGAAATCTATCCTTTGAGTTATCACCACTGTAAATCAGTCTTAACAAATTGGCTTAATAAAGAAATTTTATTTAAAGAAGCAAAAACGGGAAATTGATGCTATAAAACAAAATGCGCTATCACTTAAAACAATTGAAGTAATCAAAACCATTTTTATCATTTAATTTAGTAAAAATCCCAACTTCAATGTTAGAATAAACATTATATTTAAAAGCATTAAATAAACATTATTTGAAAATAAACCGCTAACATAGTCCCAGTAACATATCCCTAAAGAGATAATAAAAAGCACATTAAATCTCACTTGAAAATAATCAATAACGATAAATCGTCGACTCTATCAAAATCAGCGTAACAGATTTCAATCAAGTGCTTGGACAATAGGGCGCGTATACACTGGCCGTAAATAATCGTAGCGTCCCGTTGCGTTAAAAAAGCGGAAAGCTAGTCATTAAGCAGTAGGGGTGTCGCCCTAAAGGCAATAGCGATCACTTAACGCTAAATTGAGCTGAAGTCGGCGTATAAACAAAAAGCAAATGACACGCGACTAGTGGAGTACGCTTGGTATTGATGCTAAATGTACCGTAATTGGATTTTGGATTTCCTGAAGATTGACGCTATTGTTGAGTCATTTGAAGGGAGTTAGAAGTATTACGTATGTAAGTTTAATCAAATCCAGCGGCAAAACTAACAAAAAGCATTAAGATAATCTGAAACGATTCACGTAATAATATTTCAAATCTATTTAATTTGAGACAATTAAATACTGTACGCATACATTATTCAATTTTATATACGAGTATGTATTTATAAAACCAAATATACCGGCTTTAATAAACATAATATTTATAAACTCGCACTCTGGTTCAAGTGTTACAATCGCAAATAGACAATATTGTTATAATATTCCTAATACAAGCTAGTCAATAGCGCCATAATAGCGCGTTCCCCGCTGAGCGCCGCGGGCTCTCCATATTGTTGCGCGCGTCGCACGTGCCGCCCGCCCATGTGCACTCGCCTTTATATTTTGACACGCTGAAATCAAGCGTAAGCGGTATATCGGAGTAAAAATAATGAAAATAAACTTTACTACCGTTAGTTTATGGGGAACGATTTAAAGAGACAAAAATGGGCAGCCATTATTATCTAATAACTTAGATGAATTAAATATATGAGTACCTATGTTTATAAGTATGTAAGATTATTTATTAGTATTAATATATAATTTGTGGGGTAAATTTTCATGTATAAGATGTCTAATATATTAAGACTATCTTCATGAAGAAAATTAAAGTAGAATAATATACGAAAAATTACAAGTAGTCCGAGACAATGTTAATTTTGAACCAAACATTTTTTTCCGTCCTTTTTTCAAGCCCTTCAAGCCGCAACCCTTCCGGGATTAGCAACGCCTGCATTCAATACAGCGTTTAAAGTGAAGAATAAATCAGTAGACCGGGATTGAGTGGTAACACCGCCCTCATTGACCCAATGCGGGCCGCGAAATGTACCAAAAGGGTTTTTTTATTGTGATTACTTATAATGGTATGAATAATTTTTCGTAATAAAAAATAATAGTTTGAAGAGATAAATAAAATGATGATAAAGCTACGTCTCGAGTTTTTAATGTGACGTTGTATACTGTGGGTGGTCTTATAGTCGTCAGCTAGCTAGCTATGAGTTAAACGTATATATTTATTGTTTATTTAAATAAAAACGCGATTTTGGCCAAAATACAGGGGCACGTTGGAAAGAATTAAATTTGAAAGTTGTACACCATTGGTCGATCATCGTAGAATTCACTATCCACGTCTTGGCCCCATCATCAGCACGTCTTTCCTATATTGTAAAATTCCATATAAATAATGACAATTATAAGTACTTGCAAAATCACAGATAGAAAATTAAGCACATTAACTATTATTTTTTTAATTTGTTATCAGAACAAAATCACATTAATTTTTACTCTATCAGACTGCCATCAGTAGCGTGACCATAATTACTGACCGAATGCGGGTGATGTTTTTAAAAGGGTTTAATTTTTTTTCAATTGATTAAATAAAACATTATTTTGAAATTACATTACTGAGTTAAAAAGTTATAATGCATTTGAAAATAATAGTTTTTAATTTTAACTATATCGTATTTTTTTCCACTAGATTATTGATTATAAAATTTCTTAACACAAATCACGTTTATTTTTCATGTTTCATAAATTTTGCGAAAACCGGAACTATTGTAAATTTTATTAACGTTTAGGTATTTTAACGAAACTAGCTCATTCGATTGACCGAGGCTCGTTAGCGCGACGTGACTATTGGACAGAGTAACGAGTGTAACACAGTTACTTCGTTTGTTGTTATCTCTATATACAGCCTTAAAATGTTAGCCACGGGAAAACAAACTAAAATCTTTATCCAATACTGTATGTCCGGTAAACTCTATATTTAACGTGATGTTAACTAATAATTTGTTATAAATAGATTGATAATATTTTCTACACTATTATAAAGAGATACAACTTTTTTGTAAGTTAAAGAAAGCAGCCCGAATCTATCTATACAAATAAATAAAATTGAAGTGTCTGTTTGTAATGTCAAAATAACAGCTTTTTACTAAATTTATATGGAATTATATACGGTATTTATAAGGAAAACATAATATTTCATGGTCTATCTGTTGGTTCCGGCTAATCTATGAAACGGCTGGGCCAATTTTGACGGGGTTTTCACTGGCAGGTAGATGATGTTATAAGGAGTAACTTAGGCTACTTTTATTTCAGTAAAAGCATTAGGGTTCTGCTCAAAAAAAATATAATGTAGTTATAATTTAAAATATTACACCCTACGCAAATGAAAAATTTCTATGGGATTGCGGATTATTTTAAAAGTATTTAGAATATATACAAGAATATGTGATATAGTTGTAATATGATATTATTTAAATAAGTCAATGCGGCTGAAACCACGTGTTTTACTATATAGTCAATAATAGATAAACAAATTATTTTGTATATTATGGTTTCTGAGTATCATATACCTAAGCTCATTGCATTAAGCCTGATTCGTTAACGAGACGTGACTATTAGTGAAACGAACACATGTAATTACACCTTACCGAATTTATTGTTAGTCGATGAAGTTAATGAGACAGTTATTTGTTTTATTGTATTTTGGTAATATTTTCTACGCTATTATGAAGAATCTTCTCCACCATAAATCCAAATAATTAAAATTTCATTGTATTTAAGTAGAGTTCATATTTAAAGTTATTTAAGTAGAGCAGTTCTAATTTTTTTAACCTTTACATTTCACTTGTTTTCATGAATATCTGCAATAATAAAAGTGAAGTTTTGATTTACCTACAGCTCGTAAATAAAATCTCATTTTTTATATAGAAATGTAAATTTACATCAACATGACTATTGAAAAAAGATCTAAAGAGTAATCATCTTATGTTCAACACGATTATATAAAGACAAATGTTGAACAAAATGAAAAGTTCTAACTTATCTCATAAATCAGCAAATTAAAACGCCAGTCACAGCGTTACGAAGTTATGAGTTGGCTAATTGCGTCGGATCCAAATAACAAATTATAATCCGGTAAGTTATTTGTGCGGAGTTTCTCTATCATTCCCCGCAATTTGCATTGCAATTCTACGTTAGTTTTACCATTATTTTAGAGTTTAGAAGACAATAATATTTAATACCTGCAATGATATTGCAAATATTATTTATAAGTCATTTTTAATAAAACAATATTTTCTAATTTTTTCGTTGATTTATTTTGATATTTGGTTTCCGACGTTTCGAATGCAATTATGGTATTGTCTTTCACGTGACTACTATTGCTGAAAAATGTTTGAAACGTTTATATTTATTGTGAAACATCCTAACATACATATACAGTATTTCTATACTAATAAATGGAGAGCCGATTTTTTTGCCCGATTATACTGCGATAACTACTAAACCGATCGGAATATTACTCAAACCATAAGATGCAGCGTGTTTCGGAGAAGGTTTTAGTAGGTATATGATATGTTGGTGATTATTTATTCGGAACCTATATATTAATATACTATGCAGGCGGAGCCGCAGGAAAACGCTAGATTATATATATTATAAATACACAGTTTTTTTAACTGCATAAAATAATGAGACAGATGAGAATCAGATTGATTTTTTCAATGATTAAAGTCCTAATTAATATGTATGTATTATGTACCTTACAACTTATTAGCCGTAACTTGTTAAGATCTAATAAAAACAAGCTATCTGTTTTTATTATGGATTTCTTTAAATATTATAGTTATATATATATATATATATATATATATATATATATATATAAATAGTTAATCTATAGGACTGTCCATAATTAATGCAGTATGGTGTCCCTACAAATGGGTGGCGAGTAAGCAGCCACTTCACAAAGTTGGCACACTGAAATAATTCTCTCTCCTCCCCGAGAATGATTTACCTAATAAAAATTATGCTGATCCACTTACGACTCTCATCATTTCAGTTACCTTGCAATTTGCACCGCTCATTTCTCTTATTTATTTGTATTTAATGTACCTACTGCATGAATACGTACAATTGTTAAGATATGTATCTTTTGCAAAATTTGTAAATTATTTAACTTTACAAAATATTTTGATCAGTTGGTTTAGATATTAGACCTTTTTCTAAACTTAAATTTCATTCGACATCTAGATGGTTATTAAAAAACTTAACGAAAATTGAAGGAGTAGTTTTCGTTATAATATTATTTATTACCTACTCTATTAATTATTTCGACTTGGATAAACGATTTAAGTTTTAATTTGCTTGATATGTATATGTAAATATAAACTTATTTTATATCTGTACAAAGTAAATTTTATATTCAAGTATTCATTGACTTCGATAGAAAGAGTTTCCTATTTAAGATAAATGTATTTTACGTTGTACGATTCTCTCGTGTCAATATTAGATTTTTTCTAGCCTATTTACGTAAGCACACACGAGCGTAGGGAGCAAACAAGCAAATCTTCAAACGACGAGTCGCGATAACGTCAAAGGCACGAGCGATTCCTTGCAAATTGCATTTACGCGTCCCACGGGCGAGGCCTTATCGAATTTCTTCTCAAAGAGCCGCCATTTTTAAAACTTCCATCAACTCAGGTAGGATCGGTTCAGGGTACGGCCAATTGTGGTTCCGCTTTGTTCTTTACCTCCTTTATAGGGTTGACGAAGTTAGCGAGTTTCGGCGCTCGAATAATTTGTGTTCCCGGCCGCGCGATACGATTACGCAAGTTTCCCGGAATCCGATCTGACAGTTTTCAGAATCGAGTTCTGCAAACGCTTCGCTAGATCGAGTTGTCAGCTCAAATTCATTTGCCTACATTATATCTTTATCTATCGCTTTTTATGTCATCGTTTCATGGCTATATCGTAAATAATATTATATTTACTATAAATAATATAAAATATACCTATTTACAAATGAACATATACAAATAATATAAAATTGGTTTAAAATATATCATATTGAAAAAAATGTCAATAGAAAAAGTTTTAAATAAAATCTTACGTAAAATAATTAAAATATATATATTATTTTTTTTCTTAATGCTTAATTAAATTTATAGTTTTAGTGGTCTAACTTCAATCACAACTTAAAAATGACACAATGACGGTAGATGTTTTTAGTAAATTAAACAACTACCTACGTTGATGTATCTTGAAATTGTTTACATTGTGTAACATATATACTTATATTTAGTATTATGTAACATTTAATTTATTAGCCATAAATAAATTTAACAGAAAGTGGCTAGCGTCTGAGATACAGCCTCGGCTTAGTTCAGACGTTAGTATACTTAAACAAAGATTGTACTAATTATATAGCTTAAAAAACAGCGTCTTGTAACCCTTTTCTATTAACGTCAATAAAGGTATTATTATATAATGAAAAAATAATAATAATACAAGAAATCTAAATAATAAAACAAGATATTGAAGTTTTTGCAGTTTTATAAATAACTTCAATGCGAAATATTATGTAAATAATAAGTAATGAAAAAATGTATCACAAATTGTTACGTGAAGTTATTATCTCGATATTAATAAACATGAAACTCAACATTTATTTGTAAAGCTTTATCCATGTAAATAGGTAATAAACAAAACTCTTAATCTTTACAACGCATCGTCGGACGGGAGCATGAAATGAGCTCATTTCTATTCCGCGCGTAAACAAATTCATAACTCGCCGAAACTCATAAAATCATCCGCCAAATACACTTTTATTAAACGACTAGTATTGCCCGCGGCTCCGCCCGCGTTCAGATGACCAAAAACCAAATTCTTATGTTTTACATATTAGTATACTCTTACATTGCAGTTTTTGTATTTTTTCTCAGAAATTAGGTATCTTCCCGCGGTAAAAAGTATCCTATGTGATGACCCGGATAACCAGCTATCACCATACCAAATTTCATCAAAATCTCTCCAGTGGTTTTTCTGTGATGCGGTAACAGACAGACAGACAGACAGAAAGACAGACAGACATAAAGACAGACAAAAACTCTAAAAACTATAGATTCGGCCTATATATCGATAATAATGTTTATTTCAATAAGATTTTCCAAAATATATTTAATGTACAGATTCGGCTTAGTTACAATTTTATTATATGTATAGAAAATAGAGCCAACGCGGTCCGCGCATAAGTTAACATAACATTCCACTCCTTGTTAAAAGATAAATTAGAGCGTTCGAGTCGGACTTGAAAATATACTCGCGAACCAATCTCGCGTTCCCCGAGGCGCGCGCGTAATTGTTTAAGAGAAAAATCCAAATGAGAAATGAAAAGGGAATCCCTTTCAGAGGTAAAATTATATAATTGAATATCTTTTTCGTAAGTATTATGAGGTATAAAATATGATAATTAAGTTTCTGCTTACGGTGAGCGAGACTGAGCGCGCCGAGAGCTTATCGCTTTAGAGGAATTCTCTTAGAGAAACATTAGCTTATGTTGGACGTACTTCTACGCTAGAAATTTTTATAACTATATTATTGTGTAGCTTCTCATCCACGAGCAGATTCCAAAAGCATTTTTGCGAATTTAATTATGTTGTGACAACTCTGTTATTTTTTAGTAGTATATTTTAAGTTTGCAATTAGAGAAACGAATGTGTAGGTATATAAAATCAATTAAATTAAACTTGGAACTTATAGCTTGGGTCATATGCCCATACATATTATATATTAGACTAGCATTGCCCGCGGCTACGCACGCGTTCAGGTGACCAAAAACCAAATTCTTAGGTTTTACATATTAGTATACTCTTACAATGCAGTTTTTGTTTTTTTTTTAAGAAATTATATATTTTGCCGCGGTAAAAAGTATCCTATAGTTGACCCGGCTAACCAGCTATCATTATACCGAATTTCATTAAAATCTCTCCAGTGTTTATTGTGTGATGCGGTAACAGACAGACAGACAGACACACAAAAATTCTAAAAACTATAGATTCGGCCTCTGTATTGATAATAATACCTATCTATTTCAATAAGATTTTCCAAAAAATATTTAATGTACAGATTCGACTTAGTTAGAATTTTATTATATGTATAGATGACAAAATTCACTGAAATCTAGCGACAATCGTAAGGTATTACAGCTAAAATAGAGAGTTCGTATAAGATTTCCTTGGCGTCTGGCCGGGTCGTTAGCAATCAGAGTATTTGTGGGGTAAACGCGTTACCGTCGCGACCGATCGTGACTCGCTTTCTTATGCCTTTGCCGGCGTCGAGTCGGTATCGCTCTTTGATATTCAATCGTGTCGCATTGATTTACGACGACAAATCGAATTTATGGATTTATTTCAGCTACGATTTCGAATTTTCTTTGTCAACTTCATTTTTATAAAGATAATTTGGATGTGTGTCAAAGGATTTATGTTATCGTTATTTAATTTTTTATATATTTTTTGAATATTATTAAAAGTTAGTGAAATTAGTATTTAAATTTAAATCTTTTATATTATATTTATCTAGCTTGAGATCATTTAAAGAAAATATACAAATATCTACTAGAAAAGAAGGTATAAATATATTATGTATACCTCATTTTCTATGTAAGTTACAGAGCATGAAAAACACAAGCGCAAAGCAGTATAATAAATTTAGTTAATACCTACAAGTTTACAGGATTTTTTCTTTTTAGGTTTTATATAACTTGGTATTAAGAAAAATGTATACCTACAACCAGCTCTACACCTAAAGTAAAACATCTCGATAACCTTAGGGCGTGGCACCCCAATACATGGAGCGTTTATAAATAATAGGCATAGCAGGTATCCGATGTGAAATTTCCTCCATGAATAATGCATCAGAGTCCGCTCAGTAAACGCGTTACGATTTTTCATAATAGCCTTCTTGCTAGGCGCGCCCCGCCTATATTATTTATAATTTCCCATTCATTTTTACACTAATATTTAGAAACAATTTGACAACGTCAAAACAAACTTTATTGTGTAATCAAAATTTATTTTAAAGTATATCCGAAAATAACATTAAAAATTAAGTAATAGTATAAAAAAATGTTTTAGAAGACAAAAAAATCGAAATCGCATATCACAAGACTTCCACGATACCATTCAGACAAAGAGAGACAATAGCATTTCCAAGGAGGGTTGACGTCAGGCAGGCGGCCGGGTCGTAAAACTTTTGCCAAAAGCAGTACAGAAGATGTACTACGCCGACCCCAAGTGATTGGAAAATGGGCAAGGAGAAGAAGTTCATTTTTACACTACTCCAGAAAATAATATTGTCTTAAGTGACGTTAATATTTCAGTCAACTATCTATTAAACTAAACTATATATAATTTTCTATTTCAAAAATTTTGAATAAACCAGCTAAAATTTTATTCTAAAAACGTTTAGAATAACAGTGCACGTGTCCCTAACTCATCAACATATACTTGCCTCTATAATTATTGTCCAAATTAAAAGTCAGATGTGCTATTAATTACTTCTTAAATATCACGAAACGATGATAATCATAGCATCCAATTAAACCCAGTACTCAAACAGTTAACAAATAAAATTTATATTATGTTAATGACCCACATATCACGACGCTTAAATCGTATTATCACTTATATTAGTAAAATAATAAGAATTATAATCGTATGACACACTAAATGATGGATATGACCGACGTGGTATTTAATTTGACAGAACCCTTTCCGAGTCGCGCTCTAATTAATACAATTTAACTTGTAATTTAGACGCATACGATAAAATTATTTTTTTAAATATTTTTTCTATTAAACATGATATTTTTGTTTATTTGCCATATACATACATATATTACTATGATTTATGATACAATTTTCCACTTAAATTACAATTAAATCATTTGTTACATATATCACTTTACTATGGCTTAATCTATATTACATATTATACTAGCGGCTCACCCTCGCTTCGATCGTGTTCGCCTCTAGACAAACAAAAACAAATCTATCCCACGGGAACCGTACATTTATCCGGGATAAAAAATAGCCTACTTGTTGTACTGATGTATGAACTATATTACTGTAGAGTTTCATTAAAATCCAAGCATTAGTTTTTGTGTACTAAGCTGTATAAGTTAATATAGTTTTTAAACTATCCCACGGGAACTCTTTAATTTTCCGGAATGAAAAGTATATAAAATATTGACCGGGGATATAAGATACCACCATAAAAATTTTATTTAAATGGGTCCAACAGTTTCGGGAATAGCCCGTATAAACAGAGAAACAGATAAACACACAGACAAACAGACGAAGAAACAAAAAAATTAAAAAAAATCTGGATGTGTTCTATTTCTCTTCTTACATCCCCCTGACTCGGTTTTTACCATTTTTTTTCTATGTACAGACACTCAAGAGTTTGTTTGTTTGAAAGCGTTGATGTCAAGAACTACGTAGCCAATTTGAATTCTTTTGCATTATTGAAGAAGGCTGTAGGCTATATCTTTATATATATAATTCTTCTGTGAGTGTGTATGTCACTGAACTTCTCTCAAACGACTGGACCGATTTTGATGAAATTTTTTGTGTGTGTTCAAGGGGATCTGGGAATGGTTTAGATTCACAATTTGAATAATAATTTTCATCAAAATGGTCCAGAATGTATTAGCTTATTAAAAAAAGTTTGAAATTTTCAAATTAAAGACGTGTAGACAGGACAACATCTGTCGGGTCCGCTAGTATCATATAATATTTAGTCTGTCATACTAACTGTCAAAACGTATCTAGAGACGAACCCGAGCGAAGCAACGGCGTGCCGCTAGTTTTAAATAAGTAAGTACATTCTTATATCTTAAAAGATACGCAACTCTCTAATATTTACATATTCTAACAAGATTGCAAAAATATCAGATAAAGTGAAGATATTTACCAGTAAACATAGCACATCACAACAAAAACAATATCGTTTAATTCAAAATCAACGTGACACCTCAACCGTACCCCTCCTCCATCCTCCATACTTGACAACAATTAGACGAAGTGACGCGTTCATTCACTCGCTCGACTGTTTTTTCATCGCATCTGTATTCGACGAATTAATTTATGCCTTTTTTACGCAATAACATTTAATTGGACTTTATTTATCACATTTAATTTTTCTAATTTGATAACTCGTGCGGTGTTTTTATTAGAATTTATGAGGCGCGGGACACGTAATTATTGTATCAATTTATATGCGTTACATGAACAAATGCGTTCGATTATGGTTCGTGAGAGACTTTTGGGCTTCTATTCAGAAGCTGTAATATAAATTAATATATTATTTATTAAACGATACACAAGTCTATCCTAAATGAAACAAATGCGTCAAGTTGTAAGTCGCACAAAAATTTAAACAAAAAAATTATTTCTCAATGTACCATAAAATATAAGGAGGAATGATTATGAAGAGCATTAGAAAAAGCTCAAATGAAAATAAAATCTGAATCTGCGGAATTCTCTTTCACATCCGTAAAATACGGATGTCATATTATAAAGTTCCGTCAAAATTATAGACATCTATCAGTTTAGAAAAAGAAAAACAAAATGTTGCCCCTTAAAGCCGTTCTTACCGTTGCCGCGGCTTATAAACAAAGCGAACGGGTCGTTTAAATCAGTAAGCAGTTTAAAGTCCGCAGGGAGGCAGTGCTGCATTAGCGGTGCGGATCGCAAATGTTATTATTCGCCGCGGGTTACCTCGGATTCACTGCCAGTCTTTGTCTTATTGACGGCTGACTTCGATTTTTTTTTAAATTTATTTAATCATTTATTTCAGGCAATATTTACAAAAAGATCTTAAATATGTAAACAGAGGCCCATAGCATAATATATACCTTAAAACTAACATATATATATATATATATATATATATATATATATATATATATATATATTAATTATAAAAACTTAAACTATTTAACACGTAGTGCAGACGTTAC
Organism: Brenthis daphne; assembly: GCA_947093115.1. Lineage (NCBI taxonomy): Eukaryota > Metazoa > Arthropoda > Insecta > Lepidoptera > Nymphalidae > Brenthis > Brenthis daphne. The sequence continues at coordinate 3,631,339 of OX352474.1, read as the reverse complement.
ATAGAATACGAGAATTTATACTTTTTCTACGGAACTTAAAGCTTGTTTCTTTTACTGAATTAGGTATAACATTAATATTTTGTTTATTTAGTTGTTAATGAGAACTGTTAAAAGTTTACTGATGTTATAAATATCCCCATATTTATTTTATTTTGTTTATTGTTTTTTGTTTTATCTTTTAAGGTTTCTGTACTTCAAAAGGTAAAAAAGGAACCTTTGTAAGATCAATCTCTTGTCCGTGTGTCACCACCGATTTTCTCAGGAACGGGTGGACCTAGCAAGTTGAAAATTATACCAGATACTGAAGTCTATAGTCCATATTAGGTATATAGAAATCATGGTCAATTTAGGAAAATTTAGATTTTCGCAAAAACTTGTAAGTACCAAAATTTACCCTAATTTTCAACTTTTTTTATTTTACGGAAATTTTCTTTTACTTGTACTGACCTTGCTTTTAACCAAAGTTGACAATTCTAGGTTAACCGGAAGTACCCTAAAGGTTTTGGATCGAAAACCTACTCGTATATGGTAGTTTCCGTTGACCTAGAATCACGAAATTTGGCAAAAAGCAAGGGTCTTGTAGCACAAATAAAGGAAAAATTCCAAAAAAAAAGTTGAAAATTAAAGTTAAACAGATTTCCTACAAATTTATACGGAACCCTCGGTGTCTTGTCTTGCCCGGATTTTTGTATAGTGTTACTTTAGCTTTTTCATAGTACTCAGTTATTGAATATCGGATATAGTTAGGATCGAATAGAAGCAAGAAGTTTTGTTAACAAAATAAGACAAAAAACCTTTTGATTATTATTATAGATAAATAGATACGTACTTCATTTTATTCATATTATTTCTGAAAAATAACTCGATTTGTCATAATAAAGCGTATATAACAAACGATTCTTAGGCAAAAATTGTAACTCGTTGCTTATATTTTGATAGAGCAATCCAATTTGGGAGTGCAAAGAATATTTAATATAATTTGTACGTCTCAAAACGTGAGCACAGACAGTGAAATATTACTGAAACATTCGGGTGCTAGTACTCGTCGCAAACGCATTACCTGATTACGTGCCTACCGTCTGCACCACTAGAAACCGTATTACCCACGAATTTTATATATAACGACACGACTATATTTCGACATTTGAATTTTTTATTTAGTTTTTTTTTGAGGTTGTTGTACCACTTGATAAAAAAATATGTTAGTGTATATTTTTATCTGTATAAGTGGTATTTTTGTCTTTGTTGTATATCCTTGGATAGGAATGAAAATATTATTTTATTTATAGTATTATTTTAAAAGTCCTTAAAATATTATTGACAGACTTCCAAAGATGTAGTTTTTTTGTCTGGAAAGTCGGTTTGAATTTTGAACTATAGTATAAAGCAATAACTTAAGAAAATAGCTCTTGCAATATAATCTAATATTAAAAAGAAAGTATTACAGCACCCGTCACGTAGAGGTCTAACCCCCGGCCACCGCGTAATTCCACAAATGGCAGTAACTCGAGCCGGCGCGGGTTTAAAATTGAAATTTATATGCACGCATTATACATGAGGTGGGATGGTGGTGGGATTACAGCGGGCTCAAAGAAAATGATTGTGTGCCCCTGAGACCAGATAGTTGACTGGATAGTAATGTGGATTACGTGGCCTTTACGAAATATGAAAAAACATAAATTCACCATTTTTTACATATATTATAGTGGGTACAGTTGTGTTGGTTTAGTCTTTTTTATTAAAGGCAATTTTATTTGCAATATTCGTAAAATTAAAGTTTTTATTATATCTTTAATTAAATAAAATTAATTAATATACCCAACGTTTTTTTTAAATTAAAATTACAAATTCAGCGCTACTAAAGTAATATCTACATTAAATAAAAAATCCAATAATTACTTTGTAAATATTAAAAAAATATAAAAAGCAGGCGTCTCGTAATTTTGTGAGGGAGGGACGATTACGGCGATTAAATATGCATTAACGAATTTTTCTCTTTAAAAGCAGAAAAAATGGCGTAAAGAGAAAATTGGCAATTAGGAGCTCCTCCTTCCCCTGCCTACCTTTCACTTAAAATTAAATTTTCTCCTTAAAGATGTACATAAAGTGGTGTTTGAACGTTTTAGCGCTTTCTCTTTGAAGAATTATATACGCGTGTAGTTACTTTATCCTTAAGTTTTATTTTTATCTGACTAATAGGTAATTTTCTTGTAACGATTACATTGTAGGAACATATTTTTATCAAGATTCTAAACTTTTCTTCAAGTCCATGCATAAGGATATAATCATTTCGTTGTCCATTTAACAAATTGTAATATAATATTAACAGGCTAATTCTTAATCGTTCAGGTAAGTGTTAGTTTAGTTACGAGTTACCTTATAAATGAATTCTAGTATAACGCTCAAAAGCCATGCGCTTTATTCAATCGCACCTGAAATTCAGCTTCATGAAATGCCTGACACGGCGCTATGAATAAATGATCAAAATATAGTTGTGCCGTAACAGTATACGCGTTCACAAATGAAAATTAATTATGCAACACGATAAATTGACACTAATTTAGCGAAGCGGCGCGACGCGACGTGACAAAGTTCCTGTTTGTTACCTACGCTAAGTGGTAATAATATCAAGACTGGTTAAGTGCATTACATTTGACTATCTCTCACCCGTGGATCTGCTTGGTAGGTAAAACTTAGATAACATGTCATTCTACAATCGAAAAAGAAGAATAAAATATTAAAAAAAATGTATTGAAGGGATGTATCGTTTACCTACATACCTGTAGGTATTTAATCGGTTTGTCATAGAATCATAATACGTTATGCCTGCATCTATCAATACTAATATTATAAAGAGGTAGAGTTTGTGAGTTTGTGACGTTGTAGAGGGTAATCTCTGGATCTACTGAACCGATTTAGATGAAATTTGATAAGAAGATAGTTTAAGATCCTGGGAAGGAAATAGGATGCATTTTATCCCGGAAGTCATCCCTTAAGGGGGTGAAACTATATATATATATATATATATATATATATATATATATATATATATATATATATATATATATATCTCTTCAGCTTGAGCGTCAGCAGCTTGTACAATGACATCTTGTCTAAGCCCCGATGATGGTAAGTGGTTATACATACCATTTCTAAAATATTACAATGAATGTGATCATATAGTTTCAACTTTTAATATATATTTATGCGGTACACCAATATTTCTCTTCAATGTCTCAGACCAACTTTAAATAATGATCCTTAAAAATGCTCATTTGTACAGCCTTATTGTATGTCATTACAATAATGAGAAAGAGTTAAACGAGCCTTCGTTAACGTTTTTGAGTATATGAAATGATGTAATGCTATCCCAGGAGCTTTGGTTCGAATATGAATATTTTTTACGCAACAAATTACAAGCATTTTTATTTTTATTACATCAGACTACCCTTTGTTAGTTTTATATAAATAAAATAGTGCGTTATAGTATAATCTCTTTTAAAACTTGATAGGTTTAGTGTTGGTGTAAAATAAACCTAATACTGAGATTCCTAAAACACTTTAATTAAGCCAAATAAAAAAAACAATAGGAAATTTTGTTTGTATTTACTTTATTTGAATATATCTTTGTAACCTTTTATATTAAACAAAATTATTTGGAAACAAAAAAAAATCACCAGTAAAAGTGCGTCTTAACACATTAATTATCTACGCTCAAAACTAAACTTTAGGTACAACACAGTCGGACGTGTAACATACCTCTCACAAAGGCGTGATAGTTGGGGGTGGCCCATGTCGCTATAATCAGTTAATTGCATGAATAATTGATCGCTCTCATTACCTACTACACCCGCCTCTACCTACGAGATACGTTATACCTTGTGGCACACTTTATAAGCTTTCCTGACATATTTACTTAGACGTTTCAATCCTTACTAATCTATACATATAATAAATTCTGAGTCGAATCTGTACATTAAATGTTTTTTGGAAAATCTTATTGAAATAGTGATTATTATCGACGTATAGGCCGAATCTATAGTTTTTAGAATTTTTGTCTGTATGTTTGTTTGTCTGTCTGTCTGGGAACGCATCACGAGAAAACCACTTGAGGGTATTTGATGAAATTTGGTAAGATGATAGCTGATTACCCGGGCCAACTTATAGGATACTTTTTACTGCGGGAAAATAAAACGTTCTTAGGGACGAACCCGAGCGGAGCAAGGGTGAGCCGCTAGTATTATAAATAAAAAAATATTTGTTTTGATTTTTCTTTTTTTCATACAGCAAGGGATTTGCATGATTTTTTTCCACTTTCTACCCTGATAAAACATGTCGTTCCGAGAGATGTTAGACGGGTCAAAAAAGTTAATCACGGTTTACTAGATTATAAACTTTGAATGAATTAGAGCTGATTTCTTTAAAGAGTACTATATTAGTAAATATTTAAAACGTACAACTTTAAATTGTAGACTAAATAAAACAATTATGTAGGCACATTTTATTATAAATTTTGTTACCACAGGCAACTAAAAAGTTAGAGCAAAAGGAGTTCAAGAGGGGCGGTTGTAGAGTCGTGCGAAATTTATTTAGGACTTGAATGAAGCGATGCCTAGTCCCTAGACTTAATAAGATCGTGTATTTCATATTAATTGCTTAACTAAACGTATTATTAATGATTAACTTTAAAGCCTTAAAAATACCACATCGCTATTTCTCACTCACAACATCAATGAGAAAATTTAATACAATCAATTTACTATTTCATCAAAGACCAACAAACAGAGGTGGCACTCAATTCGCCGGGCGTTTTAATCAAAATTAGTAACAGTATTAAGGGTAGCATCAATTCTCTTTGTTCCACGCCTTGTATTCAATTCGCTAGTTGAATATTCATATTAGCAACTCCTCAAGGAGGACAGTTTGGGATGTCCTCCTCTCCCACTCTCCCCTTAACCAATTAATAGAGGTACGCTTCGTTAGACATGGCCAAACTTTGAGATTGACCCTTGCAATACAATCTTGTAGGTATTAAAGATGCCAAGAAGGGCTTTACTTCATAAGGGACTAAAGTAAGTAAGTTTTGCCCTAAGTTTTATAATTAAAGCTTAACGAGTTACGCCTTAGATATAGCCCACATTTAATTGCAAAAAAATTTAAGTAAATCATATTTATGATTCCCAAAAACTATTAAAACTTTAAAATTTATTTTTTGTTTGCCCATTTCTGTATATATTTTTGTTATATATCGTTATAATATTCCGGTACCTATAAGTTAACTGTCTTCAATCAATTCTCCAAGTTAATTAAATGTTAACAAATAATAATTGTTAATAATACATAAATAGAACTTCAAAACAAACATAGAATTTTAATATATTAAAATAAGCAACAAAGCACGAAAATTCAGTCAAAACTATATTGTCACTAAAACAACAGATATAAATAAGTAATGTTTCTTTACTTTCACGTTATGTAAGTTGCATTAGCTAGTTGCAAATTCAGATTGTATTATACGTGAGGGTACATCCGGAGTGCAGGCGAGTGTACTGGTGTATCAGTAAAAGCATCTCGGCGGCATGCGGTGGCGCGCCCGGTGCCACCCATCAATTATTACCATCTGTAATGAACGCAAATCCTTTGATTCCATTGAACGGGTGCCCGAGGGAATTTCGCTTAAAGTTATAGGCGATAGCGGTGATTCGTATCGAATTGTTAATTATTTTAGTGCTTGTTTTGGGTATTAATTGGTTTTAGAGAAATTACAAGAAAAGTTGAATGAACTAAGTATAACCTTATGTATTATGTAAATATCGCTATACATATTTATTATGACATAACTACACACAACATTAACCAAAACAATATTATATGCGTGATCTGATCAAGCTATTCCTACAATAATTTATAAAAAATATTATTTTATAAAAACTCTTTTCTTTACGCTATTTCCTCCAACTTAGCCCCCACGGTCGCGGCACATCAAGTATGCACTGAGAGAATGTCGGAGCAGCGCGACACCTCGGCCGTTCATTTCATTGTCTCAATCTGTCCTCTGAAGCGATCTGCTATTTTGAATTTTGCTGACGCTCTCAGCGCTTAGCTGAGTGATTTTGATTTATTCAACTGGATTCCAGTTTGTATACTTTCCTCATGACAAAATATGTCCTTATAATGGTGATTTAAATATGTTTGTAGATAGCATTTGGGACAATTGAGTTTATAGTTGGAAAGGACACTAATATTCAATATTATTTGTTTTAGGCTTATGTTAAAGTAAAAATAAAATATGATACTCTTATCTATTTATTTATTTATTTATTTATTAGCTTCTATCTATACTAATATTATAAAGAGGTAGAGTTTGTTCGTTTATACGCGCTAATGTCAGTAACTACTAATGTGATTTGAAAAATTCTTTTTCATTAGATAGCCCATTTATTGAGGAAGGCTATAAGCTATATATCATATAATATATAGTCTATCTATTATATTAACCTTACCTTATTAACCGTTAAAACGTACCTAGAGATGAACCTGAGTGAAGCGAGAGTGGGTCGCTAGTTTTCAATAAACGTACGAAGGCTTTAATTTTGATTATCGTTGTTCATAATTTTAAAAGGTCTGTGTGCTGTATTTTTATATTACATTTCTACATAGACCATTAGTAAGACATTATATGAAAATATTACATTTTTAATAATTCATTATATCAACTGGGCTCTAGTGCTGTCCTTAAATCATATCAGTGTTATAAGCCAAGAAGGGTTGTTTGATCTCTACCCAGCAACAAGCGAACCATCCCACGGGACTATCGGTCGTCAATCTTAGGCGATATTCTTATTTCTTTTATTTAAATCAAATTGAAAGACGTTCGATATGTTTATTAATATAATAATACTTTCTTAGATTTACGCGAATATTCCCTAACTCTGAATCTGAATCTTATTGAAATAATCATTATTATCGATACCGAGGCCGAATCTATAGTTTTTAGAATTTTTGTCTGTCTGTCTGGAAACGCATCACGAGAAAACTACTAGACGGATTTTGATGAAATTTGGTATGGTGATAGCTGGTTATCCGGGTCAATATATAGGATACTTTATACTGCTCGAAAATATCTCATCACTGAGAAACCTATACTAAACGTTAAGTACCTAGAGACGAACCTTATAGGATTTTTTCGAGGATTTATTTTGATTTTTGGTTCCCGACGTTTCAACTGCTTTAGAGTAATCACGGTCACGGGAGTGAATGTCTCTAAAAAAACCCGAAAAGGTAGTGTTATTTAAAATGTTTATTAATGTCAAAATTTTATATAGGTAAATAGTATTTGAAAAAACCTTTATGAGAGATTGCGGACACGATTTTGTACTGGAATCTTATACAGCTTCTTAACTTTCCATGAATATAGATAATTCATATAAAAATATCACCTGGAATTTTTTCATACAATTATTATAATTCTTTCATATAAAATTTGGTTAAATTCAATTAAACTAGAATAAGAAAACACTAAAAGTACCTTGTTAACGAACTTTTACTATTAAATACCTGTTACTTAAAAACTATACATCATTGAAAAATCTAAATGAGTAACACCTTATAAAGATAATACACGAATTTATTTTAATTTAGCAGTATACACGTGTAAATAAATATATGATATATAACTGACCTCTAAACTCTTTTTCAATATTAATTACTCATTTTGTTGTTATAGCGGGGCGTTTCGCTCGTCGCCGGCCGGCTCAGACCCGCCCGCACCACCGCCCCCGCTGTTCTTGCCCCCGCATCTGTCGCACCTCTCGCAGCATCTCAACCATTTGTCACAACCTTTCTTTCCTCTTAAAGGTACGTTGGTTTAATATATTTATTTAAGATTGGATAAAATTTCTACATATGAATGTCTATGAATTATGACAGCTGGAAACTGGAATTTTTTAGTAGTTTTTTGTATGCAGGCCCCTAAAATTAGATATCTGTTAATACAATCTAAGAAAAGTTAGAGAGGAATGGAAGAGACAACGGCACATGTAGGATTAGTTTATTTTGTTATTATATAATATATATGTAGGTACATACTTGAAAATAAAAAGTATAAAATATCATATTTTAATTTTCCTCCGTACTGCGACAATTACTTGTTTTATGTTACAATATGAATATTTGCTTAGAGGATGGACGAATCTGATTCTCATAGCCTACTATATTTTTCTATGCAAATGGTTATCCATCAGCCAAAATTGTTTAAAAGGTTACTAAAATTAAACTTTTTTCCAGGCTGGGGTTGTCCATGTTGCCCAAAAGAGGAAGCTCGGTCTTCCAGCGTAGCGGAGCTCCGTCGCAAAGCACACGAGCATTCCGCAGCACTCTTACAGTCCCTCGCAAACTTCCAGTCGAGGGCGTTCCTGCCTCTGCCTCTCCCGCCCTTGCCGCTGCCACTCTTGCACGACCCGCCGTCTGCCCCGCCGGAGCCACCCAAGCATTTAGATTAAGTAAGTTGTGCTTAATTAATATAGGCTTTCAGTGCCAAAATGACCTATCTCCAAATTTTCTTATTTTTCTTGGTATACAGTAATTTATTTATTATTAATTATGTATATCTTTATTGACAATTAATTAAAATTCTAATATATATTTGTAGGGTCGATTAGCTTTGTGTAATATTACATGTTATGGTGTATTAAAGTTCTACAATTTCAATATTACAAGATATGGCACTTTTGCACTGACGGCCTGTTTGTTTATAAAATATGAACATGGATAATGGGTTTGCCTAGTTTTATTTCTTTTATATGAGTTTTATTATATTCATAGAATAAATCGTTTTCATGATAAGTTATTTAGAAATGTTGTAATATTCTCCCTGTAACAATACCGCCGGTATAAATAAGTAAAATATTAATTTAAATCTAAGCATGATGTATTTCAAGATCAAAAAAATTTTAAATGTTTAATTAATAAAGAAATCGTGAAGCTGTTATTGATTCGTATAAATTCTCATTTATTTTAAAGCTTACACATTTACATATTACGAAAGATTACATAAAGCTTTAAGCTTTCCCTATATTTGTTTATTTCTCAACGAAAAACTCAGCTCTAGGTTTTAATATTTGAATTAAATTATAATTACATAATTAATTGGTATTGTATTGTATGTATGTAACATACGAGTACGTTAGATATAAAACGTCACTTTCATCAAATTTAAACAAGCTACACGTGTGAATTCTATAGTGCCATATTTCACTTTGTGCCAGTATATTGTGCCATATGTAGTATGTAGCGATAGTGTAGTTATGTACGCAATCAATGTTATATATTTATAGTTAAATATAAATTGTAAAGTAGAATAAGTAACTGTCTATACTTTTAGTTACCTGAGCTAGTCGACAGACAAACTTAGTTATTGTTATTACAGATTAAATTATTCCGACTAAAGAACGCTAAGGACGAAATATCTTTTATCTTACAAATGAAATACAATAAAATATAACAGTAAGTATGAATATTCGTACAGTTATTTGATTTTTCATGTTTACGAAAGGTTGATCTAATATTTTTTCATTGAAAACGACGTAAGTATATTAATTTTGTGCTGACTTCTAAGGGTATTCGTGTAACGCCTATTTTCAGTCGAAAATGTTACATTTGAATATAAAAAGGGCTTAAATAGTCAAATTTTGTGTTTGAAGTACCAATTAATATAATGTGAATGAAAGTTTCGAGGAAAAAGCGTAATCGCAGATGTTTTTCACATTTGCATTGAACATTATTAAACTTATTATATACTTATAATTTTACTTTAAAATCATGTTTACCGCTCTTAACATAGATATGTAACACAGGTTCTTTATTACTTAGTACAAACACTAGTCTCTCACAAAGTTTTCTATTGCTGTAATTTGTTAAATTTACTTATGATATTACAACCTTATTATACTAATGGCTTTTGTGATGAGAAAAATAAATATATTATTATTATTGTACTCGGCCCGCTACTATTACCTGCGGCTCCGCCCGCGTTTAGATGACCAAAAACCAAATTCTTAGGTTTTACATATTAGTATACTCTTACATTGCAGTTTTTGTATTTTTCCTCAAAAATGAGGTATTATCCCGCTGTAAAAAGTATCCTTTATGTTGACCCGGATAACCAGATATCACCATACCAAATTTTACCAAAATCCCTCCAGTGGTTTTTCTGTGATGCGGTAACAGACAGACTGACTGACAAAAAATCTAAAAATAATAGATTCGGCCTCTGTATCGATAATAATGTGTATTTCAATAAGATTTTCCAAAAAATATTTTATGTACAGATTCAGCTTAGTTACAATTTTATTATATGTATAGATTTCATAACTCTCACATCCTACTTTTCAATTGGTCAGATATGTTTCATATAATATTATAAGTGTTCACTTATTACAATTTATTTGTTAATACTTAAAGCACTTATACAATAACCCATATAATAAAAAAAATGGTATAATTGCTAGATTAATCGGGCGATTAGTCTGTGAGTTTGTTCGTCAGAAAATGTCCATTTGATTTGTGTAAGTACCTAATACTAATGTCCATATATTATTTTGTTTACTTCAATAATTCTAGTATTGTTAATGTATTTTTTTTGTAAATATTTACAAGTAATTTACCGAAGTCAGTATTCGACCAAATCGTTGTGAATAATTTTGTTCTTAAAATAAAATATTTTTTATTGTATATAGTAATATTATAGATATAAAATTGGTTATAAAATAATCTTATTAATTAAGTTTTAACGCTAAAAGTTGGATGCTTTGTAAATATGTAGTTTATTATGTAATAGAACTTTTAAGTTAAGTTAGGGAGAGATCTTGTAATGTACTTGAAAATGTTATCAGACATTCTCTATAGAATATATTAACACAAACTATCAACAAAAGAACTTCTTATATCGATAAACTGACTTTTTCAAATCGATAAAAATAATAGAAAACTGAAAGATAGGAGAATGTTATTTTGATCACGTGACCTAACAATTCGATATGTCATTTTCATATTTTTTTTTAATTTTCAATTTATGATCATGATTTTAGCATTTTTGAGGTGAAAACTTCTATAGGCAGGTTTGGATGGGGAGTAAATTCACGTAAGTCGTCATCGACATGGTCACGTGACGTGTTAACGCTAACACTAAAGAGTGCCGATAGAAGTCAAAACGAGATGAATGTAAATTGTAAACAGTTTGAATTTACAAATTTAAATTTAAGATCAAACAATTAATTTGAATATCCGAAAATAACAACTGTTTGTTTATAGTTGTAAGTTTTCACTTCTGTCGGCAGTCCTCATGACTGCTTTTTATTTTAAAAAAACATCTTTTCTACGAGATATTGTTGAAATTCGCAGCATTAACAGCATAGATTGTTATCATACTCAGACTATACGATAAAGTGTATACGTAACGTTTTTACGTACGTGTGTACGTAAGTGTATACGTACGTAAGTCGTACATCAGTATAGCTTTTTCATTTTGGATTTTTACTTGAAGGAAAAAATTATCGTATGAAATTATAAGCGCTATTTTTAAAGCATCGTGAAGGTAACGATTAACTATAAAAGAAATAGAAATTGTAAAACATATGTTCAGCGTTAGACAAAATGTCATTCTCAATCCTTATATTAGAATAGACATTTTAAAACTTATATTGAAGTAACTTCAATCGATATATTATATAATCATAATATTGTGTTATTCCCATAATTTTTTTACATATCTATTCTTTATCGATAGTAGAATGACATCATGTCTAAGCCTTCTTAATATACAACATAAAATAATATATTGCCATTTAACACCATGAAACATATTAAAAATGTGTTTGTTTTCAATTGAAATCCCTTCAAGTGCGCGATTAAAAGCGTTTAAGATCTAAACGTACAGGTAATTTAGTAGCCATTAATATATATAATTGTTTTTAATTAGTTTATTGTAAATTAATTATTAGACTAAGATTGAGATTGTAATTAAAGAAAGACATACAGTTTTAAATTATATAATAATTAGCTTGTATTGAAACCCGACGCCATTTTGTAAATATGATTGAGTAAATGTGAGAAGTAACTGCACTATGCACGAGATGGGGAATTGTGGCGTCGGACATATAAAGATGTATATACATAGCTTAATAGAAATTCACGTGATTAGTTGTTTTCATTATTAAAAATAAAATATGTACATGTGACACTGAGTATTTATTTACCTATATTTCCTTTAATCCTTTCATAATCTATACTAATATTATAAAGAGGTAAAGTTTGTGAGTTTGTGACGTTGTAGGGGGTAACCTTTGGATCTATTGAACCGATTTAGATGAAATTTGGTAAAAAGATAGTTTGAGACCCTGGGAAGGACATAGGATACTTTTTATATCCAAAATCATCCCTTAAGGGGGTGAAAATGGGGACGAATTGTAGTGGGAATCAAGCTAGGGACGAACCCGGGCGAAGCGAGTGTGAGTAGCTAGTTAAATATATACCCAACTAGCGGCTTAGCCTCGTTTCGTTCGGGTGTCTCTAGGTGCCTAACAGCAGCACATGTGTTACTCCAGGTCATATTATTATCAAAATAAAAATACATATACTCGTAGCACTCGGCGGTTATATAGCTTTCTATTAGTGACAGAATTTTCAGCGTCGGACCAGTAGTTTCAGAGACTGTATCAGATATCTGTAGACTGTGTCAGGCATACAGTGATGACCCTACGTAATACAAAATGTACCTGTTTATGATATTATTGTACATATACAGTATACTTTAAATAAAAGACTCTCAAATAATCAAAGACTTTCGATAAAAGAAAATGTCAATTTTCATCAAATGTCTTTTACGCATAACAGAGTAATTTATATGGATCAAAATCGTTAGTTTTGATCAGAGTATAATCAAATAGTGTCCGTCGAACATTGTTACAAAAAGTTACATAGTGCGAGTTAGTAATAATAATCTCTTAAAGTACATATATTTTATTCTGGCAACATGGACAATCAAATAGTTTTCATGTTCTGTAGCCATATGTTATTGTGGTAATAATAAATGATTTGATACATTTTAAAATATCTACTTTATATGAATATAAGTTTTATTTTAGTTATAAATGACCGCTTTAATATCAAAAGAAAATTGATAACTTCACCATTACATGGTAGCATTATTTATTCCATTCTAATTTTTATAACAAAATATAATAGAAACTTACGTAAGCCCCGTAGTCGTAAACATGCCTACGTGTCTGTGCCTGCCTGTCTACGAACCGGAGAGCTCCGCTCTATATCCGGTGTTGAAACAAGTTTCTTTATGCCACTTAATACAAATTAAATGTTGAGAAATCATACAACTATATTTTTAACAGATAATTACCAAATTTTTAAGTGATATTTAGATAAAACGTAAAATCAGCTTTTACTTTTGTATTTTTTTCATTTCTTCTCGACAGTCGTTATAAAATAGAAAAAAATATGTTTCTAGTTGAAACGTACATAAAAATTTACATATTATGTCTCTGCTGTCTTACAAGATTAATGATAATTCTTTATGATATAGTTAGTATAAAACAATATGTTAAAGACTGGTTCCTATATACATTACAAGTAAAGCTTATTATAGAGGACTTTATTCCTTTAGTTTATATTAATAACCATATAAATGGTTATTTAATTTAAAAATATCTTAGTCAATGTTTTGTAAGCTCTAAAATAGAAATTTTATCAAAACCTTAAAATATTTACTAGGTATATTTACGGAAGTTTTAGCAGAAATTGTAAGTATTCTCTACATCTATACATATATAAAATTGTAACCAAGCCGAATCTGTACATTAAATATTTTTAGGAAAATCTTATTGAAATAGATTTTTAGAACTTTTGTCTGTCTGTCTGTTACCGCCTCACAAAAAACCACTGGAGGGATTTTGATGAAATTTAGTATGGTGATAGCTGGTTATCCGGGTCAACATATAGGATACTTTTTACCGCGAGAAAATATCTCATTTCTGAGAAAAAATACAAAAACTGCATTGTAAGAGTATACTAATATGTAAAACCTAAGAATTTGGCTTTTGGTCATCTAAACGCGGGCGGAGCCGCGGGAAATGCTAGTTTATTAGATAAAATAAAGAATTAATATAGTAAATTATAATACGTGTGACTTAAGGGATGCATTAATTGATTTCTAAAGTCACGAGTGGTGTTTATTATTTTATAGTATGCGTAAAATAAACCTACTTTTTTCTTAAAAAGATCTTTTACAGATCTGGAATAAAATTTTTGAAGGATTTCTATTTTCTTATGTTTCAATGAAATCTATACTAATCTTAAAACGTAGGGACGACCCCGAGCGGAGCGGGGGTAAGTCGCTAGTTAATTATAAATATATGTAGGTATCACATAAAATATTTATTTTCAACTTTCAAATCACATCAACTAGTATCTTGTTTTGATCATATATTTTTTGTGTGACTTCTTCTTCTTCTCCCTGCCCATTTCCCAATCACTTGGGGTCGGCGCTGTACATCTTCTGTACTGCTGATAGGATTTGGCAAAAGTTTTACGACCGGCCGCCTGCCTGACGTCAACCCTCCTTGGGAATGCTATTTTCTCTTTGTCTGGATGGTGTTGCGGAAGTCTTGTAATTATTATGCACTTTCAATTTTGTTGTCTTTTAAAACATTTTTTATACTATTACATAAATTTTTAATGTTATTTTCGGATATATTTTAAAATAAATTTTGATTGTACCATAAATTTTGTTTTGACGTTGTCAAATTTTTTGTGTGACATATAATATTAATGCACAGAATAAAAATAGCCTACATAGATCAGAGGAACCGTTATTTAAACGCAGGTTTAGTTCCCATAGTACGAAAATATCTAAATCGATATGTTACTAATGATTCATTTTTACGAAACAGCGAAGAGATATTTTTCTAAAAACTCAGCACACGAATGTTACATATCCGAGTTAGAGCCATGTGATTTACATTTCAATTAAATAGAACGTTGCAGACGATACCAATAAATAATAAATGTGTGTCTTATTACAAATCTTAATAAAACAAGAACAATCGTATATTTTGCACAAGTTAGACCATTCATCAGCCCACTTGACGCGAGCTCGTAATATTCGTGATGTATTTATATTTACTAAGTATTTCAGCGCTTACGCTTTTAGTAACTAAATGCAGGTGATGTTTGGTGAAGTTTTTGAGTTATTGCAGCGGAACAATGATAATTTTAATGGTTTATTGTTCAAGTAACAGATGTGGAGAGTAATTACTAGGATCTTGATTACATACGCGCGTGTATTTATAGATATGTACATAGAAGCCTGTTTGAAGCATCGTCGTTTGGAAACAATGTAAAGACACCAGGTTTCGCACGTTTTGAGATATTAATGTGCGAATTTTAGTTTCAACATGCTTATCACTTGCTAATACGGTGAAGGTAAATAGTTTAGTAACGTGTAGTGAGACGTTAAAAATGCTGATTATTTACAGCTAGCGACACCGAAGTCACTCAATGTCTATCTATATCTGTTGCATAGCTCTCAAATTATAATTATTATCTTATATATCAGAATAGTGCGCCAACCCACAGTTGGCCAGCGTGGTGGACTATGGCCTGATCCCCTTGTATTGAAGGGAGGCCCGTGACCAGCAGTGGGACGTGAAAAAGGGCTGAATATCAGAATCGTGCGTATGCGTATCACAGGAATTCATGATTATGTAGGTACATAGAAACAAACACGAAATTTTCCTTTGAGATGGGTGTTGGTGGTTTGATACCAACTACTAGTTGTAAAATAAAAAGCTTATTATGAGTGTTTTATTTTACACTAGCGACTCACCCCGCTCCGCTCGGGTTCGTCGTTAGTAACATTTTTCTCGCCGTAAAAAGTATCCTTTGAGTTGACCCGGACAACCAGCTATTATCATACCAAATTTCAATAAAATCCGTTCAGTGGTTTTCTCGTGATGCGGTGTAACAGACAGATAGACACAGAAAGACAGACAAAAATTCTAAAAACTATAGATTCGGCCTCTGTATCGAAAATAATGATTATTTCAATAAGATTTTCCAAAAAATATTTAATGTACAGATTCGGCTTAGTTACAATTTTATTATATGTATAGATTTCATTCTTCATAATTACAATCTTTTATATCCATAAAAGCTGTTAGTTATTGTACACTGTAACATGCCTGCTCGGTTTGCTTGCTACGCCGTAGTCTAGTAGCAAGTAGTAGTAGGTAGCAGCACGCGTAGCGACGAAGGATGATTGTGTTTAAACATTCTTACTAATATATACTCCAAAATATGTGTGTTCATTAGCGTTTCTTTTCTTTTCCATAACTTGATTCCATATTAACGTTAATGTTTAGATAGATTTCTAAATAAAAAATACTATTTTTTTATTTAGAAATATGACCTCAATTCCACTGTGTAATACTCGTATTAGTGCAACGAGACGACTGATGAGAGATCAGGTGCAGGACCGCTTTGCGTTCTCTGCCTCGGCGAGTTGGTATAACGCCGCCAACTTCCATAACCCAGGCTATCAGGCAGTCGAGCTAATTTCAGAAAACTCAACAGAAACTCTCTTATAAATTGACAGATAAACTCAATTACTTGGCACGACCTGAACCTAGAACCCAGCTCCGGATCTGCTAACCACTAAACCACCGACGCAAAGTTTCTGTATATGCTTATGCATACTGTAGTGTTAAAGGTAATGTCAAAATATGTATAATAATATAATGTGGATAATTGAGTATAGATGTCAGCTGTGTAGTTCAATAAACGGTATCACCTGAGAAGCTGTATTATACCACATACGAGTATGTACTAAGGAAAAAAGTGAAATTGCCATATAATATAACATACTTTAAATATATAGCATGTATTTAAATAATGTAAGTTTTTGAATTATTGCAAGCACATTCTTTGTAACATTGCAGTTTAAATTTTTTGGCATGAGATGTTTTATATATTGAGATTTATAGAATTATTTATAAATAAATAAAAAACAAAATAGGCATTACATCGTTTATTTCAAGAATAAGATACTAAATATGTAAAACTACTTTACGAATGTACAAAACTTAACACTAGCTTTACCTTAAATTTATTTCCTATACAATATTACAACTTTACAAAACACAGAGACTTAAATAACATATAAAAATAAATTAAAATCGGTAAACTATAAGAGATCGCGTAATCGCACGTTACGCCGCACTGCGTTATTAAACCCTTCCCGGTACTGGTAGAAAACACTGCTTGAGGATATGGCGTCGGACACTGCGTCTGTAAAAAAGGGTGTATACAATTCACTCATGGTAGAAGTGAAACTTCAAAACCTATGATATATATATATATATTAATATCATAGGTTTTGAATATGTATATGATATATATACATATATATATATATATATAGAGAGAGAGAGAGAGTATCAGAAGTAGGATAATTGTAAGGTTTAGTATTTTTTTACCAACTTTAAAAAATATTTTACAATTTATTTATTTTTCACGTCCTGTGTAATATATTCTATTTCATTCTCTCGCCGGCTTAATTATATATATTTATGTTTCTCTCTTTCTAGTTTCGCATTTTCGTTTCATTGAGTTTCAAATCACAACGATTCTAAAGAAGCTTCACTTTAATTGACAAATCTCATGAATCTCTTTGAATTATTTTCGAACTATTATTATTAAAATTGCGAGTTTATATGTGTGTGTTTGCTGGGATGGATTTGGATTAATATATAGATAAGACTATGAATTGAACTATCGCATACCGGATCTGATATCGGATACCTACTCGTAGGAACGCACCCGAGCGACGTGAGTTTAAGTCGAAGTAAATTTATTATTTATATTACCTACAAATTACAATTATAAAAATATATTTTTAAATTTATCCATTAAGATATATAGAAAAATTTAAAATAAGTAATAAGTTAAAAATAAAATAAAAAGAACATGCTTTCGATCAACTGTATATAAGTCCCGTAAGTTTCGTCAAAACGAATATTCCACTATCAACTTATTAACTTAATGAAACAAAATATTATACTATCAAAAATTTAAAAACTAAGCTTAAAATCTACACCATATGTAATTAAATGTAGACGAGTAAAAACGACTTACAAAAATTTGGTAATTCAGATACAAGAGAAAAGAGTGTAACAAGCGTGTAAAAGAAAACCACCCAGAAACTTATGCAAAGACATAAAATTACACGCGATTTCTAAGAAGCTTTCAACAAACACAGGCGGTAGCGGAAACGGAAGCGTTACGTTCCACATAATCAACTTGTATAATTACTCGTGGGCGGCGTGTTTGCGCTCGCTAATAGTGCGCATTGTGACGACTCGCGCCCGCACTCCGCGCCCGCACTCGCGCTGTGCAAACCTATCGCATTATGTAATCTCACATACTCCTTACTTTTAAGGTACCGTACGTTACTGTAAAAATCCGAGCCATATATCAAGGAAATTAGTAAAATACTTATGTGTATATAATACTAGCATTGCCCGCGGCTCCGCCCGCGTTCAGATGATCAAAACAATTTTTTCTAATATCTTATAAATCTTTTCTAATATCTATATATCTAATAAACATTCTTAGGTTTTACATATTAGTATACTCTTACAATGTAGTTTTTTTATTTTTTCTCACAAAAGAGATATTTTCCCGCGGTAAAAAGTATCCTATATTTTGCCCGGATAACCAGCTATCATCATAATAAATTTTATCAAAATCTGTCCAGTGGTTTTCTCATGATGCGGTAACAGACAGACAGACAAAAATTCTAAAAACTATAGATTCGGACTCTGTATCGATAATAATGTCTATTTCAATGAGATTTTCCAAAAAATATTTAATGTACAGAGTCGACTTAGTTACCATTTTATTATATGTATTATGTATAGATAGATTTCAAACTCGGAATCCTTGTTAATATTTTAATATTATAATAACAAAGTGTAATTTTTCTTTACTGCAGCAACTAAGAAAGGGCCCATGTTATTTTCTCGGAGACAGACAGAGTTATTTAATGAGTTGGAGATTGCGTAGGTATATTGTCCCTTTTCCCAAAAAATGCAAGCTAGCAAACGAGGCCGTGCTCTTAGTTAACCATTTATATTGAACTCGGTTAGGTTAACACAGACTACGGTATTCGCTACTCCGACTATTGCAACTCGATATGTATTACAAAAACCGACAACGGAGAATCGAATCCCTGTCCCATAAGTCAGTGAGCATAATTTTATGAAAAGCCCACAAAGCCAAAACAAAATTTACTTAGTATTTAAAAAGGAAAAAAATATATTTAAACATGAGCGGAACCCCTAACGCGTGGGTCACATAACTCTTAAACGTTCTTGTTAATAACCTCGCTTTTACATGAAAGAGCCGGTAACTAGTGTAGCATTTTAATTTAGGCGGGCTTTATACGAACGACGGTGAATTAAAGGCGGGGTGATGAGAAGATCGTTTTAATGAGCCTCATTCATTCCGTTTTTGTTAATAGAATGGGTTTAGATTACATTCAAAACATTTAATTTAACTTTTCACATTCAAAATGTTGTTTAAAATATAAACAAATATGCATTTTGAGCGGTATGTATTTCATTTCGTAGCACTACTTTAGATTGAGCGCTAAAATATTCACGTATGAAATAATTTTTAATATTTTACGTCGAAATGAAAAGCTATCTTTGCGCGTAGATTAAATTCTGTGTTTTCCTTTTATTTCTAAACTGCATCTAACATTTGTTCAGTTAATACAAGAAAATTAAATGCTTGGTATTTTTTCAATTCTGCTATATTTGCATATACAGTGTTATTGTGCTTTGTTGTAGTATACAGTTTGCACCAAGATTTTACCATAATATGGTAGTATATATTGTGGTATTGATTGATTGGTAACTTCAAGTCGAAATAGCACCGTTTTAGTTATAAAAGTAAGTGCTATAAGTATTAACTCAAAAATAAAAACAATATCTAAACATGAAATTGTTTAATCTATATCTATACTAATATTGTAAAGAGGTAAAGATTGTGAGTTTGTAACGTTGTAGGGGGTCATCTCTGGATCTACTGAACCGATTTAGATGAAATTTGGTAAGAAGATAGTTTGAGACCCTGGGAAGGCCACGAGGATATTTTTATCCCGGAAATGGGGGTTAAAATTGGATTGACAGTTTGTATGGGGAATCAAGCTAGGGACGAACCCGAGCGAAGCGAGGGTGAATCGCTAGTTTACTATATAATTAAAATTAGTATAGCTGTTTATATAACAACATCCAAAAGTTTAAATCTCAAACAATCAGAATTATAATAATGGAAGATTAACATTATCGAAAATTAATCAATCCAACTCAATGAGAAGTGGAAACCAATTTAACATAATGTAAGCATGAAATAATAGCATTTAGCTGAAATCGAGTGAGAGTACAACGGGGCCAAGTCAAACAGAGAGTCGATCTCGTTCACAATTGGCTTAGAGCGCTCATTACAAATTGTTCCTTGGATTTTCTATACGTAGATAATAACTGCTTTAGTATGTATTTTCCGGAAATTCTCTATGTTCTTTCTATAAATATAAAAAAAAAAAAAATTTTTTATTTTGCTTTAAATGGTAGGTACTTGTAGAAAATGTGTCAATAATTTTCCGTTTTTGCCAATATTTTTGTTTATATTTAATGATACGCTTGTTTTACTTTATAGTAGAGGTTAAAGTTTAAAATCAAACTCGTGTAACTCTTCGATTATTATTTATTTTAAATGTTTCTATATATCTTAATGGATAAATTTAATAATATATTTTTATAATTTTGCCACAAACTTCCAACTCCTTAAAAAAACTGGGCAAAAAACCTTACAACTAATCTTGGTTCGTGCGGACTCGGAATCTAGCATTTAAAACAATTTACTTTAGTACCGTCTCTATTTCCTAATAAATAAATGGTAAATTATGTTTTAGTTGGCACGTTTTCGTAGTACGCGTCTACGAAATTTCGTAGCATCGTAGATGTAATAAACTTTCGACTTTTACATTTAAAATTTGAAACCTTGACACTTAAAAGGATTATAATCTATACATATAATAAAATTGTAACTAATCCGAATCTGTACATTAAATATTATTTGGAAAATCTTATTGATATAAACATTATTATAGATACAGAGGCCGAATCTTTAGTTTTTAGAATTTTTGTCTGTCTGTGTGTTACCGGCTCACGGAAAAACCACTAGAGGATTATGATGAAATTGGTATGGTGATAGCTGGTTATCCGGGTCAATATATAGGATACTTTTTACCGCGGGAAAATATCTCATTTCTGAGAAAAAATACAAAAACTGCGATGTAAGAGTATACTAATATGTAAAACCTAAGAATTTAGTTTTTGATCATCTGAATGCGGGCGGAGCCGCGGGTAATGCTAGTTATAAATAATATTGAAGCAATAAAATAAGAATACATTGTAATAATGTTTAAGATAACACCCAAAGTAAATAATTGTCATTTTTATCAATTTGAAATAAAGAAGGTTTTGTGTTTGCGTGGTACATATGTGAGAACCCCATATTGAAAGACACAGTATACGTAATAAAAATCCAGTTATTACAGAAAAATCGAATTTTAACATTTAATTGTAACATTCACTCAGAATATAGTAAATAATGTCGCGGTTAAATCGTGAATTATCGTTTCTGATCCTGACGTAAAGCTCGCGTTGGCGTAAGATGAATTTTCGGTCTCTCCCATTACAAATCGCGTTGAGACCATTAAGCAGTCAAGTTAACGAGCTGAAGAGACATTTGTATTAAAGCAAAGGACATATAGATAAGAAATGGTATTAGTCATTATGTAAAGCATTTTAGATGCTTTTTGAGTGGTCAAATATTAGTAGCTGGTGACAAAAAAACGTATCTCTATTAGAACTTAATTCACAATTAACTGTATTAAATAATCTCGTTATATTCAATAAAAAACGTGGGACTGATTCGCACTCCGAGGGTTCCGTAGTATAAAACCTTAAATTTATGGTAAGATTCAATAAACGTAATTCGTTACGTTAAAAGTATATATACGATATCCATTTTATTGATGGTATAGATTTGTCCATCTTAGTATTTCTCTGAAAAGCATTCTTATGAAACTACCTATTTAAACACCTATCTATAAGATTTCAGCAATATAGCCCTAATAGCCTCAGAGTTTATGCTGTGACGTACGGAACAGACTGACATTATAAAAATTGCGTTGTACTTTTAGGTACGACAACCCTAAAAAGTAAAAAAAGCTTCGATTGCTTTTACCTACACAAACCACAAAAATACGCCATGATCTTATTTACAGATACAAAATGTTTCAAATATCAACAGATTTATTCCCATAAACAGTGTAACCCAACCTTATAAACTATAGCTAATTACACAACGTCTATTAAAACGTGTCTCCGACCAAATTATAGGTATAATATCAAAATGGTCGACAATCGGGCCGACGAGGGATCAGGTGTTCGATTCCAACGGTGACGGCGATGAATATTAACAACCCTTTGCCTGCGTAATTGAAAATAATAGGCCCACTTGTAACGTTATGTGATAATGGTGTATTATACGCAATAAAGGCTGGTGGCGATATTATGTGGCGTCGTTATGTCGATGATGAGTAAAGATATTAATGGAAAAGTGTACGGTACAAGCTACAGTCCCCTGGTTTTGCTTATTTAGGATTTTAATATTGAATTTGACTATAAAATACCGGTTTTCAAATTGTAAGTAAGTAAATTATACGTTGTTTTATAAATGTAAAAGCCATAAAATATATAATTAATGGTTTTTCTATTTGTAATAAGTATTGTAAATAACGAATGACAAAGTCAGGTTGAGGAAAGAAAGTTGTATGGAAAAATTTAAAATATGAAAATAATGCCTAAATAGATGTAGCTATTAAACTATACAAAACACTTGTTAATAAAAATCCAATTTAACATGTTCTTGTAGCATTTTTTTTTATTTTCTTAAACTATTAACACAAAAGTTTATTTATTAAGTATTTTCGTAGATATTTATATTGTTTATATATAACGAACTGTTGTATCCATATTCTACCTATATATATATATATATATATATATATATATATATATATATATATATATATATATATATATATATATATATATACGTACCATTTTTCTGTGCTTGAGCGACAGGAACAATTCGTCCGAAGAAATCCTTTTGTACCTATAACGATAAACATAATTATAATTTGCGAAAGACTTGTAAAAACTATCTTTCAATATAAACCACGTCGCGTCGTACAATTAAAAAACACATTTGCCTGTAAATTGCTACTCTGCGCCCGCGGCCACACATCGCAGTTCCAATTAGAAATCTTCCTCTTAAAATCGCATACTATTTTAAATCCTATTTCTTTACAATAAAGACTATAACCGTATATACTGTTAACACTATATAGGTGTCCTATTATGAAACCTCAATGTACAATACCAAAAGCACTATCTTTCGCTTATTATATGCAAAGGAATTTGACGTCTATTTGAAATAGTTAAAGACTATTTTTCTCTATTT
The DNA here is from genome assembly GCA_947093115.1 of Brenthis daphne. Classification (NCBI taxonomy): domain Eukaryota; kingdom Metazoa; phylum Arthropoda; class Insecta; order Lepidoptera; family Nymphalidae; genus Brenthis; species Brenthis daphne. The sequence goes on along the minus strand of OX352474.1, from coordinate 3,607,675 downwards.
GTTTTTGCTGTTTTCTTTCACGAAGAGTAGTTTATGTAGGTAAAGTTGAGAGTATGTGAGACATCGTTAGTGCTGATTGTGGTAACGATGTTGTTACACCTATGTCCTTAGTGGAATGCACTCGACAGCTCGGCGTTTCCTACGTGATGAAGATTTCAGGCAATTAACGCGCACGTTACGTAAAAATGGAAATAATTTATTAAATTTTATTTATTTTTGTTTAAATAGAAATAACATATAAAAGTTTCTGTCATTCATCAGAACAGATTAACAATAAGGAATACTAATTATAGAGAATAAGAGAGAACAATATATTTATCTAGCCGTTTAAAGCATTACTGGTGTAAGACAGTTTATTTTTCAAGAAATATTTTTCTTTTTGTCTACACTGGAAATACCTTAGCAAATATGAATTTATTTTAAAAAACAACTTTAAAAAAACCAGTGCACACACCACGCACTTGTATAAATACATTCAAAACACATCGCAGCCCTATTAACAAAACTTGTATGACAAAAGATGTGTACATAATAATATATTTATCAATTAATATAACAGATACAAAATATAAATTATCTATACGTAATCGAGACAAATAAGATCGATCAGAAAACAATATCACAGCGAGCACGAGCAATAGCAAGCCAATAACTTGTTTGTTATCTGAGTGAGATCGACAATAATATTGAAACGAGTCGAACTCATTCGTGCGTGGTAAAAGGGAAGAACGGCAGCGACTATCACTTAGAATGTTTTTTGAAGAATATATTTTCGTGGAAATAAAAATTACTAGTGCGAGAAAATCTCGCGGTTTTACCTTGAATTATACTATAAAATTTAATTAGATTTTTTAAAGAAAAAATAAAGTAAAGCTTCATAATTCTTTCTTAGGTTTACTTACGCAAATATTTGAGATTTTTAATAAAGCTATCTTTTCGTATTTTTTCATGGATTCTTTGGACTTTTTTTGGATTGCTACAAAGCATTTGATAATATTTCAATAAAAATTATCATTGTTATTCATTATAATTAACATTAGCAGACCCAGAATTTACCTTCTAAATTAAAGCTCATAAGCTAATAAAGCTCTTTTTCATGTCATTATAAATAATTTTATTAAAATTACTAGGCAAAAAATTTTTACAACAAAAGTCGGAAAGCCACAGAAATAGCTTATTATACTCACATATAAAATATTAAACATCCGCCCACGGTTCTCTCAAAACTCCTTTAACCTTAGATAACTTAGCAATAGACTTATTTTACGAGGATTAATTGATATACTTCATGTAGGCACAATGTCAGGTGATGTTACACTCCAACAAACTACATAATATCTTTTTATTTAAAATATCGTTGGTTGTTTTCTTTGGTTGCTGCATGAGAGTATATTACCTTAATTCATGCAGTAACGAATATCCCACCTTTAGGGGTGGATTTTTATTGAAGTTTTCTTTAGACCACCCTTGAGGTGGATATACATACAAATGAATTAAGTATCCTTAAGATTTTGAATTCGGTCAAAAACACTTATATACCTATGTAATAATATTAACACTAAGCTTGAATTTCATTTCTATATGGTTATTAAATTTTTTTGTTGCATTTCATGTTTTATATGTGCATAAAACTATAAACTTTCCTTCGTTCCGTTCGGGCACGTTCCTGGATGTCTTTTGTAATCACACCCACAGATAGCACAATAATTTTTATTAGTAACAGTAGCCTATATGTTACTCGAGATTATAGTCTATGTGTATTCTACATTTCATCAAAATCCGTCTAGCTTTTTTAGTTTTAAGGAATATATACTCAAATTTAACCTATTTTGCATCGCTTAAGCAATGCACCACAGTATAACTTCGTTGTACGACAATATTTCCGATTACAGACATTGGCGGCGGCGGTAAATCGCGACACACGGCCGCATAAACACAATTTCCCGCTCATAAAAGTTATCCGCGCGTTACGACGTACGTAACGCCCTCGTAGGTGATTGGCTCGCAAGTGTATTGCCATATTATCAATATAGGTAGTCGTTTTAGTGTAATGGTATTTTTTTATGAAACATCCATACTTCCGTTTTTAATATTATAAATGTGAAAGTGTGTTTGTTTGTCCTTCTTTCACGTCGAAAATTGACGGATTGGCGTGATATTTTGTGTGGAGATAGTTGGAGGGCTGGAGAGTGATATAGGCTACTTTTTACCGCGGGAGACTATCTCATTCCCACGGAATAAATGTTATAATACAACCCAAAAAAATATTTATGATCAGACCAAAATTCACCCCATAAGGGGGTAAAATGGGGATGAAAGTTTATATGAAACCTACCTATAACCTTCCTTACCTTTAAAATAATAAATAAGCAATACGCTTTTCCTATATAATTAATCAAAAATTATTTTATACATTTTATATTATTCATTATTTCATAAAAAGCATTATTGTACAGTTTAATATAAAAAATTGACCTTTGACTTTATCCTCGAATGGAAAGAAAAAATAATTTTTAAGAGTGTTTTTGTTATTGCCTAATAAAATATAGTCTTTTTTATCTGTAAACACTGTTAACTAATTAAAAAAAATAGACAAATTATATATTAAACTTATACCTATAATCATCTCTGTCATTGTTGAAATAATATGTGCTTTAGTCAATTTTTAAAATTAAAATTTCAGTTGGTATATGTAACAAGTAGCATTGCCCGCGGCTCCGCCCGCGTTCAGATGGCCAAAAACCAAATTCTTAAGTTTAACATATTAGTATACTCTTACATTGCAGTTATGTATTTTTTCTCAGAAATGAGATATTTTCCCGCGATAAAAAGTATCATATATGTTGACCCGGATAACCAGCTATCGCCATACCAAATTTCATCAAAATCCCTCCAGTGGTTTTTCTGTGATGCGGTAACAGACAGACAGACAGACAAAAATTCTAAAAACTATAGATTCGGCCTCTGTATCGATAATAATGTCTATTTCAATAAGATTTTCCAAAAAACAGATAAAACAGATTCCAAAAAACAGTGAAGATTCGGCTTAGTAACAATTTTATTATATGTATAGATTATTCCTATTATTTTAAAACAACGTGGATTTAGATATAATTTAGGTACTAAATCCCCACCCTTGCATCTCTAGAGTAAGTATTTCAGCAGTTAGTCAACACATTTTCCGCGCGACTTCAGGCGGGGGTGCAAACAATACAATCACAGCCAATCTGCCGCGCAAATAGGAAAATAGAGTGCGCGCTGACGCAGGACCGGCCTCGGGCAACATTATTTAGACCCTATTGCGGGATAGGAATCAACAAATTTAAACTTAAAATGAATAAAGGGTGTTGTGTACTTTTAACTTTTTTGATTTTCTATAATTTAGATTGATTTTCCTTTTTTTCTTGTTGTGGCTATAGGATATCGCTGCGACCATGCCTGGTCTGTTTAATTAGAATGAAGCAATGAACCCTGCTGCTGCGGCCGTGATGCCCAGCTGTAATGAGCGGTAGGTTTTGCTTAAGGGTACACTCTGTGCCTCTATAATTTTATCTGGGCCTAGAAAGTGCTTCCCAGATGAATACTGCGTTTGTGTATAAGAGGTCTATACTTCCCCAGACGATGTAGTGGCTTTTATCTTCCATACATCTTTTGCAGGCATATTTGACACTCACCCTTAGTTTGATTTGCTTGTTTAAGCAGCAATGTCCTGTAAGGGCTCTTATCATTGATTTTCTTTACTAGTTATAGAAAGTTGACGTAAACTCCATACAAATTGTGTCAAATTTCTCGACAAACACTACGTCACTTAACATACACACATTTTATGTAGTATTATTAAAGTCATTATTAAAGCCATTTCAATATAAAATAAAATAATAAAGAGTAAAAATATAAAACCGAGTCCGCCCCAACTATCCTTCAAGAGCCCGATCGTATCGTATTCGAATCCTTTCGAAGCCGCGCAATTTTCCGCCGGTCATTTTTCATTGTTTCCCCGAGCCCGAGGCACCGATACTTATTTGCCAGTAAATACACAATACTTACGATATTGTGTTTACGAGCTGCGCGGAGGTTATTTGGAAACTTTTTGTACAGAATGGAAGATAAATTGACAAACTACCCACAAGAGTTAAAGCGATTCGAATATCTTATATGTAAATTTTGATTGGTTTTTATTTGAAGTAAAGGTATTAATATTGATACAAATTTTGTATTAGTATACAAATCATTCATTTTTTTTTAAATAACAGTTATATTTACTTTAACAAATGGTTAATAATTGTAGCTACAGTAACTATCGCATTAAATAAATTAAAAGTCTGATTAAAAAAAACAATTATAAAAATATAAAAACTAAAAATATGAAAATAAGTTGACAAAGGACCATTTAGCCTATTGCACTTGCGTTATCAACACGAATCTATCGACGTATAAATCATTACAATCAGTTAAGCCGTTGATTAATTATGAGGGAACATAGAATCAAACATATCTATACATATACATACATACAGGTCAAATACAAAACCCTCCTTGGGCTTCGCCGCAGTTGGGTGAAAACTTAATTCAATAATAGATTCTGAAGACTTTTTAGTGGCAAATACTTTAACATAAAGCTCAACCTAATCCTATGAATTACGTATATAATACTACATACACGCATACCAATATTTTAATATTTGTCTATACATATAATAAAACTGTAACTAAGCCGAATCTGTACTTTAAATATTTTTTGGAAAATCTTATTGAAATAGACATTATTATCTATACAGAGGCCGAATCTATAGTTTTTACAATTTTGTCTGTCTGTTTGTCTGTTACCGCATCACGGCAAAACCACTGGAGGGATTTTGATGAAATTTGGTATGATGATAGCTGGTTATCCGTATCAACATATAGAATACGTTTTACCGCAGGAAAATATCTCATTTCTGAGAAAAAATACAAATACTGCAACGTAAGAGTATAGTAATATGTTTAACCTAAGAATTTGGTTATTGGTCATCTGAACACGGGCGGAGCAGCGGGCAATGTTAGTTATTATATAATATGTCATAAATACAAAAAGCTCTGTCATTTTAATATTTCGTTAAGAAAACAATATAAAACAAACATTGTTTCCAAGACGGGTATCATTAGCCTCCTTAATAACTTTCCCCTTTGTCCCGCTCAATCCTATTGATACCGCTGAGTGGTCTCGTATTATTTCATGTGGTGGAAGTAATAAAAGCAAATAGTAATATATCGATAGCCAATAACCTTTTAGCTCGTAAACAATGCACAAAGACCGGACGATAAAAGTAAAATATTATGAAACCACTGGTTAAATACACTATCTTATCAAATATAATACCTATATAATAAAAGCGACTTTTTCAACTATTCGGATTATACTTTTTACTATAGATTTACACTCGCTTCGCTCGGGTTCGGCCGTTATACGTAATACGTTTTAACGATTAGTATGGAATAGATAAACTATATATTATCCGATATATGGCCTATATAGCCTTACTCCATAGCGAGCTATGTAATGCAAAAATGTTTTTTTCAAATCGGTTTGGTAGTTCCTGAACAGCGCGTTCAATAGCGCGTTCAAATAAATAAATAAACTCTACCTTTTATACTATTAGTAAAGATTGTTAATAAAGTAAAACAAAAAAATCTTTCGTACATTGAAAGTTTTAATTTACTGTATAGGTACAATATAGAGATCAGATTTCTCATAATGTAACAATATTAATAAAACTAAAGTTTGTATTATTTTCTTTAAAAAAGTTAATTTTCGCTTAGAAAGTCATAATCAATCTTAATAATTATATTATATTTTACAATATACAATATTAATAATACGACAATTTTGTATCCAAAACAAACACGCTTTCAGAAAAATTACATCAGTTAAAAACGATTTCTTAGGCAAGTTAAAATTGATAACCGATACTCCCAGAAGGTGCGATGGAATGATCGATGCCTTTCCCCATGGAAGATTAAATATTGCGTTGAATTTGACAATTATATTAGCAGGAAAGTTTGTAACGTCGACTTTATATCGTGAATTGTGTTACTGAATCTTGGCAGACATATCGGAATGTAATAATAGTAAATAGCCAGAGGAGACGCAAGTTCGTTTTAAAATGGTAGCCTCTAGCTTGAAAGAAAAAACTTCCTTATCTACATACAAATTAAAGTAAAACAATAACAAACATCAAATTTAAAGATATTTTACTAAATCTTACGGTATCTCTTCCCTTCCAGTACTTAAACGTATACTGCCAGGCAAATATATACATATAATAAAATTGTAACTAAGTCGAATTTGTACATTAAATATTTTTTGGAAAATCTTATTGAAATAGACATTATTATCGACACGGAGGCCGAATCTATAGTTTTTAGAATTTTGGTCTGTCTGTCTGTCTGTCCGTTACCGCATCACGGAAAACCAACTGGAGGGATTTTGGTGAAATTTGGTATGATTGTAGCTGGTAACCCGGGTCAACAAAAATGAAAATGTCTCATTTTTGAAAAAAATACAAAAACTGCAATGTAAGAGTAAACTAATATGTAAAACCTAAGAATTTGGTTTTCGGTCATCTGAACACGGGCAGAGCCGCGGGCAATGCTAGTTCTAAATAAATTTGTTGTGTTTTTCTATAATTTCAATTCAATTTGTCTTGGAATAAGAAGAACCTCTTTTGGTTCCAGAAAAGAATAAGGTTTAAATTGTATAGATGATAGAAAAATAACCAATTAAACACAATTAATTTCAAGGAATTTACACGTAACCAGCGAGCGAATTCGTGGACAAAAGGCAAGTGTAATAATAAATTTATAATTGCTTACATTGGAAAAGGGTTGGTTTTTTAACCTAAGTATTATGGTTTTAAAGAGTGGCCAGCCCGCTGTTTGCCTTAATCAGATACGCATGCAATATGCCACATGTTTGATGATCACCGCAACGCAACTGTTACATTTTTAACTATGTCTTTGAAAATCAGATAACCCTCCCGTGTTGTTAGCCTCTGGCGTCTTACATTAAAAACTTCCCTCCCGTAGTCCCTGCTTTTAATAGCATAGAGTTCATAAATTTTAAGTTTACTTTTAAATTTTTGTTACTTTAAACTTGAAATGTTTTAAAAATATTTATGTTATGATGATTAGTTGAAAGTTTTTAGGAAACCATGTAATGGAAAAATAAAAGTAATTCATTCCTATTTTAGTTAAATATATATATATATATATATATATATATATATATATATATATATATATATATATATATATATTATATATATATATATATTATTTTCCTTTGTCAACAAAAATAAATATATTTGAGGTTATAAATAAGTTTTATATACATACTGAGTTTGATTTTAAATTCTTAAACAGAAATATTCTTGTTCATCGACTTGAAAAATTACTATCCACAAGACAGCAACCATTAAAACTAATCAAAGCCCGCTTTCGTACCTAATTGGCGAAAGTGACAAATGTACAAACGTATAATGCCAATAAAAGGGTTTATTATCTTCAACCCGCCCGTGAATATTCGCGTTACGCTCGTTTGGCGAGAACTGTTTCCGAACGGATAGCCGTCATGGCGCCGCGATGTAACAGGGGATACACGTTCATTATATAATTTCGATATGGAGTACGTATTGAGAGAAATAACTAATATTTTAAACTATTATAATTATAATATTAACTGTAAAATAACTAATTAAAAAAAACTAATTGTTTGTTTGTTTGTTATTAAAAGGTCTTTCACATCGCTATTTCAAAAAATATTTTTATAACACAAAGAGTTTTTGAAGTTAAAGATAAACTTATCTGTTTTCGTTTTAAAATTAATGAAATATTTTTATGGTTACATCAATATTACCTTATATTAAAAGACTATCTAATATAAATTTATTAATTAAGATACAGAAATTAGATACTACCTAGAAGATTCTTCATCTTTTTTTTAAGAAATTACGCGGTACTCGACTTAGAGATATTAAAATGGAAGCAGATCATAAAAAATAACAGAGACGCGAAACCGTACGCGTGTTCCCAGCATCCACTACGCACTTAGCACGTCACGACTCACGCCCCAGGCACCGCACATGCTCACAATTTGAAAATTACACGCGCGTTTAAATTCTACCGCATTATTTGAGCCTATTTGAATTCGCAACGTTCGGTAATCGGACTGGGATTAGACAAGATTATTTACAATAATAGAGGGGACGGGATGGCGACTAATCCGCGTAATGCCGACAAATGAAAATTGGTGTTCGTAACGACAAACGACATTACCAAAGCCCATCTCCGAGTGTAACTGATCATTTTATTATATTATTATAAGAAAATCGAAATATTACGCCTCCTTTTTTATAATTGAATGAATCTATTATCTTTATAATAATTGTATATATTTGAAGTTATACGAATTTGGTTGTCTAAATTTTGCAAAGTAACAATAATCTGCTACTGTATAGAGAAATTAAATTTAATGATATTTGATAACATAACTACTATTTTCTAGTATAATTCAAGTGAAAACTTCTATTGGCAGGTTTGTACGGGGAGTAAATTCATGTAAGTTGTCATCGACATGGTCGAGCGACGTGTTAACGCTAACACTAAAGAGTGCCGATAGATGTCAAAACCAGATATTTGTAGTAAACAGTTTTAATTTACAAATTTAAATTTAAGATCAAACAATTAATTTGAATATCCAAAAATAACTGTTTGTTTATAGTTTTAAGTTTTCACAAAAGTGAACGACAGAAGTCAGCAGTCCTCATGACTGCTTTTTATTTTTGGTAATCTATACATATAATAAAATTGTAACTAAGCCGAATCAGTACATTAAATATTTTTTGGAAAATCTTATTGAAATAAACATGATTATCGAGAGGCCGAATCTATAGTTTATAGATTTTTTGTCTGTCAGTCTGTCTGTTACCGCATCACAGAAAAACCACTTGAAGGATTTTGATGAAATTTGGTATGGTGATACCTGGTTATCCGGGTCAACATATAGGATACTTTTTACCGCGGGAAAATATATCATTTCTGAGAAAATATACAAAAACTGCATTGTAAGAGTATACTAATATGTAAAACCTAAGAATTTGCTTTTTGATCATCTGAACGTGGGCGGAGCTGCGGGAAATCCTAGTATATTCATATATTGTTCACATTTCATATACAGATATTATTTAATTGAGTGAAGTTCAATTTATTCTGCAAAAACTTTACCTCTGTAAAGTCATTTTCAAAGCGTACCGTATACTTATATACATCTCTTAATTTTCATAACGTAAAACATATGTTCTGAAACATGAATTTGTTTAAGTAAATACTAATGTAATATAACAAGAAGATTGAAGACAAAATAATCACAACAGTGGCAGTTGTGAGGGTAAATAAGCGTGCCGTATGTATGTACATTGATGCAATTCACCACAAAGGGGTTGCAGTAAAAACTAGCTAACAAGCGGAGCGGTGCGCCGGCGGCGTTCTGCCTTTACTGTTTCCATTCGACTCTAACAGTATTGAGGTTAAAATAAAAAAAGAATATTTTATATATAGGCTCATTATTTCTTGATTAATATAAAATATCCATATAAGTATACTGTATAGTTATATAATAAATTGCAATTTTATAAAATTATAATTGCATGAATTTACGATTGGTAGGCACACTGTATCTTTTGCCAGAAGACCAAATTGTTCTTATATTCTCCTTTTTTTCATATTATTTTAATCATTAATATAAACTCACTGATCACCCTAACAAATAGTACAGTAGAGCATAAGTAAGAATAATTGTTGTTTTGTAAGTAATAAGTAAAACAGAAAATATATAAACAAATATAATATGTAAACAAACTTTTTTAATATGTTTTTAACAATATATAGTAAATATTTATAACACATTTTGTAGCTACTTTGTTATAGTAATTAGCTACTTAGGATATCGTACGTCAAAAAAACAGCAATGAGCAATGGAAGCGCGTTCTAATTCACAATTTGCCGCTCCCGGGGTACGCGTCTAAATTCCGCCGTGCCCGCAAATGAATCCGTTCGGAAAAGAAATTTGTGTATCGTGTGTAGTGTGTATCTAATCATATTTCCTTTCTGGAGGTTGATTTGTGGCTTTATTCTTTTCTCTTTATTTTTAATAAAATATAATAAATGTATGTGTGTATTCAGCCCTTTTTAACGTCCCATTGCTGGGCATAGGCCTCCCTTCAATACGAGGGGGATCAGGCCATAGTCCACCACGCTGGACAAGTGCGGGTTGGTGGACTTCACATGTCTTTTGAAAACTTGCAAGGTTCTCTCAGACATGCAGGTTTCCTCACGATGTTTTCCTTCACAGTTAAGACAAGTGGTAATCATGTTGGAAATGATTCGCACATGAAAATATCAGAGGTGCGAGACCCGGGATTTGAACTCGCTTCACTCGGTTTCCCAAGCGGGCGCGTTACCACTGGGCTACTACTCTATAATCTAATCTATAAATGTATGTATGACAACAGATTTATGTACGGTATTGATGTCAAGGACAAAACGTAAAAATGAGCCTAGTAGGGATTGCGACTTACCAAATCAAATAATTTATTTTATTCAAATTGACTTTTGCAAGCCCTTAAAAAATTGAAACATTACAGAAAAAAAGCACTTTTGAAACTAAATGTCTACCTACCACCAGACTCACAAGGCAATTCTACTATGAAGAGCCGGCAAAAAATCAACAGTAGCACTTTTAAAAAATAGCGCATTACAGTATTTATCTACTTATCCTACGTAAGATCTTATAAAAATTAATCTCACACATTAACATCAGCAAAATATTCCGTGACGGAATAATAAGTTTTGCTGAATTACAAATAAACAATTGAGAGTTTGAATGAGAATGAATATATGTAGGTCAAAATTAAAAAAAAAACAAATATTCTATCGAAGATACGAATCTATTTCTGCATAATTCTGCAATATTGAAGCTAACATTTGTTATCGAACTCCACTTACATTTAGCAACAGGAAATTCCATTCGAATAAATATATTAAACGTCACATAAATCGCTTGTGATCATCGTTTTCCTTATAAAAAAGGCTGGTGATAAATGATCAAAACCAAATTCCATACCGATATGAAAATTAATAATTCAAAGCGATATATACTATCAATTCCGAGCTCATATAATCCCAGGATGACGGACGGTATGGCGTCGGGAGGCAGACGTGGAAAAATCTCGCCCTAACCGAATAACCCTTGAGGGGGCACCCGTTTCCGATTGGCCGCCACCCGGGAAGGATATGACCTATAGTTTTTCTTCTTAAGAACTTCCTCCGGCCATTGTGAGCGTGATTTATATCAGGCCCCCGAGGGGGAGGGCCTAGATTGATGATTGTATCCGGGGCCTCGCAATCACATCTGCGCTTAGCAATTTGGTCGAATATTCGTTTACTTCAAGCATTATGGACCCGTCTTAGTGTTATTGCTTTTATAGAGGTTAATGTGGATATGAGGTTTGAGTAAACGATATCGTTTTAGGCAAACCGTACTACCACCGATGAAATTGTTATTTCGTAGTACCATAAAGATTGGAAAGATTTTCTAAGAATATTTTGTATGTATTTGAATAGAAAATAAATACAAATTGACTTCTGCCATATAAGAATTATGAACTCAGACACCATTACTAAGTCAGACATCCATTTTTAAATAACAAGATGTTTTAAATTTGTTTCTCTTTAAATGGTTTTCACAATCACAAATTATGTATTATTCAAAACAATTGTCCAAAAAACGTGAAATCTGTGGAAAGTTGACAAAAATTTTATCATAATGAGCTTTAAAATTTATGTTGCAATTTTTAATTTATATCAGGGCTGTTAGTGGGCATTTGTCAATGTTCCTCGACAGTATAACAACTAATCAGAATAAAAGGGTTGCGGCCGACGCTATTAAAAACTCCGTAAGAATTCCTTAGGAGGGTTGTTTAAGAGCAACGTATATTGAACCGAAAGTCATGAAGATAAAAATAAATTTATATACATACATAAATTATAATAGTAAGAAAATGTATAACAGTCTAAAAGTCACGTTTTACTACGTTTATGAAAAATTAATTGTAATGAGTAAATCTAAGACTTGTATCACATCATCCCTTTTTCGATGTATTTGTTTTTATTAAAATGTCTAATAATTTATTGTCATGAAATTATTGTTGTAGAATGGAATTAAAATCTCTAATAGTTAATACTCTACAAACCTATTTTATTGCCATTTCTTGAATAAACTTCGTATTATGGCACTTTTTATTTTGGTACTTAAAGTGCTTTCCTGGGAATGCAAAGTATCTATATAAAGAAGTTGCATAAAAATTTAATGAAAAAAAAACCCAGTGAAAACCAAGTGTAATATTGTATACTTAATTTAATTAACTTTACATTTGCTATTTTAAATAAAGACTGGTCTCTCCCGTGACCATGATTGCTGTAAAGCATTCGAAACGTCGTCGGGAACCAAAAATCAAAGTAAATCCACGAATTAATCCGAAAAGATAGTTTTATTTAATATGTCAAATATTCGCGTAAATCTAAGAAAGTATTATTTTACATTTACTAGTTTTTTTTAGAATTTCAGCCATTTCTTTAAATAAATACAAAACCAAATAAAGAATTTTTGTTTAAATTTCAGTCAATAATTTTATTCCTGGCAACGTCAGTGTACGTCGCGACTCACGCCTTTTTTCCTATAAGTTCCTATCCCGCTAATGGCGGGCGGCCGTCAATGCCGCGCAAATCCGCTCCATCGTGAATTAAATACTCGCATTAAACCATTTTATATGATTTTTATTGAATATTCTTTTAAAGAAACTTCTTTAAATTTTAAAACAAATTTAAAATTTAAGCCTCTCTCAGATATAAGTAGATAGGAGAATAAAGCGCGATCCATTTTAAAATGTTTATTTTTCAAATATAAAAGGTTATCATAAAGAGTTGTATAAAAGATCATAGAATTAAGTCTATCTAGATTCTAAACTATTTGAATGTGTCAAATAATAAATGGAAAAGAAAAAAATCTAAGATATTAAGTGTATACAATATTGAAATATATATTTGAAACTAGCGACTCACCCTCGCTCCGCTTGTGTTCGCCCCTAGTTACGTTTTAACATTTAGTATAGATTTCTCAGAGAAGAGATATTTTTTCGCAGTATTAAGTATCTTATATGTTGACCCGGATAACTAGCTATCATCATACCAACTTTCATTGACATCTGTCCAGTGGTTTCTCGTGATGCGTGGTCACAGACAGACAGACAAAAAATCTAAAAACTATAGATTTTACATACCTAATCAATACTTTCGAAGTCAGTGCCAGCCGATACAAATCAAAGCACACCGACTTCGAAAAAATTGATAAAGTATGTATAGTAAATGAAAACTACCAATCATTTATTTTTTACTTTTTAGTGCTTTTTTTGAAGACGGTTTTTATTTTTTTGTTAAAAAGATTTTTATCTTATACTAGCTGACCCGACAGACGTTGTCCTATCTACACGTCTTTAATTTGAAAATTTCAAACTTTTTTTAATAAGCTAAAACATTCTGGACCATTTTGATGAAAATTATTATTCAAATTGTGAATCTAAACCATTCTCAGATCCCCTTGAACACACACAAAAAATTTCATCAAAATCGGTCCAGTCGTTTGAGAGAAGTTCAGTGACATACACACTCACAGAAGAATTATATATATAAAGATGATTACTTGCTCTATATCAGAACCTAAACTATCTTGGGAAATAATAATAGTAAATATGTATGTAGTAGCGTTGTGGTATAAAAACTCTGCTTTAAAAAAAAAACAAACATGTCTCTTAACGTTTGCATATTAACACAATAACAAAGACAAAATATAAATATCATAAGTAATGTTAGAATTTATTTCCAATCTCTACCAAACTCTACCAATTCGAAAAATCAAATTAATAGTTACTGTACTACTATATAAAATTAATATTTATTATATATATTTTATTTACATAAAATTGAAATATAATTATTCTGTGATTTTAAATGTTACCTATTAGTTATCCCATATTGAACTCATGCATTTATTTGCACAATATCAAATAAAAATATAAAAAATATTGGCTGATAGAAGACTTAGACGAGAGGGACTTAGAGCTCTTCTAATCTCAATAGGAAAAAATGAACGGTTTCCGTGGGTGGTGGAGTGGTAGGTAGAGATAAAAAGAGAATGGTTTTAGCGATTTTCATATAACTTTCATACAGCGGTTAGAAGGTGAAAACATCATATGATATTTATTTTATAGCCGTAACACGCGGGTGGAACTGCGGGAAAAGCTAGTACTCTATATAGCCAAGTATTTTACACCTATTATCTAGCATTACTCGCTTCAATGAACTTTATAATCAAAATGGATTCTTGAAAAACAATATCCAAAAGGACATTTAACTGAACAATTACGTATAGCATCATTAAGCCCATAAACAATTAGAGTAACAATAAAAGCGGGTAAACGCACTCACATTAGAGCGGGCCGTGCGTGCTTCGCAAATGGGACTAAATTTATTAGCTGGGCGTGAACCGCCCGCCGTAATGGCCGCTGAGTGCACTAATATAGCGTAATGCTGACCAGTTGGCTTGGTTTTTTTTTTAAATCTTAGAAACTATTTGTTTTATACAAGTATAAATATGTGTCAGTCCGACCGTATAAATTGTTATGTATAATTATTTATAAAATTTGTTATTATTGCGTGAAAAATACAGATTTTTAAATAATATTTAAAGAGATAATTGTTTAGGTAGTAGAGTTGTTTGAATATTTAAAGAAATTATTATTATTATACTATATGTACTGAACACAAAAATATAAATCATAAAAAAAGTTTAATTCATGCCTCTTATAAATCTTTCTATCTGTGCGCCATTGTCTCCGGTATTACGAAAAAAAATGAAAATATTCACTAGTAAAGGAATGTTTTAAAGAAAAGTGTATTGTATATGGATAGTTTCCAGTTGATTTGTCTATATTTTGAATAACTTTTGCGATATCGAAAAATAAAAGCAATCGGTCGGAAAGGTTAAAAATGCAAGGCCATATTGGCAGCATAGTTCTACAAAAAAGTCCATCTATCTACAAAGGTTTGTTGAAATTTTCGAAAAAATACTAGCGAAATGATACTTTTTGTTAACAAAAGAGCAATTTTGTTAAAGAAAATTTATCTTTTAAAACTTTACCAAATTAATTGGTTCAATGTTTCAATGGATTAGATTTTGAATTAAATTAGAGCAGTAGTATTTAAGCCTGCCTGTTATTAGTCTCTCTAAAAAAAATTTTTATAGTTTGCAATTTATATTAATATATAATATAATATACTTATAGAAATAATAATAGAAAGATAAAATAATTAGAGAAAGATACGAGTTGCTCATAAGATTTTAGCCAAGCAGAGCTGGGTCAGATTAATACAAAAACAATTCACTCTTTTCAATTGCACACCAACATGATTTCCATTTGTCTTATGGTGAAGGAAAATATCGTGATGAAACTGGTATGTCTGAGAGAACCTAGCAAGTTTTCGAAAGATATGTGTCGTCCGCTAACCCGCTCTTGGCTAGCGTGATGGACTATGGCCTGATTCCTTTCGCATTGGAGGAAGGTGAGTGCCCAGCAATAGGACATTAAAGAGGACTAATAAAATAGCACACAGTTGGGCACAAACCTCACTTCAAAACGAACCTTCTTTTTATACTGTGCCTACTATGTACTTATAGTATAATAATAATATTATATTGCATCATATCGGCACCTTCCCTATTTGGTATAGATCTTAATGTTTTAATTAGTAATGTTATAATAGAGGCACGAGTAGTCGCTATCCGCACTTTGTCGCGAACCGTTCTATCTAATCTCCTACAATATAAATATATACTTCAAGGTGTTTTTATTCCCTTCCACACGGCATAAGTTTTCAAGCTATTTAAATATACTGAATGAACACAATTTCATACCATACTACCAAGTGGCATAATACCCTTGTCCTTCGACAAAATGACACAACAAACCATCTTAATATCAATAATTACCCCCATTATGATATATTTATTTATGTATTTTGTTCACGATATACTTTTTATCCGTTAGGCAAATAAGCAAAGGACTTTACCTCGGATTTAGACTAAAATATATGTAAATGATACTATAATATACCGTAAACTAACGTTTAGATTTGTTTTATCTGTTCTATTCTATTAACTTTAACAACTTAACTAAGTCTTTTAGCAACATATACTAGAAAAAAAAGAAGAGAAGATACAAAGAAGAGAAAGAATACGACATACCGTATTCTTCTTCGATCTCTTATAAGAGAAGTAGTAGAAACAAGTAGAACGGGCCACGTGTGCTCTAAACAGTGCTAAATCGTGTGCATTACATAATGACATTTATAATCCGCAATCAATGATGTGAGCTGCATTAACTATTCATCCACAACTCGGCCGATATTGCATTAGCGGTTATATGTTTATTAGTTAGCCATCACGACTTAATCCCTCTCATTAGAAAACCAAACATCAAATATAGGTATATTTTTTTTTTTTTTTTTTTTTTAATTTAATCATTTATTTCAGGCAATATTTACATAAGGATCTTAAATACGTAAACAAAGGCCCATAGCATAATATATACCTTAAAACTAACATATATATGTATATTAATTATAACTAAATCACACGAAGTGCAGACGTGTGAGCTGTGTCAGCGGGCAAACGACCTCGGAACTTTCGAAATACGACGCCCTGCGGCCAGAAGTCCTCCTTCATGAAGGTTGGCAGATGATGAGTCGGCACTCTCACCAAAAACGAATTGAAACTCGTTTTGTGGCGAGGTACCAGCCGTTCAACCCTCAATTTGAAGTTGGACCTCTTCTGGACGTAGTCTACGACATCCTCGACCTTCGTAGACCAGTGCAATCGGGACACATACAGCGGCGTCGATGGTACGGCGGGGCGCATCGCATGGTCTGGCTGGCTCGGAGCTGTGCCACAGATGTTACGGCATGAGGGCTTCCTCTTCTTCCTCTCCACTTTAGTGAAGCCCTCCTCGTCAGATTTGTGCTTTGTGGAACCCGACGGAGGCACCTGTTTGGCAGTTGGTCTGCTCCGGCTCTTCTTTTTCCCTCCATTAGAGGACCGCTTGTTTGGCGGGGTGGGTGTAGCGGCGGGGGCGGGCGCGGCTGCGACTGTGGCGTATGCACGCGGCGGGGTCATGACCGCGCTCGCACTCGACGTCATCAGCGGGGCCGGGGAGCGGGCGGCAGGCGTAGCTGTGTCGCGCGATTCGCGCACCTCAGCAGTAATCGGCGGCGACGACAAACTGCTGATGGAGTCAATTTGTGCGCCGCGACGTGTGTTTACGTTAGTGAACTCCGGTGACCTACTTACAGAACCATTACTTTTGAATGATAATAATTCTGCGCGCAGCTCACTGATGGTAGATTCGGAAATCTCTAACTTAAACTGCACCTCTGCCAGGCCAGCTTTCAGGGTGGTGATATCCTTGAGCAGCCTGGTGACGTCAACGTGATCGAACGTGACGGGTGGCAGCTTGTTCAGCTGCTTGGCCACGAAGGCGGGCACGTCGTCAGGATCGGTTGTCTTCAGGAGATTAATGATGTCCTGAAGACTTCTCTCCCCCTTTTCATCCCTTCTGCGAGTGGGAATTCGGTCGGCCTGGCCGAGAGTCTCGTAGAGCAGCACCTTGCTCCTGCAAATCTCCTCTTCTTTAAAGTTCGACTTGCAGATCTGCATGATGCTGACCTCGTCCATAGAGTCGATGGCGTGCTGTATAAACGCCAACAGCTCGTTAGCTATGAGTTTTTCGGAACTCATAGCGGCTTTATCCGGCAGCGGCTAAGCCGCGCAGTACGCGAATAAAAACGCGTATAAATGTATCATCCATACTAATATTATAAATTTGAAAGTGTGTTTGTTTGTCCTTCTTTCACGTCGATACAGAGTAACAGATTCACGTGATTTTTTATGTGAAGATAGTTGGAGGGTTGGAGAGTGAGTTTATCTAATTCTCACGGGAAAACTCGTTATAATAGAATCCAAAAAAATATTAATGATCACAATTACTTGAAACTTGGTATTAATGCTGTTTAATAAAATAAAATACATACGTGCTTTAGCATTTTTCTAAATTCGTCCTATAAGGGGGTAAAATAGGGGATGAAAGTTTGTATGAAACTACCTTTGTAGAATTTTTTTTGTAGTTTTAGCGCGAGCAAAGCCGCGAGTTCTGCTAGTATTATTATATGTTAAATGGCAGCGCAGAAACTGCGGTAGATCGTGAATTCGATTCGCGGTGAAATATTTTTGATAGATCTACAAAGATTAGTTATGATAAGTATTAAGGCAAAATCCTAAATAAGATTTGAGATACTTTATATTTTTTACTAAGAACTAAGTCTATGGTATTTATTGTTTTTTAATTATTATTTTTTCTATACAGAAACATTAAATAAGTTATATTAAATAGACATGTCGTCAAAAGAGAATTTATATATGTTAATAACTACGTAGAGACAAGTTCTGTTCACCGTCTGTTACAGTCTATATTCGAATTGAACGTTTTGAATTTGTCATTTTATGTGCAATATTTTATAAGAAATTTATGTTTTATTCACAATATGCACTTTACAATATAAATATAACTAAACCTGTACCTAAGTGTTTTTTTATTACTAAAACACTAAACTTTTGTTAAAAGTACTAGAAGATACACAATTTGCGACAAAAAATCTCCTCACCGAATGAGCGCTCATTTGAACATTTGAGCGCGCTTCTAATCGTTTTTTTTGTGAAAACAATTTTAAGCGTTGCATTTAAGGTTCAATTTACATTGTTGTATATTTATTTCAACTAGAATAATTACCTAAACACAATTGGTGACAGTTTTAAGAGAACTGCATAGGCTTGTGTATCTAGTACATTTTGATCGATGAATACCGTATAGCTATTAATCGAACCATATAACTCCAATTTGTTTAACAACTTACAAACATTGATATAAACAGCTTAAAAATTTATCAATTTTGAATGAAAGAATGAATGAACGCTCGAATGGAATAGAGAAATGTCATCAAGTTGTGTCATTCATTTCATTGCTCGCATCATTTCAGTATGAAAGGGCTAAACGCTTGCAATGTGTAGTGACGAGTGGGAATGAGATGGGTTAATTATTTTCTTTTTGTGCGGGAACTGAATGCGAGATTGCTGTGATTACTCGCGACCTGGCATTGAGTAGGTGAGCGTAGATGTGGCTCATTTGTTGCGATATTGTTTATACATTTTGTATAGCTTTTGGTACGGTATGAGACATTGATAGCTTATTGGTAACGCACTTGCTTGGGAAACCAAGTGAAGCTGGTTCAAATCCTGGGTCTCGTATCTTTGATATTTTCATATGCGAATCATTTTCAATATGATAACCATTTGTTTTACACATATTACATATTATATAACATCGTGAGAAAATCTGCATGTCTGAGAGAACCTAGCAAGTTTTCGAAAGACACGTAAATTCCATCAATCCATACTTGAGCAGCTTGGTGCGCTATGGCCTGATCCCCTTAGACTTGAAGGAAGGCCCATGCTCAGCAGTGGGAACTTAAAAAGGACTGAATATAACATGTATACATCTTGGGGATTGCCAACTTTATGGACTTTCAGAATAGATTTCTAATTTGTTATCTAATATAAAAAGCTGAAGAGATTGTTGGTTTACACTCGCTAATCTATAGATCGACTGTTCCGTTTAGAAAAAATCTTTTGACAAGTCGCGTGGTAAGTGGGGTAAGGATATAAATATAAAAACGAGATAAACTATAAAAAATAAAATAAAGAAATGATTTTTATGATATGCAATCATGTTATCACATAAATATTGCAAGAGTTGACGAATCAAAAATTAAACTGACAATAGATTAAAAATTGTATTTTACATCGACTACAAAATTATTTAAAAGTTATTATATAATCTCTTGAGGTATATCTAGGCTTCATCCATTCCAAAAAATATAAAAATCAATTCACAATTGACTAAGATATCACGAAACATACACACAAACACACAAAAAAAATATAAAACCAAATTATCTTCTCCTTTTTAAAGTCTGTTACAAATAGGCATTAACAAGACGATACAAAATAAAGACAGCGTGCAATTTTATTCTATGACAAGACGCCTGAAAGAGCTTTCACACCGTACAATGACTGCGATTCAGCAAACACATTTTTAATTAGCGACATTCAGACGTGTTTGCTTACGAAATTTAAGTACGATTCAACTTAGCGATGGAATTATTTATTTTAAATACATTTTTGCCTATCTATTTCTTGAGAGCAATATTTTACTTAGTATTTTGACTTACCCTGCCTTCGCTCGGATACGTTCCTAAATAAAGGTAGCCTATGTGTTACTCCAGGTCATAGTATATCTGTCTACCTATTATTTTATATCCAAATCAGTTCACCTGTTTAAGAGTAGGAGTAACAAACATACATACAAACATACACACACGCACAAACGTATACAAACTTCGATATTTCAGCATATTACTTTTACTAAGTAAATGTGTTGAATTTAACTGAAATATTTGTATAAATTATCGTGAAAGAAAATGCCTCTAAGGTTTGACTTTATTATATCTTAAAGCATATTTCATACATAATTTATTGCTACGTAGCATAAAAATGGGTAAATTTATGTTAAAATAACTGAATAAATGTTATGTTTATATTCTTTTTATATATAACTAGCAGAACCCGCCGCTTTGCTCGCGCTAAAACTACAAAAAAAATATCTAAAATTCTCATACAAACTTTCATCCCTCATTTTAACGCCATATAGAATGAATTTCGAAAAATGCTATAACATGTATTTATTTAATTTTATTGAAGAGTATTAATACCAAGTTTCAAGTAATTCTGATCATAATTTTTTTTTTGGATTGTAATATAACGTGTTTTCCCGTGGGAATTAGATAAATCTCCCGCGGTAAAAATTAGCCTATGTCACTTTCTCCAGCCTTCCGACTATCTCCACACAAAAAACCACGCCAATCCGTCTCTCCGCTTCGTCGTGAAATAAGGACAGACAAACAAACAAACACACTTTCACATTTATAATATTAGTATGGATATGTTAATTAAATAGTAAAAATTAAAACACTATTTAAAGAACTTATAAATATAACGGTTTTACATAATAATAAAACCGATATTATGTGCCGAGAGGGAAAACATACAGCATTGTATATGAAGAAGCAGTGTATACTTTGCCATTTATTTACGGTCTGTGGAATATGTCATCTACTTTTCAACTACCCTATACTAAATTTTAAATTGACGGTAGTAGAAAATCCAGCTAGGACACGGCAAAACGTTGTCACTTTGAATATCATAGTCTTCACCAGGAAGGACTTCCTGCAATGCTGTATGTTTTCCCTCTCGGCACATAATATCGGTTTTATTATTATGTAAAACCGTTATATTGATGTGCCTCCGGAAAACATACAGCATTGTATATGAAGACGTGTTTGTTATCTGCTGGTGAAATATGTACATTGTAGGTATATAAACACAACGCTATGATGAATAGTAAAATGAGAATAATAAAAGTTTAATATGAAAGTAAATATATATTATATATAATTATAATATTTATTTATTTATTGTTTAACAATATTAACTTGTATATAATTGTTACACCTTTTTTATTGCAAATCTCTTAATTATTTATTATTAACTAATTTAAATCATAAATTTATAATGACGTGAATGTATTGAAAAAGGAATTATGGTCATTTTTAGATACTTTAATTACTTTACAGTAATGATTAAAAAATGTAGTGGAAGATTTCCAGTTACCCCGAGCTAATATATCATCTAAGGGTTGATTATCTAACCACCCCAGTGAAGCTACAGCTGACCTACAACTCCCTGGGGAAGCATCAATGCCACTGTCTTTAAGAACTGTGCGCACCCAGTTGCCTATTACAGTACGGGAAGCAAATTTTACTTTATTACTAATTGTAATGAAGAGGTTGTCTAAGTCTTTAACATCCGACCTTCTTTGTTTGGTTTTCTCTATTAAACATCTAACTAAACTAACTGGGCAGATGTTCTTATCAGGATGTTTAGACAGCTTCCAAGCAGATTGGCGGCAGTCATGTCTGTCAGTCTTTGAACCAAATGCCGGTATTAAATAGATGTTTTGTCCATTATCAAGATAGTTGTCTTTGGAAATTCGCAACAAGGTAAGATCGTGGACTCTACGTCCAGAAGCTAGCAATAACACTGTTGCTGTTCTACGCGATATTTCAGAGAGCGTATCTTTAGGTGAATTAGCTGAAAGCCATTCCAGAACTACATTTGGGTCCCAACTAACAAATGACCTAACTGATTTTGGTTTAGCTACCCCAATTGCCTTAAGGGCATGTTTTATAATGAAGTTTGTAAATGTTTGTTGTTCTACATAAGGCCCACAGAAAGTTAATACAGCCGACTTGTGTACCAAAATAGTGCTATAAGATAAGTTTTCGTTAAGGAAAAGATAGATTAAGAATTTAGCAATGTCAGCAGGATTAGGTGATTTTGGATTTACTTGAGTACTGTTACACCACTTCAACCATCTTTTAATGGCAGGTAGATATGTTGCTAGAGTAGACTTTCGCCAGCTATTTCTTAGCAGCTCCTTCTCTTGTGTAGACCACTCTTTTATTTGGGAACCCCACCCCCAATTTTCCAAACTTTCAAGGTTAATAGATCTACTTGTGGAGGTGGCTGTGACGTTGTCATGTCGATCATTGTTTTCGATAGATTCGGAATTTCGTGTGGGTGATCCAATGCTCTGGACTTCAGATCTTGAAGCCAGAAGACTTGAGGCCACTCCGGTGCCACTATTAAATAAGTCCCTGTCGCGTTGTTTAGGTGTGCCAAGACTCTGGGTAATAGGCTCGGTGGAGGGAATACCCATGCTAGTTGGTATTGCCAAGGTCTGCTGAAGGCGTCTATATAACTTGCTGATCGATCTCTGCAATCTATTGATACGTAGTTTTTTACTACAGCACTTCGTTGTGAAGCAAAGAGATCTATTTCCGGTCGACCCCATTTCCGGAAGACTTCTCCAGTTGCTTGTGGTAAGAGATGCCATTCCGCAACCTCTTTCCCTCGTGACAATCTGTCTGCAATTGTGTTGTACCTCCCTGGTAGATAATGTGCCGAAAGAGTTATCTTGAACTTGTCTGTTAGGGTCAGTAGTTTGTAAGTCAAACTTAGTAGTGTCAACGATCTCGTTCCGCCCTCTTTTCGAATATACGCAATTAAAGTTCGATTGTCCGATTGGATGAGTACATGGGATTGGCTTAACGCTGCAGCGTTTGTTCTGATCGCTGCCATTACTGCATAAAGCTCTTTTTTGTTGCTGTGCCATTTTTGTTGCTGACGAGACCACGTCCCCAACATTAGATGCCCATTTAGATGAGCACCCCAACCCAGATCCGAAGCGTCCGTCGCTAGGAAATGAGTAACCGGCTTTTTGTGTATTAGCGAAGAGTGACGTGTGGCGCCGAGCCACCACCTCATCTCTTGATATACCGTTTCGGGAATTAGTTGTCTCTGTCGTGGTTGCCTCTTGTTGAAATGCCGAAGAAAGATTTGTGCTTTCCGACAATGTAACCTGCCTCGGGGTATGACAAAGCTGGCGAAATTTAGCTGTCCCAGTAGGCTCTGTAGTTCGCGAAGCGTGATATGGCCTCTTAGTAACGAACGATCTATGGTTGCTTTGAGATTCTGTATCCTCTTTTCTGGTAATGACATTTTGTTCCTGGCGGTTTGCCAGCGGATACCAAGATATTCTAGGTCTTGAGTCGGAGTCAAGATAGATTTTTGGTAATTGAGGCTCCAGCCCAGATATTCCAAGTGCCTCACGGCCGCCGAGGCCTGAAGACATAACTTGGATTGGTCTTGGTTGACCAGAAGGTAGTCGTCTAGGTAGACTAGTACACGACATCCCTTGGCACGCAGGGTCTCCGCGACCCAGCATGTTATGGACGAAAAGAGATGTGGCGCTGATGCCAGGCCAAAAGGTAGACAGGTCATCTCGTACAGCTGACCTAGGTAACTGATTCGAAGGAATGGGCAGTGAGATTTTGCTGCAGCTACATGAAAGTATGCCTGAGAAATGTCTAATTTTATCATCCAGTCTCCCGGTTGGAGAAAATCTGGCACTGAACTGTGAGAAATAAGGCGAAAATGCTTTATCTTTACGAATTTGTTTAATTCTCGTAGATCGAAAATAGGTCGCATCGATCCGTCGCTTTTCTTCCGCAGAAATAGCTTGGAGATAAAACTGGGCGTTTCTTTTGTAACAGGCTGCAGTATTTTTTGATCCAAGAGGTCTTGCATTATTTGAGTCATGGCCGGCGACGGTTTGGTTGCAAACCGACTCATAACAAGCCTTGTTGGCATTATTAGAGGAGGTTTCTTGTAAAACGGTATTCGAAAACCAGTTATTGCCGATATTATAAATTTGTTCGCGCCAAGTGCGTGCCAACGGTTTTGAACGTCTTTAGACGACCGCCCCTGAATGGTATTAGATAGTCATATTTTCTTGTTTTTGCTTCGAAAGGACGGGTTTCCTTGTTGTTTGTAAGCATCAGTCTTTCCTTTGTACGTTTTTTTAGTGTTTGATTTTTTGTAGGTATTTTGAAAATAATTTTTATCTTGTCCTTGTGGCCTAGATTTGGATGTTGATGGTATGGATTCATGGTATTTCCTTTTTACTTGGTCCCTATTTTTAGAGATTTGTGGGGGTGATAACCAATAATGAGGCCCGCCGAGGGATTGCACCAGCGACATCAATTGTGCCTTCTCGAATAGAAATTCCTCGCTGGGAGGTATGTTAACGAGAGCGGCTTGAATACTTTTATCAGAAATTTCGCTAATTAATCTTTTACGCCTAGTTTCTATACACTCCGCTCGTTTCCCGCAGACGATTTGTAATGTTTGTTCAGATAATTTATAAGATGGCGACGAATTACCGAAAATTTCGCTTATTTTATTAAAAAGGTTATTAGAGGTTAGTTCCGTAGGATTATTGTGAGACCAATTAACAATTTCTTGTAAACCTGATTGTAGCAATTGCCTTTGGTATAGTAAAGCATTGGTAATTGCAGCCATAATTTCCTCCGTTGAGGCCAGGAAATCTTTGCCCTTATTTAAACAACATATTTCGTCATTAATTTTTAAGTTACAAAAGCCTGGGAACGCAAGCATGTCTGCCAATGCTTTTTTATACCGAATGTGTTGCCACGTAGATGAATTAAAATGTTGCAATTTTATCAACTGGTTTAAACGTTGTTCATCGGCTGGTTTAAGAACTTTTTTCTCATCAAAATCAGTTTTACAAAAACCTAAATCTAATGATTTTGGTGTAATAGAGCAAGGATTGGTCAAGAAATCATCATTATTCTGTTCAGGTTGTTCAATCACGTCAGTGGTTTTCGCGGTCACATTTGTATTTGATGATGACGCACATTGCTGATGCATAATTAAATTTGTAAGGAAACTGACCTGTTCGTATAACGCGTCGATCCGGAGATCGACCGTTACCTGAGCATCTCGTTTTGATTTCTTGCGCGGAGGTTCCTCTTCTTCAGGTTCGCTGCTTGACGAACTGCTGGAACCGGAAGAGTCCTCTCTCTCTTGCCTTTCCCTCTCGATCGTCGGTGAATTAGAAACGATAGGTCGGTTTGCCTCGATGGCTTCATCGACCTCGCTAGGCGCGCGATTCATTACGATACACTTCCGGTATAAGAACCCGCACAAACACAAAAATACAGATAGATATTGATGTAATATTAGTTATGCTAACACTTAGTAAAATTATTTCTCAAAATATTTAACGGATTATTCTAATATTTTTGGATTTCGACCGCACGCGGCGAAAGTACACAACGCTATGATATTCAAAGTGACAACGTTTTGCCGTGTCCTAGCTGGATTTTCTACTACCGTCAATTTAAAATTTAGTATAGGGTAGTTGAAAAGTAGATGACATATTCCACAGACCGTAAATAAATGGCAAAGTATACACTGCTTCTTCATATACAATGCTGTATGTTTTCCGGAGGCACATCAATATGAAAGTTTAATATACGCTACGTAACGACATCTATGATTTACAGTATGAACTAAAATTCACATATTCCTAATTTTTTTATTAGAACAGTGAATGTAGTTGGTGAATGAGAATGGGAATGTATATAGAAATACACGTAGACTGAGAAAGGTATGGAGGGATTTTGTGAAAGGGGACATATGTATGTGTGGGGAGTATGAAAATAGAAGGTGGAAGAAAGAAACATGTGACCTAATACTTTCTTAGATTTACGCGAATACTTGACATTTTAAATAAAACCTTCAAGACATGTAACACCGCAGTCTCTCCCGTGACCATGATTGCTGTAAAGCATTCGAAACGTCGGGAACCAAAAATCAAAATAAATTCGCGAAAAAATCCGAAAAGATAGTTTTATTTAACATGTGACCTCCTCACGAGTGGGATAAGAAGAGAAGGAGTAAAGAAGAAGAAGAATAAACGTGTAGATGACATCTATAGGTATGTAAATAATTATATATACATTTTTCTATGGTTCAACAGATATACCCGCGTAATTTACGTATATGGCTATGTCTACTTACAATTTAATATTTTATATTTGGTTCGTTATACAATAGAAAAGGAATATGTGTATTAATTTCAATTCAAAAGTATAAATTACGAATGTATAGATAATATGATTATTGCCTTTAGACCGACTTAATAAAGAGCTACTCAACTTAGGTTTATGTTTTTTTTTGTAGATTGTAATTTTACGCGATATTTTCGTCAACCGTAAAGCGATTTTAGTGATTAATTTAAACCATGTCAAAAAAATACTACTACATTTAATGTGTTCAAATCACATTTAAAGTGCCTTTGGAGTTTTCACTAAATAATATAAATTAAAGTTAAGATAAACTACTTGACTACCGTTGGGATTTTCATACTATTTTCATAAATAAAAAGAAGTATTATCTAGAAAGGCTGTAATTTATAGACATTTTTCAATAAAAAAGTAAGAAAAGATCTCTTTTAGTCAAGTTTTAATTAAACAGACAGACAGATGCAGTGGACGGACAACGAAGTCATTCTAAGGGTCCTTTTTTGCCTTTAGAGGTACAAAACCTTATACATTAACTATTCTAAAATATATATCACGTACTTGTGGAGTAGTCCTTATGGGAGTTTTGGGCTGTAACCGCTGCAAGTGGTTCGGAAGCCGCTCTTCGCTGTTCTTCATGTGCTTTGCCTGTATGTCTGCTTTCACTTTGTTCTCTTGATTATTATTTGTTGTTCTATTCATCTAAAAATGTACAAGGCATTAGTAGGAAGATAACATCTCATATTTATAAAAATATACATATAGTGTAAAAATATATATATGTACAAATTAATATATAATAATTTACAACCAAACTCTAGGGACCGTTTCCATTATATCGAGTGGAGAAAGAAAAATAACAGAAAGTATACATTCAATAATACATATATATGAGTACAATAATTTTTAATTTTAATTTAATCATTTATTTCAGGCAATATTTACAAAAAGATCTTAAATATATAAACAGAGGCCCATAACATCAACAACAACCTTAAAAACTAACATATATATATTAATTTTAAAAACTAAAAAACTATTTGACACGTAGTGTAGACGTGTCAGCGGGCAAACGACCTCGGAACTTCCGAAACAAGACGCCCTGCGGCCAGAAGTCCTCCTTCATGAAGGTTGGTAGTTGATGAGTCGGCACTCTCACCAAAAACGAATGAAGCTCGTTTTGTGGCGAGGAACCAGCCGTTCAACCCTCAATTTGAAGTTGGACCTCTTCTGGACGTAGTCTACGACATCCTCGACCTTCGTAGACCAGTGCAATCGGGACACATACAGCGGCGTTGATGTAATGTAATACGTACATATTTTTGATAATTGAGTTATTCTTAACATATGTATTATATTAGCGATTTATGTTCGCAATTTCATTTTAATTTTTTTATACTAAGAAATTACATTAAAATAAGGTATAAATGTACATACCATACTCTCATTTCTTCTAATAATTTCTAATTGCTGTTCTCGAGCGATCGCTTGCCGTATGGCGGGCGGGGGCTTGATACGTTCTTCTGAGCCTGGACGCAACATGTACAATTTATTGTTTCCATATTAACATTGTTAATAATAATAATAATTTCTCTCTATCAATACCAATCTCTTTGAGACAATTAAACAGCGCAGTAGTTACTATAAGACAGTGTGTGTGTGTGTGTGTGTTTGTGCATGCATTATCTATCTTTTATAAAATCTAATAAAACGATTCTTCAATTTTCGTGGTGAAAATTAAGGCGCAGAACCACCGCGATACGTTCTCTCTTAGGCACCGAGGGTAAAATACCGCCAACTTCCCAGATACCGTCTTATTTATAACTAGCGACTCACCGTCTCGGTTTCGTCCCTAGGTACGTTTTATTTTTTTAGAGCGGAACCTTAATTCTTTTTCTAAAATAAAAATAGCCTAACTTACTCCTTATAATATCAGCTGCCAATTAAGGTCTTGTCAAAATTTGTCCACTCATTTCGGAGATTAGCCGGAACACACAAACACAAACAGACAGACAGACATACAAAAAATTTAAAAATCGTGTTTTTCTTATAAGTACCGTAGGTATATAATTTCATATTATGCATTAAGTAAAAAGCTGTTATTTTGACATTACAAACAGACACTTTCATTTTATTTATCTGTATAGATTATAATCTAATACTTTACCAAAGAAAGCAATCTTATATATGTCCGGCTCGAGCACGTATGCGTAGAGGCCGTCCGCGCCGCGCTGCTGCGAGTACGCCAGCCCGTAGTCGCACACGGCGCCGGCGCACGCGCGCAGCGCGCGCTTCTCACTGTCGCTGCACAGCTATAGTTCATTGACAATGTTCTTTTATTAGTTCTTAATTACACTTTTTATGTAAGCTAGTATTAGGACTCCATTTTAATCTAATTTGTAAGTTTTATAATGTTGAACATAACAAAATTTCAAAATAGTGTGTAAGTCACCAGTATTATAGGTGATTTTATGAGTTTAGTGTTAGGTTTAAATCGTGGGTCTATTTAAGTTTAAGTAGTTAAGTAAGTCGAAATTAGGAAATTTGGCCCCCGCAACAAAATAAGAAATTCTTAGTTAATTTTATAAAACAAACAGCCTTCAGGTACGACACAAAGCGGCACATTTACCACAAACAAAAATTAAAAAAAAACACATCAAACTGCAAGTTGTCGGACCTGAACTTGATCGCCAGCAGGCACAACAGTACCGGCATCTTTGCACAAGTACAAACAAAATTAAAAAAAAACAGCACCTGCACGTTGGCGGACCGGAGCCGGGGCGCCAGCAGGTACGGCAGCAGCGGCAGCACGTCGAGGCGCAGCGCGGCCGCGCGCACGCCGCGCCCCACCGCCGCGCCGCGGCACACCGACCACAGGATACTATCCAACTCCGCTTTCTTACGGGACATCTGCAAGTCGTTTAAATCTATACATAAAATATAAATAGCAACCAAAACAATGATTTTTAGAATTTTTATCTGCTTGTGCGTTTGTGCGCGCTAATCTCAGAAACGGCTTAGCCGATTTGGTTGCGGTTTTCACTAATATATTGTAGTAAGCTTCACTGAACATTTAGTATTTGTTCATAAATAAAAAAAAGTTACGTCAATTTAAAGAATCACCTAGGGACGAACTCGAGCGGAGCGGGGTGAGTCACTAGTTTAAATAAATAAATATATCGGGACATTAACACACAGCACCATCTAGTTTCATGGTAAGCTATGACGCTTGTATTATGGATACCAGAAACTTGATACACTACACGTATATAACTTTAAATATATACATATTATAAATATAAACAATACAATGAAGTACAAACATTCGTGCTCATCACATAAATGAAAGCCTCCAGCGGGACTCGAACCCGCGACCGCTGGCACAGCAAGTAGGATGACTTCAAACTAAGCCAAACGTTTCGTCTTTCTTTTTTTATTATCTACCTACTAGAAAGTCTGGACCAGAGTTGCAGAAGCGTGTATATATTGGAAAGATTTGGTGGAGGCCTATGCTAAAAAGCACGCGTAACTGCGTCACATGATATAATTCTTCACCATCTTAAAAGAATTATAAGTATAAAAATGTACCCAAAAATCCGGAAAAAATGGCTTTTTATTGTACTAACTAAAAAGTGCTAAAAGTAGCATTTTCCTTGCACGAAGCCTATTTATTTAGTACACAGACTATGACCTGAAGCCCAAGATCTGCATGGTAAATTTCATACAAATAAAATATATCAACATGAAGAATCGGTTCATAAAAAATAGTTATGTTAATTTTACCACCCAGGGACGAAGCCACCTAGCGGTTAGCCGCTAGTGAACAAATCTACACAGATACATAAAATTGAACTGTCTGTTTGTAATGTCAAAATAACAGCGTTTTACTAAATGCATGTAAAATTATATACGGTACTTATAATAAAAACACTTTTTTTTTTAATTTTGTCTGTCTATCTGTTTGTTCCGGATAATCTCTAAAACAGCTGGGCTGATTTTGACGGGACTTTCATTGGAAGATAGCTGATGGAGTAACATACGCTACTTTTATTTTAGAAAAAGAATTAGGGTTCCGCTCAGAAAAATTAAAACGTACCTACAGACGAACCCGAGCGAAGCGAGGGTGAGTCGCTAGTAAATAATAAATTATATAATGTATAATAATACAGTACATAAATAAAAATTAATACCTCTTGAGCCTGCATGGGAAATCTAACTTTAAGTCCTTGTCTAGAAGCCAGCACAGTGTGACATCTCACTATGCACAAAGGCAGTAGGGAATAAAGTGAGTAGTTTTGATTACGGAGTATCCAACTGTGGACCGTGTCGTAGAACCTTAGCCAAGACGTTGTTTCGCATGCTATTAACAATCTCGCATCCACTCGTGCTGAGAGATAGTTCTCGAATATTCCATCTACTAATCTGCAAAAACATCATCAAAATTGGTTTATTGTTTTTTGTTTTTTTTTTACTTATGATTAATATTTTTAGACATTTTAATAACAGCTGATCAAAGATTTAGACTACACAAATTGTCAATGAAATTTCATTATTAAAAGAAAATTTAAATCTATACATATAAATAAAATTAAAGTGTCTGTTTTTTTTTATTAAATGCATATAAAATTATAATCGGTACTTATAAGAAAAACAACATTTTTAAAATATTTGTCGGTCTGTCTGTGTGTTCTGGCTAATCTTCGAAACGACTAGACTGATTTTGACAGGACTTTCACTGGCAGATAGTTGATGTTATAAGGAGTAACTTAGGCTACTTTTATTTTAGAATAAGTATTAGGGTCCCGTTCAAAAAAATGAAAACGTACCTAGAGAGAACGTATATGAGACGAACCCGAGCGAAGCGAGTGTAAGTCGCTAGTATTACAATACAAAAATATTTATGCATATATATCTGTCTATACATAGCTATATATCTATATATGTAAATTTCTATACATAGATATAAAAAAACCCACACTAACCTATCATATTCCCCGGCAGCTTGTACCGTCTTCATAATCGCATTTGGGTCAGTATCATTTATAGTGAAAATCGCTTGTAATGCCTGCATCACGCTCTTTGTATGGTCTTTTGTTCCTATTGATATTTTCTCTATCTCCTCCACTGTTATCTGCAAAGTAAATTAATAAGTTCTAACTGACTCCATACGTTTTTTATACAGTAAAAAATCTAAAATTGCACAATTGTCTTTTAATATGTTCTAAAATATAAGAATTTAAAGTGTTTTTAAATAATATAACTTTGAAGTATTAAAACATTCTGAGGAAACCTGTATATCTATGATAATCTAGCTAGTTTTTAAAAAACGTGTGAAATCTACCAAACGTACATACGCCCCACACGACTGCCATGTCTAAGCGCCAGTTAGACAGCTGTATGTTTAAATAGACTGTAGCATTATTATGATAATTATACCTGCGTCTCTTAAACTGCCTCGCTGGTCTAGTAGCTAGCATGTACGGTTGCATATCTGGAGGTCTTAGGTTCCATTCCCAGATTGGGTCTACTTTAGTTAATGAATATTTCTGTTTAGAAATTCCCAGTAAGAGTCAGAAGTTTGGAAAGTTGGCGATGTTACAGCTGTGTTTTTGAGAGTGACAGGAACTGATAGTGCACTCGTGTTTGTACATTTGTGCACTATAATATCTCCAGCACAGTTGGCTAGTCTTAATGAGAGTCGTCGCAGCCAAAACTATTCTAGAAGACATCATCATCAAATCTATACCAAACAATGGTATATTAAGGCATAAAATAATAATAAACTGTTGATCAAAAAGGTACAAGATAGAGAATCCCATTCAAAAGTTCTCTTAAAAATGTCACTGATTGTGCTTAGGTCATTATTCCAGTTGAAATAAATATTTAATATAATAATATACAACAATGCAAATTGAACCTTACAAGCGACGCTTGAAGCTATTTTCACAAAAAAAAAAGCGCGCTCAAATGTTCAAATGAGCGACATTTTTTGTCGCTGATTCGTCTATCTAATATTTTTATACTGATGTAATAAACATAACAACAATTCCACCTGCGTGCCCATCGCCTTGACGAAGCTGAGCGCGTGCAGCGCGGCGCGCACGTCGCCGGCGGCGCGCGCGGCCAGCAGCGCCAGCGCGCGCGGCGCCGCGCGCACGCGCTCGCCCCGCGCCACCGCGCGCAGCCGCGCCAGCAGCCGGCCCGCGCTCACGCACCCCACCGACACCGTCAGCGATACTGGCCTGGAATGTTCAATGTGTATATTCATATACGATTCGGAGATACCAATAAAAGCGTTTATAATACACTAAATAACTATTTATTCTATTAAAATTATAAAACACTATGTTGTATTGTATTGTCGTGTCGCCATTATGACATATCATTCTACTTTTCGTTTAGTCATCTTTTACTCCATTCCATTTTTAAAATTAAATTATACATCTCCTTTTATACTTAAGATATCATTCCACGCATACTCATCTCGCAAAACCCACATTAATATTATAAAGAGAAATAAAAAATGTTTGTAATGGATAAACTAAAAGTTTCAAGATCCCGGGTAAGACATACGATAGTGTTTATCCCGGAAATCATCCCTTAAAGGGATAAAAAGGGGGGTGGAAGTTCGTACAGGGAATCAATTATTTCTCAAGTAAAGTATTTAAAACTCATTATACCTTTGTATATATAGCCTATCTATTCCATACTATCTAGGGATGAATAAAATAGAAATTTATAGCTTCCTAAATAATATTCCCTTGTTTTATAATCTCTTTATGTACAAACAGAAACACAAGCAAACAAGTTAAAATATAATTGTATTAAATTTTATTCCATTCCTATAATATAATATTTAAAAAAGAAAATATCAAACTAAACGCTAATACTCATTATGAATTCAAACTGTCTTGCCTTAGTGGTCTTAAGGATGTTGCATACAAATCATTACATATAGCGATTACTGGCCGTCTTAAGGGCTGCGACTTGCCCTTCCCCTTTTTGCCTTCCTCCTTCTTATGACCTGTAGCGGTACACCATTTGACTAATAACTCCACTGTTTGTATTGGAGCGCCGTCTATTTCATCTGAAATAGGTTATCTATCTATATATATATATATATATATATATATATATATATATATATATATATATATATATATATATAATAAAATGTTGAAGTTTGTACATAGGAAAAAAATGCTAAAAACCGAGTCAGGGGGCTCTAAGAAGTGAAATACTCATAGAACAAATCCAGATTTTTTATTTTTTTGGTTTCTCTGTTTGTCTGTTTGAACGGGATAATCTCCGAAACTGTTAGACCGATTTATATGAAATTTTGCATGGTTGTACCTCAGTTCTCCAGTCAACATTTTAGATACTTTTCGTCCCAGAAAATTAAAGATTTCCCGAGTGATAGTTAAAAAACTATAGTAATTTATACAGATTAACACACAAAAACTACTGATTGGATTTTAATGAAACTTTACAATAATATAGTTCTTACATCAGAATAATAAATAGGCTACTTTTTATCCCGGAAAAACCCCGAAAAAGAAAAATCCCGGAAAAAGATTTGTATTTGTTTGTCACTAGTCAACTAATAAATTATTTATATAAATACAAATTGACCAGAATTATTTAAAAAAAAACAATGCTCATAGAAAATCGGAAATTAAAAATAAATATCTTATGTCAGGTGTATATATAATGTAAACGGAAATTTAATTTAATCTCAAACACAATATTTTTTAAGCAACTCTCATACATATATAAATGCAAAACACAACACACTCACTCATTAACCATAAGCGTCCAGAAAATCTTATAAGTAATGGGAAGGGTATGTAGTAAGAAAGGATTTTGTAAATTTCTAAAATATCCGTTTTTTTTAAAGTTACAGTGACCAAAAGTACCAGTAATATACTTGATTAAAATCAATTACATTCTAATTCAAAGTTTTAGGCATTACATCTTCTGGGAATGAAAAATAGGGCATGACGTGAAATTGCAGATTTCTTCATGTTAAAGGTAAGAAATATGATATATTAATAGACTAAGAAAGGATTTCAATTAACATTATAAATACAAAATGCAACGCGACACATCTAAGAGAAGAAAGGGTAAATCACTTTTTGTTAATAATTAAATTATTACCTAATATAAGACAGTTAGGTCGTTTTTCAGCATCCAGCACTGATCTCATCAGTGTGGCACTTTGTAATGCATTTTGGAATGCTTCGGTACTGCGCTCATCAGATGCATTTATTTCCACTGGTCTGTAGCCTGGAAATGATGTTGAAAATGTATATAAGAATAACTTTATAAATATTATGTAAATATGTAACAAAATAAGGAATATGCGTAATTTTTTTTATACAATATAGCTAACATCGTTATAGTATAATTGTAAAAAAATATCCAGCTCCAAAACACTAAAACATAGTATAAAAAATATTTTTAAAAATATAATACCGAGACGGATACTTTAAACGCGAAATATCATACATAGAAAAATGACGAATTTAGTTTGTATGGACAAAATCATAAATGCGCTATTTACGTTATGATAAAACTTTGACGTCATATTCGATTTGACAAGTGGCGTACGTTTTAACTACTTTGAATTTCCCACCTATATTTACACTTTTTAGTAATTCTTTCTTAATCAAAAATTACATTAAAAATATTGATATAGGCTTAATTCAAAAACAATAAAGATTATAAAAAAATATATATTTCATCTTTATTTATATCAGACGCATACTCCCTATTGTATGTTTTTTTTCCTTTAAAGTTCCATAATCATCTTATCTCAGTATATTATTTTAAGCTGGGGTTTGTTTATCTCTTTGAATGCCCTAACTCTAAAACTAAGTAATTTAAATTTTTACATTTTTTTGCCTATTTATTGATTGAAAGTTACAGGCCATTTAACATAATGCCAGTCCTTATGACTGGAGAATTTATACAAAAATAAATTACGCGAGCAGAGACGCCAGCAAAAGTTAGTACTTGAATAAACATCTTACCTGCCAATCTCGCCAACAAATGTGCCAAAGTGGTCTTGCCAACACCAGGAGGTCCACATAACAAGGCAACTTTATGATGTGGGCGACCATCTTCATCGACTTCTGGCTCATTCTCCTTTTTACCCTTCCATTTATTACTCAATTGGAACTGGCCGGTGCGCTTACTGAATGTATTGCGTTGCTGTGGCTCCGTTGTTTTGACCTCTTTCTTGAATACTATCTGAAATTAGATTAAAGATATATGTTAATTCGTATTGATACATTTGTTCCCCCAAACCATGTCTCCACCTTGAACATGGTATGCGTAAATGCATTTTCTAATGTTAGAAAGTCATGTACTTACTTAAGCTTGCCAACAGGATTTAAAAAAAAAAGGTCTTTATTTAAACAACACAATGGTAACAAATACACACAGCCCTAACTCCTGAACTAGAAAACTGTGTTTCAGGAACTAGTACCTTCCCATATCAGGCGTACATATTCATTGCATGAAATTACGTTATAATAAGGTAAGTTAATGTAAACAAAAAAGATAGAAAGGATTTTAATCAAAGTAAATAATTTACTTCATTATAGAAATATTAAAGAACAAATCAAACATTCTTTACTGCAGACCAAAAATTTATATGACATATATTAGTTATTAGCACAAAGCAAAGCCATGATTACTCACCCATTCAATTTAAAATGAATGTTGATTAGGGTGCCCAGACATATAGAATGAGGAGCATAAATATGAAAAAATATGTTAATTTGATGTATTCACTATTTATATTTCTTTAAAAGAATAAATTACATCAAGTCATTTAGTTAACAGCAATTGTATTTTGTAATATTTGTGTGTACAACTTCTGATCAGGTGAACTAAATTTATTATATTGTTTAATATATGTAGTGTGCAACAAAAATATGTTTATCACCGAAAGGCAATAAATAATCAAAATCGGTCAAGTGCGAGTCAGACTTGCACATGAAGATTTCCATATCATAATCGATTTTTTTTAAATTGCAAGGCAGCCTTTTTGAAATTCGCCATCTTATTTGTTTTTTATTATTTGTTGTTATAGCAGCAATAGAAATACACTCTGTGAAAATTTCAACTCTTTACATATTTTATATTACAGTTCATGAGATACAACCCTCTGACAGACGGATGGACAGACAATGAACACTTAGTATGTTATGTTGGCACCGTTCGGATATGGAACCCCAAAAAAATTGCCTATGTGTCAATACATAATATATTATCTTCTCTCATACAATTAGTTATATTATTATAATTTTTTTCACCCTATCCAAAGTAAATACAGCCAATGCAAATATTTAAATAAAATTATATCTAACTTTACCTTGTCCCATAAATGAAGCCAATGTAACAAGGCCCTATTCACTGGTTCTTCTGATAATAAGTCCACATAAGATTTCGGTCTGTACTTCTCCACCCACAATTCACTCATAACATTAGTTGTTACTTCTTCTTGAATAGATTCAGTTGATTCTTTTTGTTGCTGCTTTTTTTCTAACTGTAATTAATTATATTAAAAAAATATTTAATATATGAATTATTATAAAAATTAAATGTATCTATCTTTTAAAAAAAGGACATGTTGACCCATTGTTTTATTTCTACATCAATATACCAACAACAAACCACTGAAATATTATAAAATAAGGATTTTAATAACACAATACATTATAGTAAAAATTTTACATAATGGACATGGTATTCAGAATTTTCTAAAAACTACATATAACTAATTACAAATGAAACATAAAAAAAGGAATATTATGGTTAAACTGGTTACCTCTTTTCCTTGTCTTTTTTATTTTATGAAGTTTATGGTGTATGCAGTGATCAACTTGTTAAACAAAAATAAACATTCTGTTTTAGATTTTTTCCTACATTAATTAGTAGGGTTTAAAAGAATAAATCAATGGAATTTTTAATGAAATAGTTTTTCATGTAAGAACATCTAAGAATTGAATTAAATTCAAATATTCAAAAATATCTTACAATTTTCCTAGCTTCCTCCCAGACTGAAGCAAATGTAGTTCGTAAAGTTAATTTTTCTGTTGTAGTATCTAGGACCTCTTCCCAAGCATCTTCTGTTAATAGTCTCACATAAACTCTTTCTCCATCCCAATTTGTAATAGGAATAAAAGGCCACCTAAAAGAAGAATACACATCTTTTATTACAAAATTTAAATATTATACAGTACTGTATATATATTCATCAATCAAGAAGGTATAGTAAGGTAACTTTAGAAGTTGAACTTCAAGATATCTATACATATAATAAAATTGTAACTGTATATAAATAAATAAAATAAAAAGATTATTTGATATTTGGATTTAAACAGTAAAATAATAAATTGTTTTTACAAACTTTGGAACATTCATTGTGACATTTTCTTTTATATTATAATTGGGTTTCGTCTCTTTAAAACCCCTGCCTGAAGGTTCCACCAACATTTGCCTTATTTTTCTCCCCTCAATAATTTTATTAATTAAATCCATGTCACTTTCTTCTTCAGTTTTTTGTCTTTTACTAGGCAGTTCTATATTATCAAAATCTATATCATTAATATCACCAAACAAATCTTCAGCCGTTCTCTTATTAGAAACATTAGGCGTAAGGACATCATCTAATTGTTGTAGACTTGGTGTTAAACTTATTGTAGTATCTCCATTATGTACTGAATTGTCTTTAGAGGGACTAATTTCACTGGTAGTAGGTTTGTTTGTAGAAGGAGGACTTGTAAAATCAAGACTTCTTTTGGACTGGAAGGATTTCTTTTTAATTTTGTTTTCATTGGAACCTATAAATAGATTGAATTTTAAGTTTTACTAATGAAACGTAATACATAAAAAAATCTAAAAGATTTGAAAGAGAGTTTTATTTAAAGTGATAAGTAATTTATGTATGTAAGTTTTATATATAAAATGTTATCACCTGTGTGCTCGTCCATTTCACGTAATAACTCCAAATCATCAGAATACATGAGCTCATATTCCTCATCTGGATCTGGATATTCATCCATGATGTGGTTTTATTAGTTCTCTTTGATAAATTTTATATGATAAATGTTGGATTTATAAAGGTACCTATAATAATTTTTATCATATATACTTAAGATATAACGTGTATCACTGTTTAAATAATGTTAAATAAAAATTAGATAGATTATTTAGAAAATACGAAGAAACGTAATATTAAAACAATGAAAAAAACAACAAAATTCTAAAATAATAAAAAAACCGCCAAATTTCATTTGACTTTGACTTTTGACAGTTTTCACTGCAAGTTTGACAATAGCATATTATCTATGCTAAAAATAACAGACTGATTAAATAAAAATAAGTTTTTAGGCGTTTTCCAATGGGGAAGATTTCTCGAAAGGAGGACGCCACACGTATGGCCTATTTACATTCAGTCTGAGGTTAAGTAATTTATTATGATATCGTGGTTTGATGTGGTCATGATATAGTGGTTTTTTGCTTCTATTGTTCACCTCTTACCTGTGCAATGTATTGCGCCTAGAAGTTAGACTAGCTGAAAAGAACACTTCTTATATTTTCTGCTACTGAGTTGGTATCCGTTGCGCGCATCACGCCAAAGTAGTACTTTTCAAAGTGCTCGGTTGTGTGTAACGTTGCTCTAATTGATACATTCGAGGTTGAGCATTATGCCGCATAATGCGCTTTAGTACTATATAATTAGAAAGCTACCATAGTTAATAGTTGTTTTCCAATTAAAGCGCATAATGCCGCTCTTTAGCGCACAAACCCGAAATAACAGTTTTTATATTTTCTGCTACTGACAATAAATTGATAACCGTTGCGTGTTTCCTGTCAAAGCGGTAGTTTTCAAAGTGCTCGATTGTGCGGAGCGTTGTTGAGCATTATGCTGCATAATGCACTTTAATGCTGTTATTGGAAAACGACCCTAACATAGTTTTAATTGCAATGTATATTTTTGCGTGTAAACTTTCCTAATGAATAAAATTGGCTAGGGCTTCAAACTGCTCTTTTCATATTTGAATTTTTGTATTTTCGAAACTGACCTGGTGCTTATTTTGGTAAGTAATATAACAGAGTGACTAATTTATTTATCATTTTATTTCTATTGTCACTTTGTTATATGGGCTTTGAAATTAATTATGATCATGATTTTAAATTAAAATTCAATAAAAACACATTTAAATAAAAGGTAAATAAAACACAATATATTTTGTATATACGAATTTTTTTTAATAATAAGGTATATTTACAGTAGCTTAATTAACAAACGTGAGTTACATGAATAATTAGAAGAGGTACCAGAATTGTATTACCATCAAAGTTGCACTCCCACACTTTCAAATATCGTAGGTATGTAGGTACTATATTTAAGGAGAACATCGGGGCTTGAATGAACGTCAGGGCTTACATTTTAAAATATCATTATTCATCATTATTGGAATGTACATTACTATCTTACTTATCTTCAAATTTGGATCTAATTAAGACAAAATGAGCTGCAATGTTCAACAAAATTT
This sequence comes from Brenthis daphne, assembly GCA_947093115.1. NCBI lineage: Eukaryota > Metazoa > Arthropoda > Insecta > Lepidoptera > Nymphalidae > Brenthis > Brenthis daphne. The sequence goes on along the minus strand of OX352474.1, from coordinate 3,567,281 downwards.
ATTTCACTTTCTTGGTAAAGAAATACATAATTATAACACTGGCTTGGTACTTGTTTATTCCAATATAAGTCACGATCAATCTTCAAATTGCAATTAGCAGCCGACCTGAACTATAACAAACGTTTAAAATAAATATTTAAATTTCCATTATTTTTTGCAGACGGCATCATATTTGTGTTAGATCTAAGATAGATACAATTTCTACCACAAATTATATGATCTTATTCGTATCTTAATCGTAATCTTCACCATTAATAACAAAAACCGTAAAAAATAAAGAAATATAACAAAACAGCACTATAACACCAACAAAAGCTATATAAATTCAATAAACATCACAGACATCTACTATACCCAATCTTTAATGAGTTTGGAATATTTTTTGAGATTCTTTTTATTAATAAATACTTTCTATCCTTATGAACATTCACTTGACTAAACAATTTCCTTACACTACGACACTCGGTGCTACTAAAAATCTATTCAAAGAATTGATAATAATTAAGTTTTAAACATATCCTATGTCTAGGCGTAGATATTGTGTAATACACATAAGGTAATTGAAATGAATATACGTTATCAATAAATAAAGTATGTAATCAAGAATAGAAGAAATATTGTGTTTATCAGAATTCTGTTGTTGAAGGTTTAAAAATCCTTATAAGTCATGTACAATATGAATTATATAGGTACTTAATTTTTTATATATATACTGTAATCATCCAATCCAAGAGCTTGTTACTAAAAGATGGTTTAATATAGTTTTAAACAATAAGTAGTACTGCATAATATACCGCAACGAAACCTTACGCTACGCCTGTGTTACATGGCTTGTAGCAAGACGTAGTCCAGTCCGTCTTGTGAGCTATAATTAACTTTGTCTATTAAATTTGATCTTGCTTTTTCTCCATATTTCCTACTTTTATTATAACTAGACATTTTCCACCTTAAAACGCCAAGCTCTCTAAATATAATTTAATTTTAAGCAACAAACTTTCAAATTAGTGTCGACAATTCGGTGTCTACATTATGGTATACGTTTCCATCGTACTTGCTTTATTTCTATATCTTACTATGAAATTCATAGTTTTAGACCGAGTGCCACTCAGGCGTATTTAATACCTGCCGTCATTTGTCTAAGCTAGATTAATATTAAGGACTTATCATATTTTTATCGTTATTACTGTACAAAACGCTTATTCATCCGCAAAATTTTACCTATTTGTTACATAATATATTTCATTGCCATGATCATTCCGCTTTGAGCCGGCCATTCGTACGTACACATTTTAAGAAGGGTTTACCGGTAAAATACGACAGTGTTACCACGTTATTGCATCCTCCCGCCTGCCAGACATTTTGCTAATATCATCTAACTATATGGCTTTACGATCATTCACTACATTACGAACTCTTAACTTACTAGCTAACCGCTGCGCTATTGGACTAGAACGCCGCTATGAGTGAGCAGCTTTGAAAATAAGATTATCAGACAATTACCTACAATATTACAGACATACAGAAAATACAGCACTGACTATTCATCGTGGGCTTCCCATAAATGAAATGTCTCCGAAATTTTAAGCTATTTCCGAACATAACGTATGACGAGAGATAACCGCATGCATACTTCGTCTATGTTCATGAATTATATAAGGACAGTATCAGTATATATTAGTATAAAAGTCATATATTATGACTCTTTCTCCTTTTCTTTTGTGTAAAATTGTGTTATTATCACATTTTAAAATCTTTGGAATACGCCTGTGTTTAGTCTCATCTGAACCCGTCGTCTTAATTTTGGCTACAGTCTTACAAAAAGCCTTGGTCAATCATGTGAAGATGTTTTCTGCTGAGCAAAGTAATTTAAAATATCCATTTGGATCTATAATGAGATGTTTGAGAAAAGTTTAATTTTATTTTTATTCTTCTCAAAGGGAATCAAATAGAGAAGTTACTATGAGATGCTAAAAGAGCCTTCCCGCTCAGACTATCAACGATCACACATTATGCTAATTTATTTATCCAATTTGTTCCTAAATTACCTATAAGTTTGATTAGTCGTCCATTTTACAATCGACGATTGACCAAGAGCTTCTGTAGATAAAAGCCGGCATCAAACACGACTCGGGCGGTCAGTCAGTGCTAGTCTGAGCACAGCGACCTCTGTGTGTCAGGCAGCCGAGAGTGCGTGGGGGGGCGCCGGGGCGGGGTGAGGGGGCGCGGGCGGGGGGCTGTCCACTGTGCCGCACGCCTTCAGCTCCGTGAAGACCTCAGTGAAGAAACCAGGCTCGGAGTTGATTCTTAACATGTTAAAAGACAGTCTGTCGACGATGAGAAGGCAACGATCCCAGAATTTGTCTTTCGAGTCTTCAACTAAGAAAGGCTTGAGGGGATAGGAGATCTCATTGCCCATATAGGAATATGAGAGATAGAGGCAGGTGAGGACGACCGCCTGTAGCTCCTGAGGGCGGGCTATCCGCTCCCCGTCGACCAGCTCTCTCACCAGCATGTACACGAAGACTACGTTTGCTGGGTTGATGAACGCCACGTCCTGGAATGAGCAAAGCGTATTATTAATATTGTGCCAGAAAAACATGACGACTTATCGGAATTCCTAAAGTAATTTCTTTAATAAAACGAAGTACAATTTTGTACAATACATTATTATTTGTCATTGAAAGCAAATTGAATAGAATTGATCTAATATACCATATCATAAACATCTATTGTGGAGGAAAGTGGCTCATACGAGTATTCTCTTAAAACCTCGAAATTATTTTCATTAGTAACTGTACAATTCAATACAATGGCCGACTATAATAACTTTTGAAATAATATCTATTCACCTTGGACTGACCTATATTATGTTGATATCGATCGACATGATAATTGCATTAAAACAGCTACACGTGTCACTAGGTCTAAGAATTACTTTTACTTCAGATGAGTTGCTTCCACGTGACTTTATTAGTGGTCACCTAGTACTTAGTCTAATTTTAAACCAGAACATATAGTCCAAGATCCCAGGACCACCAACGACTATTGACGAACGAAATATGGACGAATGAGTAGTGTTAGTATGTAGTGTACTACGATCGCATGCCTACCTGCTAGCTTGGTTAGACGGCAAATTTCCAGGTATCAGGTAATCAAGGTAGGTACATAAAAATATTACTTTAAACCTCACGTAAATTCTCCAAGTTGATTTTCACGTATATTTTAGACAATATCGTTAAAAATAAGTCGTCAATACTCCCAGACCCTTTCCGTCGGCCGTATTGCTTTGCAGACACTTTAAAGCTCCCAAAATAATTACTTAACTTCACGTAAATTCTGATGTTCCATTTTTATATATGTTCGCCAGACAACTATTTTAAACCCTTTTACAAGAAGACGGACCGATCCAAGGGACCAATCATCCCCTAAACTCAATTGTAATGCCTCTGTGGGTAGGAGCGCGAGGACATTATCCACGAGCATGAGATCGAGTGAGACATGTATTAGCATATATTGACCTCTCCCTTTCTCTCTAAAATATACGTGAAAATCAACTTGGAGCATTTACGTGAGGTAATGTTTTTATTCATCTTGATTACCTGATACCTGGAAATTGGCCGTCTAACCAAGCTAGCAGGTAGGCATGCGATCGTAGTGTAGGATACCAACACTACTTAATCGGCCACCTTTCGTTCGTCAGAAAATGCGTTACGTCTGGTGGCTCTGGGATCTTATTCTAATACGTTGTAAGTAAACAATATAAAAATGATGTATGTAACTAAAATTATTAATTTTTCACAATAAAGTGTACACCGACTTTAAATCACTCATTCAATCGCCTTTTTACGGGGCACGAGAAGATTGCGAGAAGGATCAGGCTGTTATCCGCCATCCCAAGCATGGATTGGCGCACTACACATGTCTTTCAAAAACTAGTTACTTAGACTTGCAAATTTTCTCGTGATGTTTTCCTTCACCATAAGGGAAATAATTATTACACCTTTAAAGATATTTTTTTAATTCATCAGGACTACCTGTCATATTCTGTAGGTACCTATTACCTACCTACTCGTAAAAATTTGAAAAAAAATGAAAATTGATTCACAAAAAAAACAATTCGAAAATTGATTCACAATTGGTGAAGTTATCGTGTATTACACGTAAAAACACACCCAACCGAATTGAACTCCGCTCCTTTTGAAGTCGGCCAACAACTTTAGGTATTTCTTTCTTTATTACTCTTTAGTAGACTACTTCTACGTAGTAATTAGCTAGCTTAATTGTATGTAATCTTAATAGCTGGAGGTTATAAAACTAAAATAATAAACTCTACAAAATTAACTTAATTAGAAGACTAATTCACGTAAAGTTTGTTTGGACTTGATGGTACTATTAGCTTATGCTCTTATATATTTAGATCTCATAAATGTCACCACAATGCCTACAAAAGTGAAGAGGAGTCTCATGAAACTCAAAGGAGCAAAATGTGTTAAACATTTTTAATTTTATCATCAAATGGTAAGATTTCATAAAATATGAAATGAATTACAAATGATACAAGTAACGGTTTAATAGAGCAGTAGGTAGTATATTATTATAGAGCAAGCACATATTTGACTAAATTAATTATTTTTAGATATATTTATTTTTAGATTTATGGGTTCATTAGTTTATTATGAATGTTTTATTAACTGTTAAACAAGCATTTTTTGTGTAATAATATTGTTCATTATAATATATTAATATCTTAAGAGTATCAAGGTTTACAATCACTTGTAATTATATCAGTTTAAATTTTATTGCATCTCTAATATGATCTGATGATAATAGTGTATCTCAAAAACACAGTTTTATTCTACTTTCTTATTTTAATATTAATATGTAACATATTAAAAAAATATTTTTTTCGAATTTCATATTTTTTACAGAACGGTCATGGAAGCTACTAAGTTGTTGACGTCTACCCACATAATGATACATTAATTTAGAAGAAAAGAGAAACGGTCAAAATGAAAATCAAAAGAAAACCGCGAGTTTTTAGTTTTTTTTTTTTTTAAATTAAAATGGATTTATTAAAATAATATAATAAGTACAAAATATTTCTGTTACATTGTACTCTAAAATCATTCATAAGTAGGTAGGTAGATCATAACTACATTAATAATTAATATTACAGCGTTACTTAATGTCGCTCACGTTAATAACTCAAACCTCAGTTGAACTCTCGTTATATAATCTATACATAATATAATAAAATTCTGAGTCGAATTTGTACATTAAATATTTTTTGGAAAATCTTATTGAAACAGTTATTGTTATCGATACAGAGGCCTAATCGAGAGCTTGGTATGATAATATCTAGTTATCCGGGTCAACATATAAGATACTTTTTACAGGAGGAAAATATCTCATCATAATATAGCAGAATAATATTATTTAGTATCGATTAAGTCTGATATAGTTCACGAAATTCCTAGTAAGTGACCAAACGCTACAAAAATAAAGTCGCCTTTGTTCTAAAGGGACTGGAACCTTTAAATGAGTCAATAGTTACGAGCTATTAAGCCACCTCGAAGTAGAAACCAAAATACATTTATTAATGAACTAGCATTGCCCGCGGCTCCGCCCGCGTTCTTATGACCAAAAATCAACATTTTTAATTTTACATATTAGTATACTCTTACATTGCAGTTTTTGTATTTTTTCTCAAAGATGACATATTTTCCCACGGTAAAAATTATCCTCTATGTTGACCCGGATAACCAGCTATCACCATACCAAATTTTATCAAAATCCCTCCCGTGGTTTTCTGTGATGCGGTAACAGACAGACAGACAAAACTTCAAAAAACTATAGATTTGGCCTCTGTATCGTTAATAATGTTTATTTCAATAAGATTTTCCAAAAAAGTATTTAATGTACAGATTCGGCTTAGTTACAATTTTATTATATGTATAGATTACAATGTGTGTAAAAAATATATTTTTCATATTGCTATAAAGGAATTTATACTTTATACCTTTGAATTGCAGTAATATATCCTTTATGATTAGGGCATCAGTGACAAACATCTTTGTATTAATATATGTAGAAAAATTGGTGGCTTGCTATGACTTCATTCGAGTGTGTCCTTGGGTACGTATCACTAGAGCCTATATCTTACTCTAGCCTAATCCATTCAGCCTTTTTATCGTGAAGAAGTACTTACTAAATAATAAATTTACATGCGATCTTTCACTTTTATAATAGTATTCCGAGTAATTTACCTCGCGCGGAATTCAAACCTGCGAGTCATCGCTGGACAATAAATAAGTCAGACTAGTTAGACAATACTGCACCAACTTATTACGGTCAAAAATTTTCAGCGTACAATACAATTTAATCGATGAAAGTTATTGAAAATTCAGAAAATTTCTTTTGGCAACGGAAATGTGGTGAAACGAAAAATACGCATTGCGGTTCCGAAGTTTCCGTAATGAACTGTAGTTGCTTTTTAAAACAATCCACCTGTTAAACTCTACTACATCTACTTACTTATATTTTTTATGAGAATTTTAGTTACTTGATTATTTCCGAATCACCAAGCTTTAGTATGTTTTATTCAAGTCTTGTAACAATTACAACAACTATTTAAATTACATGTTTAGTCCATTAAAATTTTTATACAGACTGAAACAAAAGTTAATGCATTATAACTTGATACCCCATCCAATATAAGGTTTCCTGGAAATACTAAGTAGAATAAAACAAACACAAACATATTACGTAATGTTTACCGTATCTAAGCGCCGGTCGGAGGTCGATACGAAACCCCTCGTTCAAAATTTGCCAACTCCGAGCTTGCCTAATAATGTAAACAAAAGAAAGCTCAACAAAGATTGTTTAGAAAAACACAATAGACTGGAAAAAATGTGAAGAACCAGAATTTTAGCGTTTGCACAATTACTTACAATTAACATCACTTAGATTAAAAATTTCCTTTAATAAGTTTTGTTGCTGAATTAAAAACATTATTATATAGGCTTGATTGAGAGAAAAAAAATATTAAGTAAAAAACAGAGACGGTTTTTTTATTCAACTGCCAAAAAGGAGGACATTGTATATATTGTATAAATATTAGATATACCTATTAAATAAAAAAAAGACAATAAAAACAATGAAATCCATACTAATATTGTAAATGTGAAAGTGTGTTTGTTTGTTTTTTTGTTTGTCCTTCTTTCATGTCGAAACGGAGTGTTTTTGTGTGGAGATAGTTGGAGGGCTGGAAAGTGACAGGCTACTTTTTACCTCGGGAGATTATCTAATTCCCACGGGAAAACACGTTATAACACAACCCAAAAAAATATTTATGATCAGAATTACTTGAAACTTGGTACTAATGCTCTTCAATAAAATTAAATAAATACCTACGTGTTTTAGCATTTTTCGAAATTCATTATAGAATGAAAGTTTGTATGAAACTACCTTTTTAGAGATTTTTTTGTAGTTTTAGCGCGAGCGAAGCCGCGGGTTCTGCTAGTTAACTTCCTAATAATATCACTGATTGCTTATTATAAATTATTAATTTAACATTTACATGGTCCTATCAACACACCCAACTTACGTAATTTATAAAGACGGAAGACCAAAAATTAACTTTAATAGATCAAATATATACAAGTATGTATTGATTAACCTACGTATTTCTTTAATGGCTTCTTTAAAACACCCTCTCGCTCTAAAGTCTAAACAAGCTGATTCACGAAGTAGTATCGATTACTCGCCGTTTCATCCATATTGAATGAACGTACGGGGTTTGTGAGCAATGTGCTATCACACTGAGTGACTTAGGCTCTGCGTCTTGTGGGGCATTACCCTTATGATAGCCATAAACTATGGTGGATACAGGAAAAATATGTATGTAGATACTTACAGCATTTTTATTAGGAAAAATTAGTTTTCACCCATGACTTTTTCTATATAGTACTTGAATTATAAAATATCTTACTATATAAAATTCCCGTGTCACAGTGTTTGTAACAAAACTCCTCCGAAACGGTTTGACCGAAATTTTGTGTGTATGTTCAGTAGGTCTGAGAATAGGACGTAAACTATTTTTTATACCCCTGAGTGATAAGGGTTTTTTTTATGATTCGGCCTTAAAAATGCATACAAACCTAAATTTTCACTAGGTACGAACCCAAGCGGAGCGAGGGCGAGTCGCTAGTGTTTTAATAAAAAATAAATGGCTAGTTACCTATATTAAAGCGCATTTTAAAATTAGTGTAAACGAAAAACGATAGCTTATATTTTTATTTTAACCTATGATATTACAACACCCCCTGGGATAGACCCATTTTGTACCTATTCAACAATATGCCAACCCATACTGTTGTACACAAAATTAGGTCAAACATGATTAAAAATATGAAATATTATTTACTTTTTAACAAGTTCTTATTAGCTTCACTCTTTAATTACCTACTATGTAATTAAATTTTAACCTACATCTAACAAACGTATGCATTTGAAACTTTATAATTATGTGCCTCCATGATATAGTATAATTTGATACCACCGAGCTGATTTGATGATGGAGTGAGAAAGTACATAGTGTAACTCTTCAATGGCTACTATTCAAAATTTAATCTAAAAAGAGTAAAAGAAGGATTAAAAATCTTCTTTTACTCTTTTCAGCTTTAATTTAACCGTTTTAACAAAACCACATATTATGCATACCTATTTACAGTTATTGGTCAAACGACTGTTTTTTTAATATTTGTAAATATAATTGTTAACATTTTAAAATAAAACTAGATACTAGGATCCCGTGACCATGATTGTTGTAAAGCTTTCGAAACGTCAGGAACCTAAAATCAAAATAAATCCGCGAAATATTTCGAAAAGATAGTTTTATTTTTTTAAATATAATTGTTAAGATCTGAAGCAGCTTATGTCCAGACGTAATATCTAAATTATTTATATGTACATATTTACAGATGCTTCATCTTATTTAACCAAGAAAAATAATTTAATATAACTATACTACACTAAAAAAATCTACTAGCTATCAATTCTTAAAGCATCAAAAACTCAAATTATATAGGTATGTTTCGTAACTTTAACATATATTTATAAATATCATATTTAAAGAAATCAAAATAAATCCATGATTACTTACTTTAAACATTCACATTGTTCATTTCCTTTGCTTTTTTTTTATTTTATTGCATGTCTATTACCTTGACATCTGTATGACCTAATAAAATAATATCGATTCTATTGGCAATGTCCCCATACAATAAAACCAAGTAATATATTATAATAGGTAAATGCATATATTAGTATTCAGCCCTTTTTTAACGTCCCACTGCTGGGCACAGGTTTCCCTTCAGTGCGAGGGGAATCAGGCCAATTTCCCATGTACGTAATATCAAAATGTGTATCTACTCCTTTTTTAGCCTTATATGTTATCAATAAATATAACGATTCACATCATACTTTACTCATTCTTCCTAACCATTCAATCAGCCATATCTTTTTAAAACTTAATAAGTATTTTTCAATAAATAAATTTTTATTAGGTCATGTAGTCGAAAAGATGTTATAAAATATATGTGGGTACATGTAATAAAATGATGGAAATGCACAATAAAATTTTCACACAATTGAGCAAAATATAGCTACTAAATTTTTAATAATAGAGGAATTCAAATTCAAAAATGATTACAATTTTATACAAAAAAGTACTCACAATTTTGAAAATAGTCTGTTAATGTATGAAAAATACTATTTTCTTGTGGTCTGTCAAAAACTCACACTAAAGAAAAGACTGTTGCTATTCGTCCGATATTCAGATGATTAAGAAAAAATTGTTCAACTATTGTCGGTTTGTACGAATATCTAAATTACTTTTTTTGAAGTGATTTTTAGGTTCAGGCATTTCTATATGCAAAAAAAAAACCATAACCTACCGAGCTGAAAACGTGTTATTTTAGATCGCAACGATCTTTAAATTCAAGAGCCTTTATGTGTAAAAATGGATTTTATTAGGAGAATATTACTGCGTCATAATAAAACAAGATAATTCTAACCTATCGGACGATAAAGAATTTTAATTTAAGGCCATTCGATCTTATTCGAAACTTAAAATTTTGACTATCGATATTCTTAAAAATCTATATACATATTATGTACTTAAGAAACATGATAAGTTACAATTGTTTTTATAGAAACATAAAATTCGTAGTCGCAATATATCACACACCAACAATAGTCGGAAGAATAATATATTTTTTATTCATCCGATTATCGGACGAATAGACACACCGTAAAGAAAAAAGGCAGTGGTAGCGCACTCGCTTGGGAAACCGAGTGAAACGAGTTCAAATCAATCTTTTCAAAAGAAAACAGAATCTAGCAAGTTTTTAAAAGACATGTGAAGTCCGCCAACCCGCACTTGGCCAGCGTGGTGGACTATGGCCTGATTCCCCTCGTACTGAAGGGAGACCTGTACCCAGCAGTGGGACGTTAAAAAAGGGCTGAACACAAAGAAAAAACATGGTTATATTATTATGAATAAATTTAGATATCCTATAGTCGCAACACAGGAATTTAAAAGGTGAGATATTATATGACATAATATTGAAATTTATGTAACAAATCCTCAAATATTGAAAGAAATTTAAGCATCCCACGGGATCTCCCCAGAATATAATATAACTCAAATATTATTCAGCAAGTTTCTGCATAAATAGATCTTATGTGTTTCGGGCTTCGGCAAGTGTATGCCAGTGTTATTCCAATTGTTTAGATTAGATTAGAAATTTGGCGCTTATGAGTGGCTTTTGTTTTGATATTCTATACAAATCAATTAGCGATAGCTAATTATATCTGTTAGCCATTTTAGATTATCCGTTAAGTGCTACACCTGCTAGTCTGGTTATGATAAAACGCAACGTTGGGAACTGCTACCAGCAAGTATGTGCCTTCTCGATAGTAGGAAAAGAAAGGTGTTATGTACTATACGCTCTCTATGTAAGAAATAAAATAAAGGCAACAAGGAAAATTGCAAGAATATTAAATAAAAAACTTTACTAATGTCATAAATCCTAATTTGTTTGTTACTGTTAGTTTATCTTTCACTCAGTTGACGTATAGCCATGCCCAAGATAATTTTTGATCGTTATAAAGGACATTTTCACCCATTTATATATATATATATATATATATATATATATATATATATATATTTGAATATGGAAAGTACCATATTACAAGAAGTCACCAGTAAGTAAGTAGTAGTAAGTACACGTGACCAGTGTTAAATTAAAGGTATATTATTCTATCTTAAATAGAAGTCAATTAAGTACTACACTCATTACTTTGTGATATATTAAGACAATAATAAACAATTACTACATAAATTTTATTATTTGATGACATGTTTGGCTCAGTTTGTAGTGACCCTACTTGCAGTGCCAGTGGTCGCGGGTTCGAGACCCGCTGGGGGCATTCATTTGTGTGATGAGCACAAATGTTTGTACTTCAGTCATGGGTGTTTATATTTATAATATGTATGTATCTAAAGTTATATATGTGTAGTGTATCAACTATCTGGTATCCATAACACAAGTCTCTTAGCTTACCATGGAACTAGATGGTGCTATGTGTTAACGTCCCAACATTAAAAAAACCTCTATGTAGAGCAATATATACATATATTAATAGCAAGATAGACTATCATTTGTTTCTCTATTTTTCATTTCACTGCTGGCTATTACATCATGCAACTGCATAATATCCGCATACTTCAGCTTTTCTCACAGACATTCTTCCTCTTATTCAATTTTAGTTAAAATGTTTTGTGGAATACGAATAAAATATATTAACTTCAAACTAATTATTACTTTTTAAATAAGACTTATTTAGTACTAGCATTTCCTACGGCTCCGCTCGCGTTCAGATAACCAAAAACCAAATTCTTAGGTTTTACATATTAGTATACTCTTACATTGCAGTTTAGTATTTTTCTCAGAAATGACATTATTTCCCGCGGTAAAAAGTATCCTACATGTTGACCCGGATAACCAGCTATCACCATACCAAATTTCATTAAATTCCCTCCAGTGGTTTTTCTGTGATGCGGTAACAGACAGACAGACAGATAGACAGACAAAAATTCTAAAAACTATAGATTCGGCCTCTGTATCGATAATAATGTATGTTTCAATAAGATTTTCCAAAAACTATTTTAGTTAGTTACAATTTTATTATATGTATAGATAGATATTCAAATGAAAAATGCATTTCATAAAAATCAACTTTTAGCGTGTACTTTTTGCAAAAACTTACAATTTTATTTATCCTTTTATATAAATAAAAATATATTATAAATATACGAGTACATTATGCAAATGTAATAATCAAACTAGTTTAAACAATACATACATACATAAAAACAAAATTGACGAAATATCGTTGTGTTTATTTTGAAGCTCGGTAGCCCAGGTACTTCGCATTTATAAGATATGTTTTTATGTTTAAACATAGAGCACTGTGCACTTTATTCCATATAAATATATTCATTATTTGTCTATGTTAACAGAAGTTAAAGTTTTAGTTTGTTGGGTGACGGCTCATTTATAAAGTAAAGTAATCGAATTATATTCAAATTGGTAAAACTAAATTTAGACGCGTTACTGTTCATGTAATTTGATCGCCTCTATTATTATTTCTAAATTATCCGTCTTTTGTGACGCAAATGAAATAGCTTTAGGGTTTATGAATGGTCGATATTTTATTTAATAACGTTATTTATAGCACGATTACTACCAATAAATAATTTCCGCTGCATATATTTTCACTTCGATAGTAAAGATGATAATTTTGTAAGAGAATTAATTTGAAATTCTGAATTTAGGGTAGAAAATAAATTTAACCTAAAAAGTATGCATAAAATCAATATGTAGTTGTGTTATAAATTGCAATATTGTTTGTAGCAGGCAATAAATACCTGTCTAGATAATCTCTCGAGATATTTATGATTGAGCGTCCTATTGATTGAGTTTTTTATATCTCATTATTTTATATATATATATATATATATATACGTTAAAATTCGTCTAGTCCGAAAGTACGTGTTATATAACTATTTTTAACCAAATTGAGTTTGCTTTACACATTGCATAGTTCAGTAAAGCGGGTTTAAATCCCGGGTCTCGCATGTCTGATATTTTCATATGCAATCATTTCCAACATGATTACTACATGAATTACGATGAAGAACAACATTGTGAGGAAACCATGCAGGTTTGAGAGAACCTAGCAAGTTTTCGGAAGATATGTGCAGTCCGCCAACCCGCACTTGGCAAGTGTTGGCAGTTGGACTATGCCTGATCGCTCTCGTATTGAAGGGAAGCCCGTGTATAGAAGTGGGACGTTAAAAAAGGCTGAATACATAGCTTTAAGCTGTTATACATTTGAAAAAACTTAAAAAAGCAAAATTTTATGAAAATACAAAATTTGATACAAATCATTAGAGCCGTTTTCGAGATACACAAAATTATATAAGCATTGCTCATTTAATATTATAATCTTATATTATATATATATATATATATATATATATATATATATATATATATATATATATATCTTGTTTTAGTGTGATATATTAGTATCTTTCAGAGATGGCACGTGTAACGTGTTTACAGTATTTAAACTATATTTACTTCAAATATGGAAATACTTTGAGTCTGTTTATATATATCTGCATGAAATTTGATTAAATGATAACAGTGTATATTTTGGACATCAACCGGATAAGATTTGAGAGAATAATTCTAACGGAATTCTAACGTTCAAAACGATAGAGTTATTTCCTCGAACGCTTCGCCAGAATAAACATTCATGAAACATTTTCTATCTTTCTTCATTACTTTTTTAATATTTAGTATATATAATAATTGAATATAAAATATTTTTTTTATTATTTTGTCGCATTGCTTTTAATGTTTTACGCCAACTTATTTCAAAAATAGATAGTCAATTACAGCTTAATTAAAGCAATTTATTAATTAATGTAGAGAAACTTTAGAAAGAGATAATATGGACATACAGTACTTAGGTGAATCTACTATCACTTGTATATAAGATATATATATATATATATATATATATATATATATAACTACGTAAAGTCACTTTTTTGTACAATCAGATACGTTTTGTACAATTATAAAATAAGAGCAGATGTTTCTATGTCAGTAGAGTTTTTTGTGAAAGGATAAGCAGGAAATTCAATGTTTCATTTTAAGTAGGACGCGAGATTAAGCTCCTTTAAAAGAACACGTGCATAAGTATAGAGCTTTTACCTTTTTAATTTTTTTACATGTAACTATTTTTCTCCGTAGACATTATTTTGATCCTTAAAAAAGCTGTTGTAAATGTACAGCGTACGTCTTTTATATGTTTTTGGTCACATAATTATATCTTTATTTTTTACATACGTAAAGCTTATTTTTAATTAGTATATTACGAAATGCACATATTTTTTTTATTTATATGAGTGCAGAAGGATCAGATAAAGAGTTAAAACTTCTCATCTTACAATTATCGATTAAATGCAGATGGCTGATTTGTGATAACTGAGTGAAGAAGTATCTTCATACTATCTTTGCCGTTTTGGTATTTTAGTAATAAAAAAATGAAAGTTCCGTACATCCGTAGTAAAGATGGATAAGATCACTGGTTTGTTTGTCTATACATATAGTAAAATTGTAACTAAGTCGAATCTGTACATAAAACTTTTTTTGGAAAATCTTATTGAAATAGACATTATTATCGATACAGAGGCCGAATCTATAGTTTTTACAATTTTTGTCTGTCTATCTGTTACCGCATCACAGAAAAACCACTGGAGGGATTTTGATGAAATCTGGTATGGTGATAGCTGGTTAACCGGGTCAACATATAGGATACTTTTTGCCGCGGGAAAATATCTCATTTCTGAGAAAAAACCAAAAACTGCAATGTAAGATATGTATACTAATAAGTAAAACCTAAGAATTAGGTTTTTGGTCATCTGAATGCGAGCGGAGCCGCGGGCAATGCTACTTTATACATATGTCAGAGCCTCCTTTTAGATATCTATTCGGGATACTGAACTGCGATAAATACGCAATAAAGTCAACACCACATACCCTATATGCGACTGAAATTCGCCATTAATCGATTTTATAATTGTAACTACATATTAAATACGAATAAATTTAAAGAACATAGGATTTAAATAATTATTTAATTAATTTTAACTTACTACCCTCTCAGTAATAATAGACATATTTATTTTCAGAGCACCGCGTACAAGCAAATGAGGGCGTGAAATCGCTCTCACTGCGGGACAAGCTCCCCGCATAATGACGACGTCAGCATCTTTATTGATATATATTTTTTTCATATAACTAACTTGTCGTAACTACTTGTACAATAGCTTATGCTAGGTAAGTAATAGATAACGTAAATACTAAATCGTGTAAGGTTTTTATCTATCCATCAGGTCATGTGTTAAAAATTTAGAACTGCCATAGATTTTTTCGTCTGAAGTGTCACAAAAGTGTAACTTTAAGTGTAAGTGAAACTTAAGTTTAGGTTTTATTACGTACATTTTTCCGGGATAAATAATAGCCTATTTGTGTTTCTGATGTATGAACTATATTATTATAAAGTTTCATTAAAATCCAATGTCTTTCTGTGATGCGGTAACAGACAGACAGACAAAAATTCTAAAATCTATAGATTCGGCTTCTGTACCGATAATATTGTTTATTTCAATAAAAATTTTCAACAAATATTTAATGTACAGATTCGGCTTAGTTACAATTTTATTCAGTAGTTATGTATATAAATTAACTGTGTAGACTGTAGATATATAATAATTGTCTATCAGTAGCAACATGAATGAAGTGTACATGCAACCATCGGTCCCCATTGTTATCGATTGATAGTACGTTGTTGTTAGAGCATACCATACTCTTTAACTGAAAATCTGATATACCTTACCGAAAGTTTAGGAATAGTTAGAAAATAAATGAAGATATACTTAACCAAGACCAAATGCGGGTTGACGAACTTCACATGTCCTTCGAAAACTTTTCATTAAAAAACAAACATTTTTGTTTCTTAGCTTAAAAGCTTTTTCCGAAAAGCTTTTAAGCTAAGAAACAAAATGTTTAGACTATTACTTTTTCTATGCGTAGCAAGAATTACCTATATAAAGTTTATATTAATAAACTTATTATTATATAATATTATTTTTAAGTGGAAACTTTACTGGTTTATGTGTTATATATAATTATTTATTTCTTTGTAATACTTCACTGTATGTTTCCCAAGTATATTAAAAAATAAAAATAAAATAAAATAGTGTATGTATAGAACACATAATAAAATTATTGTAACTGATCGCTGTCTGTTCATGGAAGATATTTAAGAAAAACTATTATTAGGATGCTTTATTAACTTAATAGAACCCAAAAAAGTGATTTTTAATTTTTTTTTTGTGTTTGTCTGTGCGTTTGTGCGCGCTAATCTCAAGAACGGCTAAACCAATTTGGGTGCGGCTGTCACTAATGTATTGTGGCAAGCTTCACGTAATATTTAGTATGTTGTTTTAAAGTCAATTTAAAGAATCATATCAAACATCTATGAAAAAAACTAGCGACTAACGGTTAAAACGTACCTGAGGACGAACCCGAGCGAAGCAAGGGTGAGTCGCTAGTTTAAATATATTTCACAAGAATGTGCTTTTAATTGTATTAGGTATAAATAATATCGCTGCGTTAAATGTATTTTTGCTTATTTCATTAAACCTATTACGAGTACAAAGCAAAAAATCTATTAAATTAAATGTATGTAGGTGTCATAGTAATATATGATTATATTATTTTATGGACACTATGTATTTTATTACTAGAAAAAATAGCGCAGAAAAGCTCCCGATTATATGATTTGTTATGATTCGATGATAAAACAGTATATTTTATAAATTTAGGTTAATTTAAATTATTTCTATGAAAATAATGACGTGTAATTACTCTAAAGTAAATTATGATTAAACATATATACATTAAACAGTTAAATTAACGCATTCGCCGTAGTTAGCGCACTACACGTGCCATATACACGATGCAGATACAGCAGACTCACCTTCAGTTACGTAGGTAATTATGTTGAACCAATTTATGCATCTTGATCCTTTAAACCTTAATAAAAGAGTAGAATTTTATAAAAAATGATTTCAAATATCCAAAAAATGGCAATAAATTTTTGAAATCATTTTTGTAAAATAGTGGGTAGGCACTGTCTGTAACATGTATGTGTTTGAGACGTCTATCTCTATATACCTCAGTCTCTCCCGTGACCGTGATTGCTGTAAAGCATTCGAAAGGTCGGGAACTAAAAATCAAAATAAATCCGCGAAAAAATCCGAAAAAATAGTCGTATTTAAAATGTCAAATATTCGCGTAAATCTAAGAAAGTATTAAAAGAGCAGAACTTTGTAATGTGAATAAGTATATGAGAATTTGGAAAAAATAAAAATAGGAAACTCAAATTATATAATAATATATGTAAGTAGAAATAACACTGTTTTTTATCTTAAATAAGAAAGTAAATATACTTATAAATATGTGCATAAATAATAAAAACAAAGATATATTTGGTAAATAATATTACGCACGTGATGTATGCGCATTCAAGTTTATTTACCTGCCAACCCTGCAGGAGGAGCGACCGGTCAACAGTCCGTAGCCACATAACCGCGTCGCCGGCCTGAAAGTCGCGTAGGCGGTGACAACGGGTGTGAAGAAACATGCCCAAGCACTTGAGCAACTCCGATGTGGACGCCTGTATCACCGTCTTCCTGGGCGCCGGAATTGGGGCCGAGCCCACCGCGCTTGTCGGGAGCTTTTCGGCATAACATACATTGTTGTTGAGAGCGTTCGTCCGCGCTACCTCTGCGTGCGGCGGTAGCGGTGCTACCGGGGCCCGCGCGTATATCGCTCCCCCCACGCTCACATTCTTGTTCCTATCCAGCGGTGCATTGTCCGCTAACGGCGCTCGGAAAGTCGAAACGCTTTTGCTTTTGCATTCTAACTTCTTCTTGTTATTATTAGCCGTCGAGAACCTCTTCCACGACAACGCATTAATGAACAGCGAGTGCTTTTTCAGATTCTTCTCTAAGGCGGTCTTTTCGGAGATGATCTTGGCGGCATCATCGAGGGTGGCGCGTCGTTCATCGCGGGGGGCGTCTCTGTTCTCTCTGTTTTTGGCATTGTTGAGCCGCTCGTAGGAGTAGGCGAGGGCGGCGCGGTCGGGCGGCGGCGCGGCTGTGGGCGGGCGCCGCTCGCGCGGGCTGAAGCTCAGCACGGTGCCCATGAGGCCCGCGCGCGTGTAACCGCTAGGTGCCCGCATGCATCGCGTGTGCGGCCTGCGACGGTGGCGGCCCGTTTGCGGGCTCGATAGCCCCGCGCCTGCGCCCTACGGCGTATCGACCGGCCGCCGCCCAAACCCCGCTCGCCCCCTGCTCCCCAATAAACAACATCGTCTCACTAAATCACGGAATTACCGATCGAGAATCCACTCGATTCCAATTAAGCCTATCGCTGGTCGAACATCATGCACGGCGATGGACAGGTACTGTTTTGAGATGATCAACCTGCATTTGTTATATAATAATGCGGTAACTCCTCTAGGCTGGCTCGCTTCCTATAATTGAATCTCTTCAATAGTTTTTCCTTATATTTTCTTCGTCAACATTCTACCTACATCTGCAACGCCTGACCTGAATACAATTTTCATTAAAAAATAGCGAAGTTATTTCAAAGCATTTGCAGATTCGCTCGAGAGTGTGGGGTTCATTGTGTATTTACGTCTAGAATTAATTATTGGTGCAAAAGTTTAATTTTTTTATACATATATTGCTATAATACATTTCTAAGCGAAGGTGGGAGAAGAAATAATATAAAATGCGTCGTAGCTGGTGACATACATTATTAGATTAGAATTACTAATCTGAAAAAAATCCTTTAAATTATTTAGATACTAAAATTCTTATCTAAGCTCTTACTCTACAATTGATGACGTAAAGGACTCATGCCGGACTTATAGTTGACTTATATACAATACTAGCCCTTATTATATTATGTTTAGAAGAGTCCACTAACTGTATGAATAATCTCGTATAGACGAGACTACATACAGTTACATAAGAGTATAGTACCTATTAAGTATATTTTTTCATTATCGATCTACAACTCGTACGTTAATGAGAAACATTAAATTTAATAGATAATGAAAAGCATGAGATTAAAATAATATATTCATAAAAACATAATGTCAATGGAAGGTTCAGCGTTAAATTCATAATATAATATTCAGAGCAAGTCCTTACGCACCGTTGGCTCCATCACGTCATATTACGTTACCTACCCCTGTATAATTTCCATACACCTAGTGTTGGGTGAAGCCGACAACCGAGACCCCTTTAGTAAGGGGGCCTCGTCGATGCAAACTAGAGTTGCCTTAATCAATATTTCGAATGAGCTTATTACCTACAGTGGTAAATAAATAAAATATTGCTGACTTATTAAATTTAATATATTAGTTGTTATTCATGAAAGTGTATTATATTATAAAATAAATTTATCATAAAAACATCGAAAAATATCTATCGAACTGCTTCGATTTTACGTGTTTCTTTAGTTCGTCACAATTTATTTCATTTATCTTAAGTAATATAAACATTATGTTTATTTTTTAAAAATATTTAAATTAAAAAAACATTATATAAGTATTCATTTCAATTTTAAAGAAAAACAAATTTTTTATCGCGTCACACTTAAGCGTGTCACTGCGAAATAGGACACTTCCATTGGCTCTAAAGTGTTTAATATTACCATTATTTCAAAATGAATACTTCTCATTTTACAAGAACACCGAGACAATATTAAAGAGTATCAAAGAGAATAAGTGTGCTTACACTTTTAGAAAAAAATTTAGTAGGTATAGAAAAAAATATTTAGTGACTCACACTCACTTCGCTTCGGAATTCGACCCTTACAAATCGACACATCACGCATCGTGATTCGTGACCAAAAATTTACAAAACCTCTACCCTCTATAACGCGACAACGCGTAATTTTTCTATTCCCTAATAAAGCCTATAACATATTCGACCAAATTCAGTTACTCACCAGAGAAATACATTACAGCTCTATAGTAATACTTTTTCAATCTAAAAAAATAAATAAAAATAGCCTATGTCACTTTCGACTAGATATTTCCGGTGCAGACAGACACTTTAAATTTAATTTATATAGTATAAATATAAAGAAATAACTCGACTAAGTAAGATACATATATATAAAAAAAACTCAATAAGTGAAATTTAATGAATATTAAAGTAGGATTACTTATATATTATTTTCCAATATCGTCTCGCGATCTGAAAATACGTTTTATAATAAAGACCATTGATCTGGACATCCGGAGCGTGGGTGGCTGATATGCGAAGAATTTTCATTAATATATAAAAATAGTCTCAAACAGATATAACTCCATATACTAGAAATTCATTCAAAATGGAGACTCTGAAAAACAGTTTTTATATTTAAAGAAAGTTAAAAAAAAGTCAAATTAGATGTTAGAATATTAACATAAGCGCTATTATGTTTACAAATGAAGTAATTATGTTTGGAATTCTTTATATCCTAATGGATATGCATGTGATTATCTGTAATGTTTACATATTTTTAATCAATTGTTCTTTAATATTATATCAAAGATTTCATTGATCATTTAGACTTATTGTACTTTAATATTATATCAAAGGTTTCATTGATCTTAAAAGACTTATTGTTCTTTCATGTTATATAAACAACATTTAGAATTATCAAATTTCCAGTAATTGTTAATGAGTGTAGAGTCCAGAGACTGTTTGTTTACTTTTCCCAAATGTGTTTACATTTGTATTGGTTTATAATGTCCTCCACCCATAATGTTAGGCAGTTCTTTGAGTTCCTTGAGTTCCTTCGGACCTCCGAGTCAGCTATAGTATAGCAAGTAAGAAAGTTATAATTTAAAGTTATAGTTAACTGTCGTGTGATAAATAAATATCTATCAACGTCACGCTGCTGTTTGTATCTCAAGACCCCCCTGACCACCGAACATTACATATCTATCAATTGATATCAGTAAATGGGAAAATATTATTATTATAATATTGACTCTGAAAGAAAATTACATTTATTACAAAATATACAAATGAAAAATGCATTTCATAAAAATCAACTTTTAGCATACATACTTTTTGCAAAAACTTACAATTTAACAATATTGCCTTTGATATAAATAAAAATATATTGTGAATATAAATTAAGCAAATGTAGTAATCAAACTAGTTTGAACAATGATATAATTGACGAAGTATCGTTGTGTTTATTTGTTACCGCACTCACGTACCCCATTTAGTACTCGTATAATTATTCATCACCCTCCCACTTGGCTTTTGGTTGATATGTGGTTGTATTGAAATTATTACTACATATATTTCCAAAATTTCAATATCTACTTTATTTGAAAAATTACAATATACATTTTCAATTATTTAGAATTAGCAGCTCACCCTCGCTTCTTTAAAAACAAATCTATCCCACTCCCACGGGAACTGTACATTTTTCTCGGATAAAAAGCGTATGTGCTATTCCAGACTATAATCTATCTCTGCGTCAAATTTCATCCAGATCCATTTTGCCGTTCTGTCGTGATTGAGTAACAAACATCCATCCAAACATCTAAACTTCCACATTAATAATATAAGTATAGATTAATTAGACTTTTAAAAAGTTATTTTGTTTGCTTTTACAATTTCTGTAGCTACAGAACTGATTCTAAATCTTTTATCAATAAAAAAAAACTGAATAACCTTAACTATATTTATCAATATCAGCGAGCGAAAATTAGTAGCGACCTTAGTCATTTTCTTATTATTGTTTGTAAAATAAAATTATTGACGAAGGTTTATTTCATTTTTATTTATGATAGAAACGATTGTCCAGACGCAAACGCTTGCATCATGAAACCCCTATAGGTATAATAAATTTGGAATACCGCTTCAGTACATTGTACTCTTATTAGTCACATATTACGATCCGTTCATGACCCTCAAATGACACGGGGTATTGAACTTTGGAAAATCTGGAAAAATCACGCTTGAAAAAGTTTCATCGAATTTTATTAATGACCAACGATTTACCCTCGCTTCGCTTAAGTGCGTCCCTAGGTATGTTTTAAATAGATAAAAATGGTTATTGTGAGTGTACCTGAGGAGATAAACACATGCAGACTTTGGTAGGTTTTTTTCAGATTTACAATTTTCTAGAACAGTTTTGATGTAGGTATTTCTTAAGATTTGGCCAACGTTAGTAGAAGCGACAGCAGTTTTTTTGCCAAAACACCACCTTAGTTGGGCTATTTTGTACAAAATATTTACAAATTATATATACAAACCTTCATTGTTTATGGCTCTTTATATTAGTGAAAACCGTATTAAAATCCGTTTGAAAAAAATAAATATTTTAAAAACATCCGCTGAGCAGTGTATCTCACGTGCATTGCTTATTGAGTCGCTGGTTGCAACTTTGGTCCTTGCACTTGCTACTACGGCAGTCAATCACATCTCTTACGCACTCAGCAATCTGAGATTGATGATGAGAGATATTATGGTTTACAAGGTTCACAAGGTTCACTCTCAAACTTTGGTGGGACGACAATTCGATACAGCCGGTAAGGGTTCAGACACTGGACCCACGCGACAAGTGCTATTCTCGTATATGTATGCACGAAGAGTTAACAATGCAACTTCCCAACTCCGGGGCTTTACTGGGAAATGTTGATAAAAAAATCGCAATAATTATACTTATCTGAACCGAGACTCGAACGATGAACCTCTGGATTTGAAGTCGTACAAACTAGCCACTAGACCAAGGCTGGTATATATAACTCATTCATCACTTGTTTTTCCTGATCAGGTTAAAATTTAATCCAAAAATGTTGTGGAAATCGAGAAAATAAAGAAAATAAATTACGAGTCACTCATTAAACATACTATCTCACAAAGGAAATAACGTAAAGCCACAGACAGAATTTGTTTGAATATATAATATTCAACAAAAATAAATTTACTAAAGTAGAGCCTTGCTAGTGCTAACATGAATGACAAGGAAAATACTCTTAAAAGAAGATCGGTTTTTTGGCAGGAACTGTTGCATTCTTTCGGTACTTCAGACCCTCGATTGTCTAACTCTACTCTACTATCCCCTTCCTACTCCCCTAATTCTTTTCATCCTAGTGATGTCCCTGCTGTCACATATACACAAAAGCTTACCTTCTGCCAAGCTTTGTGTTTATATCGTGTACTTGTAGAATGCGAAATATATCTTTCAAATAATTTTCAGGAAGTTTTTGTAAAAGTATTACGAAATAAAGTCATTCGACTAAGTTGCGCAGTACAACTAATGTAAGCAACATCCGTACATCCATCCATCCGTCCATCTTTAGGTATTTGAGATTGTTTAAGTTTTATTCATACAGCTTTAAAAAGTAACAATAGTAGAAGACTAGCATTGTCCGCGGCTCCGCCCGCGTTCAGATGACCAAAAACCAAATTCTTAGGTTTTACATATTAGTATACTCTTACAATGCAGATTTTGTATGTTTTCCTCAGATATAAGATGTTTTCCCACGGTAAAAAGTATCCTATAATCATACCAAATTTCATCAAAATCTGTCTAGTGGTTTTCTCATGATGCGGTAACAGACAGACAGACAGACAGACAAAAATTCTAAAAACTATAGATTCGGACTCTGTATCGATAATAATGTCTATTTCAATGAGATTTTCCAAAAAATATTTAATGTACACATTCGACTTAGTTACAATCTATACATATAATAAAATTGTAACTAAGCTAAAAAGAGAAATAGGACGTGAATACCCTAAGCTCATATCGGATATAGTCAAAGTAGAAATAAAATTTGGCCTAATATGATGTCAGCATAGTAAAAAACTTATCGGAATCTATCCAGCCTCTAGTGATGTGCAACGTGACAAACAGATAAACTAAAACTGTAATAAAATACACGTATTTATATGAAATATTTTATGCGCGTAGACTTAGTTAGACTTAGCTATTAAAGTTCAAAAGAAAAAGTTTAAAGTTAGGACAGAACGTAGGCTTAAGTAATATAATAAGACATTCTTATCCACATATTACGTGATTTTTTTAAAGGGGAAATTTTTAAAATTACAAGTTAGAAAATAAAATATTTGACCTAAATTCTCTTAACCCTTTTTTATCACAATGATAAGTCCAGATTGAAACAAATTGTATGGGAAAAGTAGGTCGTGTCAGTTTTCATTGGTATAAAAAGCTAGGTGGGTTGACCCAATGTTTATGTAAAATGAGAACGTGTAGAGGTTTTATAGTGTAAGTTATTTTTTTTCTAAATTACGAAGATAAAAACTGTATCGTGACTAGCGACTCGTAGCGTATTTAGTAGACGTAGCGACGTTTATTCATACATATTACTAGGATTTACCTTCGCTCGGCTCGGATGCGTTCGTACTTGTGTCTTTTTGTCATAAATTTTATTACAATAAATACTTTTTTAATGGAATAAAAAATAGCAGTCGGGAGTGATGTAGCTTCCTATTAATTGAAAAAACTTTCAGAATCAAATCAGTAGTTTCAGAGATTACTCCTACATCCAAACTTACGAATAGAAATATACATGAATATTATTACCATCGCTGGATTTACACTAGAGGTACTCGGGGCTAGTGCCCAAGGCGACAAAATTCGGAGGGTGGGAAAAAAGTTCTATGCACGTTATTGAAAATGCTTTTTTATTTTCCAAAAAAATGAGTAATTAAAAAAAATATCTAGTACATTTTTCGAAAAATTGAAATCATTTATATTAGATATAAATTAAAAATTTTAAATTTTATCGAGATTATTGTATAGGTATACACTTGAAGATGTATTAAAATAGTGAGATAATAACACAAAAGTATTAATGTGGTTAGCTTTCAATAAACTAAATTAATTTCGAGCAATTTTTTTCTATAATTTAGTATTAAATCACAATCTAATAAACAGTATCAGAAAGAAAGACTTTTCCAAAAAGGGATAAAATTTTATTGAATCGATTTAGCACACATCGTTTATTCCCAAGTGATGCACGATAAGGAGGCAAAAATGAAAAACTATACGGATTCTATTGTAGTGGCATGCCAATGGCCAACGTCTGTTCAATCTCTTTGTGTAATTTTGAACCAAATATTTTTGACAGTTGCCGCATGCCACTATTCCAATACTTTTGTCCAAGATTTAATTAAGCTCCCTCTTTCAAAATGCTTGCTTTTTGTTGATAGTGTACGATCAAGGTATACGGATTCAATTGTAAAGTTTTCAATTTGAAACTGCTCGCAGAACATCTAATTCTAGCGATTTAGCTTCGCTTCGCTCGGGTGTGTGCTTACGAACCTTTTGTAATTATAATATTACTGGCGACTAACCCTTGCTTCGCTCGGGTTCGTCCATAGCTTGCTTCCCAATATAAACTTTCATCCCTATTTCACCCTCTTAAGGGATGATTTCCGGGATAAAAGTTTCGCATGTCCTTCCCAGTGTCTCAAACTATCTTCTTACCAAATTTCATCTAAATCGGTTCAGTTGATCCAGAGATTACCCTCTACAACGTCACAAACTCACAACCTCACAAACTCACAAACTCGTTTACTTAATATAGGTATACAGGAAGTGTCATTTTTTGGCTTATATTTTATCACTAACAATATCCTATGTAATATTCTAAGGTCATAGTCTATTTGTTTACTATATTTCATCCAAATCCGTACCAAATCCAAAATTTCAATAAGATTTTCCAAGAAATATTTAATGTACATACTCACAATCAGTTAGAATTTTATTATATGTATAGATAGATTTCCTACTTGTTGAAGTACTGGTATTAAGTACTCAATGTAAGCAGTAACAAGAGCATAATTACATGCTCCGAATAACAATAGATTCTTAAGATATATTATAAGGGCTGTTTCACACTATATTTACGTTTTGCTTACCACGGCTTATGCTTGACCTCGTGCTGTGTAGGTTTAAGGGTTGAAATAGAATTAAAATAGCAGATTCAGGTCAAGGTGGAAAATTTTCACTGAAAATGCATGCTAAGACAATATTTTCAAAGTTAAATATAAAGCTGTAATTTAATGCTGCTACTTGTACACATGACGACCCACAATTTAAAATAATTTAATAACTTGTATAATGTTAGGTCCAGGGCTATTCAGAACAATGTTACGGATTTAATATGAAATGGGTATTTTTTTATTTTTTAGAATTCTACACAAAAAATTTTGAAGGTATATTTTATTGGTCCAGTCAAATGAGGTCTGAAATCAAAATTTGACACTCCGATACTCAACACTCCAACACTCGACACTCAGACACTCGACAATTTTAATTTCAGACCTTATTTTACTGGACTATTATGTAACTCAGAGACACTCACATTACGTTATTAATTATAAATTATAATTAATACAATTCATACAGTGCATCAACATTATGAAGCATCTTGTATAAAACTTAAAGTTAAAGAATCACGCATATCGGCCCAGAGACCAGAGTAAACGGTGAACATACAAAAAAATACCAGCACAAAACAAAATATCCACCTTTTTAAGTAGGTTACAAAAAAAACAAAATAAAATTATTCTTTCTTTTCGTACGTAAGGACTTCTTTACTTACGTAAGGAAATGTTTTTTTTTTTGTTTATTACTTGCGCAACTCTCGATAAAAACAGCATAAGTAACTCACCTCACATAACAATTATTTTCAATCTTTTTGTTATACGTAAATAATGTTCTGAGCTTGGTTTTAGAAGTAATTAATAAAGGGCGATCTTTATATATCACGGTCCTTGAACTAACTTACCTATTAGTTGTAGGTAGACTTATCACTCAAATTTTTCTTTTACTCTATTTCAATGTTCGAAACCAAACGTTCTTTAAGAAAATAAATTAAAAAAGTATTTCTAATATTATAACAGAAAATTGAAATATTGAAAAAATGGGAATACTATTATAATTACAAAAGTTTATATGTGCATATCTACTTGTTACTACTTTACGCTGAAACCGCTGGAGGAATTTTGATAAAGGTACCCAGATTATGTACTACCCATTAAAACCCACTCCTCGGTCTTCTCTTCTGTAAGAGAAGAACCAGGAGCAACCTGCATGGTACACCGCCCACCGAAGTAGGCCACCTCCCTGTGTGTCTCTTCGCTTTGCGCCCGGCCGGGTTGCTAAACTCTAATGAGCACAACCCACCCCTCCCTCCGCCTCCCGCACGACAAGATGAACACAGATTAGGGAGGACACAGACTATAACCCAAAGTGACACATAGTCTTTAATTATTTATATCTTTGGGCTCCCCCCTAATCCACCGTTAAAAACCTAAAAGACGTGAAAAGAGTATTAATATATATAAAAAGCCCTGACAATAGCTTATGTCTACAATAAAATATCGGCAATAATTCAACAGTGGCACATGCAGGTATTGCAATAGTAATTTGAAATCATTAGATTAGCTACTGCCTACTAGCGTGCCACGTAATTGAGAGGCTTCAACTAAACTCATTAGGGGCGGGTCACGTGACTATGTTTATTTGCCCATCAATCAATCCTTTGAGATAAAACAGTTTTACGAAAATTTGTAGCAAGTGTCAATTTCTTTATTATGTATTCTTTCTACTTTTTTAGATGAAATATGTTTTTAAAACAAAAACAAGTATATAACTCGGGAACCGTCTATTTTTCCGAGATAAAAAGTAACCTATGTGTTATTCCAGACTATAATCTATCTCTGTGCCAAATTTCATCCAGATCCGTTCTGCCGTTCTGGCGGGAAAGAGTAACAAATATCCATACATACTCACAAACTTACACATCTATACATATAATAAAATTGTAACTAGGACGAATCTGTATATTAAATATTTTTTGGAAAATCTAATTGAAATAGAAATTATTATCGATACAGAGTCCGAATCTACAGTTTTTAGAATTTTTGTCTGTCTGTCTGTCTGTCTGTCTGTCTGTCTGTCTGTCTGTCTGTCTGTCTGTCTGTCTGTCTGTCTGTTACCGCATCACGAGTAAACCACTAGACAGATTTTGATGAAATTTGGTATGGTGGTAGCTGGTTATCCGGGTCAACATATGGAATACTTTTTACCGCGGGAAAGTATCTTATTTCTGAGAAAAAAATACAAAAACTGCATTGTAAGAGTATACTACGAGTAATATGTAAAACCTATGAATTTGGTTTTTGGTCATCTGAACGCGGGCGGAGCCGCGGGCAATGCTAGTTATGTTTATAAACGGTGATGTGATTGTCATTTAGCCTTGTACCTAATAAATCCAACCTGCTATAGAAGAGCCTATTTAACGCGTAATATTATAAAATATCTATATTGAGTTGATTGTTCCCAATGACAAAGAAATTAAGAAATAAATTTCATTTCTTACAGAAAAATATTTATTTTATCTTTTAAAAGATATCATTATTTTTATAAAAATCATCTCTATGTAAGAGAACTGCCTTGGACTAGTGGCTAGCATGTACGACCTTAGATCTTGGGTACGATCATAGGTCTTGGGTTCGAGTCCCGGGTCAGGCCAGGTTCAGTAATTAAGTATTTCTATCAAGAAATGCTTAGTATCTCAGAGAGTACAATAAGTCGTCCTGCACCTTAATTCTCACTGGTCGTGTCAAGTAGTCATTGGGATGACAACTGGAGTATGAGAGTAAATGGAATACAGAGTGTACTTGTGTTACACTATAATGTCTTCTACGCAGGTGGCTAGGCTCAACGAGAATGGGCGTCCTAGCTAAAATCGATCATGAGCACAATATTAATCCTTATAACATACAATTTTTTGTCAATATGATGCCAATTCGTTAAATCGTTTTAAAGCTATACCATAAGTAGAACTGCCTTTCGACTCAGTCGTCTTTACGGATCTACTAAATTGACTTTTATCTTTAAAATTATTTTTTCAAATTGACTGACTGACTGTCTTTAAATTAAATGATGATTCAAAAGTACTTGTATAAGTCTAATTTAAGTATAGGTAAGTTTCAAAAGCACTTGTAAAAGTTAATTTTTATTTTAATTATTTCATTATAATTTACTAGAATATCAATGACTCTTGCTATATAAGATATGGTTACATTAAACTACTTGACTCTATTATAGAGGGATTTCGTGTAAGTCCTATGTCGTTTTTAATCCGAATACTTGAATACTCGTACAAAGCATGATGACTTCGCGATCCTATCTTTATGGCGTCTGAGATTCACCCTCATGGGGAGCCTTTTATATTATAGGTTGTTCATTCTTCTCACCATGGGGTGACTGGTTAGCGAACTATAGAGTCTGGGTACGTACTGTATGAAAATTATATTCTAAAATATTTTAGTTTATCTCTTTAGGCACACAAATAGGAAATTAATAAAAAAAAATACAATAATTTAAAGCTAAAACATTATTTTTAATTTGCCCTCCAATTATATCTGTACACGATATTCAAATAAATATTTAAATATAATTATATAAACAATCCAAACTAAATAGTTGAAAATATAAAATATGTGGGTAGTTAATAAAAATCAAATAAACTAATAGCCGTCATAGTGCGACTATATCAGCACACGGCCTGATTTGAATTCTGCACGAAATAAAAACTTGTATTCATCACATATACAGATATTTGCTGAAATTGAATTGAGAAAGAATTCATAATTACTTGATTTAGAATGCAGTAGAGTGTTTATCATTTTAGAAGTAAAAAAAACATTAATTGTCGAATTAAATAGAATATTAAACTATTTAAATTGTAAAACATGCAGGTAATAAAGCCAAAAGCATCTGTGCGTAACACCTATTCATTTACTCTACTTTTAGATAAAAGCTTCATAAATATCATGTACAGGTGTACAAGGAACATAAAGAGTATAAAAATAAAATATTAATTTAGGTTCTTGCAAAAAAACTAGATATCTACATACATATATTACGAGTATATTACTCGTAAAACACTTCTGACCCGTAACTTCTAACTTCTAACACGTGACCCGCGACGTCCATTTCTCATTGTCTATTGTATTTAATTCTACTTCGAGGTTAACTTAGTTTTACTGAAAAATGTAGTATATTATAAAAAATATAGTATATTACTTTAGGATAATGAAGTTTTCCAATGATTAAGACTTATTAAAATTGGCTAAGTACTTTCCAAATTTATAGATTACAAACAAACCAATATTTCTTCTTTATTATTAATATAATATCTATACTAATTATAGATTAATTAATTATGCCTTCTTAGTATTTTGAATTTTAAAATAGAAACATCAAAGCTGTGTTAACTATTCTCATTTTTCCTGTAACAACGCATAAAATACAACGCGATCTTGTTTACTTTTACTTTAGCATAAAATGTCAAAGGATTGTATAATCATCATCCCTTTTAAAATGTTACAGTTACATGACATTTCAATTCTAATCTTATAATGTAAACCAAACAGTAGTAAATATCAAGCGATTAGACCCAGACAGATTACTGACGAGGGTGAGGGTGCAACGAGGGTTGCAAAACTATGACGACCAAGCGAAAGTGACCTCTCACTCTGAAGAATAAGGTGTAAAATGTATATAGATAAAAGTGTCGTGGTTTGTTGGTATACCACCACGCGTGAGGCCAATGAACTTCTCTAAATCATGGATTTGATTATAAATTGCAACTGGCTAAGAATCATAAACTTAAAAAGTTTGTATAGTTTACTAGCGATTTACCGTCGCTCCGCTCAGGTTCGTCCCTACTTACGTTTCAACGTTTAATATAAATTTCTCAGAGATGAGATATTTTCTCGGAGTAAAAAGTATCCTATATGTTGACCCGGATAGCCAGCTATCATTGTATCAAATTTTATCAAAATCCCTCCAGTGCTTTTCCGTGATACGGTCACAGACAAACAGACAAAAGTTCTAAAAACTATAGATAGGGCCTCTTTATCGATAATAAGGTCTATTTCAATAACACTTTTCAAAAAATATTTAATGTACAGATTCGGCTCAGTTACAATTTTATTATACACATGTATAGATAGACGTTCTAGAAATTAACTTTTGATATATCTGACGAATCTGTTCCAAAATATTGTTTACGTTGAACGAGTGATACTAATACTATCAGATTCTACGAGGCGTCTCTTATGAATTCCGGTTGTATAACTTTTGCAATATATTACACAAAAGAACACATATGTCACTTCGGCCCATAAACTGTTTATTTATATCCAAAATAAAAATAACATTCGTTGCTCAGTTGCTTCATGAAAGAACAAACCAAGTGTGTATTCGCATTACTAATATTAATTGATGAAGTATTTCGACTAACAGTGTCAAAGAATGTTGTTAAATGTTAAATTCAGCATAAACAAAAGCTGTTATTTTACAATTGTTTAAAAATAGAAAAAAAAGTTATGTTATAGAATCATAATATGTCATTCCCATATATGTACATATTTTTGTAGATTTACCTTCTTCGCCTATGAATGACATCTTTTTTTTTTTTTAACGTTGGGAAATGCATTTACGCACGATGTGTGGGACTCACCGGCAAAGCCAGTACTACCCACTAAAACCCAACAAAGCCTTCCCCCGTCTTAATGAGGCGTCGCAGGATCGCTTACGCATTCAACTACGACGCCCCGACGGCAGGTCTGCCGAAGCAGACCACAACAACCACGGGGTTGCTCCAAGGTCCACTCTACTATCAGAGAAGTACCAGGAGCAACCCGCATGGTTCACCGCCCTCCGAAGAGGGCGCCTCCCACCGCCCACCGAAGTGGGCCACCTCCCTGTGCGTTTCTTGGCTTCGCGCCCGGTTGGGTTGCCGGGCACTACTGAGCCCCCCCACCACGACAAGGTGAACGCACGTTGGGGGGGATGAATGACATCTAGTCTAAGCCCCCATGTTACACTTATTTAAATCTTTGATTTGATTGATCTTTGACGTTTTTGACGAAAAGTACTTGAGTAAAATAAGGGAAAGTAACAACTTTATTTTTTTTATATTTTGATGTGAAACATCTATTGGCGCGCCTTCGTAGTTAAACCGACTCGTGATATTACGGCAAAAGGTGGCGTGACTCTGTCATGAGCTTATGCCTGCTCTACGCCACCTCTCTTGACTCCCTTGTGTGTTTGCGCGCGTATACTATATACGCTCCAGTGTTAAACTGTCTCTATTAAAATTACGTACAGGAATATATTCTGTTATTATTTTTAATAATTAAAATAATAAGAAAAATAAATTGATTTTTTTCTTTATTTTACTCCACATCGTTATATGTTTTTATTAATTATGAATTCTACCATTAACATATGTAGATGTTTCACATCTGCCGGGTGTCCCGTAAGGGCCAACTATTTTTTATAAAATTCTATTTTACTATTTTCATACAACATTGAAATAGCCTGGAGACGATCGCATCGTTCCTAAGACGCGTTATCGTCTATAAAGCCATTTCCTTTTGTAATGGCTTTTAAAATATAAGCGTCCTGTTACATATTTTCGATTTCAGTCTTAAAACAAAGTCAAAAAAAATAAGCTACATAATTATATGTTACTAGCGACTCACCCTTGCTTCGCTCGGGTTCGTCCCTAGCTTGTTTTCCAATACAAACTTTCATCCCCACTTTCGTCCCCTTAAGGGATGATTTCCGGGATAAAAACACCCCCTATAACGTCACAAACTGACAAACTCACAAATTTTACCTCTTTATAGTATAGAATATAGGATATACTTTTGAGTAAATGAAAATATTTTAAGACTAAATATATATTTCAGTTCTCTTTGTCTTCACCAGACTGAAACAAATATCTATAAGTTTAAAACTTTGAACTTTTGAACACTCAACCACCGATATAATAGATAGCCGTAGTTTTATTACTATTTCTTATACCTAACTATTATTTCTAAGTTACAAACTGCCGCACATTTCCAAGCTTTTATTACATTCTTAAAAGTAAAACAAATCTTAAAAGTCTATTTTATTTTACTTCCAATCGGTGTAACGATTTAAAAATTTGTAAAAATTTAATGAAGAAAAAAAGTGGATTATTCCACTAATTTATGAATGTTTGCTTAATTTTATTTGATTGTATACATTATTCTAGCACACAACTTTTAAATAAATATTATTTAAAAGCAAAATTTTTGTATTATAATGTTTTTTTTTAAATTGAACAAATAAAATGTTGAAGACAAGAATGTAGTAAAGGTGTTTCTTAAAAATACACGTGCTAAAATATAAAGAATCCTCTACGAGTAATAGCCTTGTCCATAGAAAAAGTGCATTTGGAGCCATATTGTCCTTCCAATTGAAGAGGTGTAGCCGACCCTCATCACACTCTCCCTCGGGACCGGGGAGAATTCACATGCATTTCAAATAAGAATTTTATTTACACTTTTACATAGAATGGAATGTTTTTTAACTCTAACACATTGTCAAAAATTTAATCCGTACATACGTTTGTGTGTGCTTGCCTAAATCTATACTAATATTAAGATAAGAGGCAGAGTTTGTTTGTTTGAACGCGCTAATCTCAGGAACTACTAATCCGATTAGAAAAATTATTTTTGCATTAGATAGCCCGCTTATTGAGGAAGCTATAGGCTATATATCTTATAATATATAGTCCACGTACCTAGGAATGAACCCGAGCGAAGCGACAATAAAATTGACAAAGAAAATTGTCTTAAGAATATTTTCAAAAAAAAATTCCATTGCAATTTTATGTAATTTTATCTATGTTCAGATTCGTTTTTCACATCGTTTTCATGATCATAACTAAAAAAGATGATAACCGTATTTATCTTTTCTCAATCTTACCTAACACCGCCTCATATTTTTATCAAGCCCAATAGGCACAAGATAGTAAATTAAAATAAAACCAATATTAGAATATATATTTTATTACAATCAGTGGCAGTCCATAAACACTTATAACAAAATACACTATCTTTCACCGAGAAACATTTTTCTTAACCAGAACTAACAAGTAAGTATAAATTGCTTTTAAGCTAAGTATAAGTAGTAGTAATAACATTTGCTCTACATTTATTTAAAGAGAGCCACGTTCAAATGAGAACGGATAAATGCTTTGGAACAACATTTGGACTAATACACCCTTACCAATATTTCAACAATTTTACAAACTAGAAAAACGAGTTAAAGTCTGATAGCACTTAAATTATGAACCCTTATCCATTTATCTTTATGTGGCAGCGTAATTCATAAAATAATCTAAAAATATTTGTTTCATTTAATAATTATTTTTAATTTATTTAGTCATGTCGTGGCTTAAGTGGCAGTATAATTTTAATTGGACGGTGTCAAAAGTCGTAATTATATTACAAACTAGCACTCGTCTGAATTCTCATAAAGCACCTCAATAACCAATACTTATTTTAAGTGCAGAATATAACGAAAATTTGCTCTACAATAAGCCTTTATCCGCTATAATATATTAATGTATGCATTGTGATAATTAAAGGGCATGCAAGGGATGGTAATAAATGCACCCTTTTATTAACTTAATAGTAATATTTAGGTTTTACTACCCTTGTTTTAGTTCGCAAGATAATGTATTTCTATGACGAGATAAATCTTGAGTGCTTAATTTATCATAGACTAATAAGAGATCTAAAATATTCTGTTTAGAAAATCATATTCATATTTTTTAAAACACAATATTCTCGTTTTCTTTTGGTTGGAAGTTGGTAAAAATATAATATTTGAAATGATCTATAACTAAAACTTATATCTATAATGTCTCAAACTATGAGATTACTTTAGCAATACCATTATGAGAAGAAAATTAACCTGAAATTAGCTTCTATACTATAATGGCACTTGCTTTAAAATACAAATAAAATACTTAATTGTGCGTCACACGCATATTAAATCTAAATATGTATGTACAAATTCCTTTGCCATTTTTAATAACATAAAGGACTAGGCACGATATCCAAAGCTTGCAAAACATAAACAGCCTATGATAAATATCTCATCCATTCCATTAAGAATTGTGACATTTTTTGGTTTTATAGTAAATATTTTATATATATTTTTTTATTGTATTTTTATATTTTTGGCAAAGGAATGCGTTTCCAACGCAAATAGACGTATCAGTCACGCGTATAAACTATAAACTATTTTTAACATCTATTAATAAAATCTTAGACCAAAAAATAAACATGAGTCGTTTTGATGAAGTTATATAACAAAATTATCGATCGCCGTAACAATGTCATAATAAGGTTATATGACTACAAAATTAGTGTTTATTAATGGCTAAGCATTTATAACTTATGCCTTTTATATGTGAAAATACATAGAAAAAGGCAGAAATTATACTAAATCTAATTAGAGATCCATACTGAATGTCTCCTGGGATTCGTCAAAGGAGATGGAGTTAGAGCGTGGCTTGCGAGCGGGCGGCGACGCTTGCTGCGCACTGGACGGGTTCTTGAGTAAAGCCGCGGGCAGAGAACACTTAGGTGGGGTTTGCGATATCGGCGACTGCCTTAATGACATCATAAACGATCTCTCGTAAACTATACGGGTACCTGTAATATAAAAATAATAATATTAATATAAAAATCGGTCAAGTACGACTCGGATTCGCACATGAAGAGTTCCGTATCATAATCTTTTTTTTTCTTCATTTGAATGGCAGTCTTCTTGAAATTCGCCATCTTGGTTTTTAATTATTTTTTGTTATAGCGGCAATAGAAATAAATACACACTCTAAGTTTCAACTCTCTAGCAATTGCGGTTCATTAGATATAACAACCCTCCGACAGACGGACGCAAGGACAGTGGGGGCGTAGTAATTGGGTTCCGTTGGCACACTTCTAGTATGGAACCCTAAAAAGATTATAATTCAATATCTTTTACTCTAAGTTTTCCTTATTTGTTTATTTTTGATAGGTTATCGTTTAAGATAAACGGCTTTATAGCTAATGATAAGAGAGAATATATTTAATTGGAATATCAACCTTGAACCTCTCATTCTACTGTATACTTCATGAAAAAATATAATTGAACGTTAAGATAACAAAAAAAATTATTTGATATTTTTTAATAAACATAATGTATTCATTATTAATAACACTAAAAAAATATCTCAAACAGATATCCGATACGTATTACGATAATTAATTTGTTATTGCATTTAAATTTAATATATTCATATTATAATCGTTTAGTATTAAGTTGTTTGTTGTTGATTAGATTATATTATTAATTTAATACTATTTTTTTCCCGTCAAAAAAGAGTCCAATAAATTTGTACAAAAAATTAATATATTGTGAAGAAATCCTAGAAAACCTAAAAACTATTTTTGCTTTTTAAACTTTAACTTCGGTAGAGTATCGAAATAAAAAACATATGAAAAATGAAAACAATAAGAGTATTAATTACATTCAACCTTGAACTGTACTTTATCAACTAGTCATTCTTCATTTCAGTAATCATGATACCAACAAAATTCAAGAGTAAAATTATTTTACCTTAATATTATTTTTTAATCAATAAATCCACGTTAAAATACATGCATTTTCTGTATATTAAAAAGATTTTAAATTTTGTTAGTATAACAAAATTAGGCTATAAATAATACATTTAAGAAATAACGTATCATCAAGTCTTCTACTCCCATCCTAGAGACGCCCAAAAAACTTATTTTAGTATAATAGTCTATTTCCGTCTTCAAAATAAACGGCTAAATAAAATTTTATTACGGTCTGTTTTAAAAACATAAGAAACGGGTACGAAATAAAATTAAACTCTATGTAAATAAATGTAGAGTACGCTTTGCTTCTATACAGATAAAAACAAATTATCTTCCATTACATTGTATGTTAATAATAATACTAAAAAAAAAAAACTTCTCGTTAGTAAAAAATCTAGTACAATTTATAATTCGATGTTTTTCGCAACTGCGCAGAACGATATCAAGGTCTTGCAATAAGCACGCGGTCGTTGTCACTTCTAAATTTACTTTTCTAATAAGTACGTAGAGTTTAAATGCCTCTTATCGAAATAATAATCGATTTAACAAAAGGTTGATCACCTCAGCCAGGCTAACCTACTTTTGTTTCGTTTCATTCGTCACCCGGTGTTATGTAATGTTTATTGACATAAGATGTTATAATTATAACCTAAGAATTTTTTTGTTACTAAAAATACAGTCCTTACGTTACAAATTACCTAAAACTTTTAAGATTCATATATTTAATTCATATATACATATATATTTGTGATATATGTACATATATATAAGTTTGAAACCACGTGTGCATGAAAAATAATAAATAATACCTTTGATTATGTATTATAATCAAAGAAATAATACATATCCATTATTTTCATAAATAACTCTATCATTAACAGCATGTAGATTATAGAGCTTTAATTATATATTTAAGGGATGAAATTACCTCCAGGGGTGGTAGAGTATATGGTGCCACCGGGTGTGCTGGAGTACACATCAGGCATTTGCGCCGGATCTGTGATGAGAACTCTCCTCGAGGGAATAGCCTGGCTATGAGTCGCTTGTCTTGCAATTGGTGAAGCAGACATTTTTAATAATTATTATCAATCACTATCACTAACACAAGTGAGCAGATGACCGAGAACTGAGCTGAGGTACGCCGGTTGCTAAAATAAATACGGCCTCTAAACGCACACAGCCATCCAAGCGTGTTAAACATGTATACGTGTGTCAAAACATTCATATATTAATAGTGTAGACGTTTACGATTGTTAACGCTTCTTAGATAACGTCGTGGAAACTCTGAGAGACAAAATAAAGCTTTCATTTATCATTTTATCACTGGGCAGTCATAAGACTTTGTTGCTATTTCTTTTGGTAGTATTTAAACTGTGTTTTGTAAAAAGTTTTCTATATAGCTATTTTTTTTAAAAATATATTGAAGTGAAACTTCTTTGCGCGCATGAGAGTAAAATTTCAAGATCGTGTCACGAGAAATCGTCACGAAAAACCGTCACGGTTGCCATAGTAACCGTTGTTATTTTCTAAAAAATTATATATATGATATCCTTTCCGTGGCTGTCTTCAAAGATTACTATTTTCATAATTTGTTTTCAATATGCCAAATATAAATCTATACTAATATTATAAAGAGGTAAAGCTTGTGATTTTGTGACGTTGTAGGGGTTAATCCCTGAATCTACTGAAATGATTTAGATGAGGTAAAAAGAGAGTTTGAGACCCTGGGAAGGACATAGGATAAATTTTATCCTGGAAACAATCCCTTAAGGGGGTGAAAATGGAAATGAAAGTTTGTATGGGGAACCAAGCTTGGAACGAACCCGAGTGAAGCGAGGGTGAGTCGCTAGTATATAATATAATAACTAGCAGCTCACTCTCTTACGCTCGAGTCCGTCCTTTAGAGTATATGCGATAGATGTAAGAATCCAGCTAGATAGAAAGCGATAAAATATTATTGTCTCCTCTTTGTTTGATATTCGTTTGAATCATATTTTGGTCTGAGTGTAATGTATTTATGAATTTATTAAACTTACAGATTTGCAATATCAATAACCAATAAAGTTTCATTTCTAACGCGTTTCCATAGAAACTTTTTTTTTGTTTTTGATGTGTTAGAGAAATCATTGTATGTCTAAAGTCGAAATCTAAGGAGTGATTCTTGCGTTTCATTTTAAACATTTAATTCCTATTATTAATAGTTACATTACGTAAACATTTGACCCATCATAGTAATACACACGAAATTTTGTTAGTTCATTTAAAAAGTTTTTATACATATAATACTATAAGTAAAATAAAATATTCTTATCATATTTACATCTATCTTTAAAAAAGTAAATTGCTTAAAAAGCTAAAAAAGCATTATAGTTCGTGGTATTTGAGTTATAAACAAGCTTCTAAAATTTAAATTTATTTCATTAATAATAAATTCTCAATTTGATCGTCCGTTCATTTTCAAATATTTATATATATATATATATATATATATATATATATATATATATATATATATATATATATATATATATATATACAATAACAGTTTTGAGCGTGTTCTTTGAATGCTTATTACTGAAAAATGCTAGAAAAAGTAAAAGTCAAATCAACAGCTTACACTTTTTTATATTTCAGTCCATTTACTATTATATCATTATTATGTTGCTAATTTTACTTAGATAACTTAGCAAACTTTTGTTTTAACCGGTCAAAGGACTTATTACAGTCCAATTTATACTCAACTGGCGATTTACATTCCCTTAGCCTGGGTGTGTCCATGGGTGACTAATGATACCCTAGGTATGTTTTGCTCCAGGTCACAGGACTATCTGTGTACTTTTCTTTTAAATCAGCCCAGCTGTGTCAGCATGAAGAAGTATCATACATACACACATACATCTTTCGAATTTATAATCACTAGCGACTAACCCTCACTCCGCTCGGGGTCACCCTTAGGTAAGTTTTAGCGTAGGTATAGATTTCTAAGAGATATTTTCTCGCAGTAGAAAAGTACCCTATAAGTTGACCCGGTTAACCAGCTATCATCATACCAAATTTCATCAATCAGATCATTTCCTCATCAGACAGACAGAGATAAAAATACAAAAAATCATAGAGTCGGAAATATAAGATTTTCGAAAAAAAAATTGTGTACAAATTCGACTCAGAATTTTATTATATGTACATATAGAAGTGTAATACAAGCTTTGAATTATCTGGTGTTTATACTAAAACATACAAATGAAGTAAGAGTCAAATGCTAGTATTATATATTTAGTTCGAAAACAAACTTCTTGTAACATAAACTGAAGTTTCTTTTTACTTTATTTCTTTTGTTCTTTGTACCTACACACATACATATATACCTTATCTAATAAACATTCACGTACAAGCGAATACCATGTGCGTACTGCGTAGTATTTTTTATCCGCTTAAAAACAAAGTAGTCGTTATGGCGACAAATTTTATCTAATAATAATACTGAAAGTATTATTATCTAATATCTATTCCGGTCTAGCCTCTACTAGTTACTTATATTATATAAACTTAAAAATAAATATAAATATGTTTGGATATTAACACACAGCACTATCTAGTTCCATGGTAATCTATGAGATTTGTGTTATGGATACCAGACGGTAGATACTTGATACACTACACATACTCGTATGTAACTTTAATTAGATACATATTAAAAATATAAACACCCATGACTGGAGTACAAATATTCGTGCGCATCACAAAAATGAATGCCCCCAGCGGGACTTGAACCCGCGACCGCTGGCAAAGCAAATACAAACTGAGCCAAACGTGTCATGATCATCGAACTAAACTTAATGAAACACAAAGTTTACAAAAATAGTTTCACGATATATTATAAACTAGCGACTTACCCTGGCTTCTCTCGGGTTCAATCCTAGTTTGATTACCCATACAAACTTTCATCCCCATTTTCACCACCTTAAGGTATAACTTCCGGGATAAAAAGTATTCTATGTCCTTCCACGGGTCTCAAACTATCTTCTTAACAAATTTCATCTAAATCGGTTCAGTAGATCCTGATATTACCCCGTACAACGTCACAAACTCACAAACTAGCCCTTTATAATATTAGTATAGATTAGTATAGATGAAAGTCTACCGTTGCGCTGAGTCTGTGTTAGTCCAGGATAATTTCAGACAGACTTTTTTACAGATTTTCATTCGGTTTTCAATAGAAAGAAAGATTCTTTAGGCAGCTTTAATTTATAAATATATTACAAAATTAAACTACCGTTATAATGATATATTGTTATTAAGCCTGAAAAAATCGTCCTTTCTAAAAAATTTCATAAAATTATGAATGTGAAGGGCATTTGGGAATTCTTGTTGAAAATCTTTTATAAAAGCTTATTTATATAATTTGTTATTTTTTTGCTTAGTGGTCATACATTAACATTATTGATAACGCAGTTCAGTAAACAACGTGTGGTGTTATATCGATTGCTACACGTGTAACTTAAATATCGGTATAGACCATAGAATATAATTGCAAGTAGGTATAATAAGCTGGGGGAGCTTCATCCCGAAGTGATTTCTAATTTCACAGTTTCTCTGACTAAAGTTGATTATATATTATCATGTAAATAATTTTATTTTCTCAATTATCAAGTTGCATGTTGATAGTATTGCTATTTCCTTTTATATCTTTCATTAGCATTTACGGTATAGGAATATACTTTGTGCACACTATTTTATCAAAATTGGTTGAAACATTTTACAGTAAAATCAAAATCTGGTAATACAGAAACAGAGTTACTATCATATATGTATATACAGATAAATAAAATTGAACTGTCTATTTGTAATGTCAAAACAACAACTTTTTACTAAACGCAAATAAAATTAATAATTATATATACTTATAAGAAAAACACATTTTTTTTCTTTTTTTTTGTCCGTCTGTCTATCTGTCTGTCTGTTTGTTCTGGCTAATCTCCGAAAAGGCTGGACCGATTTTGATGAGACTTTCAGCGGTAGATAGCTGATGATATAAGAAATAACTTAGGCTACTTTTATTTTAGAAAAAGAATTAGACTTCCGCTCAAAAAAATTAAAACACACCTAATGTCGCTGGTTTCTAATATAATAAATATGTAAGTAAGTATTCAATAATAATATTCATAATATTATAAGACTGCTATCACAGCGAAAAACTTGCATTTAAGCATGTCTCTATCTGATAGGTACAAAATAAACCGAAGGTCGTGAATTCTTTTCTCGGAACAAATTTTACTATTTTCCACGCAAATTTTTATCACGCATTCTCAACATCATTTAAAAATAAAAAAGGTATGAGGCATCAGACTTCTTTTTGACTGGATTGGACTAAGTAAAAAAAGAGTACGTAGTTATATATTTAGGCTCTTGTTATTTGTTATCTGGATATTATGTATGTTAAGATGTATATGTAGGTAATAAGCCTTAACTTTTCTGGAGTCTTCCAATGTAAATTAAAAGATAATAATGAAGCTGTAGCTTTTTAGTACAACAGTAATAATTTTATTTATAATGTAAGGGATAAATCCCTATTCGTATATAAAACTAACTTTTGCGTATTTTTTCGCGAATTTATTTTGACCCTAATCATAAATCAAAATTAATCTGTGAAAAAATCTGTAAAGATAGTTTTATTTAAAATATTTCACTATTAAAAGCTACATTGGTCTTGAATAACAGGATATAACTAATAACTATTTAAATGACACACGATGCCGCTAAAGCTCAAGACGTATAATATATATAATATAGACGTAGATGCAAAACTAGTTATTAAGTAGCATAATATTTACAAAATCTAAAATAAAAAATTTCCATGTTTGTCATTTGCCAGGTGGCCTAAGACATATAGACAAACAATAGCTATGATATAAACACATGTGGTTGGCAGTCAAATAAGAATAAACAAATAAGTTAATATGACTTACTGAATATATATTAAAAATAGTATGTATTTGTCATTACTTAAAGATATAATTTTTAGGTCATGAATGTATAGAAAAATAATTATTTAAAAAGAATTAAGCAGTCGTTACCGCTAAGCAAAATAATAATTGCAATTTCGTTGCTAATCTATAGTCTATACATATAATAAAATTCTAACTGAGTCGAATCTGTATATTAAATATTTTTTAGAAAATCTTATTGAAATAGTCATTATTTCGATACAGAGGCTGAATCTAAAGTTTTCAGAATTATTGTCTGTATGTCTGTCTGGGAACGCATCACGAGAAAACCACTGGACAGATTTTGATGAAATTTGGTATTATGATAGCTGGTTATCCTGGTCAACATATAGGATACTCTTTACTGCGGGAAAATATCTTATCTCTGAGAAATCTATACTAACCGTTTAAACGTATCTAGGGACGAACACGAGCGGAACGAGGGTGAGTCGCCAGTAAGAATGTACATTAGTGATGTTCTCCTGACCGATTCCGGCTACGGCGGCCAATCTCATTGAGACTAGCCAACTGCGCAGGAGATATTATAGTGCACAAGTGTACGCGCAGACACAACGTACATTCTCTATTCCTGTCACTCTCATACTCTGATGGGACGATCACTCGACACGACCAGTGAGAGTTAAGGCGCAGGACTGACAGCCTTACGTGCTCTCCGAGGCACAGGGGTGGAACACCGCCAACTTCCCAACTCCGGGCTGTTACTGAGCTTAATATACAGAAAGACTCAATAACTAAACTTGGCCCGACCCGGGACTCGAACCCAGGACCCCCGGATGTGCAGCCGTACATGCTAGCCACTACACCACCGAGGCAGTTAAACACATTACATTAGTATATGCTTATTAAAGATACACATATTGGAATTTTTTATAATTTCGGAACCCACGCAATAAACAGTTCTGTTTCATCATTTGAA
Organism: Brenthis daphne; assembly: GCA_947093115.1. NCBI lineage: Eukaryota > Metazoa > Arthropoda > Insecta > Lepidoptera > Nymphalidae > Brenthis > Brenthis daphne. The sequence goes on along the minus strand of OX352474.1, from coordinate 3,523,582 downwards.
TCGAATTGTTTATAACGAATCTGGAAACTCTTGTTATGAGCACGTGAGTATGGATTAAAATAAAATTTTGCTATTTCGCTACATTAGACGCAGCTGCTTTTATATGAACAAAAATAACAATTTTCTGCGTACTTACTTATAGTAAAGGAACTACGATGATGTAGTTAAACAAATTAAGTATTATTATCCACTCCAAAAAAGCGGCGTTATTCCATCCGACAGAATGTTTTTTTACATTTTTCGTGACCATTTTGCTTAAATAATGATAGTGTCGCTTTAAAATTACCCTAAACGCAGACTACTCTAAAACTTCTAATTTAATCTAATTTAAGGCTGGAATAACTATTTTCAAAGTGGTTTACAACCTTTATAGTTAAAAAATGTTTAGAATAGAATTATTAAAATACTAGCCTTGCCCGCGGCTCCGCCCGCGTTCAGATGACCAACAACCAAATTCTTAGGTTTTACATATTAGTAGATATACTCTTACTTTGCTGTTTTATATTTTTTCTCAGAAATGAGATATTTTCCCGCGGTAAAAAGTATTCTATATGTTGACCCGGATAGACAGCTATCACCATACCAAATTCCAGACAGACAGACAGGCATAAATTCTAAAAACTATTGAATCGGCCTCTGTATCGAAAATAATGTCTATTTTAATCAGATTTTTCAAAAAATATTAATGTACAGATTCAGCTTAGTTACAATTTTATTATATGTATAGATCAAACATATTACTTACTTATCGGTTAGCAGGTTATCCCTTCTTTCACGCCACAACAGAGCGGTGAGTCAATATGTTTTTGAATTTCATTGGCTATTTATTCCGGTACATTGATTGGCTTCAACAAGATATACTCGTAAGTATACAGCATACACTCGTAGTTACAAGTTAAAGGGAGCGCGATGACTATTTAGGGACTAAGGCCGGTAGAGCGATTAGCTAGGTGTATAATATAATTATACCTTACCGTATTGTACCGTATACGTATTTCTTTGTCAATTGAATTTAAGTATACATATTTAAGCGTGCAAATTAATCATACTGTCGACAGGGAAAGGGGTAACACGTAGGTTTTGAAAAATATATAAACTTCTATCTAAAAAATAAAAAGGTGTAGTAGCCATTTTAAAACAAAGGAATTAAATAAGATATAGGATATCATTTTATAATGACATAATATGCATAATATACATATAATTTGTTTTTATTATTTTCTTCGTATCAAAAATGTGTTATTAAAAATATTTTTGTTTAATTTATCCTTTTCTTAAATTTTAATTGATCGTCTTTGAATATAAAAAAATAAAGAACGCTGCATGTTGAAAGCTTACTCTAATCGCCGCAAGCGCAACTGTAATAGCCTAGAAAATGCAAAGGGAAAAGCTTGTAAAAAGCTAACCAAACATGAAAATGTAGAGCATCGTCCCCGCGCTCGCTCGGCCGAAATAAAGGGTATGTATAAGACGTAAAGTTATTAAAATTTCAGTACAATGGGAAAATAAATTATCAACAGTAAAATAATCTGCTAATAATCCATAGGAAATATACACATATAATAAAATTGTAACAAAGCCGGATCTGTACATTAAATATTTTATTGGAAAATCTTATTGAAATAGACATTATTATCGATACAGAGGCCGAATCTATAGTTTTTAGAAATTTTGTCTGTCTGTCTGTCTGTCTGTTACCGCATCACAGAAAAACCACTGGAGGGATTTTGATGAAATTTGATATGGTGATAGCTGGTTATCCGGGCCAACATATAGGATACTTTTTACCGCGGGAAAATATCTCATTTCTGAGAAAAAATACAAAAAGAAATAAAGGAAGAATTTGGTTTTTGGTCACCTGAACGCGGGCGGAGCCGCGGGCAATGCTGGTAGGAAAATAAAATATTCGTGTTTAAAAATTCATGTAGAGACTACGAAAACAACTAAAACCAAATATTATGATTTTAATAAATTCCATTCATGCGAGAGCGTGGAAAATATTTTAATTTACCATATTTGCATTAAATGTAACCCGATATTTGAGAACAAACATGATTTGATTGATATTCCTTAGACGTTTCCACTACTTAATATACGATGAGAACGCTTTTACAGCTCTTTGTTTCTGGCCGTTATAAAGATATTACCATATAAATTATAGTACACAATTGATATAATAATAAAATGTGGCGCCTCTCGCACTTGTCGAATATAAAATATTTAAATAAAACTCAGCTATATTCATCGATGAACTGTGGGAATGTAACCGTGTCTAGTGGTACATTGAAAAAAAGACTTTAACCATTAAGTTAAAATTAAACTTTAAATTTTAAATTTTATTCGTACGTTTTTTTGTATAATAGGAAAGTTTTACTCGGGTATATAGATTTGTAAGTTTAACCGAGGTTACTCTTTCACAAAATAAAAGATGTTTTGTTTTTATCAGTGAAGAAACACAGGCGGTACGCTTTATAGCCATCTCCAGCCTATAAAAATGGAAAAACATACAATCCTCATAAAATTCTGTTGTTTCCCATTTAATAGCCATAGATAAAAATAAAGCTAAAAAATTCCATAGATCATAATACAGCACTTAAAGGTGTTTATTTATTTAGTTTCCATCTCCGACAATTTCTCGTTATCGAATACACTTCACGATACATTTTCGAGATAAAACTTTGCAAAAAAGCATACCATGATTTTTAAATACGATGTTTTTAGAGGTTATCATCACCATACTATAGAATATAAAAACATGGGAAATAAATAGTATTTTTTTGTCTCTTCCCTCAAGTTTTATAGGCCTACTGAATATGTAGTGCTGAAGTACACTCACAGGAAGTCACATCAAGAAATTGTTCACAGGTAGCTTTGAGTTCTATGCCAGCTATAAGCAATGATTCTTATTGACCTTGTATGTATGAGTGATGATGTGGATGTACAAACATAAATGTATAATCAATTAATATAAATGTGTTTTGTATAATCTAGTGAGAATAATCATAAATATTTTGTTTATAATATTTTACTTTGCTTTTATTCTTTTACTAGAATCGTCCTTTAGGTGTATCTTCTTTTTTATACTTTTTAAAATATAAAATTAGTATGGAGTTCAGAAATTAAGTATTCATTTTTATTAATAGTAGGTAATTGGCGCTATTTTTCTCTTTGCTTCGCTCACTGCTTTGGCTTATCTTCTATACATATAATAAAATTATAACCGAGTCGAATCTGTACATTAATTATTTTTTTTTTAAATCTTATTGAAGTAGTCATTATTATCGATACCGAAGCCAAGTCTCTAGTTTTTAGAATTTTTGTCTGTCTGTCAGTCCTTCCGATGAAATTTGGCATGAAGGCAGCTGGTTATCTAGCTCAACATATAAATAAGATACTTTTTACTGCGGGAAAACATCTCATCTCTGAGATATACTAAAAGTTAAAACGTAACGCTCGCTAGTGTCTAATACGAGTATAATACTAGGTTTACGTGAATATTTGACACTTTTAATAACCCATTTATTTATTTTTTGATTTTTTCGCGGATTTATTTTGAATGTCACGAAGGATACTGAAGTCTTTGACGTCTCAAAAGTAGTAGATATAACAGAGAAACATAGTTATTAAAGACGGCGTCGAATCACAAAATTATTCATTAATTTTGAAGAAAATTGCTTGTGTCTTATTTTCACGAGTTATTAAATAACTATAAACATTAAATCGATCATATTTTATAAGCGAGTTGTTCATTACTAATGCCTTATCATACCGTGCTAAAAGCACCGCTAACACGATTGTCGTCGTGATTGTGAGGGCTATAAAACTACAATGACTTATTGAAAGGACATGGTGACTTTAGTAACCTCCAGAGTTTATATAGTTTTAATTACTACTTAGAATTATATATATATATATATACATATATATATATATACGAATAACACCATTTCCCCTTTAAAAAAATTGATTTTAGCGTATGTTGAGATAGCCCTTCGATTTAAAGGATCATTAATTAAGAGTTATTGACCTAAAAGAAATAAACCAAAGTAAAATAGGCAACCGCTAGTATATTTTTACAGCAGTGTTATATAAATCAAATAATGACAAAAAATACTGTCGAATTGAGAACCTCCTCTTTTTTAAAGTCGGTTGAAAAAGGTGCCTAATCTATGCTTTTAAGGTTACATAGTCTTTATCTATCTACAATATATTTGTGTCAAATAATTTTATCAAAATACTTATACAATATTTGCAGATATCTTATCATTGATTATATTAATACCAACTTTTTCCTTGTTTATTATTGCAAATGTTTGTAAATAAAACGTTATGATGTTAGCAAATAAAAACCAGTTAGCTACATTTTTACACTAATTCTTGACTTTTTTTTTTTATTTAATTTAATCATTTATTTCAGGCAATATCTACAAAAAGGTTTTAAATATGTAAACAGAGGCCCATAACATATATACCTTAAAAACTAACATATATATTATCTTTAGATACATTCATTTACTTTTAACATTGGCAGGTAACTAGAGTAGAGTATTTCAATTTTTAAGCTCAAAGCAGCAAGTGTTTACCGTCAACAACTTCGCATTCCAACCGTCATCACCTAATTAAAAATAAAGTAAATATACAAACCCATTGTGTTCTCGAAATAAGAGCTTTGTACGTTTTAGCTTTCCTTCGTTATTTCTACGAGTATTTAGACAACCTTGAAATACTTGAGAAAGTTTATTGTTTACAGCTTTTTATTTCACCTTTTCATTTCTTTCAAATAAAATGGTTAATTGAATTTATATGTGTATAGTATTTTCACAGAAAATTGATAATATCAATAAACATTCAAAGGAAAGTATTACCTACATCTTATATGATATATCTATGATAAGTTGACGATTACGTCTGTATATCTTATGCACTATCGATGCTTATATAATTTTTAAGTTAAGGAAAACATAATGAATTTTTATAATATCGTTATTCGTTATATTTTTACAGGCGTTTGTGAAATTAAGTTGTCCACGGAAATATAGGCGTAACTGTTACGTCTTTTATATTATTGTAACTTAAATTAAAGATATTTTAGACTAAATAAATACAGACGGGCTCAGTAAAAGGTCTCTTCCAATGTTTTGAGTATGGAACTCTAAGAAGTAAGAAGGATAAATGTGTAGCGGAGCCAGACGCCAGACGATGAGGTCACGAATTAACATGCCATTGCAAACAAATTATATTATCTGTATATGAATATCTGAATTCGATTATTAAAACCTACGACTACTACTCTAATGCGTTTCTTATTTGTGGAAACTTAATTGGTAAATATGTGTGTTTTTTATAGTAAATTGTATGTTCTATAATAATGTTTGTTTCCATAAAATAAATAAAATAAAAATAAATGTAAAATATTTATACATATCTATCTTCATTAATCGTATTTCAATTAATACAGAAAACTTCTGGCCGCACATTCGTTTTGTCTCTGTCGCGCCTTTCCGCCATACCACCTATAAGTACACATTCCTCACTCGCGCTACGACGTTTGTCAATTTGGTAATGTTTGTATAATCGCGAACAATTTTCTATGCAACATAACATAATATATCAAAAAAGGTGTATATTATAGAACATTACATTAAATTTCACTGCTGTATTTTATTAATTTTCGATTTTCACATATCAATTTATTATAAATTGTACATAGATCATTTTAGGAAAAATATTGTAACTAACTAATAAGCTATAGTTGTATCTAAATATAATAAACTAGGGACTCACCCTCGCCTCGCTCGGGTTTGTCCTTAATTACGTTTTAAATTAAACTGGATATAGTATGTTATCCTTAAGAAATAGACATAATATGCCATTGCGGAATTTTTTGTAGACCTATATAAGATACACAATTCCACCATACATTATTTTGTTATATCTCAAAGGGTTTAGGCAGCGTTTTCGTTAAAAGCTCCCAGACGGCTAATTTTTTTCCGACCCCTCCAACAAATATCGTTATATTTTAACAACATACTAAAACCTTCCTCGAGAACTACTCTATCCTCTCCATCTCTATCTATTGGTGAAAACAGCATGAAAATCGGTGCAGTAGTTTTTGAGTTTATCGCGAACTGACAGACAGACCGACAGACGTGGCGGAGGATTTTGTTTTATAATATGTAGAGATATTTATTCTGACGAAATCGGGAAATAGAAACTAAAACATCCAGATGTAATCATATTAGCATTTTAATTAGAAACTTAGACTCTTCCTAAGAAATCTACATTTTTCCTCAAATGTTCATTTTTAACCGACTTTAAAAATGTCATTTGTCAATAAGGTATCATTGCGGCTTGGTAATATACATATGTATGTCAGGGTGTCACAGAATATATTTTTATCTCATCAGTCACGTGTTTTTAGACACGGCTGATAACGTGTACATTACAGAATATATATGTGGTGTAACTTATGAGAACAGGCGATTTTTTAATTTCAACATTTGATAGAAGAGGCTGAAAACTTAGAGGTTGATAAACTCTAATTTTTCAATATCACAATACTTCCACTATGCAATATTATGTGTTATTTTAAGTTCTAGTCATACAATTAAATAATTAACGTGATATTCTATCAATAGAATCATAGCGGGGTTGTATCGATACGTATAGTGATATAACGTATAGTAATTCGTTCCTAGACAAAAACAATTCTGTCCCACGGTAACCGTAAATCCGGGATGATTTATAGCCTATAGTCTTCCTTAATAAACGGGCTATCTAATGCAAATAGAATTTTTCAAATATGATTAGTAGTTAATGAGATTAACGCGTTCAAAAAAAACAAACAAACAAACAAACTCTGACTCTTTATAATATTAGTATAGATATGTGTGGCAGGACATTGTCTTTGATGTTAATTTAATATCATTTTACTTGATAAAGATAAGTCCAGAAGTTTGACTCCCAATAAAGTGTTAGCATACAGTTACTTTGAAGTCTGAACCAAGTTTAGACAGTATTAGTAGTTTAACGAACATTATAAACTATTGTTAATTTCAAAACTGTTTGTTGGTTCATCATTCCCGATTCTTCATTTCTTAGGGAAGCCGATGTATTTCTTTAAATTTAAAACAACTTGAGCTTTGTATACTCTATTCAACATAAAAAGAATAAATACATACATATATTAGGTATTTTTATACATAGTACATATTTTAGGTATTTTTCAAACCACTTTTTACTTGAGACCGACTAAAATCGCTATAAGCTTGTACTTTGACACTTTGTTTCAGTAATGTAGGTACACGTTGTATTACGTTATGTTGTTATTTCACTCACAACTACGCAGTTAAGCTGGAGTAAACAAGATTAAATAAAAAATATAGAATTAAACTTTCAAGGTCTCGTGGAAACTTAAAATTAAAAGCAGGGAGAGCAAAATTCTAATATTTTTGAAATACTTATGTACTAGAGCAGCGGTCGGCAAGTAGTTTTAGGTGGGGTCCGGATACTGTGGGAAAATTTTAAGGAGGTCCAAAAAAAACAACTGATAATTATAATAATTAAGTGCTATGTATTATTTTGGTTTCAAATCAAATTCTGAATTATAAAACACAAGACCTAAAATTAATGTGAGAAACTACACCGTGTTTCGTGAGCGTAACAAAGATTTAGAAATATTTAAATCACGTCAGTTATAAATAATTCGCACAAACATACGCACACAGGCTAGATAGGAAACTAATCCGATTTACTAATGATGACAAAACTAATGACGATTCAAAATAACTTGTATATACTTATATTAGAATAAAGAATATTTTGATTGATTGAATCAAACCATATCAGTTGTAGGTACTTGTAAAAGAGGTTAACTAGGAAACTTAAAATAGAATAAGTACTAAGTTAAATTCTGTGGCTTAAAAATATTATTTTAATTAATAAAGGTATAGTGTAACTTATCCACGTATTAATTTATACTTGGTATACAAAACGATACAATATTTGGCGGTCCGAGGTTCGACCTTTCGCGGTCCGCAAACGGACCGCGGTCCGCCTGTTGCTGACCGTTGTACTAGAGGTTATTTTTTCGTTCTTGTTTCTTAATTTTACTATTAATGTGTCATTTAATTTTGACTAAAACAGCACTATACATAATCTATATATATAAAAGAAAGTCGTGTTAGTTACTTCGCTTATAACTCAAGAACGGCTGAACCGATTTAGCTGAAAATTGGCAGGGAGGTAGTTTAGAGCCAGGAGAAGGACATAGGATACTTTTTATCCCGGAAACTATAGTACCTTATACAGCTTAGTACACAACAACGTATGCACCTAATTTAGTAAAATTTAACATTCTGATACCTTATATTGCCGGTCAAACAACAGGTTACTTTTCATCCCGAAAAAGTAAACGGTTCCCGTTGGAACTAATTCTCTATTATTTTTATATCTATTTAAAACGTACCTAGCGACGAACCCGAGCGAAGCGAGGGTGAGCCGCTAGTAGATGATATTTGCAAATTCGCATTTTAGACAAGAGCAAGCCAGAATATAATTCGTTATGGGAGGGATTTAAAACAATATATCTACTTGAAACTTTAAATTGTATATTTTATTCTTTTATATAATAAATTTTAGATTATATAAACTAATCTAAGTATATAAATAAACGTCGCTATGCGTCTGTGAGTTTGTCAGCCATCGAGTAAAATCTCAACGATTTAACCGATTAAGTTCAAAGTTATGCAATATACGTATATTTGCTTTGTCAAGATGATGAGTGTAATAAAAAAAAAATTTATTTTTGGAATGAAAGCAGTTAATTTGTTCGAACAAATTTACTTAAATACATATATCAATGTCATAGATATATGAATTTAAGTAAAAAAATAAACATGTAAGATTAAGAGATAAAAAAACGTTATATCATAGCTGTAATGTCACGTAACACGTGCTTCTATAAATACTAAATGTAACTAGTTCACTATCTCGCTTTGAGTTTAATGTCAACTTATCGCATTATATAAAAATATAATTCAACTAGCATTGCCCGCGGCTCCGCCCGCGTTCAGATGGCCAAAAACCAAATTTTTAGGTTTTAGATATTAGTAGGTATACTCTTACATTGCAGTTTTTGTAGTTTTTCTCAGAAACGAGATATTTTCCCGTCGTAATATTTATATTTATATATTTATATGTTGACCCGGATAACCAGCTATCATCATACCAAATTTCATCAAAATCCCTCCAGTGGTTTTTCCGTGATGCGGCAACAGACAAACAGACAAAAATTCTAAAAACTATAGATTCGGCCTCTGTATCGATAATAAAGTCTATTTCAATAAGATTTCCCAAAAAATATTTAATGTACAGATTCGGCTTAGTTACGATTTTATTATATGTATAGATAGACAAAATGCGCAATAACGAAACGATTAAAACGTGGAAAAGAACAAAGTTTATAAATCCATGTTTTACAGCCACAAAACCAGTTTTCTATTTACCTAAATATTTATGTGTGAAACAATGACGTAAAAAAAGGATAACCATGACATTTTTTTTCTTTTACACTCTAAATAAGAATAGGTATTCAGACTTTTTTTACTAAGAGCTTTATCTTTAGTATCTATTTTGAAACACAATTTCATTATTTTCATTCAACACACACTGTAATTCTATTTTATATAATACTAGCAGTACCCGTGGTTTCGCCCGCATTCTCACTTTCGATCCCTAACAAATTTCCCAGGACCACGACGCCCCGACGGCAGGTCTGCCAAAGCAGTACATAACACCCATAGGGTTGCTCCACGGTCCACTCAACTATCACAGAAGTACCAGGAGCAACCCGCATGGTACACCGCCCACCGAAGTGGACCACCTCCCACCGCCCACCAAAGTGGGCCACCTCCCTGTGCGTTTCTTGGCTTCGCGCCCGGCCGAACTGCCAGGCGTCACTAGATGCCTGACCTAATCTACTCGTATGTGTTACTCTATGTATATCTGTGTACTCTGTCCTTATAAAGGTCTATTTATGTACTAAATTTCATCAAAATTCGTCCAGCCGATTCAACATGAAGGAGTAACAAACATACAAACATATACAAACTTTTGCATTTATCGTGGAAGTCTGATTATAAGCATAATTAACATCTGATAAATATTGTTTTATTTTTCGATTTTCTTAATTATTTACTATTTAGCAGGTATGTTTTAATAAAATAATTTTGGCTATTTATGTTATATCTATCTTGGAAATTTACCTACTAATTAAGTTAGATAATAAGCTGTTTTTTATCTATGTTTGCTTTGTCCAGTATTACCGCTTGGTCAAACCTCATAAAAAATGTTTTATTTATAGGTAGAAGAACCTCATATACTTACACTTCTACTGCTAGGCCAAGGGCAGTAGGTCTCCTTGTAAAAGGGGAAATCTATTCGGAGCAAAATTTTGTATATATAATATCATACTTTATTATATAATTACTTTATATTATAAACAAATTAGACAGTTTCAACAGTTACAGACATAACAAATGATATAATTTTTATCTCTATGTAAATTCCACCTACTTGCCATTGTTATTATCTAAATTTTATAACAATTATAATAATATTCAAGCATAGCATTACTGGCGATTATAATGAATTGTATAAATATTAATATCCCTTTACGACCGATTGAATACAAGCGTGACATTTGGTAAAAAAATTCTTATTCAAAATGTATTTGTTTTTGTGAACGCAATCGGCCTCACACGATAATGTTGATACATACGCTTTAATTAAAAATTAAAAGAACACGTTGTAACGTATCCAGTGGTCGAAGGACCGTCGACAAAGATGGCAGCGCATTTTGGACATGGGTCTCGATCACATAAGTACATTTTTTTACTATATTTTTCATAGCTTGACATCTTTTTTTGTTATTTAAGTTTAATGTAGATAATAATTAACACAAAGCCGTAAATTGTATTTTGATAGCATAGTTTTTCTTTTGTTTGTGATCTCTCAAACTTATATCGTCACGATCGTGACAATCCGGGTTTCAATTCATTAATAATTACGAAAAACGTATTTTTTCTAAAGCTGCTTTTAGACAGTACATGTAAAGTTTTATAATTTTATACTAATTTTAGGCGCAGTTTTGAGGGATGAAGAGGTTTTAGACCTCTTGCAAAATAGATATGCTCTATGATATTGAGGTGCTGCACAACGAAGGTGAGGAATTTGATCGTTTCCTTTTTCAAAAATTTAGTGATGAAAATCATCCAGAAGGTTTCTCCAGCACATTGGGAACTATCTTCTGATGAGGTAATTACTGAGAATATGTCTGTTCGTTATTTGGTACGTGGAGGCAATCATCATTTACTTATAAAGATCATAATTACCCAAGTCCACCCTCAGGACCTGTTAAGACATCTAGTGAGTATATTTATGACTATTTTGATAAGGAATTCATCGAACTGGTTGCTGGTTGCTCCAATATTTACTACCTACGTAAAAACGGAAGATAATAAAGCTATATTGGTGGCGTCCAATTGTACTGGTGCTAAACATCAAGACTACGTTAAACGATGGGACAAATAAACAAACAAACAAAATCCCATAAGGATAATATTATTCCCAGGGTAGTTAGCAATTATATTAGACACATGGGTGGAGTGGATGTTTTAGATCAAATAATGGATTAATAGCGCACCTTTATGAAAACGAAAAAGTGGAATCTGAAGGTAATCATTCATATTTTGGATTTAGCTATAATTAATGCATAGCGGAAGTAAAAAATAGATTGTGAAGCTAATAAACTTCCGAAAAAAAATATTAGATCTTCTGAACTTTAAAATGGAAGTAGCAGATGCTTGGTTGAGAACTCCAGACCGCATACGCCGATTGAGTCAAGACACAGATACTGAAGATGAGGCACCGCCTTTCAAGTATATGCCAACAAGATATTGGAGAGTAAGCAAGCAAAGAGATGGATATGATCATCTGCCAACCTTTGCACAGTTATCGGCTCAACGTTCCTGCAGATTAGAGTCATGCACAAATAGAAGCAAAATTCGTTGTGTAAATACGATGTTTACTTGTGCATGTCGCAGGGAAAAGATTATTTCCGATTATACCATGCGAACTGAAATATCTAATAATTTTATTTGTAACATACAAATAAAATTATTAGATATTGCAGTTTATCTCAAAATGGTTCCTATTATGTTAGTTATTTTTATCTATTCAAAGATTTAATCTAATTTATATACTGAAGTTATTTACATTATATAATAAATACAAATATAGATAAGTTTAATACATATAAGTATAATTAATCCAAAAATATATGCTGAATTATAAAGACTTATGTATAGATTACCAAATTATTTAATCACGGATATAAATAAAGTTTATTATACTAGATTTTTATTTCATTAACCGAGCTGCTTCCTAAAAAATCATCATCGTGCGGAAGTCAATTTAATCCTGATCGTCACGATCGTGAGGGTACTTTTTTTAAAAAATGGGGGGTACGCAATTTTTTTTTATATTTTTTTTAGGTTGTTTGAAGCCTAAATAACTAGAATACATAAGTCATACACGCAAAAATAAAAAAAAAGTTCGCCGGTTGTAAAGGGATATAAATTTATAAATTAATTAAAATTCATAGCCGTAGCATGACTCCATGCTCGCAGCTACGGAATTAGGACATATTTCGGCGCCGGCCAGTCGCCGACGACACGTGCTTACGTTTAGGTAATATTTCTCATATAATATTATAAATATATAAATAGTTAAAATTATAATTAAAAAAACTACTTTTCAAGATGAATGGTTAATAAAATGATCCTGTTTTTCAAAGTTTATAGTATTATGTCGTAGCTATGCCCGATTCAAGGAGACCCCAGCGAGCCCCAAACGATTCTTTTATTTTAAAATATTTTTTGAACATTATTAGAAATTTAAAAAAACCCGCAAGAAAAAAGTATCCTTTTCCGCATATTATTTTTAACGAGGCCCACAACGAATGTGATCGTACGGTATTCGTACCTATGTTCTATAAAACCGTGAATGGTCCTCTAAGCCCAGCTTTTTTACTAAATTTTACTCTACCCGTTCTTCAGTGAGAGTGGTTTGAAAAAAGTGAGAAATTCGAGCGAAAACTACCTCTATCATATTCAAGTACGTATATGTATAAGAGCGCGGAAAGTCACTGGTTTTTTTTTAATATTTAATGTCGAGCCCTTACCGTGGCATCTTGATAATAGAATAAACTATATATTATCGATCTCCTTATCAGGTATTGCTGCAATTTTTATAAAAAGCTTTTTTTATTGCAAATAATCACTAATCATAAGTTTTTCATCATGGTGAATATGAGAAATGGGGATCAATTCATTTTTATTGAAATAAAAAACTTTATGATTTTCTGCCACTACCACAGACTATATTATGATTGTGTTGTGTATAAACTACATTAGTTTTTAAACATTTAGAGTAAAACCCAGCAAAGCTGGGCCAGCTTTCGGTGGTCTAATGCCGAATAGCCAACTTCTCGTTCAACGCTCGGAAGTCCACATTCGTTTTTATAATAGGGAAAGGGGCCACTTCCATTTTTTTTGCATTGGAGCCTAAAACGCTAGTTACGCCACTACTAGCGACTTACCTTCTTATGTGCCTTTTGCATTTATTATATTACTAGCGACTCACTCTCGCTTCACTCGGGCTCGTCCCTACCTTGCTTCCCTATACGAACTTTCAACCCCATTGTCACCACCTTAAGGGATGATTTCCAGGATAAAAACTATTTCATTTTCACACACATAGAAAATATGATTACTGACTATGTCATCTATGTAATAAAATTCATGCAAAACTGTCCAGCCGTTTTAGCGTGAAGGAGAAACAAATATACACACACATAGGTACAAAATTTAGCTTTTATAATAATATTAGTGTGATGATAACATGATTATAAATTAATACACTTTTATTTTTCTATTAACTAAAGAGAGATTCCCCTATTAACATCAACTTCTACATTTTATTGCTGATGCGATGAAGATACGCCCACACGTAACTCCGGGCAACGCCGATGATATCATTAGAGTCAAGGTCTCTAAACTCACTTCCGTTGTCGTTATTTCACTTTGAGAAACGTGGCGAGTATACATTAATTATTCGCTTCACTCAGGTATTGAACACAATCCGCACTCACTTTGGTTAAATTTTAGATTAAAGTAATATTCTATGGTGAACACTTTATGTATGATAAAAGATTATTTTTTGAATAAAAAAAACCGATTACGTTCAAAGGAACTAAGATGGAAGCAAGTTGATGAAGAAGAATATGTAGTCAGAGTTACGTCTCTAGGTTAAATTTGCTACGAGTCTTGCCGAGAGTGTGAATGTCTTCGACTGTATAATACTATGCTCCCTCATCAACTTGTTTTTTATTTTTATAGTTATTTTTTTGTTTAAACCTTATTAGTTCTTAGCAGTTAAAATAATAAATAGAAGCACTAAGTAAAAACAAGTAATAATTACCATTATCATAGCAATTAAAAATAAATAAATAAATACAAATATGTGGGGATATTAATACTCAGCACCATCTAACCAAAAATTAAAATAAATCCGCGAAATAATCAGAAAGATAGTTTTATTTATAATATAAGAGTAAGGATCAGGGCCGGATTATTCATAAGGCGGATTAGGCAACGGCCTAGGGGCCCCGCATCGACTAGGGGCCCCGTGCACGCACCAAGAAAAAAAAACGTTCCATCGAACGATTTTTTTTACATTTGTATACTTCCTAAATATTATTCCTTTTTTTCGACGCATGTTGTCAGTTGCTGAAATATTTCATTTGACGATATAGGTAAGCTATTGAAATTCAAAAAACACCCAAACTTCAATAGGGAAGATGGCTGGGTACTACCATCATACCTTTACCTTTACCTTTACCTTTACCTTTACCTTTCACATATACCTTTACCTTTACCTTTATCTTTACCTTTACCTTTACCTTTACCTTTACCTTTACCTTTACCTTTACCTTTACCTTTACCTTTACCTTTACCTTTACCTTTACCTTTACCTTTACCTTTACCTTTACCTTTACCTTTACCTTTACCTTTACCTTTACCTTTACCTTTACCTTTACCTTTACCTTTACCTTTACCTTTACCTTTACCTTTACCTTTACCTTTACCTTTACCTTTACCTTTACCTTTACCTTACCTTTACCTTTACCTTTACCTTTACCTTTACCTTTACCTTTACCTTTACCTTTACCTTTACCTTACCTTTACCTTTACCTTTACCTTTACCTTTACCTTTACCTTTACCTTTACCTTTACCTTTACCTTTACCTTTACCTTTACCTTTACCTTTACCTTTACCTTTACCTTTACCTTTACCTTTACCTTTACCTTTACCTTTACCTTTACCTTTACCTTTACCTTTACCTTTACCTTTACCTTTACCTTTACCTTTACCTTTACCTTTACCTTTACCTTTACCTTTACCTTTACCTTTACCTTTACCTTTACCTTTACCTTTACCTTTACCTTGCCTTGCCTTGCCTTGCCTTGCCTTACCTTACCTTACCTTACTTTAATTTCGTTTACTTTCGTTTATTTTCGTTTATTTTCGTGTATTTTCGTTTATTTTCGTATATTTTCGTTTATTTTGTTTTAATTCCTTCATTCATTCATCATAGGCATAGACATCGTGGTCAAGTGACCAAGGCGCGAGATTGATGATTCACAGGTGTCGTGGGTTCGAATTCTGGTCAGATAAAGTTTTTACTTTTATTTTTTTTGTATTTATTCAAGCTGTTCATTTTTTTAAAGAAAATTTTACTTTTTGCCAAAAACTCCGAGCGAAACTCGGTCGTCCAGGTGCATTACTTTATAATGTCAAAGTTTTTTGCTATATATAAACCTCATGAAAACATTTGAAAATAAAAATATTTCAATAGAAATAAATAAGGTTTCAATTTACATTAAGAGCTTTTGATTTCTGCAAAAGTTTTATTGAATAAGATTTGCCACTTTGATTTATTAATTTTAAGCTCCGACTTTGAAGTTACTGTGCTATGATTTTAAGTAACGTTACGTTTTAGACTGGTTTAAAAGAGAAATCTAACTTCTTACTTCTTCCCGCAATAATAAAGCAACAGATCTACATATTTTGTCAACTCAAGTTTATAGATGGAGTTTAGTTTGTTTATGATACTTTCTTATATCTTAATTTCACTTTAGCATTAAATTATGGTTGATAAAAACAAATCTTGCTCAACAACGCTCGCTGTAACGTTGCACGGGCATCAGCTTAGATACTTTTTATCCCGAAAAAATAAATAGTTCCCGTAGGATAGTTAAAAAACTATAATAACTTATACAGCTTAGTACACAAGAACTTATGCACCTAATTTAGTAAAATTTAACCTTATATTGCTGGTCAAACAACAGGTTACTTTTCATCCCGGAGAAATAAACAGTTCCCGTGGGAACTAATAGATCTCTATTAGAGGGTGAGCCGCTAGTCATTAATAAAATTTTAAACACTAGTAAAAATTAGGCTTAAAAAATAGCGAAATGATTTTATAATTTATACGGTTTTTTTTAATTACTAATTAATAATAATTATAATTAATAAGATTACTTTTATTTTATTTTCGAACTATCCAAATAAATAATATAACAGGAAATCTCTAGTTTAGCGTTCAAACATTCTAAAAGATTCAATGCAGTCATAACAAGCCATTAATTCGTAAATGGTAATTCAGCTGCGACCTTGACTTTAGGAAAACAAGTTAACAGCGTCACGCGTTAATATCAGCCAAATAGTTAATAGCATATTATTAAATAACTTACTTTAAAATGCAAATGTTATACTAACACTTAATAATCTTCATAAATACTAATATAATATAATTAAGGAGAAGACAAAGGAGAAAACTTTCCACTTCAAAAATATTTTTATACTAGCGACTAGGTGATTCTTTAAATTGACATAACTTTTTTATTTATGAACCGATTGAAATGAAACAAATACTAAATTTTAATTGAAACTTACCAAAATACATTAGTGAAAACCGCACCTAAATTGGTTAAGCCGTTTCTGAGTTTATCGCGCACATACGTACAGAGACAAAAATTCTAATAAGAAAATAGATTAAAATAAATTTCTTTTTATAAAAGGTATCAATCACTAATAAACTCAGAAAAAACGTACGATTTGTTGACAACAGACGAATACAAAGCAATTGAAATTGATATTCACAATACATTATGTCAATTGTTTGCCATATTTAAATATGTTGAATTTTAAGTGAGTTCCACGTATTGTCTCTATGCTGAAATAAAAATATTTATAAGAGTATTTAGTTGTTTTATCATATTATGTACTGCCTTATATATACTCTATACTAATATTATTAAGAGGCGGACTTTGTTTAAACGCGCTAATCTCAGGAACTACCAATCCTATTTGAAAAATTATTTTTGCTTTAGAAAGCCCGTTTATTGAGGAAAGCTTTATAGTCTATATATTAGGGATGTTACGGAGCTTCGACTTCGATTCGGAAAAGTCGGAACTTCCGATTGATTTTACACTTACGATTCCGATTTCGATTCCGATAAATTTGAATCGGAGGCTGTATATAATCAGAGGTCGAAGCACAGCGGATTTAGTTTACTACTTGTACTGTTTAAGATTTAAGAGAAAATTCGATTAATATTTTTTTCAACAACCTGTATTATTTTGTATTATTCTTTTAACTGAACATATTAATAATGTTTGTAATTTTAATTTATTAGACCTGCTCTTAGCACATTTCTCTTCTGCCCCCACTTCTGATTCTGATTCCGTTTCCGATTTCGGTTCCGATAAAACCACCTCCGTAACATCTCTAGGCGTATACGGTATATCATCATGCTACTACCCAAATAGCGGAGCAGTAATATAATATACAGTTTATCTATTCCGTATTAACTATTAACCGTTAAAGCGTACGGTCTAGGGACGAACACGAGCGAAGCGAGGGTGAGTCGCTAGTATAAATAAACTTACAAAGATTATCCATTACGTCCAATCCAACCAATTTAAAAGTAATCATTTCAGATATTTTATCTTAAAATTTATATGCGACCTATCAAGTAAAACCTGAATAGGAAAAGAGTTATAAAATCTGTTTACAATAAGCAAACATTTTGCTCAACTTAAACAGAAAAACATATAGCCGAATATATGTATCAATCATCCTTTTTGAAATCACACAAAAATTGGGGTCCCACTGAGTGCAAAGAGGAGATAATTCACAATTACATTCAAACGATCACGTTTTCTTAGCTGAGTGAATAACATTAAAAATACTTTTAATTATAAACAAGCCTTGAACGTGTTTACTTTTACTTTGTATGAGTCAAGCCACAATCGTCGCGGACACACCTCCCGTTTGGAAACACGTTTTATTATTATGAAACTTCGTTACTTGTTTTAATAGAAAAAAATGTCTATATAGGTACTTAGAATATGTACATATATTACAGTCAATTAAAACGCTGGAACTCAATTAAAGACGGAATAAATGAGTACATAAAAATAATAATTAAGTAGTATAAATTATTTTATTAACTGTTGCACGTATATTACTTGATTAGATAATATAAAATTCATGGTATACCTATTCTAATATTATAAAGAGGAAAAAACTGGTTTTTTGTTTGTTTGTATCAAATAGGCTCTGAAACTACTAAGCCGATTTAGATGAAATTTGCTAAGAAGATAGTTTGAGACCCTGGGAAGAACATGGGATAGTTTTTATCCCGGAAATCATTCCTTAAGGGGGTGAAATTGAAGGTCAAAGTTCGAGGGCAAGCCGCTAGTAAATTATAAGCCTGTACCATGACTTACATATTCGATATGACATAAATCATGAAAAATTAAATAATGAACCTAATATCAGCCTCTTCCGTGATCATAATTGCTGTAAGGCATTAGAAATGCATCCGCGAAAAAATCCGAAAAGATTTTATTTTAAAATGTAATATAACACCTAAAAATGTCTTGCTACTGTGGGGGCCCATTTGAGGGCCTTGAGGTTAGAACTGGACTTTACGAGTCTATTGTTTACAACCTCAACAGAAATAAACCAGTAGACATTCGCATTAATGAAACTGGATCACAGGCTTTGGTTTGAAACTGGCTTTCATAATAATAATTAATGAGACAAACTTATGTTTCCTCCAAAACCATCCTATATACATACATTAAATATCTACGATAATTTAAGAATTTAAATTTTGTTTAAAATTATTTTTTTTTAAATGTACTATAACCGACAAGGACGGTGTTTACAAGTGTCGATTGTGACGTCACGAGTGGCGTGATCTCTCTATTTACATACGCAGCATTAATATGTAATAAGATGCGCCCGCGCAATTCACTCACACCTTTTGTAAACACGTCGATAAATCAAGATCTACTTGCCTTTAATTAAGAGGGCGTCATTTACCACTGCAAATATTTGATAACATAAAGAAATGGGATGTTTTTTATTGTATTAAAAATTAAAATTGTTTATTTTAATAGATTAAAGAGAAGAGTGCCAAACTAGATTGTCAACCTTCACGTAAACAAAGCAATCGATCAATAGATAAACAATATATTGTGACTGAGGAACGTGTACTTTATAATTTAATATAAGAAATAGACAATTGTATTTTTTTTAATTCTACGTCGAAGTTTTCAAATCTTAATTTTAGTTAATAAAAATCAATAGGTCTAATATCTCGGTAGCTTTCAATAAAATACACCAAAATAATAAAACAAAAAGTAAGAAAATTTGAATAATTTATATTTGAGAAAAACATTTTCCTCGTGAGCATAAATAGCTGATGGTTCTACAACATAACACAATTATTTCATTTAGTGAACATTTCATAATAAAATTATAAATATTTAATATATGTATTAGGCAAGTATAAAAAAGCTCTACGTCGCTATCGAAACAGTCTGAGATTAAATTCTCCTTTAAAAATTAGGTAACAATGTAGAAAAATTATAAGACCAATTTATTTAAACTTACTAGTTACATATGATCGTGTATTTTGCATACTTTTGTGATATCAGTTTATAGAAAAAGCATGACGCATTGGCAATGCGAGACGAATGCTTGAACTTGGTCACTGCCAAGGCTACTACGTGCTCGTGCTACGTTATACTTAAAACAAAAACAAATTATTGCCACGAGACTGGATAAAAATTCAATGGAAATTCGCTGAGTTTTTTTTTCGCCTTCTGATAAGACTCAGGTCTGAGGCTTCTACTTTCCGAACTGGTAGACTCATGACGTTCAGTAAAAAAATGTAATAATTTAATGCTGAATAAAATATTTTGAATTTGAATTTTATTTAATTTCACACCTTTATGAGGGCACAAGTAATATTTAGTTTTTTTTTTTGAAAAGTAACTTCTAAGGGTTTGCGATGTTTGCAGCCAGACTATTATAGTAACAAGCCGAATTTTTAATAAAAATAAATAAACCTATTTCTGACTTACCTACATATATGTAATAAAGTTTTTTTTTTATTTTGGTACATAGTTCAATCCAATTTTGATGAGTCATTATATTATCCAGAGCTGCATTTGTCATTTCATATTAAAACAAAAACTAAATTCAACTGTATAAAGTCTGTCCAACTAGAAGCAATGCTTTACAATAAACAAAATTCAAATAAAAAACTTTGTACTACATGATTCATGTGCATATCGAGAAATAGACACTAACAAAAAACTTTTCGGATAATACTTGTCGTCTCGTTACTGTACAATTCTGTATATCACCTGCAGGTAAATTTCTAAGAAATTAATTAAATTTCTAAGAAATCTATTGTTAACTTTAACGCCGGCGTGTCCGAGGTCGTCGAGGGATTTGGGGTTCAAAAAAAGTTCATATCTATCGAAAAAATTCACTTTCAGTGCAGCATGTCGCGTCATTTTCACATTATCTAGAGATGTTTATAATCCACTTGTAGTGACTATATAAAACAAAGTTAAAACTACAAATACAAATATACTTTACGATATAACCTATAGTTCGTGTCACACAGGCTATCAAATATAGACAGTAGACACATTATTTTTTATTATTATATGACGAAATTAGGGGTATTGTTACGTCATATTTGGAAAAGATATTTAATTATAATATAAACAACAATACATGCATTATATTGCAACTTATTTTATTAATTTCTTATACATATATATAGATGTTTGTATAAACATCAAAAGTCTATAAAGTATCTTGCTGGTGTTAGTATGTATGCTCCAGCCTGTTAAACCTCTGGACACAGGATGTCAACGTTAACAGTACTACCCATACCGCTGCATTTCTTTCGATGGCTAAGAGCGACCGAAACCAACCAAAACCCCCAATATGCCTTTCATTTGAATGCACGCTTTCCCCTACTTAACTAGTGTTTGTTTCTGAGTGATACTCCTATTAAAAGCGTACAATTTACACAGGATACGGAATCGGTAACCAAAACAAAATGCATAGTGCATAGTATGTATGTTTACCGCTTTAATGAAAAGTATCATTTAGCAGCCAGTTGTAAAGATAGGTACTCAAGACTAAAAAGTACTATACCTATACCTTGGATGGAGAGCATGATCTAAATTATCACTGGATGACGACAAACTGGCCGATTTCACCAATGTCTCCTAAGTTTAAGGGATCCCTTAAGCATGGTTAGGGGGCTGTTAAGGGACAGTTTCTGTTTCACCGACAGTTAGGGGTCAACTAAATTTTAAAATGCCACCTAAATATAGTTATTAGAAATACGGACTCTGACGATGGTAAAACGAAATTTAATTTAGGGGCTAGTTTATGAGAACTTTTAAGCTAGGAATCCCATACGTAGGTGGTAGCTTAAGTGTTGTTGGTGAAATCGGGCAGGAGAAACAGGAACTGTCCCCTAACAGCCCCCTAACCATGCTTAGGGGATCCCTTAAACTTAGGTGACGTTGGTGAAATCGGCCATCAATCTAGAGCTTAGGCTATCAAATACAATAATATGTATTACACTGATGTAATAAATATTTTTTTCTGTACTGGTCTAAACCAGTAGTGCCTGATTTTAGCAGGTTCTAGATAGTAAAAACTAAAAAAACATAAAACATAAAAATGTTAATTCAAATAGGTACTAGAAATAAAGTTTTATTTTTACTATCAGAAATGACTAAGTACAAAATATATATAAAATAAAACACCTCATAATATTCAACATTTTATTACTTGTCAGCTTGATATGATATATTCATAATTCATATATCTATTAACATAATGATATGTAAAATTAATGGTAGAAAATGTGCCTAAAGTTACATTGTTAAACTTGTATAGCTTTGCAAATATTACACAGACTGACAGTTCAATCTATTTATATTAGATATATAAATATGTGAACATAATCTCACTACACTAATATTACACCACTAAGTTTTTAGTGACATCGTGTTTCTGATTCTCATTAAGAAAGGGCGTATAAGAATACATCCTTATAATTTTTATTAAGTTTTATATATTTTAGTCCTCTTTCTGACAATTTGGCTTAGTAATAGGCTTAGGCCGGAAAATATTAATTTCTCAAAATTAAACACCGTCTAGAAATACAAAGTGTATACATACATACATTGTTATATATGTGCCTTTACTGAAAGTATAGAATTATCTATAGAAATCAAAATTGTAAACTCAATCTTAATCGCAATTAGAATTAGAAAGAGACAAAATAACCGTATCATCGTTTTATCTTACTCACACTTTTCGCTTCTTGACTTCCTTGCTCTATGGATTTTGCTTATCTTTAATATTAATTTCTGTATTAAAGTCATTAATTCATCCAATTTTTAGATTCCGTACATTAAAATGAAAACCGGACGGACAAGGCGAAACTAAAAGGGTTTCTTGCGGACTACGGAACCGTAAAAACAACTTATAAATAAACAGATCATTTTCACAAAAATAAGTATAAGTAAAGTTATATGGCAATGGTACCTATGAAATTAAATTAAATAATAATATATACAAAATAATAAGCGAAAAATCTTAGGTATATATCCATTTGAAAGACAATATCATGCAAACAGATTAAATAACACCTTAATTGAGCGTTTTAAATTAATAAAAATCTTTTTAAGCAAAATTTGATAATTTATATTAGTAATGTCCTTGTTTACCGTTTGTTAACGTATTAAATGAATAAATTTTAATGTTATTCATTTTTTTACAGTTTCCTTATTATTTACTTACAGATAAAATATATAAATAATCTTAATTATTATATATGAAATGATAAAAAATAAATACTAGCTTTACTTTATAAAATAATATAAATAATGTATGTAACCTTTTGTTTTATAATCAGTATGAATTTCCGCTTCTCCATTAGCGATGTGCATTCTCCCTATCGGCCAGACGTGGAACTAATTTCGGACTATACAGTAACTTTAGAGTGAATATTAAGTTTATTAGAAGTATACATCAAAGTATTGAAAGATAATAAAGTCATTAGAACAAAACTATAAACTTTAGTTCTCAATCATCATCATAAATCTACCGTTTACCAATTACAGAGCTTAATGCCGCACTTTGGCGCACAAACACGAACGACGCCAAAAAAAACTTTACATATATATTTCTGCTACTGAGTTGGTTGGTCACGCCAAAGCAGTACTTTTCAAAGTGCTCGATTAAAATTTCGATGTTGAGCATAATGCGCTTTAGTGCTGTAATTGGAAAACTACCATTATCTCCATCAATACAACGATAAATAATTTCATTCATTACAAAAACAAATAGCGCATATTAATTATACAATAATAATCTCTACGAGTAATTTCAATTTTACTACATTCAACAGCCTGTAAAGTCAAAACTGAGATCTGAGAAGGCGGGCATTCTTTATGTATGGTGCCTAATAATATAAAAATAAAATATAAACAGACATCGCGTCACAAACTTAATTCCTCAGACTAACAAATCTAATATAATCAGATTCTTATAGAACTAAATATGAAGCCAAACCGTAATGTTTCTAGTTTTAAAATAGTATACAAATGACAATTTGTATACTGAGTGATAAGTAAATAAATATTCATAAATAAAAATAACTAACAGATTTTATTATAATAAATAAAAAAATAAGCTAATATATCTATCTCTCTCTACTTATAGCTATCTCTCTTTCAAGGGAAAGAGAAATAATGCTTTAAATATTAAAGGATAAATAGTATTATTTTTATTATTGATATTGTATATCCAAAGGTTGTAGAATATTAATTTAACTGATACATATATAAAATTTCCCTTGTTCTTTAAAGAAAGTAAACAATATGTATAGCAAAATCGACAATCGTAGCTTACACATCAAAGCACGTGTCTATTTTTGACATTGACATTTATTTTGGCGGAATCCGTATATCTTTAGTCTAAGATGCATAACATTCATTCAGCCCCATTAATTATTTTCATTTAATGTCACCACATTCAAAGATTCCTACTTTACGAGATTAATAAGTTTGGTATATTATAGATAAGAAATATATAAATGCACTGCTAACATTTTTGTGAACATAATATATCAATTTGGTGGTTGCCATATATCAAAATGGCATGTGCTAGTAAACTGACAAAGGTGTATTAATAACCAATAACATTATAAAAGATAAAAGATGAGAACATATAAAATTATTATGTGCGCTCTTTCTACGATGACACTTTTGAGACGCTGACTGCGTAACTTGAGTTTCTGTATATTCAACTAAAGACAAAGCTTATAAAGTCAAAACCGAGATCTAAAAACGGCGGTTATTGTTATTTAAAAAGCCTTTAGAGTGAATACTCCTGTACTATTTTTCTGTTTACTAATGAAAATATAAACAAGCATCGGAGTTAATACTTTCTTTGATTTACGCGAATATTTGACATTTAAAAAAAACTATCTTTTCGAATTTGGAACCAAAAACCCAAATAAACCCGCGAAAAAATCCGGAAAGATAGTTTTATTTAAAAGCATTGGAGTTTTTAACTCCGGAAGAAATACATATTGTTTATTTTGTTGGTACATATTTGCTTATAGACCGTTACATTATGTTAGATATTTCAATTCCACAAACAAAAATATGGCGCGTTGTTTTTAAAGTGACATGATTAACATTATATTTATTACATGTAAATAAATTAAATTAATTTTTATAAATAAAATAATTTTAAAATGGTACATATAAATTAATATCTTAAACTAAATTAATGGGTATAGAGATCGCTGTTATATCGTGGGAATATTAGCCTCTAAAATGAATACTTAGAATAATAATTAAAAAAAAAGTAAAAGCTTTACTTGTCAAAATAGTATTTTTGAGATAACATTAAAAAGCAATTAATATAATATCAGTCTATCTTTAGTATTGTTGTACGCGATTAAGTACATTCGTTTTAAAATATTAACTTATTTTTGATATGTTTTAATCATATGTTATGGGTATTTCGAAATTTATTAAAACGTATAAAAGTACATTTCCTTATTAAGAAAATTCATTAAGATTTAGACCAAACCACCTAAAGACCTGAATATTTAAAATGTACTCTTAAAATGACATGGATAATTATTAAAATAGTTTTTTTTGTATGAAATTGCTACCGGATTAGAAAATGGTGACCAATTTCCCTTGAACCTTGTTTTAATATTGTTCGACACAATAAATGAATCGGCATATTTCAAAATTCAACCGATTAGAAGACAAATTCCCGTACAAATATAACTCCTTAGTTATATGTATACCAAATATACATATAAATATATATATATATATATATATATATATATATATATATATATATATTAAGAAAATGTCAAATTATTAAAAGTCCATTATATTAAAAATAACAGGCCGTTGTGTGTTGACGTACTTAATACAAATAACATCATTCACATATATATTATACCTATAATTGTTTAACCAAGAAGAACTTCTTTTTTTTATGAGAAGCCGCCATAGACAACTGTGCGCTAAGAAAAGACCAGACGTCTTCCAAATAGTCTATGACCATTCGTCAGTTAGTGCACATTATTATTTTTGTTTATTTACATTAAATATTAAAAATCAGAATTAAATTAAAAGCAAAAAAGCTGCTCTTAGTTATTTTAAGGAACTCTATCTCTTTGCATAAATAGGCGGGAAAAATAAACTAAGTACATCAATATATTCTCTGTAGTCACGCCGTGATTAAAACGGAAATAGACTTTGGACTATGCGAAATAACACATCCTGCTAGCTTTATATGGATAAGCTATGAAACATTATTTATCTGTATTATTAAAATAATTATTTTATTTATAAAGAAATTTTGCTGATTTCAATTGAAGATATATGTATGTATACGGTTTACAATTCAATTTGTGCGTTTAGGGACTAATTAATAATTTTCTCAAATTAAAATAGGACCTTCGTAGTATGTGTTATTCAATAATAATAAAAAAAACAAAACCGGTTCACAATCGACAAACACATCGAGCATTGGATATTAATAATAATGAATCCGAATAGCGTTTATTTTAAATCGGTTAAAAAATACGTTTATCATTTCCATACGTCGCGCATGCGTCCTTAAAATTGCTAACATTGAAACCAGCAAAATAATCGTCATGGATAAACCGAACTATATTTTCGATTGGACATAAATATGTATTATACACTTTCAGATCATCTATTGGGTCCACTACCTTCATTACTACATTCTGGCGATTTCTACAAAAAGTCAGTTTGTTCGTCACATCCTCTCCATTATACACTACGCGGAAATAAAAATCTTGAGCTACCGCTTTCCGTTTGGTAAATTTAAACTCGTCCCTTAAGTCCTTCTTTCTGTACACTTCGAAGATCATTCTAGAAGCGTACTGTATGTTATAATGTTGGTAGTTATTGAGACCTAGCGCCAATATGAGGGCTTGTAAAGTTTTGTCATGTCCAGAGAATATGACGAATTTCGGCTTACTCTCTGATATAATTCGTATCATATTTTGGACAATATTGTGTATTAAACCGTAAGCAACTAGTAAACCGCGTCTCTTATTATATATATTTTTCACTTCTTGCCTATAACTCCATTCTAGATATGCAAAAACAGACATAACATGTTCTTTCTTAATACAAAAATCGTCATTTTCTGGTGTAGGTTCTTTGTAGTCTTCATCGAAATCGTCAACTTTATCGTTTGGAAAATTGAAATCTGCGTCCAAATTCTTTTTAACTATGACGACATCTTCATAAGCATTATCCATATATCTCTGTTGGTAGTACAACAGTTTTTCTCTTTCCATCTGAGCGTCAAAATCCAATGGCGTCTTTTTCTCATACTTCCCTATAATATCGCGTGCTTTTCTTCCAATTTCGTTGTTAAAATCTAACTGATTGTTAATGTAATCAAGTTCCATATTTAAAGTGTCAATATCTGAATCTAGTAGGTGTCTATTTGAGGTATGAGATATAATTTTTTTAAATTTATTTATTGATAATTTCGGTCTTTTCCTAGATTTTTCAGTGCATGGGAGGGGTGCATCATGACACATGTACGCTAGTAACGCATCTCTGACTACATCAGCATCTGTATATTCTTGAGATTCGAACAATGCTTTGGATAGTTTATTTATCAGTTCCTTTATCGCCGGATGAGATTCTAAACGGCTTTTCGCTTGTGAACTTATTTTTCTATAAACAAATGTGTTTTGTTAATGTTATAGTCACGGTTTGAGTTATTAATATGGAAAATTCATGTTGTGTTTAGAAATAATAATATTTAATAAATAATATTATGAAACAAAATCATCAAATTATTATAAAATGAACATATTATTTTATATAGCATTATCAATAAACTGAAAGTGAAATCATTTAGTTGTTGGACATAGGTTCGATTGATCGTCTAATGATATCAAGTAATATTTTAATACAAAATTATTCGAAGAAAAAACTCATATAATTTGTCAAATTATCAAACGATACTGGTATCATAAATGGAAATGTCACATTGAATGTGCCCTAAATGCGTCCCTGACAAAGAGACAGCTCAAATGTGCCTTAATCCGACTCTGTACTATCACGGGGACCATAAAAGCCTGTCAAAGTGTGCCACCCAGCGCATACTCACTTGGCGAGCGCGTGGTGCGCGGCGCAGGCGCAGTGGCGGAAGCAGAAGGCCACGCTGTGCGCCTCGCGCGCCGCCGCCGCCGCGCGCGTGCTGCCCCACGCCAGCGCCTGCGCCGACTGGAACGTGCGCCGGTAGCGAGTGCTGTAAACTATACCGCCTGGAAATTGAATATCATTTTTCTTACTTACCTACTATTATTATATTTCTTAATACATTAAATAAATATATATTAAATACTAGCAGACCCGCGGCTTCACTCGCGCTAAAACTACAAAAAAAACTGTAAAATGGTTAGGTTTCATACAAACTTTCATCCCCTATTTTACCCCCTTATGGGATGAATTTCGGAAAACGCTGAAACACGTATTTAATGAATTGTATTGAAGAACATTAATACCAAGTTTCAAGTAATTCTGATTACAAATATTTTTTTGGTTGTATTATAATAATGGTGTTTTCCCGCAGGAATGAAATAATTTCCCGCGCCAAAACGTAAACTCATGTCACTCTACAATCCTTCAACTATCTCCACACAAAGAATTACGCCAATCCGTCACTCTGTTTTGACGTGAAAGAAGGACAAACAACAAACAAACAAACACACACACTTTCACATTTATAATATTAAAAGTATGAAAGTATGGATATATTGAGACATTAACACAGTGTCATATAGTTCCATGGTAAGCTACGAGGTTTGTGTTATGAATACTTGGTATTTGGATTTATTTATTTACGAACTAACCTTTACAATATGATAAAGGTTCTCAATAGGTAATTTTCATAAGTAAATATCGTACATTAATTAATGTTAACGTTATTCTAATAACGTCAATAATTTTTTATTTACAAATATATTCTTACCAATATCGTGTTTTCCAGTCAAATCCATACTTTCGAGGCCCAACTTATCACCATATGCTTCTTTTAGGATATTACCTGAAATAAATAATTCTATAAAGAATATACTTTTTATTGAAAAAAAACAGACAAGCAAAACCCGCGGCTTCGCTCGCGCTAAAAGTACAAATAAACTCTTTGGCTTTATGCTATTAGTGTAATATATAATATATGGAAGTCTGCCCTATTTGTTGACATTTATGATTATCCCTTGGGTAATAGTATGATGATAATATATAGCCTATAAACCTTTCTCAATAAACGGCTTAGCTAATGCAAAAAGAATTATTCAAATCGGATTAGTAGTTCCTGAGATTAGAGCGTTCAAACAAACACAAACAAACAAAACAAACAAACAAACACAAACTCTGCCTCTTTATAATATTAATATACATACAAAGTTCTTTTTGTCTGATTTTGACCACGGCGGCCAATTCCTTTGAGACAATTGCCATTTGCGTGGGAGATATTATAGTGCAGCGCGTATACAAACACAAGTGCATTCTCTGTTTCTATAACTCATAAACTCCGGGGAGGACTGACAGCATTACATAATCTCCCAGCAACTTTCCAACTCCAGTTTGGTCGGAACCTCCGGACCTTAAGCCGTACATAGTACATATTATCCAGTATCCACTAGAACTAGATCAACTAGACGGTTAAAAATAAATCTAGCATATAATAGGTACCTATAGTAATCATCTGTAGTACGCCCGTAGGCGTGAGTTGTCCGAGCGCGCAGTGCGTGGCCGACGCGCGGGGGAGCGACGGAAAGTTGTGGAAGGGCCCCGGCCCCGCCACCCACCAGGCCCGCCCTGACGCGCTTGCGTTCAGTACAAACTCTTCATAACTAGAAAGATGAGAAAACAATTCTAATCTAATTCTTCTTTACACTGCTTTCTCCATTCCTAGGCCAAATTTATTACCTGTTGTGCATAGAAACAATCTATGATACAAGATTGCATTTTTTTGTATGTTTGTTACTTCTTCAACAGACAAGATGAAACTGTTGGGACGATTTTAAATGAAAATTAGTACTCAGACTATGAACTACCACATATGCCATGGTTTAGCGCCTAAGGAGGCACTTGATTGAAAGGAGTGTAAGTCTTAGTATATTGTTAAAATAGTGAGTCACATCTTCTACATATATTGAGGAAATAGATTTTTAAGACAAATATTGAGAATTGATATTACATAGATGGCAATTCTCTCAGGTTCGCCTAGAACAAATCTATCCCACTAGAACTGCACATTTTTCCAGGTAAAAAAGTAACTTATATGCTATTCCAGACTATCTCTGTGATAAATTTCATGCAGATGAGTTCTGGCGTGATTAAGTAACAAACATTCAAACTTTTAAACTTTCACAATTGCAATATTAGTATGATCACCAACAATTAAAGATATTTTTGTATTTATATTTTCAAATAGGTGTGACACTAAGTGTTTTATGGTGCTTCTACCTTAGTCATTGGTATTTTCACTATTCTAATATAGTTTCCTTATGGGAATTAAATATTTAACATCTATAATCAAGTAAGTTATTTCCAACTTCATGGACTTATATCTTTATTAAGTCTTAATTATGGATTTTTTTCTCCCAAATACCTTTTAAGCAAAGGAGACACAGGTACAGTATCACAGGGTAGTTTATCACCACCCTTTAAATGAGTGAGTGGGCCACGGTCACCATGTCTAGTCACAACTAAGACTCCTTGTAACAGCCATGTATCTGTATCCACAGCAGCTAGAAAAAAAAACTTCTTCATTTAAAAAAAATATTATCTATGAATGATTGTCATATTTTTATCATATTTGTTTTGTTTTTATTTTTAACTGTAGCTATAGGAACTAGACGCTAAACAAAACTATTCAAAGCAATTACATAAAAATAAAGTATAATATATTAAAAATAATAGGTAAAACTTTATATGAAGTTTTTGTCCCATGTGTTATATGACAACATCAATTTGTTTCCTATATATAAACATATTTACGTCAAGGTTTTACCTTCAGAACCTCTTGTAATACTGTCAGGAGGATTACATGCTCTTAGGAATAATTTTCTATATTTAGAGTCACTTTTTGATACATGCTCCTTATGTGAAATCTTCAAGGCAACAGTCTCTTCTGTAACTGACATGTACTTGTAAACAACTGTAAAAAAAAAAATCTTTATGAGTTATTTTTATCAAGTTAGGAACCACACACTACCGATATTTATGGAGGTTCATTTTTTTAGAATCTTTATTTACTAAAAGAAATAAAATCAAAATATCCAAAGTTACCTGTTATTAGAAAAAAAATCCAAACGCTCATGCCAAGATAACAATAAAAAGCCCTATGCTGAAAAGAAAACTTCATCATTTCTTGTAGCATGCAAAATACTTTTATAACATAAGCATTTTCAATATATTATAAAAATGTTAAAACAGTTTAAAATTTTTAAGCAATCCATTTTTCTTTTTTATCAGAATTTCAATTTTTGAAGTAATTTACGGGCACTCGGCATTATTGATCAACAAACAAATGTCACTGTCAAATTTTCATAGACCTTGGCCTATTGCTTACTGCATAGATAAAACTGGCCGCGAAGTTCATAGAATTTGCCATAATAAAATAAATTATTATTATTTATAAATTTATGTATTCATTAAAATAAGCCCGCTAGTATATTTAATTAAATAAATAATAATGGACTTTTTGGAACAAATACGATGCATTTGTTATTAAAATGAATTATAGTCCACTTCACAGAAATATACGTAAATCTTGAAAAGTGATAGCTGCCGTTGCGCAATCTCTTCGCAGCCAGGTGTAAGCAGGTTATATTTTGTTACGTTTCTACGTTCATAGCGTATATTCATCATTTATATATCAAATTATAGTTAATTTTGTTCTGTACCTTATCAGGTAAAGGTAACTACGTCTGCTAAGTAACAGTGACCGCAAAAGTGGTTGCCAGTCATTAAAGATTTTTTTTGATACATTTATACCTTCATAATTTATATATCAAATTAAAGCATTTTTTTCTGTGCATGATAAAATACCTCTACTTATGTAAAAGTGGCCGCAATGGAAAAAAAAGAATGAGAGAATATAATATTATTTAACATTTGTCAGACGATAACAACGGTTACCATGGCAACAAACAGTTAACTAACGCGCTAACTCCATAAAACTCCGCTAACGCCCATGTCCATGCGGATGTCAATAAATAAAACAGTATTTTTCACACTGTCAAATAGCCTATTTCAATGACAAGAGCTCTTGTTCATGTAGCAATATACTCTATGGTTCTTGTTGTTCTTGGTCTATGGACAAGAGTTAAAACTTCAAACTTCAAATCAAAATTTATTAAACTTGTACTGACTTGTTTATTTAACATAATATTAACTACATTAATTCTGAATTTGTATTTTGTATTGTATTTTTACAGTTAAAACTGTAAAATATGGCTCCTAGAGTAGATAAAGGTACCATAATTATTTTAGACATCGGCAAAAATGTTGCGGAACCGGGGGAAAAGCAGAAAACAAGTTTTTTTGAATCGGCCCGAGAGTGCGCTATGCGATTTATTGAGCATAAAATAATTAGTCAAAGGAAAAATTTACTCGGAATTATTTTACTTGGTTCCAAGAAAACTGAAAATGTATTGGCTGCAGAGTCTCCAGGAACTTGTCGGCACATTGAAATGCTTGCTGAACTGCAGAACCCTACATGGCAAATGATTCGAGATTTACCAGAGAAGGTATGTATTTACTTATAAAAACGTGTATTATTGTTACCTTTTACTTCTAAATTTCAACTTTACAAGTATATAATGTCAGTATAGTATTAATTACGATTAAATTTTTAGCCTTCCAAAACAACTGGGAACTGGTTTGATGCATTACTTGTTGCTGCTGAGCATTTTAAATACGGCGTAAATGATAAAATTTTAAATAAACAGATAATTATAATATCAAACTTTGAAGCACCTTCAGATTTGGATGAAAGTGACTTAAAACAGGTAGGAATTGTATTAAACTGAAGGATTATCCAATTTAATTTCTAAGATATAATGCATGATGAATTAAAATAACTTTTCATGTTTTAGGCTATTCATGGTTTTCAAGAGGAAGGCTTTGAACTAAGTGTATTAGGTCCAGATATTTATGATGAAAAAAATTGTAACAATGATATAGAGCTAATAAGACAGTTTGTTGAAGCTACAAATGGCGCTGCTGCAACCTTAGAATATACTCTGGGATTCCATTTACTTTTCCATAGAAAAAAAGTTGTAAATGCAATGCCCTGGAATGTTGATCTAAGTATAGGACCTAATATAAAGATACCAATTTCATCATATACAAGAATAAGAGATGAACCAGTTATCAAGAAATGGATTAAAGCTATTAGAGACCCTGTCACACAAACAATAAGTACAAGCGAAAGTATAGAAAAAAGAAAATTTTATATTAATACAGATAATGAATCAGTTATTAAGATTGATGGAAATGACAAAGAAGATCAAATCATCAAGGGTTATGTTTATGGAGGGCAAGTTATTCCATTTTCTGATTGTGATAAAAGTATGCTCTATGATGCTGGGCCGAAGTCATTAATTGTCTATGGTTTTACAAAATCTAGCAATATTACTTATCAGAATTTAAATGGTGATGGGCTTTCATATGTGTTTGGACGTAGAAGTGACAAGAAAGCAGATTATGCTATAAGATGTTTAGTCGAATGTCTCCTTGAATTAGATTTAGTAGGAATTGTTAGAAGGGTATATAACAATGGCAATGCACCAAAAATGTTTGCACTCATGCCTGTGATAGATTCAAATAATTTTGTTTGCTTATCTATGGCAGGTATTTGTTACAAAGAAGAGATTAAAAACATGACTTTTCCACTAACTAATACAAAAAAATATGAGTGTAATAATGAACAAGTAGAAGCTTTTAAAGAACTAATAAGAGCTATGGAACTATCAAAAGCTTATGATGAAACTTTGTATGAGGATACTGATGCTTTTCCAATACTTAAAATGTGCAGCCCATCAGCACAATATATTTTAGACTGCATTGGCTTTCGAGCATTGAATCCTGACAAACCATTACCCCCACCAAGAAAGGAAATAATGATGTTACTTAAAGTGGTACCAGAAGTAGAAAAGAGAGCTAAAGAACCTTTAGAAAAAATAAAAAAACTATTTGTATTGAATAAGGTTGAAATCAAAAAGAGAATTAAAAAAGAAGAACCAATGGATGTAGATGAATCAAATAAACCTTCCACATCCACAGCAAATGATGTAATTATGGATGAAACCCCAAAAATAAAAATTAAAATGTTTAAGAAACCAGATATACAAAAAGTTGGTACTGTAAATCCAATAGAGGATTATGAAAATTTAAAGAACAATTTAAATATTAATGAACTTTTTTCACAAATGGCAGAGGCTATTGAAAGTATATTTTTCTGCAGCATTGATAAAAATTTTACAAAACCTTTGGATGCTATGTTACATTTCCGAACTGAGTGTGTCAAATCTGAACCATCTCATTACAACAACTGGCTTAAAAAGTTCAAAATGGCACTAACAGATCGTAATAGAAGTGATATCCTAAATATCATAAATGAGAATAAATTAAATTATATTTTGGAAAGTGAGAACTCTTTAAGTAACATGATTTCAGAGACTAGTGAGGAAAGTCAGCTGTATGAAAACGACACAGTACCTAATCTTACTGAAGTCAGTATAAGTTCAGAAGTCAATGATTTGTTTGATAACATGTAAAAGCCAAGCAATCATGCTACATAATATTAAAATTGTTTGATTTAAAATAAATATAATAAAACCTTTCAGTATTTTTGTTTATACTAAAAACGAATATCTTAGTTTTAAAGTTAACATGGTTTAATTTATATTTGTAAAGCTATACTTTAAGCATTTAATATTTTTCATGTTTCAATAAATATTTTCTTATTAATTTCAGTGTTTCATTCATTTCCTTTATAGTTAAAAAAACAAAACAACCACCAATGATGTCTAAATGTTTAATATTTAATAATTTCATAATAATATGGTCTAATCTCAAATTTTCACACAATAAATTCTTTGTATTATATCTTACAATTTAAAATGGTCTCAGCAATCATTGTACACCACTAGGTGTTATTTTATTTTGTGAATGTAGAAGCTCAAGAAACTCTTGTAATGAAAGTTCTTCCTGACAATCAGTATCCAAGTCATGCTCAAGTTGAGCTTCCATAGAATTAGCATCTGGGCTTAGGACAATATTTTCATCTAGCACAACATGATTGAGCCGCGATTTCAGGCTCTGGAGTATTTCCTCAAGTTCTAAGCATTTGTTGCGTATAGAAGTGCCGAGGTCTGATGCTGGGTCGATATCATCGATAGTAGCGTTTTCCGAAAATGAATTTGCTGGAGTACGTGTGCGAGGTGGTTGAATAATGTTGAACAAGTTCTCTGGAATACCATTTCCATTTCTGATGGAATCAGGCGTACGGGATTCTGTAAACTCTGCAAGTATCTCATCAATAATATCTTCAGCATTTTGCCTCGGGTCAACTACATCATCGGGCGTTTCGGCACCACTATCACCATTAATCATCTTATTATTAGATTCTAACTTCATGGTTTAATATTGTTTTCTAAAATTATTGATTTGTTAACAAAATAAATAATAAATAAGCACAGAGGAAACTTGTTGTCGCAGTCAGATGATTGATGATTACGGTGCTGCCAGTAGTGAATAATGCTTATTAAATATCTATGACAATAAACAAAATACTAATGAATACTCTCATTTCTTTATGAGGTAAAATAAGAATAAAAAAAATAATTTATTTCTTTACATTATGCGTATTCAAAGAATTATAAGACAACCCGAGAATAATAGGTTTTGTAGAGATATAGATTGTTATACAATTTATGATCATACTATGGATGGCGCTATTGATATAATCTGATTAAATTAAAATTTTAATGTATTTTTTTATTTTACTTTTTCATGACGTTAGATAAGATATAAGTTATTCTTTAAAATACCAGTTTAGTTGTCTATCAGTTATTGCAGAATTTTCGTTGCGGAAAATATAAATCTAAATAGGCCTCTTTTCTCAGCTTTTTCTCGATTTCTTCACTTTTCATAATTTTTACAGCAGCTTTACAGCTATTGTGTGAATGTGCGAAGAAGCAGTCTCTTACTGACTGTAATAAATATTTATTCATAATTGTAGTAATAATAATATAACATGAATATATTAATAAATAAAACATGATTTTACGAAACAAAATCACCTTAAATTCAGCTAATTTGGCGCCCTGAAATTTAGACAAGCAGTGCTTGAATAATCTCGTGTAATGTTTTCTACACAAAAATATTCTATTTTCAAATTGCCAATAATCCCCCTGAGCTGAACAGGAACAGCCGCAAAATCCACAAGCGTCTAAATTGTATGGAACACATTTTATCTGAGGAGTAACAAACAATTTATTTATTATTTTAACTATTCTACATACAGTACTACCCCGGACTTACGCGATAGGTGGAACCGAGCGATGACCGTGTTCAACTTTGCATATAAATACATATAAAGTATGTTTGATCGGGACCAGAGTCTAAAGAAGACAGTAATTTAGAAGAAACATGTTTAATAAAATGTTAGACAATAGAAGAATTTTCATTGTTATGAATAAAACAACGTAAACCGAAGATATTTTGATATCTTTAAGTTTGTCGTTAAGTCGGAGTTAAGTTTTAATGTCCGTTGACGTCCAGTCTGTTTTGATGCTTGATTCCGGTAGGTCAAATTTATTTGCCAATTCACGAATTTTTATTTGTGCTTTAAAGTCTTTCATAAAGTTCTGCTAATGCTCCAAAGAAAGTGTTTTTCTTTTCTTGTTAGGTTCAAATTACTCATTTTTTGTTCTTTTGGATGACATAACTAGAGGTTATCAATTAAACGCACTGCGTACGTAAAACAATTCCACGCGGAACACTTCCGAACCTGTCGTAAACCTAACACTAACATGGCAGAGTGGGAGAGCTGATGCGCGCGGCAATCAAAAAGAAAAACCGCGTATCTCCGAATTCGCGTAAAACGGGGTAGCGTAAGTCGGGGTATTACTGTATATTTAAGCTAGCGAATGTGGTAGGCAGACGTTGACCTATATATAGGGCACCAACCACAAATTGATCGAAAAATAAAAATAATCTTGAAACAGCGCTACCAATACAACCAAAAACAGTCCAACTTTAGCTAATAACGATTTAATAGTCTCTAATTACACAAAATCCATCCACGAAAAATAGTGAAGCAGTTTAAGAGGAGAAGGATTACGAGCACGCACACGTACACACACACACACATATAGACTGAAATTTTATATACAAAGAAGGAAATAAGCTTTCCTTACCTGAACCGCGCATCTTAAAACCTTTTTGCCAGAAAAACTATACACAAAACGCATTTGTCTTTTTCTATATTCAGGATAGTAGTCACATGGTCTATAATGATATGAACTTATGATTATTTAGGTAACACATATTTGAATAAGCTATTAATTATAAAATTAAACATATAACTTACGCAGGGAAATCATTAATCTTAAAAAAAGGTTTCCTCTTCGAAGTAGAATTAAAAGGTGCGCAGTTTTGAGGCACTGATTCTTTTGGCGGAAGTTCTTTTAGAGGTGGTTGATACTCGCGTTTCACCTTCCATCTTGGGGATTTAGGTCCATAATAGCACTTACTATAAATCTGAATAAAATAAATTAATATTAAAAATATAGAGCCTAAACTTTAACATCAATAGCGATATTTCTTTTTTTTTACCCGATGTGTAAGATCATAAAAGGCGTCTCGGTTATCGTCATAAGTACCAGGACCTAAGTTTGGTTTAATTTCAGGAGCATTTCGTCTCATAAATGGACTTAAAGAAGGCCCTTTCATAGGTAACACTTCGCGGTCGAGGCCTGTGCCGAAGCATATGCGGGGCGGTTTCTTCTTTGTTACCGCATACTCGAAGTCTGTTAAAAATAATGATATTTATTTATATTATTGTCATAATAAATATGTTATTATCATAATAAATATGTTACTGTCATAATAAATACATTATCAAAAAAATCTATAGTTTTGGTTTTACGAGCAATATATAAAAATAGAATCCTGTTTATTATTTTTACCGCCATAAAACGCTTCGTGCATGTTATTCGGTCGCAGATATCGTCGTCGGTAAGGCCGCTGCATGATCGCAGTCACTAAACAACTGACACTCGGATGAGTTGCCTAAGGCTTTCGTGTTGTTAACGATAATAAAAAAATATGACAAAAGCGACCATTACGCTTTATTGGGTCGCACGCTCACTTATTTATAAAGTAGTGTGTACCAAATATTGCAGTTTGTGAGACAGTATAAAATAGATAAAGCTATCCTCGAGTTACGATTATTATAATGATAAATATTATTTAATAGATTCACGTTGTTTTAATAAAGCTATTAATACATTTCAATTAACTATATATACTTATAAAATAAATATAACGATATTTTAAAAGAAATAGTGGTCTGGTGGTAAACAATACATAATAATATATTGTCTTTCGCCACATTTCCTGACATGACATTTCCTTATTAAATTATATTTAACAACATATTTGCATCATATGTATTATTTCGATGCAAAGAACAATTCGTACTGGGAAAAGTAAGTAGTTAGTCAGTGTATTATATATATAAAAAAGTATAACTCAAAGTATCCTAAGACGATAAAGTAATTAAGACTAGTTTGTTATAGTAGGTACCTATCTACTATAAATGGCTTCAGTTTGTATCAAACACCGCCACGAGGAAAATTTCATTATCAGCAATACTACATAATTCCTAAGTTTCGCTAAAATATGTTCAATATACTCGTATATCGAAAATGTCATTTGGTATCACGTGAAATTGGATAAAACGAAAAATTATCAAGGTCATGATAATCGTATCACAATAGATATACTTACGATAAAAATTTAAATAACAACAAAATTAAGAGACCTTACCCAATGTAACGTCCCAAGTCATCATTGAATGAGACTAAGTTTCTAAGTATAATTTTACTTAAAACTTAATATAAAAAAATCTGAAAATAAATAAAGAAAAAATTACTGCTTTAAAAATGGGACAAAAAAATCTAAAAATAAATAAAGAAAAAAATTACTGCGCTTTAAAAATGGGACAAAAGCTTAGTACACGAGACGCGGCTCAGAGACCGCCGGTTAAGTGATTGTAAGTAAATAGAGGAAATAAATGAGCGATCTAAATACACCTATACGGTTTTACCTTTTGTTTAATAAACAAAGGAGACTGCAGTTATAATAGGCTCAATTAATATTCATTATTTACTCTTGTGACTAAGTAATTTAAATTTTAATCACTTTTCATTTCAAATATTTCATTTTTATAAGTTGTTTGGGATAAAAAGATGCCAATTATAATTTTTGAAATTTTCTCTATTTTATGTCTCTGTATATTCGATCTTCATTCAATAAGATATCCAAAAGACGAGATTTGAAATATATAGCTATATTATATTTTTATTAATTTAAATTTTTGATATGTACCTTCCATTCTAAATTTGAGCGGCCTAAATAGATTTAATTATAAAATCTATCAAATAAACAAAACATTATTTCAAGCTAAATATTATTTTTAGTTCTTGTCAAATATAAGTTTTTTCGTAGATAATAATATAAAAACTAACAACCTACGCAATATTATACCTCTTTACTTATTAACAAATTATGAGTTATTGGGTATTGTTGATCCAAGGCTACTAGATTGGACCAACATGTAGGATCGGGAACTCCTATATTGAATCTCTAAAATATACGAATTATGAAATAAATATAGGTAGGTATATGAAAAACATAGAATGATTTGCTTGGACATACAATGGTCTGGTTTCATTCCCTTTCTTTCGTTATTGGTAAATGTCAGTCAATGTCGATTGATGATAATGTTGAGTGTTGCTAGATTTAATTTAAAAAAATCGACTCATTTGATTTTTCTAATAGTCCAATCGGAATCCGGTTTGGGAACAAAATATCGAAAACCTGAAGTTTTATGATTTTAAAATATTAGGTTTATAAGGAATAGAAATTCGTAAAATGCACACGATGTCCAGCTACCCCCGAGAAATGTGGGGACGCAAAGTATTGAAACACACATGCAAAGCATTACAGTAAACCGGAAATTGAAAAACAGTATTTTTCAATGCCCTCCATTCTTCAGTCCCCCTATTTCTCGGGGGTAGCTGGGCATCGGGGGCATTTTACTAAATTTCTATTCCTTATATACCTGGTAATATTTTAAAATCATAAAACTTCAGATTTTCAATAAAAAAAATAAAAATTAAAAAAAAAACGGATTCCGATTGGTCTATAAGAAAAATCAAATGAGTCGATTTTTTTAAATTAAAACTAGCAACACTCAACATTATCAGCAATCGACATTGACTGACATTTTCATGTTGACAATTATGACAATGTATTTGTTATTCTTCGTTTTGTAATGCAATATTTTTAACCAATATACTTGGTTTTGAACAGAAAACTAGTTTATTTTACAAAGTAGAAGTTCCATTTATATCCTATATTTCAGACTTTTACCTTTAACTGTACAGGTAAGTGGGCTTAATTTAATTTTGCGTCTAGCAGCCAGGGTGTCATATTACATGTGAAGTAACTTTCATTATGTCATGCCTGCTAATAGAATATTATATCATTATCACAAACTACACAGTATTTACTGGCGGTTTAAGTGAATGGGCTGCTTAATGTAACATAGTTATATTTTTTAATTCAATAAGAAATATAATAAGGTAGGTAAATATAAAAAGTTATAATTTTTTTCACTTGAATTTAAGTATAATATCAATGAAGATATTTTTCAACTTTAATCTCATTTGCCCTCTGGATCGATTCTACCTAAATATCATATTATTATATTACCTGAAAGGAAGTTTGCTAAGTCTGAACTCATTTTTCAACTAATATTTATAGATCCTGAAAACTGTAAATCATACCTAATAATTACTGTAATTCTATTATTTTTGCTTTCAGAAAATGCCTCTCAACACTAAATTACTTGTACCAATGGCTTTAGGCTTCTCCCTAGTCACAGTATCAGCTCTTGTAGTATACTATGTGTTTAAAAAAGAAGAAGAAGATGATAAGCCAGTTAGATCTACTAAGGTGAATATGATAGAGGTACAAGTACCAAAAAGTATAGTGGCTGCTTTAATTGGTAAGTATTTTTAATACATAATATGTTAAGACTATTTTGACCTAGGCTAGTGTTTATGTATTTGTTTATGGTAATTGTTTTGCCTTTGTGTTTAATAATTTGTGATTGTATAAATCACAATCCTTTTAATTGAATAAATGTGCTATCTGATGCAGAAAACAAATTACGCTGGTGTGATTTACTAGATATAAATATTTGAACACAATTTTTTTTTATAAATAAAATTAATGCAACAATAACTTTAAAATTTTCCTTCGTTAATTGTTATATTATTTATTTATTTATTCAAACAAAATCCACAGCTACATACAAAAAAAAATTGTAAGTACAAAAATAAAATCTTACATAAGCCAATTACGGATTTTCATTATTTAGGCAATATAGAAAGGTAGACTAAGTTTACATTTATTTAAAAAAAGGCAAAACAAAAAAAAAACCATGCATTTATATAAAGAGCAAAACAAAAAATGAGAAAAAAATAATAATAGAAAGAACACTAACAATGATGACACGGCCATTCATTATTTATGACTAATGGTGCGGGTGTGTGTGTGTGTGTTCGTGTGTGTGTGTTCGTGTGTGTATTTAATATAATATTTTCCTTACATTTAAACATATGTTATAAGTTACAATTACAATAAATTATATAAAAATATGAATGGAAAAAATAATTATAGTTAAGATTTATGTACTAAATTATATGTAAACATTTATTACAATAAAGTAAAATTAAATTTCTAAAACACAGATATTTTTTTAGGAAGTTTTTAGAAATGTTATGTTACTTTTATTATATAACTAGCGGATCATCCTCGCTTCGTTCAGGCTCGTCGCTAAGTACGTTTTAAATAGAGTTTTTCGTTTTAAATAGTTATTAGCCAGCATTAGCCATATAATTTTTTTTTTGTTAATTTTCCATTTTTTCTCTTTATTAAAATGTTCCTTGGACCTTAGAGAACATGAAAAAAAGTTAAGCCGAATTAGTCCAGCCATTCTTGAGTTATGCTCTTACTAACATTCATTTTTATTAATATATATATATATATATATATATATATATATATATATATATATATATATATAAAGAAAATTTTTATTATATAAAGAAGAAAACAAAGTATTTTAACACATTAAATGATTTTAATGATTAGGTATACTTTGAAGCATGAGATCATGATAGCACAAGATACATATTAAAATACTTAATTCAAGGTTACTTCACTTGACAAGTTTGAAATTCCATATTGTGTCATTTTGTTATTCC
The DNA here is from genome assembly GCA_947093115.1 of Brenthis daphne. Taxonomy (NCBI): domain Eukaryota; kingdom Metazoa; phylum Arthropoda; class Insecta; order Lepidoptera; family Nymphalidae; genus Brenthis; species Brenthis daphne. Next base: position 3,480,890 of record OX352474.1, on the reverse strand, counting down.
AACTTAGGTTTATTTCACATTTTTTCTGAATATTGAAATAATCTTAAAACAACACTTACATTATTGAGAGCTAGGTCTAATATAAATAAGTGTTTTATTAGTAGTGGTTACAAAAAGTCTATTAACATGACATGTCAAGTTTATTTATTACTAATTTCACAATCTTAGATTTAGTAAATTAATAAAAAAAAAGTATAATGTAAATAAGCACTTATGTTTTAAATAAAATCTTTTCAGTTTTTTTTCCTGGTTATATTTTGGTTTCCTACGTTTCGAATGCTTTACAGCAATCATGGCCATGGAAGAGATATCGGGAACCAAAAATCAAAGTAAATCCACGCAAAAATCCGAATAGATAGTTTTATTTAGAATGTAAAATATTCGAGTAAATCTAAGAAAATATAATACTTATTTATGTGATTTTAAAGTTTTCATCTATTTTGAAGAGTTATCTCATCTAACTGTTTTTCCTTACCAAACTAGGACAAATACCTATAAAAATTCTAAATAAACCTGTCTTTTGATGTTTTTAGCACATTCGTGATAAAAAATTGACATCCATGTCAAAACAAATATCTAATTACTTTGTATGTAGCTGTCTTTATTATTTTTTTTGACCTTGCATATTTAATAATGATATTGTCAAGTGAATTGGTAGATATCATATTCATTTATGTTAATCAATATAGAACTTTAAAAAATGTTTTTATTTTTATTATTATTGTGCTACATATTATAATTTTATTGCCCGATATTTAAATTGGAATAGAAACTTAATAAAGTAGATGTAGCTCCAATTACATAATTTCTTCAAAAAAAAATTAGTATTACATACAAGTATCGCCTTGTTTAAATGTAATTAAATGTATATTGTAGGTACAGACAGCATTTCACTAATGCAATGCAAATATTTCATTTCCTGGAAATCAACTTCTGCATCCTGGATGCAAATGTTAATTGCCTTTGTTATTCAGATAAAGTATACAAATCTTTAATATGTGTTCTGTTTACTGCTCACAAAAAATATGCTAAAATATATATAATACAAATAAAATTATACATATAGAAATAAAATGTTGAAATTAATTAAAATAAAAATGACATCTTATTTCATCGATATAAATTCCAATAATATGATCTTTGGGTTTAGTTGAATTACAATCCTACAATTTTAATCGACAATTAATAGTAACCAAGCTTAAAATTAGTCGCTTCCCAGCAAAACCTTGTATGTTAACGAGATATAAGGGTTATCGATAAAAATACGTCATTACTTTTATTCATAATGCTGTAATGCAATTATTTTATAGTATTAACTTCTTTATTAGATATTAGAGTAGGATCATGCATAATTTATTCATTCTTATTTATTTTAAAATGTGTAAATTGTGTACATTTGCGACTTCACTCGCATCTGTATGTCTATTTAGTGTCTGATTAGGTATCTTTATTTTGTTTGTTTTTTTAAGTTTCTTTAAGTTTTTTTTTCATTTTTAGTGTAGACATAGTTAATTGTAGCAAAATAAAAAGAAAGTATTTTAAAAATTCTGCAGGTGAAAAATTAATCATCCCCCTATTTACTACATACACTTAGCGGTGGATTTTTTTTCAAATTTGTATACTACCAAATACAAAAAGAATAATCGAAATCGGACTACATTGTAAAATATTATGCGTGGTCAGACATAAAAAAATAACAAAATATACGTGTCGAATTGAGAACCTCCTCCTTTTTTTGTCGTTTACAAAATGGATTTTCGTACTTGCCTATCAGAATAAAATGCCAACCTTGGAATAATCCTTTTGTTCGCTAAATATAAGAAATAAGTTTTAAGATAAAAAAATATAAAGATAAAAGAAGTTATTAAGAATCATAAGTGTCGCCGATGTCGATCCGACTAAAGGTGTCAGCCTACTACACCGTCTAATACCATGACCGTGCTAGGACCGTCAATTTCAGTCATTCGCATTATATCGAATTTAAGCATTTTTAATATTTGGTTTAAGTTAAAAAAATTCAAAAACAAACTTAGAAAATTTACTTTAATTACAGGTCGTAATGGATCAAATATAAAGCAAATAGAAGAAAAGTCAGGGGCAATGATTCACTTTAAGAAGTTCAGCGAAAAGGATTACGATGTTTGTATCATACGAGGTCGATCTGGTGCGACGCAAATTGCCGAGACTCTGGTACACGATTTTATCAAGCAGCAACCATTGATCGTGGAGAGTAACATGAGTGTTCCTGGCTGGGCAGTTGGTAGGATAATAGGTGAGTTCGTATCTTAAATGTTCAATTATATGAAACTAATGGACCGCCCGTTGCTTTATTCAGGCGCATGGCATACTATGTATTCAATAATTCATCCCTTTTTAACGTTCCACTGCTGAGCACTGGCCTCCCTTCAATCCGAGGGGGATCAGGCCATAGTCCACCACGCTGGCCAGGTGCGACTTGGCGGACTGAGCATCTCTTTCGAAAACTTACTAGGTTCTCTCAGACATGCAGGTTTGCTCGTGTCATAGTATATCGCGATAAAATATAACCCAATATAGTTATCCCTTCCTTCCTGTCGTCATCCGTAAGATGTTTATAGTCCTACCAAATAGTATAGAAAAGATATACTTTCGAATTTTTATATAAATACTTTAAGTCTATATATACAAAATACATATTTATGTACATACCGATCTTATTTCCATTGAATTAAAATGTAACATTTGGAATCAATTTTTAAATCTAAAAGGCTCAATTAATTGCGTTGTCTAGTAATTACACACAAACGTTTTATACGTAAATTTATTATAAGCTATATAGCTATTATATATTATATAATAGCTCCTCTTTTTTGGAAGTCGGTTCAAAAGTGTCGTGACGGTACAAATATTATACTTTTTTCTCGTCATTCGCCAAGCATGCTGAGTAATGTACGATAAGGAACTTAGTTTCAAAATGTTAAATTTAAACAAATTTATTTAATTTGTTCCAGGGATGGGTGGTGAGTCAATCAACGATATAAGCCATTGCAGCGGGGCTCGAGTGAAGATAGAAGGGCAACGTGGGGATATGTCGCCGACAAGACAAATCACCTTCCGAGGAACTGAAGAACAGATTAATAAAGCCAAGAAACTTATCGAGGAATGTGTAAGTTTAACGTTTATAGTTTATTTGATATTTATTATCGAATTCAAAAATACAGAGGATGAACTGATATTTAAAAAAAAGGAGGAAAAAAGAGCTTATATACATCAAGAGTGAGTGATTATGAATGTGGAACCATCCACATAATTTTGTTGAATACTTTTCGTCATTTTTAACTGAAAACTTGTTTATATCAGAATAATTATATGTAGTACGAAAACTGTAGAAACGTCAAAATGAAATGAACGAGTTTAAATTTAAGGTTTTAACTAGTACCCACGGACAACCTCCCAACTCCATAAATACATAGATTAAGATGTATAAAATTTTTGTATTCCATATTTATATATTCAAACCTATAAGACAGAAGTACATCAAAGCGACGAAAGTGACAATTTTAATAATTTAGCTAGTTAAAAATAGCTTTTAGGTAATAAACCCAGGAATAATAGCTAACTCGATACAAATCGATAAGTCGTTCTAGAGATTGTTTCAAACACCTCAAGTCACAAATCTTATTTTATAATCTGATGACTATTATACGTGTGTGTATGTTTGTTTGTTTTTGTTCATTACTCCTTGGTCGGAAGATAGTTTGAGACCCTGGGAAGGAAATAGATACTTTTTATCCCGGAAATCATCCCTTAAGAGGGTGAAAATGGGGATGAAAGTTTGTATTGGGAAACAAGCTAGGGACAATCCCGAGCAAAGCGAGGGTGAGTCGCTAGTATTAGATAAGATTATAACATGAACATTTCCACACAAGGTGGAACAAGAGCGTTGCAGACGCGAAGTGGAACAGTCCAAGCCGCCGCGCGTGTCCACGCCGCCGGGGCTCAGTCACTCGCCCACTCAGGACTCGTCAGGTGACGTCAAGCTTGTGTACACGCGTGGTAAGATAACCGCATGCTTGCCTGGCTCGCTTACATTGTAGATATACATACCTATTGTTTTATATATATAAGTTCTGTTAGAACTTTGAATTTTTGCATGTCTTTTCTAATTGTAAAGAGAAATGAATTTGCTATAATAATAATCTTGTCCTCTTTATAGTTTTTTGTTACGGCCAATCTTACTTAAACTGGAACATATAGTGCACGTGGGTATGCGCTATACGAGATATATACAAGCGACTCTATTTCTTTTACAACTAAATTCGACGTTATTACTACGTACTGTAAGAACCTATTTAGCTTTCGAAAGCTTGAACTATGTCCACGTTTACCTCGTATTGAGGCGACTCTTTGCCGAACAGTGGGAGGTCATAGGATTGAATTATATTATTATTATTGAAAAGATGTAGCTATTCTGCAACTAAATATCCAATGGTAGATTCCTCACGGACTGACTACACCGATATTTAATTTTAATTTAAAATGTAAAATTGACGATTCAAAAGTTCTTGTAAAAGTCTATTTGAATAAAGTATATTTTGATATTATTTTTTGAAGTTTGTAAGAACTGGATAACTGAACCCGTAATCTTAGTACAATATATTATAAAATATTTATTTGCGTATTCAACAGTCGAGCTACAAAAAACTCTTACAGAATAGCACTACAGGTCTATTATAGTAAATAAATGTTTCTTTACATTTAGAATAATTACTTTAAAAAAAATTGGAATGTGTTTTCTTGTTGCGATTTTGTTAGTTCCCAATTAAAATTTTCAAACAGTTTTAGAATATTAGAGAACGGACGTAATTCGGAGAAAATCTCTACGGGAATAATATGAACAAATTTTTAATTGCCACGCTGTACGGGGAGAAGGGGTAAGGAGGAGGGTGAGGGGGAGGGTTGTGGTATTGAAATGAGCACATATGTATTACAAAAGTCGAATGTTTCATATTATCTACGACATATTTCGCTTATTTTCATATTTTCCTCGTGATTTTGGACAGATCCTATAATTTAAATTAAACTTATTTCTCTAGAATTAGATTATGTATTTTATATAAGCTCGCTCTAGTCACTTCTTCTACGTGACTAGAAACGAATCAAAAATTAAAATAGACGTCATCTCAATGACTGCTAAATGAGGTGAAAACTTATAACTTTGGAATAACTGTTTTTTTTTAATAATTTTTAAATTAATTGTAGTATGAATAATTAAAATTGCATAATTTGTAAATTGAATAGTATATAATATTAGTCTGGTTTTCACATTCATTGGAACTCCGAGCAATAATTGCAAAAAAATATTAAAATACATAGAAAATGACATGGACATTATTATTTACATTTTGATATAGTTTATTTATTAATCAAAACACGTGACGCGCATCGCCAGTCTGCGCCAGACTGTGTCGACATGTCGCATGTCGGTCCCATAGGTTTTGCCCCTATCAAAAATCGCTCAACGCTAAAGAGGTTTTCACTTCAATAAATATAACATGGTAAAATAAAAAAAATATATTTATTGAATTGATTTTAATTAAACACATTTTAAAAGATCATTTACACTCAGCGTCGAATGGTAAAGGGGTGAAGTTCATCAATGAGGTGAGGGAGTCATTTGAAATCACAGTGCACAGTTGTGTGAGACAATTTCTCTTTATTTAATCTCCATGGGATAGCCATTTCTTATGCTTTATCAGTATTGCCATAATAATATATTTTTCTATATAATAAATTATATGGATACACTTTCTGTTATTTTACGTAGATTATGGGAAGTATAATTACAATTGAAAAATATAGTTTAAAAAAACACTTTTTTGTGTGTGTGCATTGTGAAGCTTGTGTGTGTGTGTGTGTGTTTTTTTTTTAGTTTTGGGTTTTGTATTTTGATATAGATAAATTGGGAATATCTAAAATATGTATATATTAAGTATTTTAAAAATATTTAATGGCTAACTTTATTGTATGTGTTGTTATTTTTATTTATTAATGGCACTCTCCATGTATTTTATATCTTCATTTAAATAAAATGTAGTATCATATATACATTATAAAAAATTAAAAGGTTTGTAATGTATTTTTATTACTTTATGTGATCAAAGTATTATATGATAGTGAAATGAGTGAGGAATATATTACTTTTTGAATTAAAGTGGTTTATTTATTAATAATAATAAATATGGATAAAAATATATTTTAATAATTTTATAACTGTAACAAGAACACCTTATATAACTTTATCGTTTTTTTTAGACTTAAGCGTTAAATGCAGTCCCCATGCATATTCTGTTTTTATCGTCTGTGATGTTACGACGAACCAACACCGCTAATTCGTTTAAATGAACAATTTAATTTGTACGTGGTTTTAAATTATTGATGTTTTTCTCCATATTTTTAAAGAAGTCTCCTTTTTCCAAATATTAATATTTAAATAAAATACTAGCGACCTGATTCGCTCAACCCCTAACTACACACCATATATTGTGTAACTTTTTTGCAACATACTAAAATAAATCAGCACTTAGATGTACCAAGAAAAAAAGTACCTTTTAACAATTGATGCACAAAGTATTTAGTAACATACCGACAGACCTACTAACAAGCATTTTTATTGATAGTTTTGTATGATAGATTTGTGTTTGATCTTATATATTTTTGTTATTTACAGATACAACAACATCCACAATTGAGGTTTATGTGTCAGCGGTATCGTCTCCTTCACGATTTTGGGTACAATTTGTGGGGCCTCAAGTTGTTCAATTAGACGAACTGGTCGCTCACATGACAGAATACTATGGGAACAAAGAGAATAAAGCTAACCATGCTGTAAGTGAAATTTAGTTAACTACCTCGGTGGTGTAGTGGCTAGCATGTACGGCTGCACACCCGGAGGTCCTGGGTTCGAGTCCCGGGTCGGGCCAAGTTTAGTTATTGAGACTTTCTGTATCGTAAGTCTCAGTAACAGCCTGGAGTTGGGAAGTTGGCGGTGTTTCACCCCCGTGCCTCGGAGAGCACGTAAAGCCGTCGGTCCTGCGCCTTAACTCTCACCGGTCGTATCGAGTGGTCGTCCCACCGGAGTATGAGAGTGACAGGAATAGAGAGTGCACTTGTGTCTGTGCGTACACTTGGGCACTATATTATCTCCTGCGCAGTTGGCTAGTCTAAATGAGATTGGCCGCCGTAGCCGGAATCGGCTAGGAGAACATCATCATCATCAAGTGTAATTTAGAATTTATATTTGCTGAAATACATAATTAAGTTTTTTCAGTTTTTTTTCGATCATAAGTATACTAAATTCATCTATTAAAGTGCTAGTGAACTAGCATTATATTAGCACATTAAGTATATTTATTTTGTGTAATTATAATATTTAGTTGATATATTTTAATATTAAGTTAATACCATTTAATGCTGTACTGTACCTGCACCACACTAAATTAACTTATTTTCTCACTTCTGTAGGGTTTCTGGAAGAAATCTCTTAAAGAGATAAGTTATCCTTTGTCGACATTCTATTTATTTAGTATAACATACTCGTATATTTTATGGTACATAAAGAAATAAATGGTACATAAAGAAATAAATGGTACATAAAGAAAGGCAGTGGTAGCCCAGTGGTAACGCGCTCGCTTGGGAAACCGAGTGAAGCGTATTCAAATCCCGGGTCTCGCACCTCTGATTTTTTCATGTGCGAATCATTTCTAACATGATTACCACTTGCCTTACGGTAAAGCAAAACATCGTGAGGAAACCTGCATGTCTGAGAGAACCTAGCAAGTTTTCGAAAGACATGCTCAATCCGCCCGCAAGAATCCAGCGTGGTGGACTATGGCCTGAGGCCTCGTATTGAAGGGAGGCCCACCCCCAGCTGTGGGACGTTACAAAAAGGGCTGAATACACACTTACACACAAATAAATAAATTACCTATTAGTTTTGGTATTTATTTATTTATTTATTTATTTTTGGGAAACAAACAGTGACAAAATTCTTAAAATTAATTAAAAAACTAATAAGTCCACACACCAGCAAAGTTTCCACCTATAAATATGTCACAGGTAGAATAAACATAAATAATTTAAACATTAAAACTATATAATAAAATTTTAACAAAAGTTACTGCAAAAACACTACAAATGAGAACAAAAAAAATGACTAAGTTAGAATTACAAAAAAAAAAAAAATAAAAAACAAATTATAAAATAAAAATTAAAAAAAAACACAAAAAGCAAAACTTAAACTCTAACAGAACATAATAAAACAATAATAAAAAAACACAATATAAATAGGCAATTTTAAAAATGACTTAAGGTTATGATAGAGATATTAAAGATTTTAAAAACATTTTCTTAACAATGTAAACATCTTTATAATTAAATAAATCTATGTTACTAAATTTATGATTATAATTATAACATGCTCGATTAATAAACGAATTTTGAGCAGATTTTGGTATATTATTTATGGTCCATTCGTTAATTTACATTTTATTACAACAGCTGGAAAAAGTGTCTGTGGGTCAAGTGGTGGCGGCCGTGTTCCGTCACGACGGCCGCTGGTACCGGGCGCGGGTGGACGACTTGCGCCCTAACGAGTTTGATGCTACGCAACAGGTATAGCTTTATATACCAATTACATATTATGAATATGTGTGAGTGCGTGTGTGTGCATGTGTGTGTGTGCTCACGCTGAAACGGCTAGACATATTTGGGCAAAAATATGCAGGTAGTCTATTTTTGACACATTATTATTATTGTCTTTGCCTGTCATTTACTCGTTAAAACGTGTCAAATGAGTCAGTTATATAATCTCTCTCTCTCTCTCTCTCTCTCTCTCTCTCTCTCTCTCTATATATATATATATATATATATATCTATCTATATATATATATATATATATATATATATATATATATATATCCACATAGATTTTTTCTACTGATTATAACAATTTTTTTTTTAGAAATAGTACTACAATCGAGCGAAAAAAGTGACTAGTGAATTCACTCTCATACAATAACAGTGCCGCTACTAAAAGGCGCTCACTTTTAGCACATTTCCGACTGTTTGAATTATAATTTGGCCCTTTCCCTTCCATGAAGGTCTCCGAGGTACTTAAGTATATTTAACATTCAGGTAGCTGACGTATTCTACTTGGACTACGGGGATAGTGAGTACGTCGCGACACATGACATATGCGAGCTGAGAGCTGATTTACTACGACTCAGATTCCAGGTATTTATAATATACTAGCGACTTATCCTCGCTCCGCTCGGGTTCGTCCCTAGTTACGTTTTAACGTTTATTATTGATTTCTCAGAGGTGACATATTATCCCGCAGTAAAAAGTATCCTATATGTTGACCCGAACAATCACCATACCAAATTTCATCAAAATCAAATAATGTCTATATCAAAATATAATAATGTCTATATTAATAAAAAAATCCAAAAAATATTTAAGGTACAGATGTAGTGAAGTAGATTTGTTTTTGTTTTTCTAGAGGTGAACCCAAGCGAAGTAAGGGTGAGCCGCTAATTTGGAAATAATTATTCCTCTATTAAGACATTCATATAAACCATTTCATATTTGCAGGCGATGGAATGCTTCCTCGCAGGAGTGAAGCCTTCGGCCAAGGAGGAGGTTAAACAACAGTCCGGTGCCCGCAAATGGCATCCTCAGGCTATAGAACGATTTGAAGAGCTTACACAGGTACAGATATACTAGCTTTGTTCATAAGTAACATTCTAGAAGGTTGTTTTTGCTTACTACTACTAAACAAAAGACTAAAATTTTATGTTTAGGATTTTTAACATTATTTGGTTGGGATGTTGATGATACCATGTTAAGAATCGTTTAAAAGATTAAAAATATCTATTTATTTAAATATATGCCTTATTTTCATTTGTTGATTTATGTAATGACATTTCAAAATTTGATTTGTATAAGCAACATTACGTACAATTTACCCGTCGGTACTTTTAAAATTATCCTTATTACTTTTAGTCATCGATCAAAAATGTACTGGATATGTATCCAGTACTTTTTTGATCAATCAGCGACAAAAGTGTCCTCGCCGAATGACCGCTCATTTGAACATTTGAGCGCGCTTTTAATTTTTTTTTTGTGAAAATAACTTTAAGCATTGCTTTTAAGGTTCAATTTACATTGTTGTATATTTCAACTAAAATAACCACAATTGGTGACAGTTAAGAGAACTTTTGCATGGGATTGTGTATCTAGTATTTTTTAACAATGCTTTTAGTTTATGATTATATCATCTACTCAAACTTTAAGAATCCATCTCGTAGACTTGTCAACTTGACCGCCAGGTGGCGCGTTGGAAGCCGCTCCTATCACGAACGTGTACGTACAAGAAGAGTTCGCTAGTAAGCGATAGGGAGAAGGAGATTCCTGGTATCAAGCTGTATGACGTCACTGATGGTAATCCCATATCCCATAAATATCATAAATGCGAAAATTTGGATTGATGTTTGTTATTCAATCACGCCAGAACGACTGAACGGATCTGGATGAAAATTGGCACAGACATAGATTAGTCTGGAATAGCACATTGGTTACTCTTTATCCCGAGAAAATATACGGTTCTCATGGGATAGATTTGTTTTTGTTCACCACAGAGCAAGGAATCGAATATCTATTCCTTACTAACAGTTAAAATGTATCTATCTAGGGTCGATACCCAAGCGAAGCGAGGGTGAGTCGCTAGTTACATAATACTTTTAGCTTATTTGGTATTGAAATATAGATGGGTTTTATAGTTGCTTTATTAAACTATAATATTGACAAATAACAGTAACTAAATACATATTAGAAATATATACCTATTAGAAGACATTTAAAGTCTCTGAGTGTATGTTTGTTAACCCTTTAAATTTAAACGGCCGAACGAATTTGGATAAAATTAACACACAAATAGGCTATGACCCGGAGTATTACAAAGGCTATAAGATATGTAACTAGTTTAAATAGTGGTTTTTTAAAGTGGAATTTCTTTAGAATCGTTGTAATTTAAAACTCGATTTAATGGAAATACAACACTAAAAAGAGACAAACATATAAAATATATAAAAATATATAGGATTAAGCCGGCGAGAGAATGAGATAGAATACATTGCCATATTGCCATGGTAACCGTTGTTATTGTCTAATAAATATATAATATTATATTCTTTCCGTATATGATATTTTATAAATAATTGATTATAATATGCCTAATACGCTTTATTTAATTATTGATTTGTTTTAATTTAATTTGAGATATCTGCCAAAGAAGTTTTACTTCAACGTTTAAAGGTTACACGCACCCATTTTTTTATATTGTTCTAGAAGGTTCAGTAGACGTAGGCGAAGCATTAATAACAGAGGGTTGGGCTGAAGCAAGCACATCGCCACGGTCTTCTCCACCGCGCTTCAACACCCCGCACACACCCTTCGGGGATTTGAGTAATTCTAGGTATTCAGCCCTTATTTTTCAGCTCTTACAGGGCACGGGCCTCCCTTCAAAACGACGGGGATCAGGCCATAGTCCACCACACAGGCGGACTTCACATGTCTTTCGAAAACTTGCTAGGTTCTCTCGGACATGCAGGTTTCCTCACGATGTTTTCCTTCACCGTAAGACAAGTGGTATTTAAGTTTGAAATGACACGCACATAAAAATATCAGAGGTGCGAAAGTCGGGGCTTGAACCATAATAAATATTATAAAGAGGTTGTCTGTAAATTTGTATGTAGAAAGTAATCTCTGAAGTGATCCAAATTTGAAAATTCACTAAATAGGAAGCTATATTATAATATAGCTCTAGATTGCTATATATTATTACCATAAAAATAAGTTTACTATTAAAATAATAGCTTTAATTGAAGCCAGAAAAATGGCCGTTGAGATACTGGCTTTTTGGGAACCAAAATTCAAAGTAAATCTGCGTAAAAAACCGAAAAGATAGTTTTATTTAATATAATTAACAATATTCTTTATTACAGGGTGTTAGGTATGCTGGACCCGAACGCGCGCGCGTCGTCGATGCCCAAAGACCACAAAGACGATAGAACTGTACTTAAACCAACCACCGATATATTGAAAGGTAAAATCCCATTAATTAATATATTAATATAATATTATAAATGCGAAAGTTTTGATGGGTGGATGTTTGTTACTTAATCGCGCTAGAACGGCTGAACGGATCTGGATGAAATTTGGCACAGAGATATATTATAGTCTGGAATAGAATATAGATTACTTTTTATCCCGGAAAAATGTACGGTTTCTGTGGGGTATATTTGTCTTTGTTTTTCACTTGGAAAGAAAACTAGCGAAGCGAGGGTGAGTCGCTAGTATAATATATTTTGTCTAAATGTTAAATTAATAAAAAGTTCCTTTATAAAAATGTTATGTAAAATATATAAAAATGGCGTACAAACATACACACTACGCATAAAACCTAAATCTCTGGTTATATTTTTATTATATCCAGTTTAACATTATAATTTTTTCTTAGAACTCGACAAAGTCTTACCTTTTATCCATTTCACAGTTTGCTATTTCCTTTTCGTTTTCCAGATAATATAACTTCACGTTCTCTCGCCTCCGGTCTCGAGTCGACGGACAAAATAAAGTCCGTATCAAACTTCGATTTAGCGTATTCGGACAAAAACCAAAGCAACCCCAAAGTGAATGGTTCACACGATTTCATTTCATCCGAAAAACAAAACTTAGAAACCGAAGTATTAAAACCGAATAATCCCAGAGAGAAAGCGAATATGAATAGAATCGATTCTCATCATAGTAATTTAGAAGCTCTTGGAAGACAATAAGGTGAATATTATAATTGTTAGTACTAATTGTACGATAAATGATGGGTCTTTTTGTATGTATGGGTTTGTGTGCGCGTGTGTGTGTGTATGGGCGTGTGACTGTGTGCGTGCGAGCGTGTGTGTATGTTTTTTACTCCTTTACACTGAAATGGCTGGATGGATTAGAATGATATTTAGTATTGAAGTAGCACGTAGGCTATTAATAGCATTAAAATTTGCTAAAAGTTAAAGTTGCCAATATATAATATTATAAATAAAAAAAGAACAATCTCCTTCGTGTCTTCTCCATTCTACGTGACATTCATCAACTGGCAAGCTTTGAAGCCATTAACAAAAAAATTGAATTAATTGATAAATACAAAAAGCACATGGATACACCCGAGTGAATTGAGGATAAATAAATTACTATGATTTGAGAGAGTATGTAAATAACTTAATAGTGGCCAAACTCAAGTATTTTTTTTTAGAAACAAACGATGTCACTCTTTCGATGCAATTACGTTAATATAGTCTGTCGGTCACGCTATGTGACTGGATAAGCCAAAAAACTTACCGATTTTGACCGATTTCAAAAAAGTTGGAAATACTTTTTTCGTGTATATGTTATACGATCTTTGCCTTGCTTTTATTATGCTTATTTTTTTGTAAAAAATTTGACCTAAAGGGACGTGAATGAGACCATCAATCAGTTTTTTTTAATCCAATCACCGTTCACTTCAAATGTGAAGTTCAATTAATGAATTGAATAATGAAAATAATAAACACCCATGAATGTTGGAATAATTAAATTAAAAGTAATTTTGAAATCGGTGTACTATTGGTTATAAAATGAATATATTATTAATCTTTTGACCCGTAGGTCGCGAGTTCGACTCATTTCAAGGATCGTCCTACAGTGCTTATACTAAGCTTATATAAGAGGATAGTACAAAATGTGAATAGTGTAAAAACAGAACTATCTCAAAGTGTAGTGTAATTAGATGTGTGTTTTTGAAAATGGCCAATTATAATTTATTATAAAAGTATGTTTTACGTTGATTTTGTGTGAAATTATTTATGACTTAATAAAATTTATTTCACTTGTAGCTTTATGTTAGTTGAAATTAAAAATTAATATTGAATTAGTTCCTGTCTTACTAAAGTATTAACAGTTTTTTTAAAAGTTGAACCAATTTTCGTCTTTTAACACTAAAACCATATTTTATATATAATTGTATGTATATAGCTTAAGTGTATAGTTCGTGGCTAATCTCCTACCTCAGTAATATTCTTTGATGTCTTTAACACTATTGTGTGAAATTATTAAAAAAAAACAACAAATTTTACTTATCATGTTTTAATTTAAATCTGACGTATTAAAACTTGGTAAGAAATATTTTTTATCTGTGATTGATGTGTAGTCTGTCTTGACGTTTTGCTTTGTAGTTGCCAGTGTGAAATTCAATATTTAGAGTAGTTTTTTTTTAGATATAAGGATTTTTTTAGTTAATAACATAGATATAGTAAGTGTACTTAGTAAATTCTTCATTTATTTGAATTTCGCAATTGAAAAAATGTAACAATGACATTTCATTATATTTTTTTATTTTTTATTGAAAAATGTATGTTAGTTTTCTTCTGCATTAAAAGTATTCGTATAACTGATATTGAAAGAAATATTAATTTACACGAACAAAGAGATTATAAGCATAAACTAAATAATAATTGTTTGGTATATTCACTAATAACACTTTTTTTTCAATGAATCTCAATGTCATGTTAAGCTTTTCTCCTTAGTTTTTCATATAAGTAAATTGTGTTTCGTAGTATGTAGTATTTGCTGACTATAACAATATTACTATTACAAAACTATAGACAGAAGCATTTCAAGGGATAATTGTATTGATGGACTGTAAAAGTTTACTTAAGTCTAAATGAATTTGTCAGTAGCACGCACTGGATGGGTGAGCAGATTTATTAAAAAAAATGGAACGTGTATAAGGCGTAACACATTTTTTATAGGGAAATAATGAGTATTAGGGGAATCGATTAAAAAAGTAGTAGATACACAATCCCATGCAAAAGTTCTCTTAAAACTGTGACCAATTGTATTTAGGTAAATTTTCTGGTTGAATTAATATTTACTACAACAATTTAAATTAAACCTTAAATGTAATGCTTAAAGTTGTTTTCACAAAAAATATTAAAAGCGCGCTCAAATGATCAAATGAGCGCTCATTCGGTGAGGACATTTTTTGTCGCTGATTGTGTATCTAGTACTTGTTTGGTCAATGATTAGGGGCTTAGGCTTGTGAAAGTTGGGATTCGCAATTATCACTCGTAAATAAATAGATTTTTTTACGAATTGATTCGATTATGATAAAAGCGATAAACACATCATGGATACTTTTTTTTTAAAAAGACCAATTTTTTTAACTTTTTTTTAACTAAAATAAATACATCTGCATTATCGTTTCATGTTTAGGATAATACTTGAAACTAGAGTTACGCAGAACTAAAGTGATGTACTCGTATGAATACAAAACAATATATATTTTTTTTAATCTTCCACGTAAAGTGACGCTATAACGTAAATATTTCTCCATTCATCGGTTTTTTTTTTAAATAAAATCTAAAACCCTTTGAGTGAAGTATTAGCATAATTTCTTAAGCTAAAGCAAATGTTAAATTAAAGCCAATTCGAATGTTGTAATTAAATTTGTTACAATCTTTATACCTGGTAGTTTATTCATTTAAATACATATAAGGGAATAGTTATTGATTTCGGCCTATTTGTATTCAAATTACACAATAATAAATGAATATCGCTATTTTATATGTCCCCAATCTATTAATTATTTTTTGTAAACGAAATACGTACTAATTCTAAACGAAATAGTAATATAACAATTATTATAATTTTATTTAGATATGGAACTTCTTGTCTTAAAAGTGGCCCAACCCTTTTTATGTAAAAAATAAAATGCACTTTTTTTGGATGTAGCAATCATTTCCAAAAATACGAGTTAGGCCTCTTGTGTTGTGATCTTAAATTCTATGTTCTTGGGTCAAAACCAGCGCCGGCTTTGGAAGGGGGAGGGCGCGATCGGGGCGCCAGGTTATACAGGGCGCCGCGCGCGCCAGCTCAACTTAACCATTTAATTTGAATACTTATTTTTATCGATCTAAAGAAAAATTAGACTCAGCGCTTTATAGTATCTCTCATTAAATAATTCTACATACATGTTTTTTTTAATTGTAATGAAATAAGTATACCTAAAAGGGTGCCAAAGGCTTGACTCGCCCGGGGTGCTCAGATGGCTAAGACCGGTCCTATTCAAAACTATACGAAATGTTTTGGCTTTAAATTAACGAGCTTAAATGATAATTGCGATAGGGTGGTATTATAATATACATATAGATAATATGTGGTGCTATAAAATGCATAATGATGTGTTCTTAAAATATTTCTTTACGTACTTAAGTTTTGTATGGGTTGTGAATCGCACATTGTAGAATTTTCTCATAAATCATTTCATAACTTCTGTAATTACTCTGTAAAACTACATTGTGCGATGATATTTGCTAAGAATTATTAGAAATGTAATCGTTGATTGTTTGGTGTGTATTGAAATTATTTGAATAAGGGTGGTGCCATACTGACCGGTACAAAAAATCATTTTCCTCGTCACTAATTACTATTTGTTATTATTTTTTTCTTATTATTTGTATGTATAGAACTTTAGAAAGAATAAGACATGAAGAGCGTATAGTAGTATAAAGGTGAAGCTAAACTCAGTAGCTATCTCGAATCCTTTATTTTAGTATACACAAAGAATATGAATGTATAATGTAGAATATATATTATAGTGTGTATAATTTTCGTTTACTATGTTTTTGTCGCTCCGCCTGTCTTATTTTTTTCTAAGGATAGAATTTGTTATAGTTTCAGCTGTCATTTTCTTTGTAATACTGTTGTTTTTAAATAAACAATTAAAAATATGTGATTGTTTCTTTTATTACTCGTAATAAACAGTAATTAACCTTAAAAGCTTAAAAAGAGTCATTTAAATTGTAATCTTAACGAATGACTCCTAATTAAATACCTTGTAATTATTATAATTGAGTAAATTTGTATGTGTGTATGTTTCAATATAAAACTTCAATATTAAAGTTTTAAAATAATTTATATTATTAAATGTAGCTCGTAGTCAACCTTGAACAAAATTTCTTAGAGCTTTGAAGCCTTCGGCTTCTTCCGAAGGTTGTGGCGATAGCCGATTAAACGGCTTCGGTCGAAAATCGACTTTCGGTCGGACACTACTTAAAACTAAACTGACCTTAAAAAATACAACCTAACAAAAAAAGGTACTGACTTTAAAAGCAATTAAAAAGTAATTAATATTTTATTCATTTATTTTGATAAAAATATATGAAAATCAGTTCAAAATTAGCTATCGGCAACTAAAAAAAAAGATATCGCGTAACATTATGTCGTTATACAATTATCTACCTCTTCTTTTTACAGTCGGTCAAAGGCACCGAAACTAATAGTTGTTTTGACCATAACCTTCCCAAATAGCATATATTACGAATAATGGTACCGCCATTTACACTAAAGTGCACACAGTATAACAAGCAAAGCGGAAAACGCTCTCACCGTAAATTGTTCTCCATCCGCATCGAAAACCGTCTCGGGCCACCGCAACTACGCGACGCTTCGAAATTATATTTGGAGGCACAAATGATAAGCGATGGCGTTTTTATTTTAAACTACCCAATTAACCTCACCTCTAAGAATAGATTATTTGTTACTCTAGTTAGAGTATAGTTTTTCTGTGTACCAATAAAATTTTATCCAAATTCGTCCAGCCATTACAGAGTAAAGAAGTAACAAACGTATACATACCTACATACAAACTTTCGCATTAATAATAGTAGGTAGTTTCAAGGCTTTCAAAAAGTCAAGCCTTAAACACCAAGAGGCACCACCGACCAACGACTAAAAAACCCAATAGTGTTAAAAGGGAATTATCAAGATTTAGCATTAAAACGATAAATTCAAAAATATAGTTCACAGCTTATAATGTGCTCCATACATCGCAGGTACTCAGCAAGTAGTTTTGTCATGGCGTCTTAGTAAATGAAAGTGTTATGCAAAACGCGTAAAAACTAGCCAACCGCTCTCAGTTGCGCTGTTAATCGCCTGTGAAATCATACTTCCTTTATTTATTTTCACTTTGAATTAAAAGTTTTTATTGTTAAATTTAGTTTGGAGCCTTCATTAACATAATATTGCATAATTGCACATATTACTGAACTATTAACTTGGAATTTGCCTTACAATAACTACACTCTCTTAAGTTGTGGGTTAAACTTCGCGTGGGACAGATATTAGTTTGTGTGAGCTTAGCAAATGCTTGCACATCCATACATTATCCCCACATCTGAAATGCATTCCAATCTTTCTATTTTGTTTTCTGTTTTCTATCTTGTAGGGTATAAAATGACCTTTTAACCCTTTCCAGGGATCGTTTTATACACATGTATGTATAAAACGATCCCTTACTAAACTTTTTTTTTAAATGATGAAACTAATAAGCCACATCCAAATCATCACAAATAAGTATGCAGTTACAAAGATATGTAAATTAATAAAAATAACTATTCTCAATAATTTCAATCTTGTGTTTTTGTCTAAAACTTTGAACACAGTAAAGATTTTCCCTTAAGGGGATCATTTTGCACGCATCTCCCCTATGTCCAGACAATGACGAATCAATGGAGTCTGCATCAAATTAATAATAAATATTATTTTTAAAATTTTATGTACAACGTATAATACTATATATTTTCCTGTATTGCTTTGGTCAATAAGTCTAAAGACATTTTTATGTTGGAGAATATGTAAAAAAAAATTTGTTGATTGCCGACTGTCGTTATTTCTTGACTATCATAGGTTGATCGTTAATTTTATTTAAAATAATTTATTTTGAAACATGAAATTTATAGCTACTCCAAAATAATTTATTTTGGAGTCCGCCAACCCGCACTTGGCTAACGTGGTGGACTATGGCCTGATCCCCCTCGTATTGAAGGGAGGCCCGTGCCCAGCAGTGGGTCGTTGAAAAGGGCTGAATACATAATTTAATTCCTTCACATACTATATTTTGTTAAGGAGCGATTGTAAATTTCTCGCAGGTTCTTCTAAGCAAAACTGCATTTCGAGCCTGTGCCCGGTTGCCCCTTGCATACGAACTGACCACAGTGAATTTCCTTTAGTTAAGTTAATATAATAAAAGTGCTACTTAAAATCTAGTTGAATAAAGTTAATTTTGATTTATTTGTTGACAGCCAAATGACTAAAATTGAGATATAACGATGCTGTGAAGAGGTAACAATCTAAAGATGTTTCAAAATTCAAATCAAGTAAATCTACAGTCATCATAATGGTGGCCATAAAGTGGTTATTGGTCGACGATCAAACTCGGCTCTAGCTTTCTCGGTTAGCGGGTATACCTCGTTAGCACAATAAAGTGGTTTTGTGAACTAAATCAGGTCACAGGCTTGTGTTAACGTTGTTATCAATTTTCAGTGTTCTTCAAACCATAAGCTATGGTTTACAGTTAGTTTTGGATACACCACTACCTACAGCAGAACAAAATAACCACCTGCCATCTATGACTGTATACTTCGTTTTTGGTGTGCAACAAAATGTGTCTGCCTTTATGATTAATCTAATTTAAAATACACATATAGCGTATATGAAATAAATAATTAGATATTTTCTCTTTTTAAAACTTAATAAAAAACTAACATAGTCACCCTCAGTGAAGGTGTGACTAATAGGGAATCACCCTTTTAGGTATTTAAAACTATAATAGATATATTTGATATTTATTTTTTCATTAAGTTTACGTTTTTTTAATCATCTATTTTTAATGGAATTGTTCATAAACAAAATATGATTGGTTTAATGAAAAAATAAAATATAAACCTCTCTACATTCTCTTTTACAAAAGAGCTCTAAAAGTGCAGCGACACTGGTTTAAAAGTTACATCATCGTCTCAAATAAACAAAATTAATTTCAAAAGTCGTTAAACTTATCAAAATACTTTCCCTTTGAGAGCACTTTCCAGACTAAACCCGCGAAATTAAGGTTAATAAGTAACTATAGTATCTACTATAATCGGACCATGTCGGAGTAGGGTTGACAAAGACAATCTGTTAATTAAACAATGAATTCTGTAATTATAAAATGTTTTCATATGTTGTTATTACTATATACTAGCAAGTCCCTACCCCTAGGTACGGCTTAGATAGATATAAATAGTTATTGCGAGTGTTCCTTAAGAAGACTCTTCCGTGCTGTGTTCCCGTTGTTTCCCGTTTTGATGTATCTCTTAAGGTTTAGCCAGCGTTAACCATATAAATTTCTAAAAACGACACGGTAGAATCAGTTATCGTGTTTTCCCGTGGGAATGGAAGACTTCCCTGTATTAAAAAGTATCCTATATGTTGACACGAGTAATAAGTTATCACTACCCAAAATTTAGTTAAAATCGGTTTAGTACTTTTTGCGTGAAACGCGCACACACAAACAGATATACAGAAAAACAGACAAAAACTTTAATAACTATTGTTTTGGGGTATATATTATGAACACAAGACGTTACAGTCATTGCTTAAAAAATACTTATTTCATGTATGTCATGTCTACACGTCTTTAATTTGAAAATTTCAAACTTTTTTTAATAATTTTTTTGATGAAAATTATTATTCAAATTGTGAATCTAAACCATTCCCAGATCCCCTTGAACACACACAAAAAATTTCATCAAAATCGGTCCAGTCGTTTGAGAGAAGTTCAGTGACATACACACTCACAGAAGAATTATATATATAAAGATAGATGTTATGTTCTTACTCTACATTATATTCAATATAATGTTTTATGACTAAAAAATATGGGGGTTTCAATTAATATACATTACATTTAAGCCCACAAATATCCCTCCCGTGAGCAACAACTCCATAATATTTTGAAAAAGCTAAATCGATTTTGATACAATATCGATATTTGCACTCAAAATCAAAATTTAAAAGCTATTTGAAATTACTTCACTTTTGTCCAAAATAGAAGGGTCTGGCAGCCCTGTAAGTCAGACATACTTTCACAAGACCTAACTAGTTGGTTACTAGATAGCACGCCTTGGTCGGGGCATGAAATATATCTAAACTTGCGAAAGCGAATATCGATTACTCTTATTTCTACCATTCACACGAAATATAAAACCTACATGAGACGATTCAATACATATTGTACCACCCTTCTTCTGATTCTGATACCTATTTGAAAAATGTCTCTATTTTTCAGGTAATCTTTATGAATAACTAGCATGCCCGCGGCTCCGCCCGTGTTCTGATGACCAAAAACCAAATTCTTAGGTTTTACATATTAGTATACTCTTACATTACAGTTTTTGTATCTTTTCTCAGAAATGAGATATTTTCTCGCGGTAAAAAGTATCTAATATGTTGACCCGGATAACCAGCTATCACCATACCAAATTTCATCAAAATCCCTCCAGCGGGTTTTCTGTGATGCGGTAACAGACAGGCAGAAAGACAGACAGACGGACAAAAATTCCAAAAACTATAGATTCGGCCTCTATATCGATAATAATGTTTATTTCAATAAGAATTTCCAAAAAATATTTAATGTACAGATTCGGTTTAGTTATGTATACCTAGATATGCTATTGTAAAGATGGCAAAGCAAACATAAATTACTTCCGTAATAATAAAATATGCATTTATTATATCAGTTTTAATCAATTCTTCGATTCTTTGCCATCTAACGTCGAAATTGTAATTGATAAATGAATTTTTAATTAAAATCTGTTTTTCATTTTCAGTATTAATAATAAAGCATATTTTGAAATAGAAAAATAGTCTGTAGTTAATATGGATATCGCACAACGATGTTTTAGTTGCAATCATTCGAAATATGAACTGGCCTGTTGGGTGAGGCAAGCGTTCAATCAAGTATAACTTAAAGACTGAACCTTGTGTTCCAGTTGCCAATCTAAATTTTAGAACATATTCTACACTTAACACCATTCATTACATGTTAGGTACTATATATTTTACAATGGTATGATAGGTATTTACTTATTAAGTTTTAGATAAATCTACGTGCCAACTAAGTACGAGATTTTTCAAAATATAATCGTCCGTTCAAAAGGCCAAACATTGTTTAAAGACTGTTACAAAATATTATGTCTCGAAATTATCGCTTCATTCATTCATTGAATAGGCTAACATAGAATAAAAGATTAACATAGATCATACTTAAGTATAATACTCGAGATCAGTACTTAACAACAAGAAATCCCATTAACCTAGTAATATAAATAAGAAATGAGTTTACAGTCGTCACTGCAATGCAAAGTGCACGTTCAGAGAATTTTAAGTTAGCATTACACAATCTTATCGCCATGCTAGATCCCCTATAAGGTTGGAAAATAGAGAGTTTATGAGTGTTACATAAGAAAGATGGGAATTATGTTTATTGGGGCTACTGGTCGCTGCTCCTTAGTACATATTTATAGTCCAATTCATAACATATAATGGGCCTTTATTCTTACATTTACTTAATATTTTGGGATATCAAAGTTCCCAATTTATAAGAGTCCATATTAGAAATCGTTTAATTTTCACAATAAGATATTTATATACAGTTACTGATAATAATCACAATAAGATATCTTGTTATATAAGCTCAGCCCAGGCCCCGCGCCTATATAGGCCTCAACTTCCAATACGCGTGATGTCAAAAGTAGAGAAAATTGAGAAATGGCTTCATTTTTTTATGCTGTCTAATCTATTTGTGTTATAGCTATTAAACACAAAATCGATTTTAAAAAATTTATTAAAATTCGACTAAGTAAATAAAACGAGGTGTGTTTAATTTGCATAATATCTGCTTTAATACCATGAAATCGTAGAATCTTCAGTTATTATTTTTACTTAATTCAATATGACCAGCGATATATAAAAGGACTGTTTTTACAATAAGCTGGACGCATCGCTTATTTAGTATTAAAATTAAACACTTTTTATTAGAATGAATTTTTACAAGAATTAAATAGATTTGATGAAAAATAGAAGTTACTTAGGTGATGCTGATGATGTTCTCCTGACCGATTCCGGCCACGGCGGCCAATCTCATTGAGACTAGCCAACTGCGCAGGAGATATTATAGTGCACAAGTGTACGCGCAGACACTAGTGCACTCTCTATTCGGTATTCCTGTCACTCTCATACTCCGGTGGGACGACTGTTCGACACGACCAGTGAGAGTTAAGGCGCAGGACCGACGGCTTTACGTGCTCTCCGAGGCACGGGGGTGAAACACCGCCAACTTCCCAACTCCGGGCTGTTACTGAGGCTTACTAGACTCAATAACTAAACTTGGCCCGACCCGGGACTCGATGAACGATCGGGAACCTAATTTAGGTTACCTACTTTACATAATATGTTTGCATCTTCTAAAACAAAGTCTATAAGGTATTCGGTGTAGAGCCAACATATTTGCATGTAAATTTTATGTTAAATAAATGTACATTTAATTACTCTACATCTCTTTGTTGATGCATTACGTAAGCGCCAACTCAATCAACATTCTCTGCAAGACCCGTTTCTGTTCGTTTAAACAATCTATTTAAATTGTTTCGATATATTTAATTTAAATACATATCTTCATGTAATTTTTTTTTATGTGTTGGGACATTAACACAACGCCATGACTTGTGTTATGGACACCAGATAGTTGATACACTACACATATATAACTTTAAATACATACATATTATAAATATAAACACCCATGACTGGAGTACAAACATTCATACTCATCACACAAATGAATGCCCCCAGCGGGACTCGAACCCGCGAATACAAAAGTGATATTATTTTCCTAGTAGTACATATAAAATTCTCCATTCTGATTTGACGAGTAAGTTCTCTACCACTAAAACCATCTTTATTTTTTGTGAGTGAAAGCAAAAATATATTGGAAAACCTACAAAATCATGCAGCACAAAAGAAAGCAATTGTTACATATGGCCACATTAACAGTTTCCAAATGTCAACCATGACTCATAAACACTGAAATGCTTGAGTTAGACTCTGAGAATACGCGACAATCTGAAACGAAAAGTTTTGCATGAACATGCTAAATGCTGTGTTTATGTAAAATAATGTGTTTTCTTATTATGATTACGAAACTATATAGGTTTATATTATATTTTTTAACATCCTTCCCGTCATTTACCATATATTTTTCATCGGCGTAAGTCAATAAAAAGCCTTTAGTTAGAGGTATTATAATTTTCAATTGATGATCAAGAAATTAAGCAAGAATTGGCTGTTTTACTTTTTCATAATATTGTAAGCTTCTCTTCCTGAAAATTGCAACTTTATTCTTTGCCCGAAAAAATAGCTTGTACGCGTAAAAATATTAAAATATAAAGCATAGAAAAAAATTATTGTAAAAATTTGTGATTATACATATACCTATAGAAAATATGTAAGGACTTAGGGGGTGTTATATTTATTGATATTTCAAATATAGCACCTAAATTTCGTCAGTATAAAATTTTCGTAAATAAAGGAAATAATGATAGTATTTTTATATTAAAAAAAACCTCAATCTGCTTACGAAAGTGCATAATTTTTATTCAAGACCCGTTCTACGCGTGCTTTGTCTTGATAGCAACCGACGGTAAATAGAAATGAGGTGTTAATATTTTCTTCCTCTTTAGAGAAATATAAAATCATGCAAGGTTGAAAGGCTTGAAAACTAAGAAAATATCTTTATTCTAAACAGTACTTGTACATTAAATCAAAAAATAGGTATTATATATTCTTAGACGAAGGATGAACGGTGGGTGGCCTCTATAATATTGGAAGTATTGAAAAGGTCTTATTCTCGTTGAAAGTAAATAATGCGCTAAATAACTCGAAATGTTCTAAATACCGCTTTGCAGTTTGCTCGTTACTAAGCTATTACACTGTAGTAACAACATGACAGATCATTACAAAACTAGTATCCTCGTGGCATACTAATACAACACATTTCTCAAAAAAACCAGTTACTTGATTAGATGATAGTATATGAGATATAATCTTGATATAAGCCTCAACTAAACCATATCATAATTTCTACAATTACCAATAAAACTGCTTATTAGAATAAAGAAGTTTAGTGAGAAAATGCTGCTACAAAAATTAATGTTCATAAATTTAGATTTTAAAATTTGACGACAAGTTTGGCTCAGTTTGTGACCCTACTTGCTGTACCAGCGGGTTCGACTCCCGCTGGGGGCATTCATTTATGTGATGAGCACGAATGTGTTTACTCCAGTCATGAGTGTTTGTATTAATAATATGTATGTATTTAAAGTTATATATGTATAGTGTACCAACTATCTGGTATCCATAATACAAGCCTCGTGGCTTACCATGGAACTAGATGGTGCTGTGTGTTAATATCCCAAAAAAAAAGAAAAAAATTAAAATAACAAAATTGAACGTAATTTATTAAATGATCAATACTGATAAATGCTGTCACACCATGTTACCGAGTTCTTACGCCCCACCGAACATGACAGAGTGTTACAACTGACAAGTTACGACACTCTCACTTCCGGCAGCGTAATGTTATTTATAAACACTTAGGCAAAGATTACGCTCTAATAATGTTATTTTTTAGCAAACATAAGCAAGCAGTGAGACTGATAGGATTTCTCGTCGACAATATAAACCTAAACCTAGAACGCTAATGACGCTAATTAATAATTACAATACAAAACTTCACCCATATACGACTGGTTTTAGTGGATGAATATTTAAAAATCGCTACTTAGCGCTCCCTTCACCTCGACTAAATATATACCTCTTGTACAAGTTTATGACTCTAAATCCAGTGGTTTATGCGGTCTGTGCTATTAGTAAGGGAATGGATGAATGAATTTTGGTATTTATTAAGCCTTTAGATATATACGACAACTGGTATAAAGACTAGCCAATCTGTCATGTGGGAGGCTACGATATCGGTATCTGCGTGGGGTATTTATATTAATCTTTTACTATTACTACAGATGACACAATAATGTTTACCACTACTTAGCGACCTTCTCTTCATTTACTGTTATATTTCGTAGGAAGAAGGTTTTAAAAGCTTTTATCTTACAGAAACGCTCGAACGCTCAAGCAATTCTACTTTTATTTTTTAAACCTTTTTTTATTAGGACCAAAAGAAATTTATGTCATTTTCCGGGCCATCGCTAGCATGATAGTATAAGTTAAAACACATAATTTTAATTATTTCAAATCTATACATATAATAAAATTGTAACTAAGCCGAATCTGTACATTAGATATTTTTTGGACAATCTTATTGAAATAAACATTATTATCGATGCAGAGGCCGAATCTATAGTTTATAGAATTTTTTCTGTCTGTCTGTCTGTTACCGCATCACAGAAAAACCACTGGAGGGATTTTGATGAAATTTGGTATGGTGATAACTGTTTTTCCGGGTTAACATATAGGATACTTTTTAACGCGGGAAAATATCTCATTTTTGAGAAAAAATACAAAAACTGCAATGTAAGAGTATACTAAGTACCTATGTAAAACCTAAAAATTTGGTTTTTGCTAATCTGAACGCAGGCGCCGCCGCGGGCAATGCTAGTACGATATATGACGAAACCCACCGATCCAAGTGCACAAGTGATCATGATAAAACAAAACTGAATTATATAAACAGACATAAAAAAGTGTTGTTATTAAATACTGTAATTAACAATACAAGAATGTGCCATAAAAATATACCTACATAAGAGTTGCAAATAAAAATATTTCCTTGACCAATTTCAATTCAATATTCGCTTCTCAGATATGTTGGTCAATGGTGTTACAAAAACACACTGTTTTGATTCACCTCGCCTCCAGATTACTTAATTTTTAACTAAGTATTTAGAAAAACTAGTAATTATTACACCACAATGAAACTTTGTTCAAAATATTATATGTAGTTTAACTACTTTTACGAAATTAATTATTTATTACGGTTTCCGTTGAATCCGGTTTTATTTATGTATAAATTATAAGTATATAAAATTATACGTAATACATATTAATAATTACACTTAGAGTCACTTGCACCAAATTCTAGATTGATTTGAGTGTCTTAAATCTATACATATAATAAAAAAGTAACTAAGACCCTGTTTGTGTGACCCAGTGACCTGTTTTTTAGAAAATCTTATTGAAATAAACATTATTATCGATACAGAGGCGGAATCTATAGTTTTTACATTTTTTGTCTGTCTGTCTGCCTGTCTGTCTTTTACCGCAGCACAGAAAAACCACTGGAGGGATTTTGAGGTATGTTGATAGTTGGTTATCCGGATCAACATATAGGATACTTTTTACTGCGGGAAAAATTTCCTCATTTCTGCGGAAAATTACAAAGACTACAATGTAAGAGTATACTAATATATAAAACCTAAGAGTTTGGTTTTTGGTCATCTGAATGCGTGCGGAGCCGCGGGCAATGCTAGTCTAATGTATAATAGATAAATATCTCGTGTCACAGTGTTTGTGATCGCACTCCTCCGAACCGGCTCGACCGATTTTAATGATTTTTTTTTATATATTTGGTAGTTATGAGAATAGGTCGTAAAGTAATTTTCACCCTCCTACCCCCGCCCCCCATTTTTTAAGTAACTTAGTTCTTTTTAAATAAAACTATCTTTTCGGATTTTGTCGCGGATTTATTTGTATTTTTGTTTCCCGACGTTTCGAATGCTTTACAGCATCCATGGTCACGGGAGAGACTGAGGTGTTACATGTCTTGAATGTATAGTTGTTACAGACAGCCTACCCACAATTAACAAAATGAAAATTGCACTAATTACATTACAATATTTTTTAAATTTAAACATTTTTATAATTTTAATTATAATTGAATATGGAAAATTATTTATTTAATTTTTGCTATTATTTTTATAATTATTACAATCTATATATATAAAAGAAAGTCGTGTTAGTTACTTCGCTTATAACTCAAGAACGGCTGAACCGATTTAGCTGAAAATTGGCAGGGAGGTAGTTTAGAGCCAGGAGAAGGACATAGGATACTTTTTATCCCGTTCGACCGCGTTCCAATTTTTATGATATTTTAATTTTTGGATTTCTCTTAGTCCGGAATAGGTAAGTATTAAAACATATAATTAAAATGTGAGAAAGAAAGATTTTTTCTTTTTATATCTATTTAAAACGTACCTAGCGACGAACCCGAGCGAAGCGAGGGTGAGCCGCTAGTTTTAAATATTAATTAGTAATCTATATTTAGTGTTGCCATTATTATATTTATAACCATAAAGAAAAATATAAAATATAGTATTAATTATTTAAGCCATATAATTGTTCTATGTGTAATTTAAAAAGTTAAAATTAATTAAGGATAATAATTTTAATTTAGTTTGCTATTATTTAAAAACAACTTACTAAGCAACACTATTAATATATACTTTTACAAATGAAAAATGAAAAATATTAATCTGATAAGCTGTCATTTTGATCTACACAGTATGAACTTACTACATCTGTCTGTCTGTTATGTTTATATTTATTATTTGATTTTATTATATTAATAACAGGATCCCATGACGATGGTAGTACCCAGCCATCTTCCCTATTGAAATTATGATGTTTCCCTATTGAAACGTCGGGAAACAAAAATACAAATAAATCCGCGACAAAATCCGAAAAGATAGTTTTATTTAAAATGTCAAATATTCGCGTAAATCTAAGAAAGTATTAACTTAGTTCTTCTCCGCTACTTCGTACTTCGCTAGTATGTTTATAATAGCAAATGTTAAATACCTACTGCTTGACGTTTGTCCAACATAACATGAATTATAAATCAAAACAACGATGTTCTCCTGACCGATTCCTGCCACGGCGGCCAATCTCATTGAGACTAGCCAACTGCGCAGGAGATATTATAGCGCACAAGTGTACGCGCAGACACTAGTGCACCCTCTATTCCTGTCACTCGCATACTCTGGTGAGACGACCACTCGACCAGTGAGACTCAATAACTAAACTTGGCCCAACCCGGGACTCGAACCCAGGACCTTTGGGTGTGCAGCCGTACATGCTAGCCACTACACCATCGAGGCAGTTACTATATTAATACTAGATTCATTCCCCATACAAAACTTCATCACCATTTTCACGGATTTCATTTAAAGGATGATTTCAGAGATATAAAGTATTCTATATCCTTCCCAGGATTTCAAACTATCTTCCTACCAAATTTCATCTAAATAAGTTCAGTAGATCCAGAGATTACCCCCTATAATGTCACAAACTCAGAAACTCACAAACTTTAACCTTTTTATAATATTAGTATAGATTAATGGTTTCTTAAAAGGTCATCCCAAAACCCATTTTCCTGAAAACCGTTTGCCATTTATTTGTGAATAGATACTATATTAGTTACAATAGCTATAACTAAGGCTTTAAAGCTGTCTAATCTGGATAGCACTGAAGACCAGTTTTTGGTTTTGATCTTTGTTTTTTTTTTCATTCGTTTATTATTTTTCATAGTTTAATTATTTAAAAAGGTATTGTAATTTACATATAGCAGTTCAGTTTATCTTTAAACATAGATGAATAATTAAGGTATTAACCAAAATATGTAGAGTTATTTCATTTACATTTAGCTTCTTCAACGATTATAAATACATACTTTGTTTAGTGATTTATCTCAGAAATATTCAGTTCCTGACATAAAAATATAGCCAATTTAGATTTAAAAAGTGTAAAGCATTTCTTTGCTCAATTTAGGCAAAATCGGACCATTTTAGTATGACCGTGAAAGCGTAACAAACGAACAGACAACACAAATTCGTGTAAATGATAGTAAATTCAGTAGATTCGTATCAAAGACATTAGTAATAAAATATTGCCCTGTCGTCCATACTATAACAAATAACAATAAAAACTAATAATAATAGGTACTAATCTAAACGATCAAACATTAAACACTACATACACTTTTATAACAAAGTCCACAAATATAATTTGCCTTCAATGAAAATCGAACCTGCACTTACTGGCATTATAAGTGAGCTCCACCATCATTAAAACATAACGATTTCCACTATCGTTGTGCTATTAAATAGCCATTCTTAGAAAAGGTATTTATGAGTATCTAACGCCTCCGTTGGAAAATCTATCACGAGGCTCTGCGTAGGAGAATCACTTTTAAAAGATCTTAAGGAGATTAAACAGCTTTATGTCAATACTAGTGCCCGCCTACGAATTCACACGCACAAAGTACTCAATCCTACGCAAATTCATACTTATATTATAATTGTGAAAGTGTGTTTGTTTGTCCTTTTAACTTTTAACACAATTAAATAAATACGTGTTTTAACATTTTTCGAAATTCACCCCGTAAGGGGATAAAATAGGGCATTAAAGTTTGTATGAAACTTACGTTTTTAGAGATTTTTTTATAGTTTTAGCGCAAGCGAATCCGCGGGTTCTGCTAGTATTGTGTAGAATTAAAATGTTAATTTAAGTAATAAAATTTTGTTATTTTGACGATAATTCATTTACTTTATTTGGAATTATGTTTTGTTTATAGCCTTATGTTTCCGTCCAGGGCCCACTCCATCGTTTGTTCGAATCTTGCTATCAAATATTATCGTGATTAATATTGTTTATACATAATAATATATGTTCTAATAGTTAAAGTTTTGCCTCTCTTTCGCCCATCAACACGAGTATCGGAAGACATAAAAATTAAAATAATTTATCGATCTAAGTGTGACATAAATAGCTTTTTATCCGCGACGTAGCGTGGTTTTCGTATAATTAGGTATTCTACCGTAAAAGCTACGGAACGATTCAATAAACATCAGTCATCGGTATAAACATTATTTGTTCCATACAAATATTTATTCTGGTCTGCTTCAAAGAAAGCACATTGTATGTCGAAATCAGCGACGTTCGGAATACGGAGTGAGACCGTTGGAAAATATTATGCTACTAAAATGCTATTATAATGACAATATTGATAAAATAATTAATACAAAACATTAATAATTAAAACTAAGTGCGTTAGTTAGTCACGACATTCATTTGCCACGCTCGTTTCGATTTCTCTTGTTCGAATTAAATAACATCAATATAAATTCATTCATGCTGTAACAATGACAAATTGAAGGTAGATACGTATAAAAGATCAAGAATTACGTGGAGATATAAAGAAGTACCGTAACCCCTAAAAATATACTTATAAGAACGTAAAATTCATCACGTTAATATTTGAAACGCTAAAGTTTGTTAGGGCGTGTGTTTATTACTTGTTTATTGTGATTTTAATATAATTAAATGAAAATAACTTATATGCTGAATTAATAGGGATAAAATTGCGACATATCTAGCACCGCAACAAAAATTACTACGTATGTATGTTTGTCCTTGTTACACCTTCGCCTAAAAACGGTTTAGCAAATTTAGAAGAAATACTAGGTACTAGCTTATAATAATTAATTAGATTCAGTGCTTTACATATCAAGGAGATGAAGAATTATTAAATTATAAAAAATGAGGTAATCTTTATATTTAAATATATCAGCCCTTTCCCTTATTTAAAGGCTTTGTCCTTTAGAATATAATAAGATATTGCACAAAGCCAGCTGGCCGCCACCTGGCCCCATCGCTCTCATTGACAGACACAAATGACTGCAACAGCTGTCTGTGCTTATAAAGGTATAACTCGTGTTTTAGAGTTGATGGTATTATAGTTTTGATCTATGATTTATTTAAATGTCAATTACAGTCGCCATGCTGTAACTATAACAATCTTAGCTATTTGTACATATGTATGTATGTACTTTTAAATAAAAGTGTATCAATATTTATAACAGGCATATTAGACACTTTCCTTAGCTTTACTCGGTTGAGTCTTTAGGTGCTTAATGGGAGGTATCTGTGAGATTCAGCTCATTTAGACAGACATTTGCCCAAGGCAAAAGCTAATCAACCTTTAAAATTGTCTGTCCTAAATAGTTAAACCGATTACTCCGTAAAAAATCTTATGGGATAAAGGTTAGAACGAGAACAGCTTAGTGGACTTCAATGAAACTTACATTGGCGTTTGCCGTAATACGTGAAATGTGACGTGGCTTAAAATAAAATGCTATCTAAATCTATGTATTTCAAAGGCTTGATCTTTCGGTGTGTAACTTAGCAATATCTGTATATAAAATATTAAAAAAATGACTGTAACGTATTGTGTACACAATATAGACACCAAAACAATAGTTCTTAAATTTGCCTGTTTGTCTGTTTTAGTGTTCGCGGTTCGCGGAATGCACCCGAGCGAAGCGTGGGTAAATCGCTATTATACTATATACATATATACGTATACGTGATATATACGTATACGTATCGTATGATATATACGTATACGTGAACTCTGAAGCTCTAAATACCACATGAGACGTACTTAAACCTACATGTAATGAAAACTAAATGCTATCATGTTGACTTAGTAGATATATGTAATCGCAGACCGCAGTCTCTCAATACTAGCGGATAGTGGATATCGTAGCGAGTTGCAATTCTCTCTATTCCACGAAAGGAAGTTTGGGTAAATAAGATAAAATAGAAGCTGAGGGAAAAGTAATTCTAGTTCTAATTATCTACTAATTAATTTGATTAAATTATTCTTTAAAATTTTCCACTTTACCTACTATCAAGGTTTCCACTTTACCTCGCATTCATTCCAGTAGGTACCGTTAAGTTTAAAAAAAAACTAATTCTTATTAAAAAAATCCTATTTAAATAATTTTAATATAGAATACATTACAGACTTTGAAATACTATTTTATATGTGTTATTATAACGTACATATTACATTATCTTGGTTTATTAAATAACAATGACAACATTTTTATTCAGCTTTGCCTTGAATTTTTTAAATATATATTCAGCAAATATAAAACCTTATATTATTGTAAGCAAGGAGTACTATATATTATGAAGGCCATAACACATTATACAGCACAGATTACTAGAAGCTTGATCTACCATAAGGAAGCTGAAAACCGTCTGTTTGTTTGTAATTATATATGTACATATATACATATTACATACATATAAAAATATGATTTTTACTTGTATTTACGTAATAAATTTCCATTTCTAGTAACAAATTTTCACATAAGAAGAAGCAAAAGAAAAGAAATGTTAAAACGATAATATAATTGAATTTCAATAAACACCAGTAAGTTACATAATATGGCCCATACAGAAAATCAAGGGCAAAAAAATCTTTTTATTTTTAGTTACTACTTATCTTATCGATAAATTAACGTTTAATATTTCCCAAAACATTGTATTTTATGTTCATCTTAAGCCTGTCCTTGATATTTAAAAATATCACAATAATTTAAGCTTTTAACTATAGAAATGTCAAGAGTCCTGCGCATGCGCAGTGTCAATGTGTGGGCTTAGCTCACGGAAGTTAATAAGAAGTAATGTACCAGTTACATATTGCAACATTTCTTATTGAGTCAAGGTTAGTTGTCCTTTTAGTTGCTGCCAACTTCGTAATCTGGTTTATTCAATAACGGAACAAAGATGCAGGTTTTTTTATCATATACGCGTATCAATGAGATAAAAATTGGCTCAAAGGCTGGCTTATAAGACTTCCCCTTTAGAGATCTTCCGCCTGATCAATATTTTTGTCACGACGGCCTAACTCACTACGATTAGCCATCTAAATTTATATATAATTATTATTATATAATATATAATTTATTTATTTATTATTTATATATAATATATAATTTATAATTATAGCGCACAAATTTATGCTTAAATACAAGAACATTCTCAATACACTCAATCGACTATATGACCAAACAGAAATTAGGCGCGGGACTATCGACGTGCTTTCCAAGAGAATAACACCAAGTACCAGTTTCCATATAAAAAATAGTACGGGTTGCAGAAACAGAAAATTTCTTAGCAGAAAAATGCTAGCAATGGGAACATGAGGTAATTCCCCTTATCAAGTTGTTTTTTTTTTATTTATCAAGATGTTTATCCTGAAAAGCTATACTTAATTATTAAAAAGAAATAAACGTGTAATGTAATAAAATGTTGAAAGTTATTCCAAATTAGCAATTTTATCATATTTTATGCAACTACTCGTAATGTTAAATGCTTTTTCAAGCACATTATTTATATTATATTTTATATTTACATAGCAACCGGATAAAATAATTAACACCGTAATCCATTTTAAGTGGTTATGTACTGGCATTGCAGAATGCAGATAAAAATTATTTGGTATGTTTCGGTAAATTAAGGAATGGAATATTTTTTATAAAAATAAATATGCGTCAATTCAATCGTAAGTAGGTAGGTATACCTAATAATCTATATAAATAAATAATTGAAGTATCTGTTTATAATACCAAAATAACAGCTTTTTACTAAATGCATATGAAAGTATAAATGGTACTTATTAGAAGAAAATCAATTTTGAAACTGTCTGTTTGTTCCAGCTAATCTCCGAAGCGGCTGGACCGATTTTGACGGGACTTACTGGCAGATAGCTGATCCTATAAGGAGTAACTTAGGCTACTTTTATTTAACAAAACAATTAAAACGTATCTAAGGCACGCAGCCAAGCGAAGCGAGGGTAAGTCGCTAGTTTTAAATAAAACATCCGGTTCGATTTTACCAAAATTCTAATGTGCGAGACAATTTAATAAAGAATCTGATTATATCCAAATTTTTTCTTGAAAGATAGAGATAGATACGTACATAATTATTTAGTATGAATGAAATTCTTTTATATGTAATTTTTTTATCTGGGAAAGGAAAGAATTCCTGCTATACCTACTTATAAAATGAAAATTTCAATAGTCAATCCTTCTTCTTATAAATTCTTTAATGGAAATAAATAAAAAAGAAAACAATGAGTTTTCTTTTTTATTTACTTATATTATACTAGTTGCCCATCCACACTTCGCTTAGACGCATCCCGGTCGTTTTGTGTAACAGAATATGATAATAGGACTATTAGAGAGCACTCTCCGGTTCCTAGACTAGTATGAAAGAAAAAAAACCAACCGATCTCACTTTTGGAGTTATTAGTGAGGTTTCGATACTTTCATTACTGCTTCATACCACGTAAACATTAACTTACACAATAAAATATATAGGTACTTAAAAATTTAACAAAGTTTTTATGAAAGTTGCATATTGAACCACTTTCAAGCATTAAAATTTTATTCGAGGTCAATCCAATATTATAATATAGGGCATAATCTTTAGGTATAATCAGTAAACACAAACTGTAATTCTCTAATGCATTATTTAAATTATAATTTTGCTTATGAATATTAAAAAAAACAAAACCTTGATGTTGTAAAATTGAATTATTTATTATAAATACATTAAATTATAAAACATTTTTTTTTAATTAAAAAAATATATATTTTATTTAGTATTTCTGAATTTGCAAATTATGCTCTCATTTGGGTATTGCAGTTCCGTCTTGTAACATTCCT
The DNA here is from genome assembly GCA_947093115.1 of Brenthis daphne. NCBI lineage: Eukaryota > Metazoa > Arthropoda > Insecta > Lepidoptera > Nymphalidae > Brenthis > Brenthis daphne. The sequence continues at coordinate 3,445,353 of OX352474.1, read as the reverse complement.
TAAACCCAATACATTTAACATTAAAATCAAAAACAACTCTACATAGAGATATTTCCACCCAATCTTCTTAGATGTATTTTCTTACTGAAATGGCAATTGTGTGACTTTTGAGAAACGTGACCGCGTCGCTTCAATCGCGCTAGAACTCCAAAAATTCGCTAAAAAGGTAGTTTCATACAAAAGTTCATCCCCATTTTACCCGTTTATGGGATGAATTTCGAAAAATGCTAATACACGGATTTATTTAATTATATTGAAGAGCATTAATACCAAGTTTCAAGTAATTCTGATCATAAATATTTTTTGGATTGTATTATAAAGTGTTTTCCCTTGGAAATTAGGAAATCTCCCGCGGTAATAAATAGCCTATGTCACTCTCCAGCCCTCTAACTATCTCCACACAAAAAATCACGCCAATCCGTCACTCCGTTTCGACGTGAAAGAAGGACAAACAAACAAACACTTTCACATTTATAATATTAGTATGGATATAGATATTGGCATTTGACATGACCGCCTTTGCCCTATCTATCGCTCGAGGGTCTATATTGCCTTTAAAGGCTTAAAAAAGTGTAACACGTTTGACCGGCCACCTCTGTGCCAGTACTGCGAGTAGAAAGTGAAACTTTGAGAGTTGCTATAAAAATTGTAGCGTCAGCTGCGCGGAGTTCAGTTGAGGCGAGCGCGCCCTCCTAGTGACGTCCAGACACCATGGTCAGTGCTCTTTAAAATATTATTCGGAATATTTTATTTATAGTGAATAGTTGTAAGTGGTTTTGTTTCATGAAAATGTTACAAGGTTTTATTTTTTTTGTTTTTCTTTTTTTTATTCAATGTTAAGCTAAGTACAATTGATAGATGTCGTTATTATTAATCTATTGATAAACTTTTAAAAGTTACGCCTAACATAACCTAATTTTTTGCTGCTTTTTACTTTTTTACAATTTTATGTAGGTATATTGAAATTATAACATGAGATAATTTATATAGTTATCTATATAAAAAATATAAAAAAACCGATAAAGCTCTACAGCTTTATTGTTTTTTTTTATAAAAAAAAGAATTAAGGTACCTATTATTTTAGACAATTACAGTGATTACAAGTAATTTTCTTTTAAAATTCATATAGATAACATCTCGTAATTTGAATTGCGTACAATCATACGCACAGGAATAATTTATCGCTTGAATGGCACTCGTTAATAGAATCACTTCACAATTATCATTTGTTTGCTAATTTAACCAATTTACGTAGATTTTCAGAGCGTAAACAAATTAACTCACAAGGCCAATGTGTAATCTTTCACAACTCAAACAATGAAATTATATTTTGTAATTAAAAAAATTCTCACCACGGCCACATCGCAATCATATTTAAAAAATGTTACTAAATATAATAAAATACTTGAAAAAATTCTAACATGTTTAATACTTTATTTAACAATATGTAATAGTGTGTCGCATCTTTTTATTATCATGAATGGTTTTGGAAATTCATTGGTTTTTATCAATGAACGAGCGACTCACCCTCGGTTCGCTCGGGTTCGTCTCTAGGTACGTTTTAATGGTTAGTATAGTTTTCGCAGGGATGAGATATTTTCTCGCAGTAAAAAGTATCCTTTATATTAACCCGGAAATTATATAAAAAGTAAAAACCAAATTTCATCAAAATCTCTTCAGTGGAGTTTCCGTGATACAGTCAGACAGACAGACAAAAATTCTAAAAACTATAGATTCGGCCTCTGTATCGATAATAATGTCTATTTCAATTAGATTTTCCAAAACATATTTAATGTACAGAGTCGAATCAGAATTATTTATAAAAAAAAATTATCAAGTTTCAGCTAAATGTCAAAATTTTATATAACAAGTAGCATAAAAGTTTTACGAATTAATAAAAAAAACAAGCCTTTATATTTCACAAAAGCCTTGGCCTGCAAGTAATACAACAGCATGACAATTGCACATAAACTCAATAAATTGAAGTAAATTAAATCGAAAATTGTCAACGAACATTATTTACGCCAATGCCATTTTCTTTAACGATATTTATCGATTTGTGCCACTTTTCATTGGATAAAATTATCAATGGTCAATATTTTTTAACTTCAACTTGGCATAATTTTAAAAAGTATATGATATAAAATTATAAATATGTAACTAATTTTATTATATTCATAAAATAATAAAAAATTTAAATGAAAATTGATATTTTCATTTAAATTTGTAATTTTCGTAGATACTTATGTAAAATGTTTATTTTTCGAGTCTTATCATCACCGGATCATTATTATTAGAACGGTCAATTTAAAGCTGATAGATAAACTGACACTATAAATATTAATGTACATATAACAATATGCTATCAACACAACTGATTATAAGAAAAAATACCATAAGTCGCTCCGTAAATCGAGCAAGTAAAAGTTAATTTGCTTCGGCCTTGATTTTGCTGACAACGGAAACCTACACTTTGTGGTACAAACTAAAGGGTATTTTAACTACAATTGGTCACTGGCATTGGAGCCTTTCACTTATACGGAACCTTTGAAGGTTAATCACAATGAGCGGGCGTGGACAAATCAATAACATTTTTATCTTAGAATCCTTTAATCAACTGTCAATCTTAATCATGCCTACATTTACATATATTGGTATAAAGTACAATTTTGCGCTATTACCAACTTTAGCTTTATTAATTACTATTTACTACATATAAATACAAAAACAAATCTATCCCACGGGAACCGTACATTTTTCCGGGATAAAAGTAGCCTATGTGTTACTCTGATGTATGAGCTATATTATTGCAGTTTTATTAAAATCCATTCAGTAGTTTTTGCGTGAAAGAGTAACAAACATCCATAACATCCAGACATCCTTACAAGCTTTCGCATTTATAATATTAGTAGGATAATTATTAAACATTGTTTGAAGAAAATATTACCCAAAATTAATGAATTTTAAAAAGCTTGTTATATTATCTGAAATATCTAAAAAAATATTAGTCATGCTCAATAAAATAAGTAAACGTTTTTTACAACACAAAACAGACCAGCGATAATGCTCGTAATAGATTGCAACGGATCATATCCGCTTTGTATATATACTCGTACATTTAAACTGTATTGGATTGCCAAATTTTATCATCCGGTGTACGTTTTACTTTCTAAAAAAACAAGTGCAAGTATCACAGCTGATCTGAAACGATAGCTGACGGCGGTAATTGAGGGACAGAAGTTACATAAAAGAAATCGGCTATTTCCGAGTTGATAATTGAAATTTAAATATGCATAACATGTTTCATGAGGTTTTTTTAAAAAAAATATATAAGTTTTATATAATAACTATGTAGACACTCCACTAAAGAGTGAAACTTGTTATTTTTCTTCCTTAGAAAATAGACGTGACATACACAATTGCCTTCAGACTAGCGATATTATTATATTTACCGTAACGACTAGTAAAACAAAGAATAAACCTACATAAAAAGTATAACTTTAAACTTTCTATTTTATCTCTTTTTAAACGTCGATATTGTATTAAATATTAGCTAAGAACATATTTTCTACTTTTCCATTCCGTAGCCCATTAACCATGATTCGACACGGGCAACACTTACATAAATATTATTAGTTATTTTCAATCGCTGGTAGGGTAATTATATTATTAGGCAATAGACGATTGATATGAAAGGGCCGAGTAGGAGTTAACACAGAGTGGGAGTACTTGGTCTATGTCGGTAATACGGCACATGTGTTGATGAATAACAGATTTGTTAATGTTTCCTAAAAGTTATTCTATAAATATTTATAACACTTTAATTTTATATACTTCGTTGTCTGCCATAAAACTAAGATGAACTATTTGTAGTATATGCGGCTTGAAGTACTGTAATGTTTTCTCTTTCCGCTGAAGAATATGGTGAGAATGCAGTACGTAGCTTTAACATAACTCAATATGCTATTACAAATACAACGTAACCGGAAAGTGAAACTTTACGGTGTTACCACATCCGCGATAACACTTCAACGGTTGTCAAATTTTCTAAATCGCCAAACAAATTTTAAATTACCGTGGAATTAACGTAAATTTATAAAAACGTAGACAAAGAATGTGTACAACAATAGTGTCAGGTCCGTGTGAGCAAGCTCCAATTACTCGGGTTGCGCAAGCGCAGCGGCCCGTGACCGGCCTTACCACATCTCGTTAGTCGTTACTTGTTCTGACATACTTCAATCACTCTCAACTTTCTGCGTGTTCGTTTATGACATGATAAGACACGTTTTATATCTTAATAACATGGCGGCTGCGCTAAGAGAACGTAAGTTCGATGAGAAACAATACCTGCTGATAGAATTCTGATCTCAAATGTAGATGACGATATAAAATATAATTAACTAATGAACTATAAAGATTTACAATTAACCGTAAACTTTCTTTACAGCATCTAATTATTCTTGGGACATTCCTGACGATGGCGTACGGGATGCCTTCCTACATAGCAGTTCCAGCAGATCAAATAGCGTTCGTGGACCTCACAGCGCTACGATCGAGTAGTAGATCAAGAGTAAGAGTCCCAAGACAGATCCTGACTCCACCACCACAGCTACCAGAAGCAATATATGAAGAAAACTACCAACCGATACCGATACATAATTATCATCAAGGAAGTAAGTGTGTTTGTTGTCTAACCTATAGCATTTTTTAAACAAATCACTCCACAATACGTAAGGGATCCTTTAAATCATACACTTTATAAACATTATTATAGCCATTTATTAACATAAACTAAATGTTCGCTGAGCGGTAGAAATTCCTCCATAATTTTTTATTTTTCTATTTTTTATTAATAACTAAATCTCATTAATAGCTATTTAAAAAAAATCGGTTGACAAATAGAGGAAAAAAAGGTACTGAGGTTTTGTCTTTGCCTATTTATATACATATATGTAGATACGATGTACCTAATAAGTATTAATAATCCAAATCATAACTTCCCTATTATTGGTACATAAGATTACATCTGAGTTTTATTCAATCGTACATTAATATGAGGTTGGCATTATAATTATTTACATAAAATATTGCAAGAAAATAAAATAATAATGTTACAGACGTGATCCTCATATGTAATTATAATATTGATCGTGTGGAATTAACGTGAATCATAGAAAAATAACAAATAACGAGACATAGCAACAGGAAGTTCTTAGTAATAGGTAATAACAAATAACGAGACATAGCAACAGGTAGTTCTTAGTAATAGGTAATATATATTAGGATAATATTTCACAATTGAAAGTGATATAACAAAGGGGTTAAATGTAAACGGAGGTCGAACGTGACTTTAGATAATGATATGCAGTGTTATAAGTACCGGAGCATAACGGCTTAGTAAATGCCAAAGAAAGTGTAATAAGCATTGACTCGTACGGATATCAATCATCATTGTCCCGTGCCCTCACTTTCACCGTCACAAAAGGACAGCTTTCTAGCACAGACTTGTTTTATATTCACTCCAACAGTGGTAGAAATGTTCCATTGTAATATCTTTATCTACTATAATTAGAATTATGTAACAAAATCATTCTTCCCTAGAATCCAAAGTGAGGTTATGCAAACAGGCTTGTTTGGCGCAATGGTGGTAAACCACTTTCAATTTATCGTCGACGCAATTATGTATTACCTTTGCCATAGCCTTCCGCGAGTAATTTAACGTCAGGTATTTAGATTTAAATTGCATGTCTACAGATTATCTAAATCAAGTAAAACAGTCATTTTGTAAGTGTAAATAATCATTTATTTCCTATAATGATAGCGTCTATAATTAGGTGTGTGTGTTATACATTCATTTGTTATATATTTATTTATTATATAAAATAATAAAAAATTATTTATTATAAAAATTATTAATTATATATTATATATAATATAAAAAAAGGTGATGAAGAAATATTTTTACTAAATTACTTTGTTTCATTTTATAGCAATAGCGCTCGCCCCTCCTCCCCCACCCGAAGCCTCAGAACGGATTCAAAGTCAACCTGAAGAAGATGGAACTCCAAGCTCATCTAACAGCGGTGCAGTATCACATTTTGCGGAGAGACCTCCAGATTTTGGGGAATACGTAGATTTTGGAGCCCACACGGGAGATAATGGTGCCTTCGGGTGGTATGCGGACTATCCTGTCAACAACCAAGATAGCTCGGGATATAGGAAATAGTAAAAAATAGAAAAGTTTTGAGATACGTCTTCGACGTACACAACATAATCTATGATAGATACTTTTGGTGTCCTCAATATTTTTTAAAAGACACCAAATGTGAACAATTTGCAGTTAATATCATAAAATCTATACAAACTAGTAAAACCTATATCTTGCCAATGACTGAGTATCAAGAGAAAACTTGTTTTACCAAAGACAGTATTATTGTGAAGTGAAATACTCATTACGAGTTTAATTTAAGCTGAATTACCGCACATTTGTTTTAGACGGCTAATTCCGCAAAGCACGTTTTAACTATAAAGTTCCTTTATTAATCATAAGTTGACAAAGTATACTGTGATATAGCACCAAGGTAGTTCAAACTGTTCTTTTTATTTCTATTTATTCTCTCTTTTATATTCTTACTTATTCTTATTCTTGCAATACTTTCTCTTGCTACACTTTTCTTCACTGCTTGCTTCTTATATGTGAATTAATTTAATTTGCACTTTCTCTGTCTTCTCTTCTTTATCTGCTTTACTTTATGCTTTAACTATTAACATACGTCATATATCTATAAAAACTTCTATCTACTATCTTTATATTTTTAAATCTTGATCATGTCATAATTTGACCACATATTTTTGGTTAGCTGTATTAATCTTTTTAATTATACAAATTCAAATATAACCATCATCTTCTTCTTTACACGTTATTATTCACAATTCATTTCATTTTCAACATCCGTTATCACAACTTTCTATCGGGTTACATTTGCTTTTCTCACTTGATACTATCACTTATTTTTCATATTCTTTATTATTCAAAACTCAAGTCATTCTTCTTATCATAATTGTTACTCTTCTTGCTTCATACTATTTTCACAAATTCTTCTTTTCTATCTAATTTTTACTTGCATACTCTTATTTATTACTTGTTTAAATATAAACTATTTTCCACATGTATTCTTCATACTTTTTTCTTTTTTTATAGCTCTCGCATTTCTTAAAACAAATTCCTAACTTATTCGACTTCACATATTTCTATTTCATATATCCATCCATGCTATCTTTATTATTCATCTACATTTTTTCAAACATAACTCTTATTTACTCTACTTTACTTACTCTTGTACCTAATCTTTACATATCTCATTTCTATTCTTTCATTATTTTCTTCTTTATCGTCAATAAAATTCGCATTTTACAATTTCATTTATTCACAATCTGTGTCTACTACGTCTGTTATATGTAGAATATTCTTAAATTCTATAACTTTCTCATCATTTCTCTTGTTATAATCATAAAATATTAGACTATTGCTCTTTTAACTTCACTCATTTACTCTTATGACTTCTTATCCTTAACTATCTTGACAAGACATTATATATCATAATAGATGAATTTCATCTCTCTATTTTTTATATTTTATACTATTTTAAACAACATACATTCTTTTGGATCTCTAACTTATTCTAACTTCACCGTCTAGAATATTTCACTGCATATCCGTTTCGGGAATATATTTTTTATAATCTTCTTCTTGAACGTCTTGATTTTTTCTCTTCATTCTTCATAAATTCTTTTCATATTATTCTTGTCATATATTTTTTCTCTTCATTTATATTTTATAATTCGTTATTCTTTTACGTCTCTGTCTTAATATTTTTACATTTTCATAGTATCTTATTTTACTTCTTTACTAAGTTCACTAAAATGCGTGCCTCTTTATAATACATGTATGTAATGTAATACAACATTATCTAAATTTCTTTGTTTTATCATCCTTTTTTACTCTTTCTTTTCATTAAAATAATTTCTGTACTTAATTCAACACTATCTTCGTAAATTTATTTCGTGTCTTTAATTACTCTTTCTTACTACCTATTCTGTTTAAAGTTTCTTCGTTTTTACTATTTCAAAATCTTCTTTTTTATTTTTTCTATCTTTTATCTGTCAGTATTTCTTTGCTTCTATCATATTTCTTTTCTTATTCACTATACTATTTCATTCATTTCGTATTACGAATATTTTTCAATTTCTGCCATTTGACTGTTATGTATTTTAATATTTCTATTTTTCTTTTTATAAATATTACTTACTTGTCTTAGACTTCTATTTCCACCTTAAGTTGTATCACTTCACTTTCTATCTTCTCTTTTTTTCTTAAATATTTTTACCTTTTTCACATCATCTTTTACGATAAAGTCTTTTTACTTCTTTGCGAATCATTTCTCATATTGAATTTTATTACTTTTTTTATCTTTCACTATTCTATAATCTACATTTCCAAACAGTTAACTTTCTGAAAATTTCGTTCTACTATATTTTATTTGCCTTCTTAATTTATTTTTTCTTCTTCTAAGTTTCTTAAAGCGCAGGTAAAAATATTTCTTGTTATTACTATCTATTCTCTTTTTTCCTTTACTCTATTTTCTCTCTTGCTCTAATGTTACTATGTATATCAAATAAAAATCTTAATTCTTTTCTCGTGATTCTTTCAATCCAGATTATATTCATAACTTCTTTCTTTCGGTTTGTTGTTATTATCATCTCTTTTTTTCCTTTACTCTATTTTCTCTCTTTCTATAATGTTACTATGTAAAAAAGTCTTAATTCTATTTTCGTGACCATGTGATTCGTGATCACGAGCTTTTAATCCAGATTATATTTATAACTTCTTTCTTTCGATATCATTCTTTATTTCATTTCGTTATGTAACCTATTTGTTTTCTTCATGAACTCTTTTCTCTTTTCAAGATCTTTTATATCTATTACTTTTTTCTTATATTCTATATTTTTAATTTCTCTTGTTTCTATCTTAAATCGACTTGTAAAAATGATGTGAAATCTATAAATATAGACAATTTAATAGATCACATTGAAGTGGCTTCAAATAAATGTACTTAACCTTTTTTTGCTCGACTTGGCGGGGGCGCTGCCGTGTCCCCAGATTATAATCCGCTTAATGATTTGAATGTAACCGAATAAGAAAGTATCGAGATTGGGTTAGTTGTAACATACTTTATACAAATAAACACTTAATTCAAATATTTACAACAATATCAACAGAAGTCGGAGAATATTCTTGCATTTCATAGTACTATAGTCTTAAAATTGATTATTATCAGTACTTCTATTTTTTGAATGCCTTTACTTTAGCCTTTAGTTGATGTAATTTTCATATCACATACCTTTTTTATTAACACTTTATTTACTGCTCTCTTTTATATATTTCCGTATTCTATTTCTATATTTTATTACTCTCTACTTATTCTTATTCTATCTTATTCTATTATCTACTATTCTTTTTCTACTTGTATTACCGTCTACTGCTTTTATTATACCTTTTCAGTAGAATATAGAAAACTTATATCTTTTTCTTATTATATATAAAGTATTTTTCCCACTATCTCTTTTTTTCAAACGCTCTTTATATTATATTCTTCTCTTTTAGTTTATTATCTTATTATCAAATCAGTTTTTTTATAATCATATGTATATCTTATTTCTCTTCTCTATCTTTCTATCTGCTATTTTTTAATTTACTATTATTATTATTCTAGATTTCCTTTATATACTTTTATATAAGAAATGTTTTTCACTGTATCCTTCTTTATAGAATAAGAACTACCTGGTGATTTTTAGAACAATTTAGAATAATGCACAAATCGTTGCTACTTGTTATTGTTATTAAACATTTTTTTTTTCTATTTCTGTGTTTATTTTAATATTCTTCTCTTTATTATTCTCTTGTAACCCATAGATTTTAATTATAGAAATATTGACTTATGAAAATTTCAATAATATTGAACTATTTGTTACGTCTTTTGTGATTCTGCGTTATATTGAGTATGATAACATAATACTGTACTACGTAGTACAGAAACTCCACTCATACAATTAATTGGGGAGCTATTATCGGAGTATTTTATTCTGCCTGAATAGACGATAGATGGCGCTAATCTGAAAATTGTCAAATCTATATCTATATATATAAAAGAAAGTCGTGTTAGTTACTTCGCTTATAACTCAAGAACGGCTGAACCGATTTAGCTGAAAATTGGCAGGGAGGTAGTTTAGAGCCAGGAGAAGGACATAGGATACTTTTTATCCCGTTCGACCGCGTTCCAATTTTTATGATATTTTAATTTTTGGATTTCTCTTAGTCCGGAATAGGTAAGTATTAAAACATATAATTAAAATGTGAGAAAGAAAGATTTTTTCTTTTTATATCTATTTAAAACGTACCTAGCGACGAACCCGAGCGAAGCGAGGGTGAGCCGCTAGTTTTTCTATATAAAAATATGTAGATTATAATGTGTAAAATATAGCAAAGTGCAATACCAAAAAAACTTCGGTGTCGATAATTATTTGTAACTGTCATAAACTACGCAAAAAAGGAAATAACGCTTAAATTAACTTCACGTTATAACCAAAAGTCACCTCTAGAGGTGAAGGAAAAACTAGTGAAATAATCCGAAAAGAAAGTTTTAGTTAAAATAAAAAATATTCGCGTAAATCTAAAAAAAGTATTAGCGGACTAATATTATAAGTCCTGATTGATATCGATCAGGGTGGCGTTGGCCAATTTTCACTGAAACCTTTTCCCTTTCATATTCGGTGGGACGACAATTTGACACGACTAAATAGTGACCTGGCACAAGGTAGACTTTTTAAAGCGCCAACTACCTAATTATGTTTTTCTGGAGTAAAAACATATACTTCTTTAAGAACTAACATACCTCATATTCGTACATAGTTCCTTGTTCAGATACTATAGAACAACCTTTTCACTATTGCAAGTGACCATATAGAGGCAACAGTTCGAGAAGAGATGGCAACTTACGACTAAATGACGCTGTTATTTAACATTGAAAGTGTATTGATAAATATAGAAAACCACACGTGATACTTTGTTGATATTGCTGACAAAAATAAATAAGATACTGTTATTATGTCATTTGTTGATGATTGATCAAATTAAATGAACATATATTAGAAATTATTAAATAAATAAATATGTTGAGACATTAACACACAGCAACATCTAGTTCCATGGTAAGCTACGAGGCTTGTGTTATGGATACCAAATAGTTGATATACTACACATATATAACTTTAAATAAATACATATTATAAATATAAACACCCATGACTGAAGTGCAAATAGTCGTGCTCATCACACAAATGAATGCTCCCAGCGGGATTCGAAGCCACGACCGCTGACACAGCAAGTAGAGTCACTACAAACTGAGCCAAACATGTCATCAAAATAAAAAACGCTTTGAAATTTTACTTTTTATTATCATACAGTTAACATATATTCTTATACAGTTATATTTAAAATAGATTTCTTTATTTTATAACAGATTAATGAATATGCAAGTATGAGGCTAAATACACAATCAATTCAATCAGACTGTTCCAAGTAAATAGTGATTACTAGACATTTAAAAAAAGCATGATATATAGCTTACATCAAAGTTATACATACCAAAGAGAATCCAATATTAGAACCTGTTCACTAATCAAATATTTCAACTAATTTATCTAAAAATCTACATGTTATACAATTGAAAGTGGCAGTTTTTGAAAGAAGGGATTCCAGAAAAAGTAATCAGAAAATATACTTCTGCTATTCGTTAGATTTTTTTTCTTATAGATAGATCATTTCATCCGACATTTAACTCACAACGTGCTCGTAAACAAATGATTAAATATCAATGATTACAACAATGAATAAATTTATCATATACTTTACATAACACACATTACGAGAAAGTCATTAACGTTTTACCCATACACAAATAGGTAGCCAATTTTTGGCACTATTATCTGAACACTGTCTTGATTAGGCGTTTGGAGCATCTATTTGAGTGTACAATTTTACACGAATTACTTTGTACTAAATATTTGTTTAAATACGCTACACTAATGACTTCAAAGTTATAGTGACCGAAATCGTTATGTTAGTTTAAATATTTAAACTGGGATTTTTTTGTTTATGACGCTTTTACTGTAAATGCGAAGCATAATACAAGAGATCGACTATAAAAATGACGTTGAAAAGAGGGTACTTTCAAAAAAGGATTTATGTAATTTTATTGCGATAGTTTATCAAAGATAACTTCTATTAAGACCTACAGATAAAAAAATAGCCTTAACAAAGTAACCTAGTTTTTTATGACGGTATTTAACACGTTAAGTGCGAAGCGAGGCCTAAATCACCCCTGATGCAACTTCCCTGTGGTGCGGCAAGCAAAAAAGTGAATTTCTCTGTCGTTTGAATGGCATAGCTTTGGTTTGGTCCAGTGTAGGAAAGAGATAAATATATATTTGAGATCACTAATGGTTCCGGACTCGGTGGTGTACCTACCTTGGTACCGGATGTCTTAGGCCTCGTGCCGCACTGAATTAATATAATTTTAATGCAGTGCGGAACGAGGCTAAAACGTCCCATATCCCCCCTGACCTCGTACCGCACTCAACGCGAGCTTCCCGCGACCAGTGTTGTGCATCAATAGAAAGATAAACCTTATGCATAAACCGTAATCCATTATTTTCCAATAATAAGTCTGTAATAGGTGCCTCTTAATGGTATAGAATGGAACGCTTCGTGCGCGAGTCCGACTCGCACTTGGCCGGTTTTTTTTTCTTTATGGCGCCTTCAAGCACAATTTAGATTATTTAAAAAAAAATGTATCCTTTGATAGGTTTGTGTTGTTTTGCCAGGTTTTGCCCTTAAAACGATCTAATGAGATATAATTGATCAAAATCGGTCAAGTCGTTGCGTAGTTAAGACAGTTTAAAAACGTCGATATTATTTTTCCCATCACTAATCGCAGCCAAAATTTGCCCTATTTCAGTGCGTTACGAGGTGTATAAGATCCCATATTTTGTTTTGCTAATAATTCCTAAACTAGCCATCAGATCCCGGGGCGACGGTGGATTAGGGTTCATCAATTCACTGTCTATATCAATAAGGACCAAAATTCTCATTTATCTTTGATTTCGCGCCAGAAAATGGATTTTAGTCTGTAAAAGGAGGTGGGGTCTAATAGACCGCGTGTCGCCATAACGTCTGGTCACGGTACGGGCCGATTATACCTCGTGCCGCAGGAACGGAAAGTATGCAAAAATTGGTGCCGCAGCTAACGTGTTAAACAAAAAATATATTCATATTAACATAAATGTGTAAATAGTTAATATATAGTTGTACTAAATTACCTCACTCAGCGGTAAAGTAAAATCACAGGCAGTAACGTAAAAATCTAAAATGGATAGAAATAAATAGTTATTTTCCGTTTTCCTTCAACATCTTACTCTACGTGATCTTATCAATACACTACACTTAGTTTTATGCAAGTACCGTCAAGTTTTACAAACTTTAATAAATTGTGTTTTTGCAAATTGCGGCGCTGCATGCAAGCATATCGTATAAATATTATATAAGCTCAATATTTTATGTTAATGTCACAGTTCAGCGAACTTCATAATAATCTTATAGAGTAGGTACTTAGTCAACTTAGTCCGCTAACACCTTTACGGTTATGAAATATATATATAAAGACCCCTGGCATATGCTAGTGGCGCTATCTAAATTACATTTTGCGTGAGATCTCTCACAGGCGCAACATTTAATTTATTTTTAATTCACTTACTAAAGGAAGTTTCGAATTTTTTAGAACGTCACGGAAAATCAAAATAAATCTACGTAAACGAAAAGATGGTTTTATTTAAAATTAAAATGTCAAATATTCGCGTAAATCTAACAAACTATTATCACTTACTAAAGCTTGAAAATATTTATTTCTTAAATGATTATCCATTTGAGCTCCATATAATATACCAATTAAAAACTACTAATTCCAACAGAATAAGTACTTGCATATAACTATCCCTTACTGTATACCCTACAGAAAGTCAAGAATATAAATACGACTAATAAGACACTTTCAATTTTCATCCATTCCAGTCACAACACAAAGAACTGTGGATGCACTAAAACGTTGCACAGATTAAAAATATTGTGTGTACATTAAAAAAATATAGGCATTTTAAAAATTGCAGCAATCCAACATTTTTATCTTGTTATAATTTTCAACAGTAGCAAACGTCATATTTTATTAAATATTAGAAATTTGACCGTTTTTTTGTATTTTTTTTCTAGCAAGCGTCTTCTAGCATATAGAAGTATGATCTATTAAGAAACTATCTTTAATAATATTACACTATACATCAAAACGCTACACCGTCTACATATCGTTACCTATTCAAAGATACGTCTAATAAGTAATTTACATCAAACCGGAACGACAAAAGTTTAAATGTTAAGAATTTTTATACAACTCAATCGGCCTCTTTTTTTTAATTAGAGATTAGTATGAAACTTTATTGGAATTATTTTGGTTACCTACAGTGGTTATAAGAAACGCGCCTCTTGTCAATTTGAAAAACTTGAAGACCTGCAAAATTTTAAGCACGACCATGTTTTTTGTTGCACTCTTATTCATATCGATGAATAAATTAAAAAATATATTAATTGATCAATCCATTCATCTTGAATGTACGGCAGGAATAAAAACATAACGTTAATTTTAACAAATTCAAATTAAGTTATCATTTTACGATGAATCATTTTCAATCGAATTTCAAAAATTAAAGAAATAATAAAAATGCAGGGCCGTACTCAAAGATTTAAAAGAGGCTCTGGACTATTTTATAGCCTACAAATATTTCGCTACTTAATAAATTATTCCAGTTAAAAATTAAAAAAAATGTATTAAGGTGTAAAAAATAAGATGCGGAAAAAAGAAAATTTAGGCCCTAAAGCTTCAACCGCTGTTGTCCTGTCCTGTTTAAATACTTTACAATCTCTTTTCTAATTAAATATTCCTTTCATAGAACATGTGTATGATTAGAATGGTGGAAATCATATAATTTCAATACACCTAACATTCATTTAGATACATATTCTAACGTTTATGCACTATAATACACGTCCGAAAATACACTTTGCACTAATCACGCTAGCTAACTGAATGATATGGTATTTGACGATCAACCAATAAAAAGTCCGTACAAAGTTATTTTTTTCTTGATACCAAGATAACTGCAATAAAAACCAAATGGCGATAGATAAAAACAACCTCCAAAATATGAGTTACAAAATAAAACAGCACCATAATTTAGAAAAGTGAGCATTTGAAAATTATTATTTAAAGTTATATATATACATATATATACGAGTAGGTACATATTACTTGGATAATTTTGGAGTCCACATAAATATACCTGTCGCTTTCATTCCCTTACAACCTTTATATTTAAGCGAATATGAAGGAAAGAGATAAAAGAGAATTAGGAAATTTCCTCGACATTTGTTATGTTACAAACTGTAAATATAGAGCAAATTCACCTTAATGTAGAGTTCTTAAAGGCATACATTACATACATACTATGCATATAATTAGCCTATAGTTTATACAATAACATTGAACACCCAAGTTATTTTCAACTTTAACACTCTACACATAAAGTTCAAATTCCACCTACTAATATTTAAAATCTTATTAACTTAAACTATAACGAATTCGAGGTCCGTTTTCGCAAAAGCATATTTTATTTATAATTAAATTGTACGTTACCATACCATAAAATTCATCATCATCATCAATGTATATTTTATATACAAAAATTGGAGTAAAAACTTTATGAAGCCAACTCTATTTGGATGAATGAATGCTATAAAAAATAAATCAAAACTACTTTTATTTAATATTAAGGTGTTTTAGCGCCATTTTATAATTTTGTTGAAAAGGTTATATTAAAAGTATAAAGTATGATGAAATTATCACTTTTGAACATCAATTCCAGTAGTTTCAGGAAAACATTGAGAAAATGCACATTTAAGTTTATTAGGCCATTCTACAACAATATATGTATACGAGAAAATCCCTAATAACATCGACTTTACATATGCCTCGAAGGACCATTTCAAATAAATGATCCTTCGAGTCGGATTAAACTATCTGCTGATTTAAACAAGATTCTCTTTACAATCCCTATCGTTTCAAATCTAAAAAAAATATAACAATGACATATCAAAGCGCTTTGTCACGTGATCAGAATATGTCATTCACATATTATTTTTTCTATTAGCGACATCGATTATATAAAGTCATTGTATATCATTGTTCAATAATCAAATACTTAATTAGCCCAAGCCATAACTATTTTGGAGAATGGCACAAACAAAGCAGTGTTTTGTGGTGGCGTTAGGAAGTATCGGCGACCGTGGTAGGTGCCGTCGTTGCGGGGCAGCCCCGGGTATTGGGTGCAGGAGAACTCGGCGCCCACAACGATGCCACTGGTGGCAGCGGTGCCACCTGCTAGACCTACATATCTGTAGGGAAAAAATTATACATGGTCAATAGGGAATATGCGTAATTTTCGAAGTTATACTTCTTTTAGCACGTTTGAAAAAAATATTAGACATGATGAAGTTAGCTACATTTTTTTTACAAACAGAAAGTTGTGACATACGGGATGAAATCTTTAGCTATTTTTGTTATATACGCACGTAAGAAGTTATACTTTCACACAAATTGTGTTCTTACGTGCGTACATAAGTACACGCACACACATTTTTTTTTATTATCTATACAATAGTTAACATCGTTATATAATTGTAAAAAAACATCCAGCGCCAAAAAAAACTAAAATTTAGTTTTTTTTAATATCCTACGGATACTTTAAACGCCCGCCATTTCGCGCGCTTAGCGTAACGTCACAGTATCATACATAGAAAAATGACTTACTTTAATTTGAAGCGAAAAACTCGCTAATAACTCAGTTATGATAATACTTTGACGTCATATTCGGTCTGACCAATAACGCGCGTTTCAACTTACTTTTAATTCCCCATCTATATTAGCACTTTTTAATAATTATTTTCTTGATCAAAAAGAAATTACATTAAAAAATATGGATATAGGATTAATTCAAAAGCAATAAAGATTATAAAAATAAATATTTTACATTTATTTAATATTAATTTTTGTTTGAATAAAGAGAACTGCGAATCTGATAAGCGAAGTGATAATTGTACTATATCAGTCTTAATTAATTAGGGATACTATTACAAAAACTTTATATTACACTAAGTTAAACACTAGATTACGTAGATAAAACTTCACTTTTCAAAGAATAAATTAAATCCCACGTGATTAGGAAGGTAAAAGATTTTTACAATAGTTCTGTAACTGAACAGTAACTAATTCATTCCATATGCATTAGTTCTAGAACGCATACAAGTCAGTCAGTAGGATGAAGTTAGTCTAGTGACGGGGCTTTTGAGATAATTATTACAATTATTAAAAAAAAAAAAGGTTCAATAATCTTGCCATTGGACATGATTGTTGTATAACATTCGAAACGTCGAGAACCAAAAATCTAAATAAATCTGCGAAAAAATCCGAAAAGACACTTAGTTTTTATTTAAAATGTCAAATATTCGCGTAAATCTAAGAAATATTGATTAAATACTCGAGGACTATCTCGAGTCAGTGATTGTCTTCAATAGCTGATCTTTTTTTGGGCAAGGTGATCTCAGATGTAACAAAATTCCACAGTTGATATCGATTTTAAGCGCTTAACGCTTAGCCACAAATTAAATAAAAAAATCTAATCTTAAACAATTTAAATAAAAAAAATGAGCAAAGCATATTAATACGTTTTGAAATACTTTATAATACAGGTATGAATGTTTTGAACTATGTAATTTTAATTGATGCTTACGTAGAAAAGTACATACATATTTATTTTATTGGAATATTATACGCAAAAATTATTTATAACAGTATTATTAAAAAATTAAAAGTTCTTCTCAAAGCTTGAAAAACCATTTTATTTCATTTTATAGAGTTAACAATTAAGTTCTTATAGTTAACAGACAAGTTAATAGAATTAACAGATAAGTTATTACAGTTAACATATAAGTTATTATAGTGAACAAATAAATGAGTACCTGACACGTCCCACAGCGAGCCGCCCCTGCGGCGTGATGAGCTTGACGGCGTGCCCGAGGCGCAGCTGGCGCGCCTCCGCCGGCAGGTAGGGCTGCCCCGGCGGCGCGCGCGCCGCCGCTGAAGAGTGTACAATTTCACTTTTTACATATTGACGACACGTGTAGCTCAGTTTGTAGTGACCCTACTTGCTGTGCCAGCGATCGCGGGTTTGAGTCCCGCTCGGGGCATTCATTTGTGTGATGAGCACGAATGCTTGTACTCCGATCATGGATATCTATATTTATAATATGTATGTATTTAAAGCTATATATGTGTAGTGTATTAACTATCTGGTATCCTAACACAAGCCTCGTAGCTTACCATGGAACTAGATGGCGCTGTGTTATTGTCCCAACATATTTATTTATTTTATTTATTAGCATACTATTTATACGTCCAACAACTACTACAGGCTACAACTGCCTATTATATTGTATGATTGTATGTAATGTGTATATAAGTATTAGACTGACTGTCGAGCGAAGATGAGCGCAGGTTGTCTATGGAGCGGCGCAGGAACAGCTCGGTCTCGTGCAGCAGCTGGTCGGTGTCGCGCACATCGGGCAGCGAGCCGCGCCACGACATGCCTGCGATTTATATAACATATATTGATATTACTGTCTCGGTAGTATAGTGGATAGCATGTACGGTTGCACATCGAGTGGTCCTGGGTTGGAATCCCGGGTCGGGCCAAGTTTAGTTATTGAGTTGCTCTGTATCTCACCGGTATATGAGAGAGACAGGGATAGTGAGTGCACTTGTGTCTACACTCTCTCTCACACACGCTGCACTATAATATCTCCTGCGCAGTTGGCTAGTCTCATTGAGACTGGCCGCCGTGGCCGAAGTTGATCGAGAGGTCAGTATTATTGATATCATATTATCTTATACTAATATAATAACTACTATATAGTATATAGCTAATCTATAATACCAAATTAAGTAAAAAAAAATATAAAATTGTAATATCTGTTTGTAATATTAAAACTTTTTACTTAATACATATGAAGGTATATAATATGATACTTATAAGCAAAAAACAATTTATTTAGTTGTTATCCGTTGTTTCGGGAAATCTCCGAATCGGCTAGACCGATTTTAATGGAATTTTCACTGGCAGGCAGCTGTTACAAGTAACTTAGGCTACTTTTATTTTGTAAAAGAATTAGAATTCTGCGCAGAAAAAAAATTATGAACCATCACAACCGAGGGAAGCGAAGGAAAGTCGCTAATATTATAATAATAAATTTAAGAAATAAAAGTTCATTTAAAAAGAAATGCTGTTATTTATTTGCCGACTAATTCTTCTTCTCCCTGCCCATTTCCCAATTCACTTGGGGTCGGCGCAGTACATCTTCAGTGTACTGCTGATAGGATTTGGCAAAAGTTTTACGACCGGCCGCCTGCCTGACGTCAACCCTCCTTGGGAATTATTTGAATTATTTTATTTATTCCCTGTTATTTATTTGCCGACTAATTGATATATTTTAATTTACCTTTTATAGTTGATGCATTAGTTTGTGTAGTCCAATCATTGCTGCGGTCGACGCTGAGACACGGCGAACGGTAACGATAGCTGTAATAATATAAATTCAATATCAACATTAATATCTAAAAATTTATTATAAAACTGGTTTATTTATTCTAAAATAATTTTAAATGAAATGAAATGAAAATATTGAATGAAAACAGCTTTATATACCTATATTAATTAGACGTTAGTAAATTGTAAAAAAATATTTATTTTAGTTTTTTATTTAGTATTAAATATACCTAGTTAAGTTGGTTAACGCTCATAAATATAGATTATAAATAAAGCGAAAAATATATTTACCGAGATACAGGCGATTGAGACTGATCGTGAGTAGTCGAAGGCGGTCGGCGTTGAGTCCAGAGAGGCTCTGCTGACCGAGATAGCTCCGGGACCATTGATGTGAATCCTGTAAAGTAAAATATGTTTAAAATTTCAACAAAATTAGAAAAAATATATAGAAAAAACGTATGTGTGTACTTACACGTGTAAATTCTTAGGTTTTAAATATTCTTTGCTTTTTCTTTTTTATTTTTAATTTCTTACATTGCAGTTTTTGTATTTTTTCTCAGAAATTAGATATTTTCCCGCGGTAAAAAGTATCCTATATGTTGACCCGGATAACCAGCTATCATCGTACCAAATTTCATCAATATCCCTCCAGTGGTTTTTCCGTGATGTTGTAACAGACAGACAGACAAAAATTCTAAAAACAATATATTTGGCCTCTGTATCGATAATAATGTCTATTTTAATAATATTTTCCAAAAAATATTTATTGTACAGATTCGGCTTAGTTACAACTTCATTATATATATAGATGTTACATCCCATATGTTACAACTCTCTGTTTGTAAAAGGAATGCAGCTAATAATTACTCTCATAATTTTTTCCAAACGTGCCAAAAGAAGTATAACTTTAAAAAGTCTTTTAACTTTAAGATTTTCAAGTACCGTGAACAATGAACATACCGATATCACTGAGCAGCACCCGCCGGGCCTCGTCGGAGCGGCGCGCGGGCGCGGGCCGCGCCTCCGCCGCCGCGGGCCGCCGCGCCGCCGCGCGCTGCGGCAGCGTGGGCGCCGCCGTCGGCATCGGGGCGCTCATCTAGGTTTCATGAAATAAAATAGTCAATATTTAATGCTATTAATTATTATGTAAAATATCTAGACTTTGATAAAACAGAAAATTAGAACCTCTTTTAGGTTAGATAGAGCTGGGTTAATATTATTGACACAAACGACCCGATTCGTTTCCTTTGTGCCAATAACATTAATTTCTCTCCACACTGGCCAAGTGCGGCTTAGCGGATTTCACACGACTTTTGAAATCGGTCAGGTTCTCTCAAATATGCAGGTTTATCCACGATGTTTTCCTTCACCGTAAGACAAACGGTAATCACGTTGAAAATAATTCGCGAGACCAGGTATTTGAACCCGCTTCACTTGGTTTTCCAAGAAAGCACGTTACTATTTAGCTACCACTGACTCAATTAAAGACATTTCAACAATAATTAAAGGCAATATTTTTCTTCTACAATCGCATTTAATATACAATCAAATCTTATTCATATTCGACAAGCAGTCAGCCAGATGTGATTTCCCATCGGTATTATAAACAGAAACTTAAACGTAAATTTACATATTTCTATTTTCAGACTCATTTCCATATAATCTCGCATCGCTTATTTCATCCTTGTAGGGCCTATACGAGATGAATGAGATCATGAAATAATTCAATAACAATATTTCCTTAATGCTCAACTGCGCAGTTATAGTCCAATGATAACGCACAAACCAATTGAAGCCGGTTAAAAACCTCGCAAGTTTTCAAATGTGCGAAGTCCACTAACCCGCACTTATTACGATATATTGAAGGAGTAGCAGGAGGACATTAAAAAAAGGATAGAATACAACAATGCTCAACTTTGTTTCCCAAGCGAGCGCGTTACCACTGGCCTCTCACCACTCGCACGAGGTGTGGGACTCACCGGCAAAGCCAGTACTACCCACTAAAACCCAACAAAACCTTCCCCCGTCTTAATGGGGCGTCGCAGGATCGCTTACGCATTCAACTACGACGCCCCGACGGCAGGTCTGCCGAAGCAGACCACAACAACCACGGGGTTGCTCCACAGTCCACTCTGCTATCAGAGAAGTACCAGGAGCAACCTGCATGGTACACTGCCCTCTGAAGAGGGCCACCTCCCACCGCCCACCGAAGTGGGCCACCTCCCTGTGCGTTTCTTGGCTTCGCGCCCGGTTGGGTTGCCGGGCACTACTGAGCCCCCCCACCACGACAAGGTGAACGCACGTTGGGGGGGACCACTGGGCTACCACTGCCTTAGTGAAGCGAGTTCAAATCCCTTGTCTCGCACCTCTGATATTTTCATGTGCGAATCATTTCCAACATGATTACATGACAACTTGTCTTAACGGTGAAGGAAAACATCGTGAGGAAACCTGCATGTGTGAGAGAACCTAGCAAGTTTTCAAAAAAAGACTTGTGAAGTCCGCCAAACCTCACTTGGCCAGCGAGGTGGACTATGGCTTGATTCCCCTCGTACTGAAGAGAGGCTCGTGCCCAGCATTGGGACATTAAAAAAGGGCTGAATACAAGATACAACTTTGTTATACATAAAAACTGTTGTGCGAAATGTGTTTCTAGGGCCTATATATCTAATGTACCTAAATCTAAGTCTCAGAAACAGAATTTTCAGTCATGATTAGTACTAGAAAACCTACCTTATAAGCTAAATATCCATCAGATGTCCATCTATTTGGCAGTGCGGAGACGTCAGTTTGCGCGTAGCTCTCGCGTCGAGGGGCCAAGCCCTGGTAGAGCACCGGGCGGGCGCGCCCCGACGCTTTGTATCCTGAACGTACTCCTGTACGACTTAGTGGAGGCCTATAGAAACATAATAATTTAATTTTATAGGTAAGATACGTTTATTTTATAGTCAGAGAGCCCTAAGCCATTTTTAGTGACCCAAACTTAATTCTTATTAGTAGCTTTGTAACGAGATGACTAACTTTTCCTAAACAGTTTAGTACTGTCCAGTCTATGTAAAAAAAAAATCCGGCAAAATCATGCTATGGTAAATATGCTATGGCGAAATAAATAACAAAATAAACAAAAAAAATATATAAAAAAAAGTTAAAATGACAAGAATTTTAAGAAATATCAAAAGATATGTGACGGTACTGAAACTTACCTATACTGGAATGGATTGGGGCAAGTATTCCTCCTGACATTCAAATTGCTCGCGAGATCATCTTCAGATATTCCGCATTTGGATATGTCTGTTTCCGCGAAAACCGAAAACCGATGACCCATCCTTGTTCTATGGAAACTATCCACACTTTCCTCTCTGTGAAGAACATCAAAACTCGAGCCAAGATCGTAGCTCGAAGATTTCGTATTATCAAAACTTAGGCCACGATTGTATTCGCCAGTAAGACTGTCAACACTATCCAATCTCCTCGTACTTGCGTTCGGACTTTTTCTATACAACATATTATCAGACTTGTTGTCATAACTCTTTAAAATCCCTCTTCCAGGTAATTCAAGAGTGCCTTTCTCATTGAAGCCGACCTGTTTTATTTCTTTGTCATTTGGTAAGGACACTCTCTTCATTCTCAAAGAATGTTCTGTGTAACATGGCGTATTTTCTTGGTTCTCCTTTCTGCCGCTATTAGTCTCCCTCCCTGGTTGAAAGTCCGGGTCTAGCGTATGGAATTTGATTAAAACGGGCGTTGAATGTGGTGTTGATGCTGAAGCAGGTGTCCAATGATCAGTTTCTCGTATTGATACGAGATCCTCCTGTAAATGACACCGATTTTAAACACAGACCTTTTTACTCTACTGCGGCCTAGCCCAAAGGAGGGTTATGTATTTCATTTTATTACTTATATGAGCATAAATTTTGACTAATTTTCAGTCAATTAGTTTTGTACATGTAAAAAAAAGATTGGTATAATTTGATATATCAATCTGCTGCACTTCCGAAACACTAACTATTGATAAACATGCTTCCATTTTATTCGATTCACCATAAAATCTAGTATTGTTGAAACAATACTGGCATTCCAAGTTGCAAAATTTACGGCTTGAATAAATTGGAGCGATACATGGGCACTCGAATACGAAACTGATGTGGTATTCGCACGCAATCAACTTGAACAAAATCTATTATTTCGTGTTTGTAAATTGCTCTCTATAATTTTATCAACCCTTTATCGTGATGGTTAATGGGAATAAGATATATTATAGGGACTTAATCAAGCAAAATGTTGGGTTAAAATTGCAGTTTTAAAATTAAAATTAACGATGGATAAATGTTAATGCTTAAAACACTTTTAATTTTGTGTAAAATATTTCAGAATAACTAAACAATAATTAACCTAGGTAAAGCTTTTGCCTTTAGAACTGGCCCTTTCGAACTTGTATCATATATGTAATCTGCTGAAATATATGATACATAAGTTAAAGAAATCTACAATAAAAACAATATAAAAATATTAAAACTATAAAAAGAAATAGAGATGAAGCGCTAAAATGGACTTTACCTGCAAATTGCTCATATCCTTAGATTCATCCGTTGTAAATATAAGTTCTATATCGTCGACTTCCTCAGACTCGTTGCCACTTGCGTTTTCCTGATCCTGTTTATCATCAGGTGCACTGTTGTGCTCTAACGGCGTAGTTCCTTCGGAGAACACTGAATTGTCCCCTTCCGACATCGATCTATGCACCAATGTCAGTTAAAAAAAAAACGAAAAATATTTATTTTAATATTAATACATACGTAGTCCAATTTTTCATCCCATTTAAAATTTTCAAATTATTTGTTTTATGTAAATGTGTGCTTTAATTTCATTATCTATACTTTAATACCAACTGTATAACTTTTCCGCAAATATAAATACCTAAGCCATTTAATAAGTCAGCCTATATTCGTTAACCTGCTAAGTGTATTTCTGCACAGAAGAAAAAACTGAATTGTATCATTTCATTTTTAGAAATCAAAATCCTGAAAATACCGTTGGTTATTTGATATTTTTCTAACCTTTTTAACCGACTTTCAAAAAGGAGGAGGTTCTTAATTCGTCGGAATCTTTTTTTATGTATGTTCACCGATTACTCGAAGACGCCTGAACCGATTTGGAAATATTTTTTTTGTTTCAAAGGGTATACTTCTCAGGTGGCCCCATATAAATTTTATCAAAACCGGTCGAGTGGTTTTTAAAAAATCTACTTTAATTATTTTTTTTAATAAATTGTTTAATCGAATATGTTATTAAAAAACTTTCTTCTTACAAATTACCTGCTTATTACGTCTACACTAAAAATTGAAATATAAAATCTTAAAAAAAACGACTTTTTCGTTTAGAATAGATACCTAATCAGATATTTTCGAAGTCTGTGCCAGCCGACAATATTTTAAAATATTAATATCTAATAGGTAAATATGTATTTTACGTATCAAAATATATTAGATTTGCTTTTTATCGGCTGGCACCGACTTCGAAAAAATATCTGATTAGGTATCTATTCTAAATGTAAACCTCCGTTTAGTTATTTTTTACATTTTAGTGCCTGGAAGTCGGTTTTTAGTTTATTTTTTAAAGTTTTTAATGTATTGATATCATCGCTATTCCTTTAACATAATGTAGGTAATCATCTGAACTTTTTGACCGGCATTAAAAGTAAAATTGCTCAAAAACGGACTTAGCAGGTTACCAAAATAGGCCAACGTTATATATTTAAGGCCTTTTGACGTTTTCTTTGTAAATAATTTCGCAGGTAGATAGGTAGTAGATAACTATGCATCTCTTTCGTAATTTATTTATGTCATTTATTTATTTTTGATCTTAAAAATGAGCTTAGTATTATTTATTACATATTGTTATGTTTTTGTTTCACTTACTTTAAACTTAGGTTGTCCACATCCAAATTCATGGTTTCTTTTCGTCTAGCTCTTTCGTGTTTATCTTGAAGCACGAGACTATCTTCAGATGTTATTCGAACTTGAACATCGAATTTATCAGTTTTAGATTTCACTTCCGCCTCATTTGGTACTGCCATTTTTATATTCTCAGATGATACTGATTTTAAATGAATTTGATCTCCTTTAGGATTTTCGAAATTTTCGAAATGTTCTTTATGCTCTTCGAAATGAATGCTTGTTTTCGATTCACTAGACTTTCCAGTCGACTTCTCCTTCCTTTCCTCAGTAGTAGAATCAGTTTCAGATGTAGTACTTGAAATAACAGTGCCTTCTTTCAAAGTTTTGACTTTAATTCTCACGTCGAACTTCGACAGCAATTCCAGCTTTGTTTTAAAACTTGGGACGTTTACATCCGATTCCTCTTTAGAAACAGAAACTTGACTTTCAGAATCGTCAATGTTTGGGCTGCTAGTAACATTGGGCGAGTTAGAATTTTCTGATATAATTGATTCAGATTTGGACTCTTCAAGTATTTCTTCTAATTTTTCAGTTGATTTGTCCTTGTTTTCCAAAGTGTTTGGTTCTAAATCCTCAATAGCATTACTATCAGTAGTAGCTGTTTTTATTAAAACTTCACTTTCTTCTACCTGAGCACTTGGACTATAAGAAAATTCTAAATTTATATTCCTCTTAGGATTGCTACTTTCTACACCACCTGAATCGATTATTTTTCTTCGCAATATATGATTCTCTAAAGTCAATTTTTCTATAATATCAGCATATTCTATGCAGCGCGAGTGCTCTTGATATTTTTCTTTTAGTTCTTTGAGTTCATTCTTAGAAACTTCGAGCGCAGTCCTGAGCGATACTACTGTCTGATGGAGCGATCTTACAGTGTCCAAGTGCATGGTCCCAGGAGGGACTGTCTCCAACCTACCGTTGTCCATTCCACCTTGTTACCTTCATTCCATCGAACGTGCAAGATCCCATACATGACTGTTGCTATTTCAATCACACTTCAATGCACAATCACTGGTTTCTCCATAGCGGAAAAAATCCATCAACCCTTAAAGTAAAACTGAGCTTTACATTTGAGTTTAATAAATGTTTATATATCTAATAACTTCATTTAAGACACAAAACTTACCGATCGATCATTTCGTTAAAACAACCAGCACGCATAGTGGATTCGCCGCGCATTTTTAGATCCCTATCGAATTACTGGCTCATAGATTTCACGTAAAGGGATACGAGGGATGTGCAATCGATAAAGCGGCTTGCTACGCGGATAATTAGGCTTTTAAGGCCCTCAAAACTTCGCTCGGGGCGAAGCTCAACTGGCACGATTTACTGATAAACAACTTTAGCACGTAAAGAAGTAATTAAGTCAGGATATTATCACGATCGTTTTGACAAGGTTGAGCGACCTACCTATAGCATTGTATACTAGAAAAGTCTCCCATTTCGCTCCTTGTAAACAAATCAATACTCCTCAATTTGGTGTTCGCGGGCGTGTGGGTAAATAAATAAGAGGATATTGTTTCCTCTTTCTGACAATGTCACCTTGACAGGTTTTTATTTCGTTCAGGAATATTATATGTTATCAAATTAATATATGATTGTGTTATATTTATAGTTTTACGTACATTTTTAAAACTTCTACAAATTCTTTGATTACTTAGTAAAAATAGAGAGTGCGGAAAAGGAAATAATATGTACTGGTGCACGAAATAAATTTAGTCGCATTTCAGAACTAAATGTCAAAAATTAAAATCATAAATGACTTATGACATAAACTTCAAAATTCTATTTTTTTAATTTTCTAACCTACAAAATATTTTCAAAACAGTGCAAGTTATTTATATGCATTGATAATGTATAATATCACTAATATCATAAAAAATGCTCCGATAAACACTTGTTCCGTTTTACAAATAAGACTGAAATCAAAAACACACTGGGTAATTAATTTATCATTATCACAAACTATATTTATATAGAAATTAATATATTATAGTATGTCTAATTTTTAGGCAAAATTAAAGAAAAAAACAGGACCGAAGTATAAAGCTTTAAATCATTTTGATGATTTCTATGGCTCTGTTTTTGGAAATCAATGGGAACCTATGCGAGAAGCTCTTTTAAGAAAATCAAAATATGTTGCTGTAGTAAATAATTATGGTGATACAGAAGATACAATGGAGTATCTCTCTAACAGAGGTATATAAAGTTATGCTAATTCTATGCTTAACCTTTATTTAATATTTATACTTTTCTATATAGATCTCAATGAATAAATGTAGTTAGTGATAACTACAAATCAGTGCACTTTAGTACATATTTTTTCTATAAGTAATAAATTGAAAATTATTTTAGGAGCTCATTGTCTTAAAAGTTTAATGAAAATACAGAAACATTTTCATGACCAATATTCACCACCAATAGAAACAAAGCCTGAATCTATAAATAAAAATGTATTAGAAAACTATGTAACAAAATTGCAAAATGAAGAAATATCAAGTATATATCCTCAAGGTCATTATGTGCCAGATAAATTAGAATTAAGTGATAGTAAAACATTACAAAGAAATCAGGAGGAAGAAGACCCATCTTCGAAAGATATTATGTAAGTTAAAGTTCCTTATGGCCTGCCTTATGATACTAAATCAAATAAAAAAATAATAATTACATAAATTATTATAGCAATAATTAGTTTTAAGATATAATGTACTCCTGGCCGATTTTGGCCCACGGAGGCCAATCTTACTGAGACATAATAGTGCACAAGTTATGTGTAGACACAAATCCACTCTCTATTCCTTTTACTCTTGAAGTTTGATGACCCAACACTTCGACACTCGTGGTGAGAGTTAAGGCATAGGACTGACGCGACACATGTTCTCGGAGGCACGGGTTTGAAACACCACAAACTGCTTGACAGAAATACTCAATAACTGAACTTTGCCCAACCAGGGACTGAAACCCAGGACCTCTGGTGTATATGCTAGCCACTAGACCACCGAGGTAGTTTTTTTTTTAAAGATATATAACTAAATAAAAAAACAAATTACAGCAGTCCTTCAACTTATACACTTGATCAGGCAATAGAAGATGCAAAAATTGATGAGTCTAGGATAATTCAACCTTCCATGGGTTTATCATCAGAGGCACTATATCAATTTGTACCGGCAACAAAATTGAAAGGGCTTGATGAATGGGTGCCAGAATCTTTGCACTATTCTTTTTATACTAACAGTAAGTAATATATTGTATGTTAATAAGGAATATTTTTATATAGTTATTTAAATTTAGAGAGAATGTTAAAGAAGAAATAATCAATTCATTTTTCATTATTGGCATTCATTATTGACATTGGACTGTGGACATATAATAATAAAAATCTTTATTGTACCCCCTTATAAAAAGAGAAAATATATATTTTGATTAGAAAGTAAAAGAGCCATCTTTGAAACCAAAACTATCTAACATAAAGTCAATGAATATGAAATGAAACCAAATACTAATGTATTTGGTTTTATTTGTTGAAACCAAATACTAATGTATTTGGTTTTATTTCATATTCATTGACTCATTTCATTTCCACTAATGTATATACAGATAAATAAAATTAAGGTGTTAATAATGTCAAAATAATACCTTTTTACTAAATGGATATGAAATTATATACAGTACTTATAAGAAAAACATAATTTTTAAAATTTTTGTCTGCCTTTCTGTCTGCTTATTCTGGCTAATCTCCGAAACGTCTGGACTGATTTTGACGGGACTTTCACTGGAAGATAGCTGATGTTATAAGGAGTAATTTAAGGTACTTTTATTTTAGAAAAAAAATTAGGGTTTTGCTCAAAAATTTCACAAAAATTAAAACGTACCTAGGGACGCACCCAAGCGAAGCAAGGGTAAGTCGCTAATATCATCTATAAAATAAATTATATTAAGCCTATTATTGTTGCAATCCATTTTTTATTACTTTTTGCAGAAGAAACAGATTTTCCACTAGTTATTGAACCTGAAACAGAATTTAAATATCCAGAACATTTGAAAGTGATGACATTTGAGATGAACAGTGATTATTACAGATTTCCAGAACCAAAAAGATGCAAAACAGGTAAAATTTGCCAACAAATCTAAACTTCATAAAAAAAGTATTTTGTTATTGCCACATCCTACTAATATAAAAAAATGTAAATGTGAAAGTTTGTGAGGATGTATGGATATCAGGTTGTATAGTCACACAAAACTACTGAATGGATTTTAATGAAACTACAATAATATAGCTCATACATCAGAATAACATATAGGCTACTTTTTATCCCGGATAAATGTACGGTTCCCGTGGGATAGATTGTTTTTTTTTTTGAGTCACTAGTTAGAATATATTACTTTTTGTACCAGGTTAATGGGTTATTATGAGAATGAGAAGCATTTTTTATATGATATTAAAAATAACCTATCAATGTCTCTCTAGTTCATAAATTATTTACATTCACATTTAAAATATAAGTAAAGTTGTTTATAAACCCCTAAAATATTCTTAATTTTCAATTCAATTGAATTCTCTCATTAATGACCTCATGAGTATGCCTGTTAAAGACTGTATTGCCAATGTAATGTTATATTGAATGGAGAGAACATGAATGAGATTGGTTGGTAAAATTAGATTATTAAATTACGTCTAAGAACGGGAGTAAAACCTTTATAAACCCTGAACCTACAACAAAAGACAACACATTAATTTTGTATCCATTACTATTAAAAGTGTCAATGATACTTACACTCTTGATAAATGATACTTTCAATCTTGAAAAGTGATACTTACACTCTCGATAAGTGATACACTCATAATAAGTGATATTTACACTCTTGATAAGTGATACTTACACTCTTCATAAGTTAAACTTACACTTTTGATAAGTTATACTTACACTCTTGATAAGTGATACTTACACTCTTGATAAGGTTGAAGTTTTTTTTATTATGATAAATTTTACTTGTTTGTCTCTCTGCTGTCGCAATCTAACATCTCTCTTCAATACACAGAACCTACCTTCACGCGATTTCGATTCGCACTTGACCAATATTTTTTTAATTTTATTAATAATAATAAATTGATATAAATCAACATACTAAATTCAATAAAGGTTTATCTATTACTTTCCAGGTGTATTTAACTACTACCCAATGGATTGTAGTAGTGTGCTTTCAGTATTGGCCCTCTGCCTGTCTCCCGGGGACAGGGTGCTAGACATGTGCTCTGCCCCCGGGGGCAAAGCCCTGGTCGCCTTGCAGACTTTGCTACCAGATGTACTGGTGTGCAATGATGTATCTATATCGAGATCCAATAGGTATGTTGTTTTTATAATATGGTCTTCTTTAATTTAAGCGTAGATTATATAATATATTTTATTTGTTATTGGTAACACCCCTATAACGCATCCCACCATACATATTTTGCATATTACTAGATATGTAGATATTCGCATTTAAACTATATTTACATATATACAGGATATAAATAAGCAAAAAATCGTCTTTTTTAATAAAGATAATATGTATTATAGTCAAGTCAGCCATATACATATGTAACTTCTTTTCTAAAGTATATTATTATTTTTAATTTTTAATTTAATAAACTTAAACTAATCACATTAATGTTCCAGTAAATTTATATCTTCTACATTTGAACCTACATTTCTGTATAATTTTTTATGTATTTTTTCTTTTTTTATATAAAAGGATAACAAGAATATTCCGCGACTATCTAATAGATTATGAAGTTGGCAACAAGTGGCAGGAGCGCGTCTTAATATCGAGAGTCGATGGACGATCATTCACTGACGACCGCGGATTTGATAAGGTATTTGTTTATGCATATTACATATAATATGTCCCACATGTATATTTTTGATATAGGTATTTTGTGTAAACGCCTGAGACCAAGGGATCAAGTATAATAATTAAATTAGTTCAAATAAATGTCGATAGATGGCGTAATGCGCATGCACTTATATTTATGTTTAAATAAAATAAAATATTCTAATAAAAAGGGCATAACTCATGTTAATGTTATGAAAACTCAAGTTTATAAGTGTTATTGTTAGTATTCAAGATGCGACGGATTTGAATGAACTTCGGAATAGACAAATTATATACCAGATGAATGTAAGTAAGAATATATTTATAACATACACTCTTATTATAATATAATTTGCAGGTATTAGTAGATGTGCCGTGCACGACAGACAGACACTCTGTGATGGAGGACGAGAATAATATATTCAGACCGGACAGAGTTAAAGAGAGATTGAAAATACCGGAGCTTCAGTCACAATTATTGGCGTATGTTTTTTTAATAATAATTAAATTAATGAGGATGAAAGGTGATTTTAGATAAAAAAATATATATTCTTTAAAGATCATTTCACCGGTTAGAGATATCACATACAAACAAATTTTACCGTTTATAGTGTGTAAGATATTATATTAACGTTTAGAATTCTTTTGGCAAAGTTACATAAACTAGGTTGTTTATAACCTTCCTCAATAAATAGAGTAATCTAAAAGCCATAAAAAAGGCAGTAGTAGCTCAGTGGTAGCGCGCTCGCTTGGGAAACCGAGTGAAGCGGGTTCAAATCTCACACCTCTGATATTTTCATGTGCGAATCATTTCCAACATGATTACCACTTGCCTTACGGTGAAGGCGAACATCGCGACAATACCTGCGCGTTTGTTAAAAAAGTACTGAATATGAAAGCCATGAGTTAAAGAATAATAATAATAAATAGACTAAAAAATCCAAAAAAAACAACAACTCATACCCGTCTACTGCAAAACGTATGTAAACCTCCTTAAAATTAAAATTCAGTATACGTCAATCTTCTCACTTGTATTGAAATACCAATATTGAATACGAAGGAAGGGTACCGATAAGGCTTCATTTCCACCCCCGAATAAATAAAAAAAAAGTCATACGATTTGATCTTGTCATTATATATTCTAAAAGTAGACTGTGTGCTTTATGAGAAAATATATTTATGAGAGAAAAATAAATTACAACGAATACTACTTGTGAGACGCGAAACTTTGATCTAACTGGGATTAATTGAGATTAGGATATCAAACAAGATTTCTTAATTTTAAACTCTAAAAAAGGTTTTATTTAGAAAAATCACAATCAATTTACAGTAATAAAAACAATGCATAGTAAAAAACGTCATGACAAAACCGGAAAACATAGTGGCGCCATCGTGTGTTACTCACAGCATACAGCCAAGTATTAAAATAAAATTTAGTTGAATAGGATTTTAATTAAATAAAATAAAAAAAAAACGAAAAAAAAACTTATGAAAAGAAATTAAAAATACATATTGGCAATAAATATATTAAATAAAACATCAAAAATCTAATCATCCTATATTTAATATTAAAGTATTTATTACTAAATTTAAAGTTAAAACTTGATATCATATTTGAATTGAATTAATAACATAATATATTACAATTACAGGAAATTAAATTTATACTTAAAGCCACTTCCAGTACTCTTATTCCGAGTTCTAATCGATGAATTCAAATTCAAAATATTTTATTCAGCATTAAATTATTACAATTTTTTACTGAACGTCATGAGTCTACTACCAGTTCGGAAAGAAGAAGCCCCAGACCTGAGACTAATATTAATTGTTATCTTTTTTTTTGTTAGTAGATAAAATAGTTTGAACTACCCGCAAAATATATTTTTTTTTATTTAATTAAATATTAGCTGCCCGTTTACAAAACAACGTACGTAAAACTAATGTTTCTCAGTAAATGAATTGTATTCTTTTGAGAAATAAATGAATCTTAAACCTCATGTCGATGTGCCACAGCAACGCGCTGCGGCTGGTGCGCGTGGGCGGCGCCGTGGTGTACAGCACGTGCTCGCTGAGCCCGGCGCAGAACGACGGCGCCGTGCGCGCCGCGCTCGCCGCCGCCTTCCGCGACCACAACATTATGGCCGCCGTCAGGTGAGATTGTTTTCGTACTAACATATACATGCTGCTTTATTTATTTCATTTCCTTTAAATCTTTCATTAGTCACCATTAAGTTCTTCAACTATTACTTGTACAATAGAAGTCTTATCGCAATCTTGCTGCTGGATTGATCCAGGAGTTCCCAACTGGGGCGGAAGCATCCCTAAGGGGGAGTAAGAGTTTATTTTGTATAACTTAAAATTAAAATAAATAAGAATCGTTAAAATAATGTATTTTATTTTAGCTATTTATCTAGCTATTAATTATAATACAAAATAAAATAAAGGAGACATGAAAATATAAATCGTTATAATTGAAAATTTAAAGTTAGGACTTATTTATTATCTTACATTTACTTACAATAACAAAGCGATAATGCTATCTATT
This sequence comes from Brenthis daphne, assembly GCA_947093115.1. NCBI lineage: Eukaryota > Metazoa > Arthropoda > Insecta > Lepidoptera > Nymphalidae > Brenthis > Brenthis daphne. The sequence continues at coordinate 3,411,171 of OX352474.1, read as the reverse complement.
GACATTTATTTAAACTATTTTTTCTTTGTTTCCGATGAGGCATACTTTAAGTAACTTTACTTACTTTAAGTAAATCTATTCATTGTAAATAATATTATTACTAACGATATAACTAGCCATAATAACTTTAATTCAATATAATTTTCTTGTGAATGGCTTCAAAGCGTAATATATAAAGTCAAAAATACTAAAGCGAGACTTAACGACTAACTTCATATTGTAATCTAAATTTGTTGCATCGTAAAAAAAAATGCTTTTATCATTTCTTCCCTAACGTGCCAAAAGAAGTATATATTCAATAATAGAACTAATAATCAGATGTACTTTCAGAGACATGTCAGTGCCATTCAGCGCGCTGAGCAGCACGCTGCGGCTCGCGCGCGGCCGCGCGCTGCCCCGCTACGGGCAGCTGGTGGCGCCCGACGTCGCCGCCAACTACGGGCCCGCCTACATCGCGCGGCTTGTTAGGCTCAAATAGATCACTTTATATAAGTTTTTGAACTTTCATACTCACTGACAATGTTGTTATGATGTAAAACGAGATATTTACTGTGTTTAGCACTTACTTCTGAGCAGGGCCGGATTCAACCTTACAACCGCCCCTGGGCATAGTAAATGCCGCCCAATTATCTAAATTTTGCATAAAATGAGTAAAGTTTTAATTATATTTTTTTTTGAAAAATGCAAAAAAAAGATAATAATTTATAAATTATTTCAATTTTTCGAAAAATTTTCTAGTTATTTTTTTTTTAATTAATCACTTTTTGAAAAATAAAGAAAGCGTTTTCGACCGCGAAGAGGTTTTTTTTCTCATACTCTGAATTTAGCCGCCCCTAAAAATTTGCCGCCCTGGGCACTAGCCCCACCCTAGTGTAAATCCAGTGCTGCTTCTGATAGTTCCCTATATTTCGGCACAGTACTGCACAAGTATACCTGTGACCATGGCGCTTGTAACGGTGCCGAAATATAGGAAACGTTCAACAGTAAGTGCTAAATATGGTAAATATCCCGTTTTACATATAGTAATAGTCCACTTTATATTGTTAATATTCTTTAGTGACTATGTATTTAAAGCTGCCATAGCTAGCATTTCAGAAAACCGATTATAACATGTACCATCTACATCCACAAGTTAATTACACCACCCGGTAGCTAAAGGATCAAAGAATTCATTACATCGAGTGAGGACTGTGAAGCGCTGCCATTTTGAGGTCGTTTCGCTGCGTTACATAATTTCTTTTCTATAAAACCTATGATGTTTGTTTAGAGCTTCAATTATTAGCTCTGGTCAAGATTTGTCGATTGCGTACATAAAAAAATAAACGAATTCACATAAAATACCCGACCGTGTCCACGACACAGCCACACCTCAATTTTTTGTGTTTTTCAATGCGTGTAGGTACTATTTTTTAATATTGAATTTTAACTTCGACATTATATAAAAATATCATTTTGGATTTGTTTCTCTAAGTATTAAACTAGCTATTATCAAGCCATCTATAATATTAAATATCGCTTATTTATTTACATACATGTCGTCCACACATTTAAACGCCGTAGCAATTCAAAACGAAATGTAAATATTATATATAAAATTGTAGATTTATTAGTCAAATAAATATAAGATATTAAATCAATTTGTTGCTTATTATTCATTTCCTAGATTAAAAATATATATAGTGTAGTTAACTAAAAACAATGCTTCACTTGTGATTTGCGTTACGCGGAGTCCTTCTTTTTTATAGTCTGTAAAGGTAAAATAAAATTGTCTCTTGTATGTTTATGTTTTATGACATTTATTAAATAAATAAGTACAAATTGTCTTTGGCAAGCGCATCGATATAAAGCTTTCGTACCTATATTATAAATACATATATTTTAAATGCCTTAGAAATTCGTGTAAATGCTCAAAAATACAAACGTCACTAAAAGTTATATAAATGAATTATAATATTATTCAGTAATTATTTATTTAAAAATACATATTATATTTAACTATAAAAGTCTTAAGAATGAGAAATTTTATAGCTTTTATTGTAGATATAAGTATAAAGCATTAAATATCAGTATAACTAATTCTAATAAAAATATTGAGTAATGACGCCATTTTATTGACGTCAGCCTTCAGTGACATCTTATCAATCTAATATTGGAAAGTATATTTATTAAAAATTTACAATATTTTAAAGTTTTATATGATATGTTATGGGTAATATTTACCCACATTTAATTTTTAAGTACAATGCAATCAAATGCAATTATCATTTTATAAAAAATTAATCATTTAAATATTAGTAGAAAGACTTCATGTGGATTATTTGTTAGGTTAAATAATAATAGATAAAATTTTATTAATATTATGAAATATCTATTATAATGAAATAAGCGTAAACAGTAATATTAATATTGCTTTTTAGAAATTGTATATATGCCAAAAATATCTCATGATTTTTCTTTACATTATTCAAATAAAGTTACAAGCATACATTTAATTAATTGATAAGCAACACCGACTTTAACACTTAAGTACAAAAATCCAATTAGGCTATATATTATTCACATACTTTATTTCACGTTTTGTTAATTAATATTATTTATTTTTATTTTTCTTATTATTATTATTAATTTCATATACATAGTTTCTTAGTAATAAAATATAAAAACTTTTTTGAAGTTATACTTCTTTTGGGATGTTTGGAAAAAATATCTGAGAGTAAAATTTTTACGATGCGCGCGCACACCGACGAGAGTTGTGACATACGGAATAAAGCCTTTAGCTATTTTTGTTCTGTTACGCCAAAGAAGTATAACCTCCTACGTGCGTACATAAGTACACACACACACACGCTTTTTTATATGTAATTAAGCATAAGTATGGGATTATAAATAATTCGCTAACTACCCTCAAAAAAGAAAATTTTAAACAGCAACTTTAGCGTCACTTTTCAAGGGTTTCTCCTCAGGTTGGTCGTTTTCTCGCACATCATTCCACGGCTGCTGCTCGCCGGAGCCGAATATCATATAAACAACTATTTCTATGACGTACAAAGCAATCGTCACAAAAAATATCACCCGCCATGCTGAGATTGTTGGCTGAAAAATAAAATTGATTATTTATACTAATATTATAAAGTTTCTATTTGTTTGTTTGTAAGCGATAAACTCGGGAACTATTAATATGAATAAAGGTCGTAACATGAATCGGCTCGAAGGACCAATAATATATGAAGTAATACTTACATTGCCATGTGTCAAATATCCTACAAAAATAGGAACTACAATTCCAGGTATGGTTGCTATGGTATTTGTTAGCGCCATCAGTGTTCCTATAATAAAAATTAAATAATAATTTTTTGTTAATAATGTATTTAATATATTTTTATTATTTGTTAATAAGGTACTTAATAAATTTGTTCTTTTTTATTTTTTACTTGAACAATGGAACCCTTAAAATGTAATCATTTTGGTATTTTTTTGATGCTAAAATATAAAAATATATTAAATTTCTGAATTAAATGATGATTCTTCGCTTTCGAAATCTGTAACCAAGGTTCGAACTTGCTTTCCTTGCCTACCTCCGGAATTATTCTCAGTTTGTATAAGATTATTTTGGTATTGATATCCTATACTCCAATTTAAATTTTCAATCCGAACAATACAAGATGTATAATTCGGATGCGTCTCTAGATAAAATGTACTAGATACACAATCCCATGCAAAATTTTTCACAAAACTGTCACCAATTGTGTTAGGTAATTTTTCTAGTTAAAAGTTATACAACAATGTAAATTGAACCTTAAATACAATGCTTAAAGTTCACAAAAAAATATTAAATTAAAAGCGCGCTCAAATGTTCAAATGAGCGCTCATTCGGTGAGGACATTTTTTGTCGCTGATTGTGTATCTAGTACTTTTTGATCGTAAGCCTATTTGTGGTCCCGATTAAAATTAAATAAAAATACTGTACCAGCAAAGTTAGGAGCAATATCAATGTGATTAGATAAGAAGCCACAGAACATGCCGCCTATAGCAGTGACGCCGACCGCCGTGAGCGCGACGGCCAGCGCGCGCGCGCCGCCCGCGTAGCACAGACACAGCAGGCACGCCGCCGGCACCGCCGACGCTGGGAGAGAAACGAACCAGTGGAATTTGTCTTTGTTATATCTCTCCCATACATAGATACATAGTATAAAACAAAGTCGCTTCCCGATGTCTGTCTGTCCCTATGTAGGTATGTTTAGATCTTTAAAATTACGCAACGGATTTTGATGCGGTTTTTTAATAGATAGAGTGATTCAAGAGAAAGGTTTATTTATATGTATAATACATGCATATTATAGTACAGAATAACCGAGAAATTCAAAGATTTGTAATTAATACTAACCGTTAAAACGTACCTAGGGACGAACCCGAATGAAGCGAGGGTGAGCCGATAGTTGATGTATAAAATATAGATATTATACAAAAAACTATATATATATATATATATATATATATATATATATATATATATATATATATATATATATGACGGAGGAGGATTTAGTTACCATTTTCTGCTATGAAACCTTATTATTGTTTAAAGTCACTATGTTCATTAATTTAATTTTTAAACTTGTTTTGAATTTAGAGCAGAGATTTAGTCTCGAGCGGGGTCGAGACGCCATCACGACATTCTTTGGAGATACGTGGCTTAGTAACGTTGGTTGATCGTGGTATAGAGAGTTATGTTTGATATTGTAGTTGGAAGTCGATGATCGGTGACTGTGAACCCGCTAGCTCTAAATCATTAGAATTACCGTTTCAAGTTTATAACATTGTGACTTCCCTGATTAAATTGTGTATTGAGCACTGAATACTTTATTATTTGAGCCCTGATAACGCCCACAAGATGAGTAACCACCTAAGATGATGTTCGTAGTATATGGATAACACGACATCAGAAGTGGTATGATACCCGAAGAACAGGGCAAAGATAGATGACAGCAACCATTTGAAAATTTTGTTGCAAAAATTTTCTCAAACTGAACGAAATGCGATGTCAAATGTTATTTAAAACGGACGCACAAAATGGCGATGCATATGCGGGTTGTTTTACAGAAGATTTACTTTTTGATAATCATGAATCATGATGATATTATGATATACTCGTATGCAAGATGCTCAAAAGATTAAAATAATCATAGATGTCTCAATTTAATTTTTATGGAATGACATGACGTCGTCAAAGATTTGTTGCTAGCTGGATTTGATTTTCTTGATATTATCGCAGAAATATTTTTGAACACAATATGTATGGAAAAATTAAATGGAAAATTTGTTTATTTCAGGATGTTATATGAAGTTAATTTATTTAATCGATAAATTACGAGAATTATTTTTGGAATGTTTTTGTTCGATGCTTATAAGGACCTTCTTCTAGTTCTGAAATAAAATATAAATCATGTCAGAATTTTAGAGTGTCAAAAATGTTTTGTATTGTAATTGTTTGCTTTATATTTTCTTTATTTCAGGATTTCTAAAGTGAAAATAATGAGTTGATATTTTTGTTTAAAGATTTGACTAACAGATTTAACTATTTATGAACGGAAAATAAACGGACGATATTTGCGCATTATATTGGGAAAATTACATAGTTCCTTTAACTTGCGTATTCATTTCTGTTATAAAAAATTTATTTAGCAGTTGATACTAATTTAAAAATTTTCTAGCAGTCCATCAGGTAAAATATGTTCCAAAAGAAATATGAGAAATAGTCAACTGTATTAATGGTAATACAGCGAAGAACTAATGTTTGTGTACACTCCGAAGACATTCTCATACGCAGGCTAAGATAGAAATCTTTGAATATAATACCGATTTCACATGTCCTTATTTGGTCCAAAGATTAAACATAATTAGATCGGGCCGATGGTAATATCAACTGTGACACAATAATAAATAATATGAATTTTCAGGTGCTTCATTTCAAGTGTTCAAAATATGTATGTAGCGTAAAGAGGACGCCTTGCTTTAGCCAGTTTAGTTTACGCTAAACCAGATCACATCAGACGTATACGATGCCCATGCCCTAGAAGAAGACGGTATCCAGAGATGCTTGGGCTGTGCAAAAAATGGATATCTGTGGACTCTTTCATTTAATCTAATATTCAGAATATTATATGGTGAGACGTTTCCATTTTGTTTAGATATGTGAGGCAAGTGATCTCAGAATGCACCGTTATAAACGGTTCTAATTATTGTAGTTATTTCCAATAATATCTAGCAGCTTAACATTAATGAACCTACGTAGCACAAGCTAGGGTGACTGAATTGACGAGCTTATGTAACATTGACAAGCCTGTATGGCAAATGTAGTTTTAGTGGCGAGAGTCGCCGGAGTAGTGGCCTGTGAGGCACCGACTGGCCTGAGTGGCTAGAGTTGCGTATGTGGCAAAAGTAACCTTGTGGCTCATGTAGCCTGAATGGCGAGAGTTGTCTGTGTGGCATCGGTGGGGTTGCATCGCGTCGTTTGATTTGTGTGGCACCGACTTAGCTTGATTAACATATGAGACACTCACTTCTGTAACTTGTACTCAATGATAACTTCGTGTGTGTAGTTTTAAAGTTTCAGTCAGTTTAAAGATTAAGCTTTGAAAAATTTGTCCTAAAGATAACTACCTTATTCAATGATTAGGGAAAATAAAGTTAAAAATAACCTAATACTGTGTCCGTGTCTGCGCGTACACTTTTGCACTAAATATCTACTGCACCGATGGCTAGTTTTAGTAAGATTGGCCACTGTGGTCATATTTGGTCAGGATTGGCCGAACAATGTTTTCTAAAAATTTGTTTTTTTTCTGTCTACAGATGACGTTTATGCTAGACTTTCAAGATCACACGAGGGCGTGTGAAAGCAGGATGGCCGTGACGGAGGAGGATTTAGTTACCATTTTCTGCTATGAAACCTTATTATTGTTTAAAGTCACTATGTTCATTAATTTAATTTTTAAACTTGTTTTGAATTTAGAGCAGAGATTTAGTCTCGAGCGGGGTCGAGACGCCATCACGACATTCTTTGGAGATACGTGGCTTAGTAACGTTGGTTGATCGTGGTATAGAGAGTTATGTTTGATATTGTAGTTGGAAGTCGATGATCGGTGACTGTGAACCCGCTAGCTCTAAATCATTAGAATTACCGTTTCAAGTTTATAACATTGTGACTTCCCTGATTAAATTGTGTATTGAGCACTGAATACTTTATTATTTGAGCCCTGATAACGCCCACAAGATGAGTAACCACCTAAGATGATGTTCGTAGTATATGGATAACACGACATATATATATATCTTCAAAAAAATGGCGTCGACATGTGACGTTAAGTCTAACCTAACCAAAGAATAAAGTTCAAAAATCGAAAATCCTAATTGTCTAAACACAAATTCAAATTTACGCACACCACAAAGTAGTTTTCAACTAAACCACGTGCATTTTAATGTTGTCATTCGAAAAGCAATGAATAAAAGAGATTTGAAAAAAAGTACAATTCAATTTCGAATTATGCACTTGTTATATTTTTAATAGGAGTAAAACATGTTTTACACTCAAGAGGCGGAACTTTTTTGTATTTGTATATATTATATTTTTTCAAATATTGATCTATACAAACAATCAACAATTTGCTATAAACTCTATTTTAAATATAATCGGACAAGTACAAAACCTCAAACTGTACTGTAACAAAAAATACGGCTCGAAGGACCAAACTAAATTCAGTTCATTTTTGAACTAATACTGCAATATTAAAGACATAATTATTTACCAAACAAAGTGCCTATTTTCCTAGCAGTGGTGGTGGTGATGTGTCCCGCGCCACGCAACCAGTCCAGGGTTCTGCTGAGGGCCATCGTGAACAACCAAAGCGACAGAAACGGTAAGGCTGTTGTGACTGCATTCTGAAATTGTTCATATTTATTATTTGACTTAAGTTTTGAATGTTTAATACTTTCTTAGATTTACGCGAGTATTTGACATTTTAAATAAAACTATCTTTTCGGATTTTGTCGCGGATTTATTTGGATTTTTGTTTCCCGACGTTTCGTTTTGAATGTTTGTTTGTATTTCTTTACACAATATTGTTAGTTAAAACTATAAATTAAATTAATATCACATAATCTAGATAAGGTATCCATAATCCTAATAAAATTTTAATTGCTATTTTAAATTTTATCAAACCAAAATAAAGTATAGGTAAGTTCTTCAGAAAATAATAATATTACATTGAGACATACATTTTTATCAATAAATGAAAATTTTATTAAACCAAAACAATTACTACAAGCATGTACTATACTTTTAATATAACAAGTCACTTGTTGGTACAAAAGTTGATCAAAATCCGTCCGGTTGTTTTTACATATAACGCAAAAAAATAACAAGAAGATAAACAGTTATTTTTATAAAAAAAACTATTTGATCGTTAAGTTTATTGCAAAAAAAATATGAAAAAATAAATAAATGTTAGGTACGATCCAAGGATTTTATATATAAAATGTACATAAATCCATACCTCAGTCATGTTAAACTTGAGCACTTGCTTCATATAGAAGGGTAGTTCGATGAGGAACATGTACCAGCCCCAGTTGGAGCAGGCGTGCGCCACCAGGATGGCGAGGAACGGCCCTGATGTGAGCACTGCCTTCCATGGCACTGGTAGCTTCTGTAGTAGGAACAGTTGTTTGTTTGTCATTTTAGATACATATATAGATAGTGCGTTAGTGAATTTTATATACTACTAACGATTAACGAATCAGTGGTAGTTTTCCTTCAGGTTATTCTTATCTATTTCCTAAATTTAATCCAAATACGTCCAGCCGTTACGATGTAAAGGAATAAAAACGTGCACGTGCACGCACACACGGACACACACATAAACTTTCGCATTTATAATAATAGTTGGCGAATAAGTAATGAATATTATTGATTATAATACCATACTCGCGAGTCCTAATCAAGTTGACAATGATTTACATGTGTAAATCTTAGAACTACAAAACTCGAGTTTGAACCCGTTTAATTATTCAAGTAAACATTTTACCAAAGTACTATCATTGCTAATGATAAGGCGACATGAAAGACCTCTAAGTATGGAACCTTTGTCGCCACGCAAGCCTTTCAAAGAAACTATATATGTACATATAAATACATAATAATAATATCCCACGTCACCGGCTTTTTCCTAGTTTATCGCTGATTTTTCTACTAAATCCTTACCTTGTGTTCATGTCCACTGCCTCCACCAAGCGAGGTAACGATCATCTCCCTCTCTTCCTTACTGATGAGAGGCTGTGTCTGAGGCGAGTCTTGGACCAACCACACCCATAAAATGCACCATATACCGGACAGACCGCCCATCACGTAGAACACGCTTTCCCATCCTAGGCATTTAGAAATATACTAGTAACACACTTTCGCTTCGCTCGGATGCGTACCTAAGTACATATGTATATGTAACGAAAATAAAGTTGTTTAAATTAAATAAATTTTAAAATATTAATTTCGTAATACTCTCCGGTTCTCATATATGCAGGTTTTCTTACGATGTTTTCTTTCACCGTAAAACAAATGGTAATAATGTTGGAAATGATTTTTTTTTATTTAATCATTTATTTCAGGCAATATTTACAAAAATATCTTAAATATGTAAACAGAGTAGAGTAAATATGTAAACAAACTAACATATATATTAATTATAAAAACTTAAAGTATTTAACACGTAGACAGACACATGAAAACTTCAGAGGTGCAAGATCCGGGCATTGATTCCGCTTCCAGGCGCGGATCCAGAGTTAAATTTTGGGGGAGGTCATAGGCTGAAATATACATATAATAAAACAGTAATTTAGCAAAATCTCTAAAATAATTGAGATTAGGCGCAGACCTAGATTTAAATGGGGGGGGGGTGGGGGGGGGGTGGGGGTGGGGGGGGGGGGGGGGGGGGGGGGGGGGGGGGGGGGGGGGGGGGGAGGGTGTACATATAATAAAATAGTATCTTAGGCTAAACATTTCAATTTCAAAAAATTCGTTATTATATGTATTTTGTAGATTATATTCCTCTAGTTTCATGAATATCAAATAGTTTTTGCAGACATTAAAAATAATAAAATAGAATAAGATAAAATTAAAAATTGTTTTTTTTTTTGGAAATATATCGAAAACTTTAAGGTTATTGTAATAGTCGTAGATTTTTACTAGACCTACAACTTTTGTAAAGAATATTTTTCGATAAGATATCACAACAAGCCAGAAATTGAAAAAAAAAATCAATTTTAAACGGTTTGCTATACTTGTCTTGTTTGCTATAAACGTCTTAAAAACATAAAACTTCCGGTTTTAATTTTTTGTGTAGCACATCGCGATCGGACTATTTGTATAGCGCTATTTAAATTAAAGTAAAACTTACTAACGAATAAAAACTTAATTTGTTTCGAATTAGGTACTTAAAAAAAAAGAATTATTCCTTCTTTTCTTAGACTTCAAACTTCTCAAAAAAGTATATTTGGCTTTGGTGGGGGTCATGACCCCCATGACACCCCGCTGGATCCGCGCTTGCCCGCTCACTCAGTTTCCCAAGCGAGCGCGTTACCACTGAGCTACCACTGCCAATTAAATCTATATAAAAACTATTTTTCAATAAACCTCTTCGTTATATTACTTAATAAACAAAGCTGTAACAATATTTTATTTAGTTACGCATACCTATAGACTATATATATAAATTAACCTAATTACCTACTTTACTTACCGATAGTGGCAGTAAGAACGCCGGCCATCAGCATTGATATAACCGTGCCCAAAGAAGTCCCCGCGTATACTAGTGCCGCCATCACACTCCTCTCGGCCGGCGGTGCCCATTTTGATAGTAATACGTGCATTGCAGGGAAAGTGACGCCCTGGGAGAAATTTCTTTATCTTATATTTTGGAATTTCATTTTATTTTTTCTATAACATATGTTTTCAAAATATAATTAAGTATTGTCACTACACATTATAAAACAAAGTCCTGTCCGTCTGTATGTTCGCGATAAACTCAAAAACTACTGCACCGATTTTCATGCTGTTTTCAAAAAAAGATAGAGTAGTTTTTGAAGACGGTTTTAATATATAATTTGTTAAATTTTTGTATACATTGGCTAAAATATAACGAAATTTGTTGGAGGTACCGGAAAAAATAAGCTATCTGGGAGCTTTCAACGAAAGCGCTGCCCTTTGAGATACAACAAAATAATGTATGGTGGAATTATGTATCTTATATAGGTCTACAGAAAAGTCTGCGATGGCATAATAATGTCTAGGTCTTAAGGATAACAAACTATATCCATTTTAATTTAATACGTAGTTGGGGATGAACCCGAGCAAAGCGAGGGTGAGTCGCTAGTTAAGGATAACGTAATATTTCGCTCAGATAGTTTTTGCCCGCGGCTCCGTTCGCGTGGTAGAGTGGGCCTGTTCCTTTACACTTTACAGTATAGATAAACTATCTTAATTCCAAGTTTGACCTTATTCTATTGAATAGTTACAATATAAAGAAGTAACAATCAAACTCATTCACAAACTATGGTATTTATAATAATAGTCTGCTTCGATAATTTACTTTAAAATCGACAGTAGATAATATCCATTTGCATATATGGCGAAATAAGAAAAAATATGATAAAGAAGACACAATGTGGTCCTTTTCATTGTCTTGTGCTCATCAAAATTTATAAAGTTTCTAATAAATAAACAATGATGTCAAATTAATATCTATTAAACTTAAATAAAGCTGCGTACACATTAGCAACACAGGAGTATCTTAGTACATATTTGGGTGCCTGTGCTAAACGATTTAGAAACATTAAATCCTCAAATTTTGCTTCACTACAAAGAAATGGAATATTAAAAGCTTATTCACGTTTATATGCGAAAGCAACAGATAGATGATAATATAGTAAATATGTAGATAGCAACACGTGCACTACATTGAATCTGACCGTGACTTATATTTAGAAATACATAATACGTTACTCACGAATTTTACGTAGCACATTAATAAAATAAAAATATTATAAAAATAAAAATTCGACTGGCGTAAAAGCTAACTAAAAAGATGAAAATAAGTTCACCCAGGAATATACTTAGTATTATGCAGTCGGAGACATACATCCGAGTATGTACATCTCACGGCAACAATGAAACCTGTATGTCTCCGATTACATATACACCTAATAATAAACAATCCAAAAAATATATTATATATTAATATGTATATATAATATAGATAGAGTCATATTACTCACATCAAATTAAAGAATTATTCAAAATTGGCAGGAAAAAAATAAGATCTATCATTATATGTAGTACAATTTCTAAAATAATGAAATAATATTAAAAAAATCTCAAAATTTTCATTAAAAATTATTTTAAAATAATAACAATAAGTAATAACAATACATACCCCTCCAATCCCTTCCCCTACTCTCATAACAACGACTGCAACGTAATGCGCCTCAGCCATCACCGGAGTGAGCAAAGTGCACACCACATTGATGGTCACACTGAAGAACATCACCCATTTAGCAGAAAACAATTCCGCTATACGACCCCCTGGACAAAAAAGTTTCATTAATTTCTTTGTTGAAAAAAGCTCGATAAAAGTTCTCTTGTAACCGTAATACAGGTTTGACATAGAAATTGAATTAGTAGCATTCTACAAACTGGCTAATGAGTAATATTTTTTTCATAATACCAATTTAAAGGCGATATCAACGAATACAAATTACCTATAGCCCGAGAGGTGGTCGATCAAAAACTGCAAGCATTTTCTAAAGGCTATTTTTTTAACATTACGGCACTTTGGTGGAGTAGAGAAATAGCCTGCATTCAGTCAGGTAAGCACTTGGCGCGGTGACGACCCAACTGCAAGACTGCCGATCGCAAAACTTATTGTTAATTAATATACTGCTCGCCAAATAATTTACAGATTTTGGAAAGTAGTTGCGATGCTTAGTATAGTTTTTTTACAAAATGAAAACCGCCCCCGTGACAAACGCCAACGAATCCGGCTGACTGACAGTTGGTTATTTCTTTTCTCCAAAAATGTGTCGTAAAGTTAAAAATTTAGCCTTCAGAAAATGTTTGCAGTTTTTGGTCGCTCGCCTCTCGGGTTATTACATGAATTACATCTTACCAGGAATTTGAGACACAAAATATCCCCAGAAATAGCAACTAAGTATTACTCCTTGTATTTCAGACGACCAGAGGAAAGGTCCATCCGCTTCCTGAAATAAATATTTACTTAAAAAAAAACAAAAGCATTTGAACTATCAAAACTTTTTCAAAATGATACATACTTATTATACGTATTATGACTTTAAAGATTCTCTTTTTTAATGAATTTTGTTGAAATTTACATTCTAATTTAACCCAAAGGGAAGGTGTTTAAAAAAAATCAAAACCAAGAGTCAAAAGAATATAAGATTCTTACAATTAGTTCCATCAAAACTCAATCAAAACAAACAAAGCAAAACTAGTTGATAAAATCTAAGAAAATTATTATTTAGTACCATAAATAATCTAAATAAACATAACCTAATAACCTCATATAGAAACTAAAATTGGATTTGCAATTTCGTGTGACGTTGGTAATGGACTTGGTTTGATCGTAAATATCTTGAATGAAATCAAACTAAATTCTAAATTTAACCGAATCATCATACTATCGCGTGTAAGATAAAAGCTAAATCAGTGAAAAAGGTTAATGAAAACAATTTCTCATTCTTTAACAATTCATTTCCATTGGAAGCTATTACAAAGTATTCCAGTTTATGAGAGGAATTACTTTATGGGCAATACGGTTCATTGGCCTAAATAAATTGAATCAGTTCAATAAAAATACACCGTACGTACGTATTTTAACAATTAGATAAATTTTGTTGAAATTGCATTTTGTTGATTCTTTATTTAAGTAATTTATTAGCGACGTTTACGTTTTTACGTTTAGTGTAGGCTACTCAAAGATTAGATATTTTTCCGCAGTAAAAAGTATCCTAGAAAAATGTATGTTGTCCCGGATGCGGATAACCAGCTATCATCATAAAAAAATTCACCGAAATCTGTCCAGTGGTTTTCTCGTAATGCGGTCACAGACAGACAGACAGACAGACAGACAAAAATTCTAAAAACTGTACATTAGGCCTCTGTATCAATAATGATAACTATATCAATAAGATTTTCCAAAAAATATTTAATGTACAAATTCGACTCAGTTTGAAAAAGAATTTACTGTAACTAAATTGGCAATCATCCAAGATCCACAATAACAATTAGATATAAATAGGCCTTTTGAATCAATCATCTAAAATCTAAATAATATAAATCATAATAAAATAATATCTATATAAATAAAAATAAAATATTGATCGTCGGTAAGCGCATCACTTGACGTCTAATTTTTTAACTGACTTCCAAAAAGGAGGAGGTTCTATGTTCGTCTGTATGTATTTTTTTTGAAGAGGGTTATTTTTAAGTTTTGTATTTTATAACTAGCGACTTTCCCCAACTTCACTCAAATCGTAATGTCACTTTGTTTTTTTATTAGTGAATATTTTTAACTTTATAATAGCAATCAAACTGTTGATTATGTTGTTATTCTCATAATTATCAACCTCTGTGTTTTACGATCGTCCCGATTTCTATAAAAAGATTCGCTCGTACGTTCCAGACGGTATGTTTTGATACTTAAAAAAAAAAGTTTTTACTCCAAATTCTTTCTTTAATTTATTACCTTTATTGTAAAGTTTGCCAAATTTTTATGGTATTGTTTATGGTGACGTCACTGGACGTCAGCTATTTTTGTTTCTCGAGGAATTAATGTCACAATTGTTTAACTAAACTGTAAAGTACTTTTAGTACTTATGTAGTTCAGCTTACATGTACATATAAACAAACAATTTTATGGCATATCACCTAGTTTCAAAGTCTGGCTCTTGAATCCTGGACTCTTTGCTTAAGCAAAGAGTCCAGGATTAAGGACAGTTAACTGTAGAGTTAACGTTAACTTATTAAGTTATGAAATAAAAAAATAATCTTAAAGAGCAGGAAATTTCCAATAAAAAAGTTCCAACTCCCGAAACTCTACCTCCACTACGAGTAGTGGATAACAATTTTCAATTAACGCTGAAAATTGCAATTTTCCTCGTCTTTAACATCTTTTTTTGATTCTTTATTATTAATAGTTTTTGAATTATTAGCGAAAAACTCAATGCCTTTTTTTTCATCTTAATTTGTACGAGTAAGTAACAAAATTGCAATTTTTTATGTGCTGTAAACTCATTAAAATACATTTTTCTAAATATATATTAACCGTCTAGAATGAGCTGTCGCTCATATTCTAAGGAGCTTTATCAAGAATTAACACCAATTTGAACTTTCAACAAGTTAAGTTACCAGAATAATATACCTATCGTTTATTATAAGTATATGTAACATACGAGTATGTATATTGTTATATACTTAACAATCATTATTTATACTAAAGAACTTTTTAATACAACGTGATTACAATTTAATAATAATAAAAAGACACTTTGATCAATTCTGATGTGCGGGACTCGTAAAAAAATCAAATATGACTAAATTCGGAGATTGAAAGCCATAATAAAAATATAGATACCACTATCCCCCGCTACCCCCTAAATTCTAATTCCACTGCTCTATCATCTGCTTTAATAATGAAATTACTGTATTATTATTATTCAAACGCCGCGCCGCTTATATATCGATAATTATTAACTTAACAAAAATTAAATCGATATGACAATAAGTTAAAATCGATTTCTAAGATATGAGTATGTTAACACAACCTGGCTAATAAAAGCGTGTTAAAAATTGTCTCACCTTAGCACTAGTACTGCAGTTCCCTGCAGTTTCACAGTCGACATCTGCAAGGGCCGTAAAATTTTCCTCTACTTGTGACTTGTGTACTGATTGTTCTAACGCTGTGTGGTTCAACATACCAACCATTGCTACGGAAAGATTAACTTTTAAACCGTAAACTATCGCCATACCTATCGAACCCAGTACAGATAGAATATACCGCGCTGGGATAACACCTGAAAGAAAATAGGCAATTAACAGAGATTTCATTTAAAAAAAACTAGTGTAATGAAGAATATTGCGTGTAAAGAATACAGATTTCATGAATTCTAAACAAAGCTAACGTGATTCATTTTAAAATGGTTCTATGTAGGCAGTAGGCACATTGGTAGTTTGTAACTAATAGTACCTACTCCACAGAATTATGAAATCCTACTCCACAGTAGTATGAGATCTCCTGATCCTGAGACCTGATATCAAAACCTACTCCACAGAATTATGAGATCATTAATCTATACATATAATAAAATTGTAACTAAGCCGAATCTGTACATTAAATATTTTTTTGGAAAATCTGATTGAAATAGACATTATTATCGATACGGAGGACGAATCTATAGTTTTTAGAATTTTTGTCTGTCTGTCTGTCTGTCTGCCGCATCATAGAAAAACCACTGGAGGGATTTTGATGAAATTTGGTATGGTTATAGCTCCGGGTCTACATATAGGATACTTTTTACTGCGGGAAAATATATCATTTCTGAGAAAAAATACAAAAACTGCATTGTAAGAGTATACTAATATGTAAAACCTAAGAATATGCTTTTTGGTCATCTAAACGCGGGCGGAGCCGCGGGCAATGCTAGTTCTACAGTCTACTTATAAATTGTTTCGTCATAAGGTGCAAATTATAGACTACGTTTTCAGAAGAAACGACGTCAATGACCTCTGCACAAGGTCATAAAGAAATCAAATTTAACGTATCGGAAAATTAAAATGAAAATCTATAAAAGTCCGTAGATAAATTATATGAAGGTAACTGCCTCTCGAAATGTAGGTACATGTTAAATTAAATATTAACTATTCCTTTAATCATAATACTTGTTTAGGGCTAAATCAGAATTTATATCAAGCGGTAAGGAAAATCTTTAAAAAATGCTCTCGGTATATATTTTAATTGATAAAACTCCGATAAGAACTGAACCTATTATTATAATTAATATGACCACAATAATTTTAATAAAAATAAAACTTTTACTTATTTAAATAACATATAATTAAATTCTCAGCAGTTTGACGTTATATATATATAACTAGCGACTCTCCCTCGCTTCGCTCGGGTTCGGTACGTTTTAACGGTTAGTATGAAATACAAATATTTGAATTTCTCGACTTTGCTGTACTATAATATGCATGTATTATACATATAAACCTTCCTCTTGAATCACTCTATCTATTAAAAAAACGCATCAAAATCCGTTACGTAGTTATAAAGATCTAAGCATACATAGGGACAGACAGACAGCGGGAAGCGACTTTGTTTTATACTATGTAGTGATAAGTAAAAAATACACTTATTATTTAAAGCATATGTGTTATGCTGAATTAAAGGTACACTTCTAATAAAAATTAAAAATTATTAATAGTGTACATCGATAGTAAATACGTTCATAAGTTGGGTATGCCCAGTATAAATAAATATTTCCGATAACACACTTATCAAAAGTCAAACTAAATCACTAAATAAACTGCCTGCCACTAAATTAAAAAATACGTACTGTAAAATTACAAATATTATGCTAAATTATAAAGCACAACTAACATAAACTTAAAAAATAGTATGATGCACTTAAATTCAAATATCTTAATTTCTCAATGAATGTACATTCTGAGCTTTTATTAGATCGAAACATAAATATATTAAAATAATTAAACACTACTAAAATATAATATCACAAATAAACCTTTATACTTACGTCCCAAAATATTTCCCTTTGCCGGCACATCCATTTTTATTTAATTTAATTGGAGTATATTTAAAATAATTTCACTTATTGATAAACGCGTATGCAGTCCACGAAATTACTTCGACATGTGGAATACGTTCGACAAACTTTGTTCCGAACAAGTATCACGCAATATGTTGTAACCCCTTTAAACGGTATTTATTTACTTTTATACCATCGCTGATCGCGTCATCTGAAGTGCAACGTGCTTACGATCATGCATCCAAAAATCATAATGATTTCAAATCACAAATGTCCCTATTTATTTTGAGCTTTCGCGCTCTTTCAAGGTGACCTTCAAATCTTTTAGGATCAATGAAGCACGTAGTAAAAGCTCCTTTTAGGCGCGTAACTTTGAATCTGATGCAATTTTATATAAAGTTTGAAACATTTGCGTTTGTTTCTACTACATATTGTATTGACTACAAATATTCAATATTTATTCAGATTATTTGTATTCATCAAATATAGCATCGCTTTTACTGTTACATATTATTATTAAGTTTGAAAAATATGAAAAATAAATTCAAAATTCAAATGAACATCGAGATACTAAGCTTGGTGCAGATTCGCAGAACACTTGTTTCACAATAGATGGCGCTCTTTGTTTTTAAGACTAATATACAACTTCATAAAATGAGTAATATCACAGATCATATAATACTATACTAGTCAATATACTAAGAATATTTATAACGATTTACTTTGTTTTTCAACAGCATAAAATGTATAAATTATAAACATTAAAAACACTTTTATATGAAAAGGTATTTAAGAAAATAAAGGTGTATCATGTGTTGTATTTATCACCAACTGTTGTTTCGTTTTATCTACTAGATGGCGCATAAATAACAAAGGACACTATAGCGGCCTCTATTGTGTAATGTACTCTGTGACGCCCGGTTGGCGGTTTCACTCTAGTCTCTACTAACCTCTAGCTAGTCTGTATTCTCTAATGTCATCCATGACCAGTAAACGTCAACCTTTCGTGTAGATAGGAAGTTAAAATTAAAAAAATATGATTTTGAATTATGTAGGTAAATAAGAAATACAAGTTATAGGTATTTATTTGATTTCATTCCCCAAGTGATTTTATAAATAAGAATCATATTAATTTGTTTAAAAATATTTGTTGTAAAATTCTATTGAATGTGACATCGTTCAAGTGAAGAAAGTTTTGTTTGTTATAGCTCGAAGTGAAAGTGTTTTTATTATGTTTCGTGCTAAATCGTGAAGAAATGTCTCCTATTTATCATTAATAATTAGGCTAATTCAATAAAAGTGTTAATGGTCACTAGTTATAAATAATAATTTTAAACCTGCTAAGTGTTAACGATTGCTTATAAAAGATGGCTCTTAAAATGGAACAGAAGAGCGATCTTGAGTTTATACTGAAAAATTTGTTAGCTGGTGGTAAGTCCATTTTATATTAGCAAAGGTTTATCACAATATTGAGACTTTATATTAGAAGTTTAAAATTTGTTCTGTTAAGAAAATTATTATTAGTTAAAACATAAAATATTCTTTGGACAGGCGTTGCAGGCATGTGTTCTAAAACGACTGTAGCTCCCCTTGACCGTATTAAGATACTTCTTCAGGCTCAGTCATCACATTACAAGCATCATGGGGTATTTGGTGGACTAATGGCAATTGTTAAGCATGAATCCCTTATTGCATTATATAAAGGAAATGGTGCTCAAATGGTCAGAATATTCCCATATGCAGCTACACAGTTTACAAGCTTTGAAATTTATAAACGAGTAAGTATTCATATAATTTTTAATTTACTATTTTAGAATAGGGAATAAGCAAACAATAGAATAAGATGTCAATATATTCTTAAACTTAGTATCTTAATAAACCGAATTTGTGAAAAGGCTGCAATCTAACTAAAATGAGAAACCTTTGTTCATTAGTGTGACAGTGATAAGAAATAAGAATATTGCATACCAGTCACCTTAACACCTCCAGGTAAATTTCTAAGAAATTCATTAAAATTCTAAGAAATCTATCGTTAACTGTAACGCTGGCGTGTCCGCGGTCGTGGAGGGAATAATTGTTAGCTTCATTAATAAGTAACAGCCAATGTAAGTAAATAATCTTAAGTACATATAACTAAGTGGCATTCATGTAGATGTTGTAAATTACTTAACTAACATACTAAGTAACACTAAGTACAGTTGCAAAACTATGTATAACTTACCATTGCATAAAATTGTTGAGAATAAAGATCACAAGAAATTTTAAAAGATCTGGTAAACTCAAGTCAAAATGAAAAAATCATTTTTCTTTTATGAGCATGTGAAATCATACTTTATTAAGTACTAATTTATCTTTAATGTAATTATATAACACTCAGATATATTGACAAGAATATTTGTTCTTAATATAAAATTATTATTTTTATTTCAAAACTGGAATTTACTAACTTTTTTAAGAACTTATTTGTGAACCTTTTTAAAAAATACATTAATTTTTTGGTTAAATCTTGTGAATTAGACAATTCCAGCTGATAGATATTTATTATATTATAGAATTATATAATTATTTAATTTGACATACAAAATTTTAGCCATGTAGTGCTTGGCTTAGAATAGGACTACCCCATCTGCTGTTGGTGTTGTAGAAAGCAACTAAAGGATCTAGGGACATCACACTTTGAGTCTTTTGCTCGATGGCAGGCGAACAACAGCATTCCTAAAGAAACGTCAGGCAGGCAGCCTGTCGTAAAACTTTTGCCAAAAACAATTAGCAGTATGGACATACTGCACCGATCCCAAATAATTAGCAAAATGGGCAAGGAGATGATGATGTTTTTTTTATGTGTACTGCAAGAAAAAGAAACGAACAACGTTAAAGTACACAGTATTTATGAAACTGATAATCTGTTGAATAAGTTAATCAAAAAGTCATGCAAACATCATCATACCTATTTGTGACTTTAAAAAGGCACAAAGTGATAAGCATTTATCTAAACGTGCGAAAATCACGAACCGTAATAACGAATAAATTTTATAATAATAATTAACATACATAAAACTTATTGTGACTATTTTTGTATAAATGATTAATATTGAATCTGAATCAAAATTTTATTTCTAAAAATGTCTGTTCGTTAGAAACTGTAAGCAAACAACTTATTTCTAATTAGGTATATAATTAATATGCTAAGTAGTAGTAAAATAACAGTAAATATATAACGGCATATGAAACCAAACGTAACGCGACGCCGTTACGGTGAAATAGTAGGATTTTTTCTCTCGATTATCAATTTATAGGTGCATTTTATGTACATACTTCATACTAGGGACCCACCCTCGCTCCGCTCAAGTTCGCCCTTACATTTTAAAGTTTAGTATAGATTTCTCAGAGATGAGATATTTTCCCGCAGTAAAAAGTATCCTATATGATGACCCGGACAACCAGCTATCACTATACCAAATTTCATCAAAATCCCTCCAGCGGTTTTTCTGTGATGCGGTAACAGACAGACAGACAGACAAAAATTCTAAAATCTGTAGATTCGGCCTCTGTATCGGTAATAATGTCTATTTCAATTAGATTTTACAAAAAATATTTAATGTACAGATTCGGCTTAGTTCCAATTTTATTATATAAATAGATATAGATTGTAGAAGATATTTTTGTATATTAAATCAAATTAATGAACGTATAAAATTATCATATTTTTAAACTTTTTGTTGCTGATAGTAAATTGTTTGGCACTATCACGACTTCAATAAATTGACTCCAAAATAAGACGAAAGTGGATTTTTTCGATACTATGCCAAATTTCGAAATATTCGCCTACCTATAAAGAGCTTCTATGTTAAAAAAACGACATAGTACAACGAGAAGTCTAAGCCGGAAGCTACGCTAGTCGCTGCGTTTAGCTTTTCCTAACACCTTCATTTTTACACCTACTTATATCATAGTTAGATCTATCATCGAACGTGAACTACACATTTGTACTAATATATGTACAATACTACGAGTATGGTTAAAGTTCTGGGTTCAAGATAAAAAATGATTTAATCACTATTTTTTGATAGAAATAAAATTAATTATTAGTTATTATCAATTTATATAAAATGCAGTTCATGTTTTATTAAAATGTACTTGTTGGCACTTAAAACCTAAAATGTTCTAAACGAACTTCAAGAGATGGCAAAACGTTTAATTCTTCATTTTCATCTTATTTTAGGTGGATTTATCGAAATCAATCATTAAAAACCTCGGTTAAACAGAAATCGTAGTTATTGTTACGACAAAACTGTGTGTAAAATGAACACTGTTGTTTTAGCAGATTCCGCTTTGATTTACATATTAATACATAATATAAAGTATAAAATATTTTAAACAATATGATGATATATAAAATGAATAATCTCTATATTGCGTATGGTATTCAGCATAAAATCTATAAATACATGATTGCAATTATCACTGGTGAATAACCAAGTAAATAAACCACATACCAGGTCGACACGTTTGGCTCAGTTTGTTATTATACCCTACTTGCTGTGCCAGCGGTCGCGTGTTCGAGTCCCGCTGGGGGCATTCGTTTGTGTGATTAGCACGAATGTTTGTACTCCAGTCATGGGTGTTTATATTTATAATATGTATGTATTTCAAGTTATATATGTGTAGTGTATCAACTATCTGGTATCCATAAGATAAGCCTCGTAGCTTACCATGGAACTAGATGGTGGTGTGTTAATGCCCCAACTAAAAATAAAAAAGGTAAATAAATAAATCTTCGACGAATAAGACGAATGAAAATAGGAAAATTTAAAATTTATTACATTATGTCGAAAATCTTGAAGCAGTGGAATTCTATGTATGTATATGGACAAAATTTAGCGAGTGGCATACTAACACCGTTTTTAGAGGTGCGGTCGATGGTGTAAAGACCGCTGTGATCGTGTGCCGTTTAAATCCGGATCGTATTCGTTTCCATAAAACACGTCATTGAAGCTTTCTTTAAAATACATATGTACATATATGTATATATGTATCTATGTAATTGAGTATATATGTATATATATCTATCTATGTAAGTTTGTATGTTTGTACATGTGTATATTTATATAATAATTGATGTTTGTAGTTTGTACCTATACTGCACCTCATTTTTATTTGTTTTTCTCACGCTCTAGGGTTTCTGATAGAGATCTCTTAATTAAATAATCCTTTGTACACATGGTATCTGTTTTCTATTTTATATGTATTTTTTTTGGTACATAAATAAAATAAAGAAATATATTACTTTGACAGTTATTGTAGGTATATATGTATTACTTTAAAAAAGTCTTTATAAGTTTTTAACGCATTAATTTTTTTTAACGTATTTCTTAGCAAATATCTACATATTTTTAATATATTACTAGTATTTAATTGAAAAATTACTTCGTGTGTGCATAAAATATATATTACAAATTCAAATTTATTACTAAAATTTTACTATTTGCACGTGCAATTATGCAGCACATGTCAAATGAACGTGGAATTTATATATAATGTCGCGTCACGAGTCCCGAGTCCGACAGATATGTTTTGAACAGCTGTGTGTTTCCCATGCCTGTTCCATAGAATGATGAGTCCATAACCACTTGTCTTCTGCACAATATGTAGGCTTCTAGCAAGTAAACCTAATTACAGTTAGCAATTATAACGTCTGATTCTTATACAAAAAATATAAATAGGTACTTACTATATGGTACCATATGATGGTACCATAAAATAAATTATTGGAACCCCTAGTGTTTTGAACTAGTTTAACGTGAACATAAAGCTACATTAACAGTAGGCAAAATTAAATTTTAATAATCGTGTGAATCCTTCTATTGCTAATTTTTAAAAATGAAGATGCTAAACAGCACTAATTTAGTAATGTGCGCGTATTGTATAAGGTTTAAAAGTTAAATCTAAAATAAGAATCAATACACACGTGAGTCTGACTCTGATAATAATAGAAAGGTAGAGTCACGTAAAGTAAAAATTAGCGTTTGTATCTAATAGAGCCGTAAATTTGGCCTCAAACGTATCAATCTAACAGAATAACTTGTATCGAATGAAAATGCAACTTTTAAGTAGAGCTTGGGACATTTTTTCTACTTTTATTGTTTGTCTTGCTTTAAATATTTTCCTTTAAAATTACTGTTATTTGTTATTGTTGACATCTAATTTTAAACTTTATGTATTCAACTTTTGTGTAAACTATCCATAAAACAAGGCGTGACTCAAATTTTAAAATCATCCAACAATTAATTCTCTGAACTGAATATTCTCCGAAACTCAAAAGTTACTTCCAAGTTTTCCTGTTACTTATTATAATTACGCATACGATCTCTTTATCTCAACAAGAAATAATATTATGTCGTTAGTTGTTTCCAGCCCACAAGGAATGCCCCACTCTACGTCATTATGTGTGTTTGGCCGAGTATTACTCGAAAACGACTTAAGTGAAACCGATGTGAAAAGATTTAAAATATAGCAGTTAAATTCAATTGGTCAAGTAGATGCAGGATTGTTTGAGCTCCCCTTCTTTAGAAGAACATGATATCTTCTATATTAAGCGAGGGTCATACGCGGGTCAAGCTTTTCATTTATTTATTACAATTGTCCCGCCATTCACTCGTGTATTGAGTCTATGACATCTTCACGAGACTTGAGTACAAAATAATTTCATCAGTGGTAACGCTTCAAAATGTAGTGAAGCGGGTTCAAATCTGGCGGGGTTTCAGTTCAGTGCGCGGCTTATGAAGTATGTATTGTGTATATTATATGTCTAAAAAACTAATTAATATTCGAAAAACATGTATTCACCGACTCGCACTTGGCCAGCTTTGTGGAGTGTAGCTTGATCATCTGATCCTCTCGCATTGAATTAGAAGATCTCAAAGTTATTCCCATAGGTTATGATTTTGTCAAATGCTCTTTAAGGTAATATATAATTTAGGTAATTATAATAATTTGTCGATAATTTTTTATAGTCAGTATGTTTCTTTATTATAATAAAATATATTTTACTTTTAAAAATGAAAACTTTATCTAAAGCGATTAAGTCAATTCTAGGATATTATTAAGGCATAACTGAGGTAAAAATTTCTAAGTTATATACCGTCATATCCAGACACCGTCACAGTATGGATCGTTATTTATATATGCGTAAGCGCATTTAAATGTCATTAGATTCCGTTCATCATTATAATTTTTTAAGTACTACAGTTTAGTTGTATAACTCGAACAGTAGGCACAAATGTATGCCATAATTTATCCACACAATGGTTAAAGTTCAGTGCAACATTGTAAACTGAATACTGCTTTATATTCCTAACGTCACTTTAAAAAATCTATTATAATTTTAAAAGAAGATTCTTTATGTCTCGTAGAGATTGTGTAGAATATAAATGAATAACATTAATATTTTTTACATAATTTGAATAATCTATATCTATAGATAAATAAAATTGAAGTGTCTGTTTGTAATGTCAAAATAACAGGTAACTAAATGCATATGAAATTATATACGGTACTTATAAGAAAAACACAATGATTAAAAATTTTGTCTGTCTGTTTGTTTTGACTAATCTCCGAAACGACTGGACTGATTTTGACGGGACTTTTACTTTTTACTTTATCTGCCAAGATGGCTCTGCTATTATAAGATGTAACTTATGCTAATTTTATTTTAGAAAAATAATTAGGGTTTCTGCTGAAAAAAAACGTATCTAAACGCACGCGAGAAAAGCGTTGCTAGTTTCAAATTAGACCAAAATTATCTGCGTGAGTAAATATATACCCAGTAAATATAATGTAGATAGGTATAACAATAAACAAATATAATATAATCGAGTTGTAGTGTGATTTTACACAAAAAATACTCTATTTTTAAGTCGGTTAACTGACATAGAGCACAAAACGTCATTTTGTAACAGCGAAGAATAATTTAGTCAATTTTTAAAATCAGTACTGAACCATAACCCACTTTTTAACTATTAGCTTTGTCAAGTTCTATTTATAACCAAGTATTATTGTTGCATTGGCTTAATGATTTCCTATTATGTATAACTAAACAGTGTGGTTAGTTACACAGAACTTTGTTGTATTTCACAAAAGTTTTCTGAACGTATGAAAGAAAAATGATATCTATACATATTAAAATTAAACGATGGACTTTATACTGCTAATTTGGAAGAGATCCAATCGTTATCTATACATGTATAATAAAATTCTAACTCAGCCGAATCTATACATTAAATATTTTTTGGAAAATCTTATTGAAATAGACATTATTATCGATACAGAGGCCGAATCTATAGTTTTTAGAATTTTTGTCTGTCTGTCTGACTGTCTGTTACCGCGTCACACAAAAACCACTGGGGCGATCTTGATGAAATTTGAGATGGTGGTAGCTGGTTATCCGGGTCAACATATAGCATACTTTTTACCGCGGGAAAATATCTCATTTCTGAGAAAAAATACAAAAACTACATAGTAATAGTAAACTTATATGTAAAACCTAAGAATTTGCTTTTTGGTCATCTGAACGCGGGCGGAGCCGCGGTCAATGCTAGTTTTACAACTAGCATTGCCTTTAATTACATAAAGGCTGAACAGAAGGGTATAACGTACCGTATATTATATGTATAAATGTAAAGTCTCCAAGGCAAAATATGGTATTTCTATAAATTATAAACTTTAAATATTTACATATCAATAGTAAGTAGAAAAGCAAATGTTGGGGAAGATAAGCTAAATCGCTTTTAGTGTGTTAAGAGTGTTTACTTTTTCAATATTTAATTTAAAGCGGTATTAGACGTGCTCTTCAAAAACATCTTCTAAAATTTTACGCTAACATAAGATAAGAACTTTCTGTTTTGAAGTAGTATAAATATTTTAAAAATATTCCATGAAAATGTAGTGTCAATATTTTTTATTAGTACATATATTATAAACTAGCAGAACCCGCGGTTTCGCTCGCGTTCAATCTAAAAAAGACTGGCTTTACATTAATGTTAATGTCTATATGTCAATAAGTCTGCCCGATTTGTTAACATTTATGATTATTGTTCCGCTGTCTTGTGTAGTAGCGTGATGATATATACCTACTAATATATCCTCTAGCCTTCCTCAATAAAAGGGCTATCTAATGCAAAAGGAATTTTTCAAATCGGAGTTATAGTTCCTCAGATTAGCGCGTTCAAACAAACAAACTATGTCTGTTTATAATTATTGGTATAATATAACTCACCAACCGATGTCCGACCATGTCCATTATATAAATATAAAAAATCGGGTAAATACGAATGTGACTCGTACATTGAGGATACCGTAGAATCAAACATTATATTTACTATTAGTACTTAATATTAGACTTGCAACGAATAGTATATTCGGCCATATGCCGAATACCGAATATTCGGTGGGCTTTCTGGCCAAATAGCCGAAAATTAGACAAAAGTATTCAGTCTGTTCGAAACTTGTGGCGGGAAAACTTGTATCGATGTGTTTGTTGGCGCCAGGAAGTAGTATTCCTAGAGCGTCTTTTCTTTGAAGCTGGGATTGTCACTTCTAAATTTTAATGATGATAATGCAAGTGCATAGGAGTTTATTTGATAGTTTTTTTTTGGTTAATTTTTGTAATACAGAACTTGATTATAGGTACATAATTTATTGTAATGATTATAAGAAAAATATATTATTATAAAATAAATCAATATTTCCATTTTACCAATTATCTGATTACAAGTTACAACAAAACATATTTAACTATTCTGCGGTATAGGAAAAAAGTAGCCGACTAGACCGAATACCGAATAATAGCCGAATATTTGTTGCAAGTTTACTTAATATATTTTTTACGTAAAATGTAAAATTAAATATTCACCTGTAGCTTTTGCTTTGCCTACAAAATCCTATAAATGCCTTTGTAATTTAAACTTTAAAGGTATATTTTCAACCGACTTCAAAAAGGAGGAGGTTCTCAATTCGACTGTATGTTTTTTTTTTTTTATGTTTGTTACCTCAGAACTCCGTCATTTATTAACCGATTTGGACAATTTTTGTTTTGTTTGAAAGGGTATACTTCCAGATTGGTCCCATTTAAATTTCAAAAAAAAATACCATCCCTAAGGGTGGAAAAACAACGAATGATGAATTTAACCTACTTCTAATTGTCATATTGACTTGAAACTTTGCAAGTATTTCTATTTCTGTTGATAGTACAGTGGTTCAGTGTTGTTGACCTGATCTGATGGCAAGGCCAGAAGGTGGTTAGGTGGAACTCTTTAACGGCTAATAGTAGATACTTTGAGTTTGGGCTTATTTTGTTTGATTTGACAAGCCTAACACGTTAGAATCCTTACTTTGCTACTACTGTCTACACTAAAAAGGGAAAAATAAAAACTTTTTAACAAAAAAATAAAAACCGACTTCAAACAAAAGCACTAAAAAGTAAAAAATAACTGATTGGTAGTTTTCATTTACTATACATACCTAATCAAATATTTTCGAAGTCGGTGTGCTTTGGCTAAGTAATTAAAGCCTACCTATTAAATACATACCTAATCAAATATTTTCGAAATCGGTGCCAGCCCATACAAAGCAAAGCACACCGACTTCGAAAATATTTGATTAGGTATGTATAGTAAATGAAAACTACCAATCAGTTATTTTTTACTTTTTAGTGCTTTTGTTTGAAGTCGGTTTTTATTTTTTTGTTAAAAAGTTTTTATGAATTTACTATTAGTAACTAATTCTCTCTATACTATTGTTATAGTACCTAAGCGGACTAAGCATACCAATAGTGCAACACGGCGACAAGTTCGTAGCGGGCGCGGCGGCGGGGTTGACTGCGGTGACCCTCACGTATCCCCTCGACACCATTAGAGCGAGACTCGCCTTCCAAGTGACCGGGGAACACCGGTACACGGGCATTGCTCATGCTGCTACTACCATATTTAAGACTGTGAGTAATTAGATACCATGTACGGTTTTGTATATTTATTTAAAGTTTAACTATATCACCCTGGCTGATTTTTTTTTCTTTAATTTTTATTGAATTGATACATTTGTATAAATGATCATGAAAAGTCCATTCAAACTTTTTTACTCTATCGGCGATGGTGATATATATGTACGTAATATAATAATAATCAGTCTCCATGGCGCGAAGTAATTTTCGTTTGTCTTATACCAATTTTCGTATGCCTTGTATTTATTTCAGTCTGATTGAGACGAAAATATTAATATTAGTATTACCCTGGGGTCTCATCACGAACAAAGAAAAATTAGTTCAAATAAATGTCAATAGATAGACGTTACATGTATCGATTTGTTATTAAAGTTGTATTAAATTAACAAAAGATTAAAAAAATAGATCCCAAAAAGGTATATTATCGTTTTAAAAAATATTCTAATTGAAGGGAAACGAAATAATGCGCTCGTAAATCAAATTTACGTAATTTTACTGATTATGAAATATCAGCAGTCAGATGATGGGTTTGTAGTATATTTTCACAGATGGCGCTTTCACTTTTTATGAATTGTTTATCACGAGTAAAATCACAGATATTTTTTTATTCGAATGCGGGATGAATTTTACAATATTTAGCATTCGTTAGTTTGCACATATTTGTAAAATAAAACAGTTTAACTGTTTGCGAATCAGCGACATCTATTACCTATTCATGCATACAAAAATAGCCCGAATTAGCGCTGTCCAATTTCTTTGTATGGGATGAGGCATCTGTGCTAGTATAATATATGTGATCTGTAGTATTACGCAGATATTACTATGCAAAAACCTGAAACTAGTTACTAATAAATTATTTTTACTTAAATTGTAAAATTAATAAATTGACTTAATTCATGATTCCTTATTCGGAAATACTGACAAAGTCCTTTAGGATGCATCTGAACTTTATCTATACATACAATAAAATTGTAACTAAGCCGAATCTGTACATTAAATTTTTTTTCGGAAAATAAAACCAAAATATATGGTATTAAAAAAAAATATATAAAATTGATTCAAAACTACGTTGAGAGTGTATTCAATCATGTTTATGTATTTTTAGGAGGGCGGTATACGCGCGTTATACCGCGGCTTTGTGCCGACGATGGTGGGAATGGTTCCGTACGCCGGCTTTAGTTTCTACTGCTTCGAATCCCTTAAGTTCTTATGTATGAAATATCTTCCGAGCACACTTTGTCGCAAATGTGAAAGAAATACTGGTAAGTAAATATAATTTGTAGGTTAAATTTCACTACCTATTTGTGTTATTCACATTATCGATTAAATTATACCTTTGAAAAATCTTATATAAATATTTTTTTAATGTTTTAATTAATATTTTTTGAAAATTATCTGACTTGAAACTTTGACACATAATAATTCCAACCAAAACACCAGGGGGTCTAGTGCTGACGGTGCCAGGTAAGTTGGTGTGCGGGGGGCTGGCGGGCGCGGTGGCGCAGTCCGTGTCCTACCCGCTGGACGTGACGCGCCGGCGCATGCAGCTCGCCTGCATGACGCCCGAGACGGCCAAGTTTGGGTGAGTCGGGTTTGTTTGTTTGTGTGTATGGTAGGGTTCGTGGTTGTAGGAGTTAATGTTCTTACAGAGACGACGCTTTATGTAAACGTGCAATAGTTAGATTACTACATAAGCTCTCACATTACTACTTTTTGTTGTGTCGGATTTTCGTGGCACCGGAGTATGAGTGACAGGAATGGAGAATGCTTGCTGAATAGATGAATGCTCTTCTCTATCTCCTGGTTCCGGCGTAGTCTTTAGTGAGATTGGCTGCTATGGCCGTGATCGGCCATGAGGACTTCGTTACATAATGCGGCGTGTGCGTTTTCTTTCAATCATAACGCGTGCGGCCTAATTGTCAACAGTTCGAGCCGGATAAAATCGGTTTTGTCAACGGGTAGCATATACATGAACTTGTCGGTGACCTATCACACACACGCCGCTCCACCCCGACACGTAGCTATCGTTCCGCTAAATATGAAGCTTTGTCTCTGTAGGGATACTTACTCATGTGGTTGTAGTTTTAAGTGTATCTGCACACTGTACTGCTTGTTAATAATAATCGGCGTGACTAAATTAGATTAGGTACGTTTCTCTAAGTTATTCTTTGTTTATTTATTTTTTTATTATTTAGTTATTTATTTTAAAAATTATATTGAAAGATCTTTGGTGCTTATTTAAATGTCACCACTCTTTTAACTTATTATCTAACATAAAAAAGACACATTATATATTTTCACTTTAATACAATACCTAAGAAGTATTTCTTTACTAACGTGCACATCTAGTAGAATGTTCTTATATGTTATGTATGCATTATACTTTTACACCAAGTGCCAGGTTAATAATTTCAATTTTGTGCAGTTTTATATCTATAAAATATTATAATTAAATCAGATAATGCATTGTAATATTATTATTTAGTAAATACTAGCTAAATAGCTATTGTAATTTAATCATATACACCAAAAAATAGAGACACTAACATGTTGTGTAACAATTAATTATACCTATTCCTTCTTCTCTATTCTTATAAATAGTTATTTTTAATATAGCCTTCAATATATATTTACTTGCTATGTTATATAATAATAATTAAATATTATATAATTTTTATTACATATTTCTTGCACTGGTGTTGGCAACACTAACAGAAGGTTGGTATATATGTATTTTTTTTTAATTTAATAATATCTTATATGATTACATATTTAATGATTTATTTGTTTATATGTGTATTGTGTAGAGAATAAATTGAAATTTATTCATTATCGAATTCAAATTTATTAATGATTTTTTTAGAACGGGCATGGTTAAAACATTAACACTCATATACCGCGAAAATGGAATAGTCAAAGGGTTGTATCGCGGTATGACCATCAACTACTTACGAGCCATACCAATGGTGGCCACTTCCTTCTCTACATACGAACTGATGAAACAACTTCTACAACTCGACACCGGAATGAAAATATCGTAGAACACGAAATAAATAATTTTAGTTAGGACAATAAACACAAAGAAGAAACACAAAGATAATTTTTGTACTAGAATTAGTGAAGTATCGTACAGGTTGTAACTATTAATTAGGCTACTTATATTATTAAATAAAAAATGTTGTAAAACTTTGTTTCGATATCAAGGATGATTATTATTTGATTTTTTTTGTTTATCAACAATCAGTATTTTCTTATTTCGTGAGCTTTAAGCTCTAAAAACTAAATGTCCTAGATATTTGATTATTTTAATTAACCAATTGGAAAAGTGAGATTTTATGCCTTCTCGGTGTTACAGTATTTGTTCAGTATAAAAAATGTATTCAAAGCTTTTCAAAGTCCTATTGCTGGGCACGGGCCAGGCCGGCCAAGTGCGGGCGGACTGAGCTTGTCTTTCGAAAACTTGCTAGGTTCTCTCAGAAGTTCTTTTCGCCGTAAGACAAGTGGTAATCACGTTGAAAATGATTCGCAAATGAATACGTTAGAAGTGTGAGACCCGGGGCTTGAACCAGCTTCGTTCATTTAGTTTTTTTAAGAGCACTTTACCACTTGGCTTCGTCCGAAAATAATAATAATATTAAGTAAAGTCTGAACGTATCCCTTTTTTTTAAATATTAACGGCAATCGAGATTGTTTAATGTATAAAAAATGTTTTGTATATTTTGTAAATTTAAAGGAAACATTATATAATGAGGTAAATTTTAAATGTATTCAAACCTTGAATGATGAAATCATTATTATACTTAATATATTTTTGAAGTTATACTTTTTTGGCACGTTTGGAAAAAATTATGAAAGTAAAATTTTACGATGCGCGCGCGCACACCGACAGCCAAAAAGCGACATGATGAAGTTATCTGCATTCCTTTTACGGAATGAAAATTGAAATCTACCTATTTTTTGTTCTGTTACGCCAAAGAAGTATAACTTCTTATATGCGTACATACATAAGTACACACACACGTTTTTTTGTGTATTTTTTGTTTTTCAAAATATAATTTTATAGCATCAAGGGTAAAAGTAAATGGCTACTTTTATTTTTAGGTTTTGAAAAATAATTTGACAATAATGTTTACTTGTGTATAATAAATTGAAAAATAAGAAAGATTATAATACTTTTTTATATACGGTTTGGGGTACAAATATTATAAAATGATATACGACTTTCTATAATAAGGATATATATTTTCTTTTAATAACTAAAGTTGCTTTCGCATTATTTTTGTTTCGAACGAAAACTGAAAATAATTTTTTTAACTAATATAAAATGTTTTCAAGAGTACCTATAAATAGTTAAAATTTTTAAATTTCTCAACATAATGCCGCTTGCTATTCTATAATAAATCATATTTAGACGTATCCTACCACGTGTAAAATTCGATAATTATTAATTATTTAAATTGATTCTTTCGAAAGTTGTTATAGTTCGTATTCAGTGATGAAGATGTTGCTCTCTCAAGAATTCATAATATTGTAATTTGTATATTTTATGAGCTTACAAATGTTGAAATATAAATTTGTTTTATATATAAATTATTTTGTATGAAAATTTTGTTTCAATAACACTGTACTATTATGCTGTTATGTACAGATACTTGTATAATTAGATTTTTAAATTTTAGCCACCTGATGTAAAGTGAATGTATGTATATGTATATCCGAACTAAGTATTGTCCGTCGGTAATTTATTTGAAATTATATTTCAACATTTTAATTATAGTATAAGCAGGAAACATCTAACATCTTTTCAATAAAGGATAGTTTTACAATTTGACTATATCAGTATTGATCACAAATAGAAGCTAATTGTACCAAGTGAAAAGCACAATGTCTTGTAAAGATTAAACATTATTTATTATTATGCAATATTTATTTTCTGAAATAAATTTATTTCCATAAAATCTTGTTTTAATTTATGAACACACGTAACATATTGTAAACTATGACTTGCCCTCGCTCCGCTCGGGTTCGTCCCTGGATACGTTTTAACGGTTAGTATAGCTTTCTCAGAGATATTTTCCCGCAGTAAAAGAAAATCCTATATGTTGACCCGGATAACCAGCAATCATCATACCAAATTTCATCAAAATCTCCAGTAGTTTATCGTGATGCGTTTCCAGACGGACAACAATTCTAAAAACTACAGATTTGGCCTCTGTATCGACAATAATAACTATTTCAATTAGATTTTCCTAAAAATATTTAATGTACAGATTCAACTCGGCTAGGGTTTTATTATATGTACCTATATAAATTTTATTAGAAAGTCTCTATTCATATTAATATTTTCATATATTATTGTTAATTTTCATTCACACAAATCCATTAAAGAATTCTAATTTTTATTATAACGTAGAAATCTTGAGCTACTTCCAAGTCAAAAAGAGGAGATCAGCGACGTAATAAAACATTTTTATATAATTAATTTTATTTATTATCTAATTCCTATCAACGGGCATAGTACAGAGTTGAAAGAATAAACCGTTTCCACTTTTATTGCATTTATCGATTTCAATTTTGATTTAACCATATAATATAATGTGTATATAACAACGACGCAATGCTAATATTTGCAGTCGTCTCTCATACAACACTCGCATACAATAATTGCAACTTGCCTGAGGTGCGAATGTTGCATGCCTATGCGGATTGCCAGGAAAGCCTTAATTATAGACGCGAGCTTCGATCGTGTGAAATATTTCTACGAACGCAATGAAATCAATATTATATAATACGTTATTTTTACTCTATTCCATACAAAGGAAGCTCGATATCATACATTTTTTTTAGTTTTTAAGGTTTTATTCGTTTACCTAACTTACTTATTTAATACTTAACAAAACGTGTGGCTTCCGATGTCATTGGTGGGTAAGTCTTTGTATCGAGT
Organism: Brenthis daphne; assembly: GCA_947093115.1. Lineage (NCBI taxonomy): Eukaryota > Metazoa > Arthropoda > Insecta > Lepidoptera > Nymphalidae > Brenthis > Brenthis daphne. Next base: position 3,376,348 of record OX352474.1, on the reverse strand, counting down.
ACACACGCGCTCAATAAAATCGAAGTGCAGATTTGGAAATGTAATTATGCTTCGTAAGCGAATTCTAAATTATAATTACATGGAAATTACTGTATCTATTTTTCATATTGAAAAATGCGACAAAAAATGAATTGTTAAATAATAATAAAAAAACAACTCACGTGTTCAAACGCCACAATATATAATTAGAATATTTTAAATTAAGATGGACGATTACAAATGACGTTAATGAAATAATTTAAATTTATAATTTAGACAAATTTAGATGGTAGCCGATGTTGGGTTTTAATAAGTATTCGAGTATTTATTATCGATTATTTAAATCGATTTTGAAATATCTCATTAGAAATCTCTTTGTCGAGTCATTCACCATCGTCCATCTGCTAAAAATTCAAATTCCAATGTATATCTTCTCATATATATACTCATAAAAAATTGTATATTTTGTTATCTACCATCATCTTGGAAATATGCATGCGCTTACGTTAAACCATAACAATCTACGTAATGCCTTGATCTTAGATATTTACAAGATCGTCTAAAATGAAGAAAGTAAAAAGGTTGCAGCTCCACGCTCGTGAAACACTTTATTCTGTTAAAACAGGTACCGTGGCACAAAAATAGGAGAATATAGACAAATCAACCTAAAAATGCACGTCTCAACATTTTATGGCAGAATGGAACGAGCATTCTAGACGCATACTCTAATACATTTTAACTCCGTTGGACGATAATATATTATTGAATTATGTAAATTCCACCATTCTGTCATAAAATTAAATGCTTGCTATTGTTCTACGCGAGAAACATGACGAGTGCGCTCAGTTGTGCGTCGCTCGTGAGCGCGTCCAAGTACGTAAAATCGGAAAACAAAAAAAAATGTATATATAAATTTAAAAGCTAAGTTTTAAAAGTATAAAAACGAGGCTCCATAATATTTAGTATCGAGTGAATTGCAATATGCGTTGCTGTGACAAACCGCAACTTGTGCTCGTGAGTCACCGGGAAGCGATACGATGGTATGTCCATTCCCGACGATCGTCGGAGGCCTCGAGGCGAGTAAGTAATGAAATAAAACTACCGAATAGCAAATGTACGCTGTTTAATGAGGTCTAAGTGTCTTTGATACATCGTAAGTTACATATAAAAGTGAACCGTCGCGCCGTCGCCACGCAATGAACATACCAGCATAAGTAGCGCGAGCGAACTGCCCGCCGGCTCTTAGACTATCTGACACTGCCGTTGACCTTGAATTGGAAACGAATTGATGTTACAAAATGTATTCATGTGTTCATATTATAGTTACCAAGGCAGAGCCGGCGCGGGGCAGTTCGTCCAAGGCGAGGCAAGAACCTAAAACTGCAGTGACTTCGACCGAGAACGTTATCAGGGCTGCCAGATCGTATAATTGGTTACGAAAATTGTAAAATATGGTTATTTTATGTATATTTCATTTTAAGTTATTACACATTTTTAGTGATTTTTTTTTATTCATCACATACTATTTCTCAACAGTTTTGTATAATAAAATTTGAGTGACCCAGCGGTATAAAATAAGTTGGCTCTACTGGCAGCAATTGTCTCTACTGGCAGCCCTGGACGTTATGCAAACAAATCACCTAACGTTTAAATTTTACACATACACCGCCACAGCCTCTCCCCATCTCCCCCTTGCCCGCTCTCAATCTATGTAATCACTAGTCTATACATCAATGTACTATGCGCAGTAACGCTACATCTTTATTTATACACACACCGACAATCGAATAAAGTATATATGCAAGGACATCTGTTCACAATATATTTTATATTTATAAAATTGCGTGCGTATTTCGCTTCAATGTAATACTGGCATTGTCAAAAAGTTTTCGGTATTGACATACACTTACGTCTAATCATATTTTACATAACAATAAAGACTTCACTTTAGACAGAAGCGAGATACTGAAAACCTATCATATAAAACACTTGTGTGAGGTACACAATAATCCAACCTAACCGTAAAAGTCGAATTCCAAAACTTTTTGACACAAGCAGTATATTGAAATAATTATAATTTGTTAAAAATATCGAATTTTAGTAAATATATAGCGCTTCCAAATAATGAGTCGTTCACGCTGTAGATCTTCATTATATTATCAACTGACTTAATCTTCTAAAAGATATTTTTTTATTAATCATTTTATCCATGAAACCACAGCGAGATCGACCCAAAATAAGATGCGTGCAATAGTATGCATGTGCGAAAGACTTAAAACAATATGCTGTAGACATCGTATTTTTGCATTTTATTAAAACAGCTCTTTACATGCTCTAAAATATAATAAATACGCATCACGAAGCACACAACCATACTCATATATTGACAATACTATTCCCTTATTTTCTTTTTAATTTACATATTATGAAAATAAATCACGTCTAAACGCACACACATACACAGGAGCATACAAATTATAACGTAGATTACCCGATTTATCATTTCTTTATTGCTTTAACTTTCACTTTAACAGTTTAACGGCGGTTTTCAATAACCTATATATCTAAAGTATTTCTTATTAGAGATAGAAATTTGACTTAAGCTTCATACAAATGATGTCAAATTCTTATTGCTAGTAAGCAATATCACAGATAGATAGGTTATTAGGATTTGCCGTTAGTGGCAAAGAATGAGTATTAAACCGGAAGTTTGATAGGTCGGTGTGACGGGGGGCCGACAGTCGCGTGAGGGATGCTTTATACCCATCCTCTATCACAGCCTCAGTGTGACAAAGGGTTAAGTTTATACTAAATTTTAAAACACCGACAGTGTGATCGAGGAAATGTTTATGCTTAGTTGGGTGTGTCGGTGTCGGTGTGATAGAGGTTGGGTATAAATAGGTGCGGTCATATGGCGGCGAGCCAGTGCGCCATGCGCAGCAGGCTGTGGCGGTCGAGGCGGGGGCGGGCGGAGCGGGCGCGGGCGGGGCGGGAGGTCGCGCGGGACGCGGGCGGGCGGCGCGCGGGACGGCGGCGCAGCGCCTGCCGCTCCTGCTCCAGTTGCGCCTTCGCTGTGAACAGCGCGACTGTTTTAATTAAATACTATAATAAAAATTACATTTTGAAATTAGAAAAGTGATGTCCAAATTGTTTTATTAGAAAGCGATACTATCACTAAGAATCAAACATTATTTTCACAATAAAACCATAGACATGAACAAGAAATTCACATTATTTTTTTGTAAACAAACATGTACCATAACTCTAAACCCTAACAAAACAAATTAAAAAGACACCAATGTAGATAAGATACTTACGTGCAGCCTACATGAAGTAATCCGGCGTCCGCCGCGTCACGTGCGGCTCGCCGCGCCGCGGGGCCGGGTCGAACTGAAGGCTGCACAAACAGACATTGTTATATATAAATAATGTACAATTATCATTGTAATATAATCCAATATTGAATAAAAGGTCATAAACTTAAATATCCACAGTATTAAGACACAAGTCCGTAGAATTTGATTTGTTTGAACAAATACAAATTGTCATCACTTTGCGCTGATAATCATTCCATAACTTAATTATCAATTTTCCGTGTACAATACCATTATCCTATTAATCCCATAATCCCTAATAATTAAAAATAAATGCGAAAGTTTAGATGGATGGATGTTATTTACTCTTTAACGCCAGAACGGCTGAATGGATCGGGATGAAATTTGGCACTGAGATATTATAGTCTGGAATAGTACATAGCTTTTTATTTTATAGCCTTTTTACTTTTAATCTCGGGAAAATGTACGGTTCCCGTGGGATAGATTTGTTTTGGTTTTTCACTAGGAACTATTATATACTATTATAGTATTGTATTATTTTTCGCGACGATAAAATGTATCTATGTTTATATGCGAGATATAAGCTATTTTAATAGCAAATTTCATTCAAATCTATCAAGCTATAACCTAGTTTTCACAATCTGCGTTATAAACAATGCAATATTTATTATATAACCAATACAGTAGAAAAAAAAACCTTTTTACTTCAGAGAGTAAAAAGTAAATAATTGTCCGTATAATCACATAATAGCGTCATGCCCATTAACTATAATAATATAATGAAGTAAACTTACAATGAATACTTGAGCGCATCATCCAATTCCATTATGGCGGCTTGATTTCCACACCTGCGATAAAAAGAAACATTATATAAATCCTTTAACAACAAAATAAAAAACTAATATCTTATTTGCAAAGCAATTAAATGATATAAAAATAAATATACATAAAAAGAAAATTCTAATAATTAACGTAATAAATGTTTATTTATTACACCATTTGTAACCTACTGCATGAAGTTTTATGAAAACAAGCAATATCTTTATTTGGATTTTAACCTATACGATTATTATGTTACCATAATGGCCGTTTAAACTTGTTTTGCATGAAAGATACACAGTATTTATTTATTTTTTATTTATTAAATACAAAAAAAAATGGATGTTCAGTACTGTAGGATAAAACGACATGGGGCGTGGCGTTATCACACATTTATCTTTGTCATTTTAAATTTTCTTCTTAATTTGTTACATAAACCAATGGAAATAAGGTATTTATTTCATTAAAAGGTATTTTCTATTATTTTAAAGATAACTAAATTTAAGAGTAGATTTTTCTTGAAATTTTCCCAATGAGGGTTGACGTCAGGCAGGCGGCCGGTCATAAAACTTTTGCCAATCCTATCAGCAGTACAGAACATGTACTGCGCCGACCCCAAATGATTGGGAAATGGGCAAGGAGAAGAAGACGAAGATTTTCTCTTGAAATTCATATGGAGTAAATACATACTTTCAAAGTTAACCTGTAATAAAAAAAAACAAACAAAAAGGGCATGCCCTTTATCGACCGACACTTGTCACCAATACAAAACTGAAATAATCATAAAAAGGAGAATTAAACGTGGATAATTAAAATGAGAAGTTACCTATAGCAATAATTGGGCGCGGAGAATATAGTGACGACGTTGCGGTCGTGACACCAGTTGTAGCCCTCCATGACAAGCTGGTGGGCGCGCGACACGAGCGTCAGCCCGTTGCTGTGGTTGAACGTCTCCGAGATGTCCTGGCCGAAGGTGTAGCCGGCGCCTCGGGGCGATATACCCCATCCGCCTCTGAACAATTCACATACACATTTAGTCAATATTTATCTTAGAACAGTATTAAAATATATATAGCTTGCTTTAAGATTTTGGTAGACGATCGCCGTTGATTGTAACGGAAGTGCTGTCAAATTGCAAGGGTTGTCAAAAGTATTAATCATTTCGTACGTACGTAGGATAAGTAGATAATTATTGTATTACAATATTGTAAACAATTATTATTTTAAAACAGCAACTGTTGAGTTCTTACCGGCTCTTCTCAGCAGAACTGCCTTCCGAGCCGGTGTAAGATTCCTCACGGACTGACTACACTGATATTTAATTTAAAATGTAATATTCACGATCCAAAAGTGTTTGTAAAAGTCTATTTAGATTTGATTTCACATTTAAAAGTTAAATGCAGTAGTTGGATTTTGTAGCAAGTTACGTTTATACCCGACAACCCTAACACCGTTTCCCGAGTGTCATATCAAAATATATATGACAATAGGGAGCAAGCACCTCAGCCATGTCTAGTATGCCTTCGTTAGACGACTGTATGAATTAGTACACTGCGATATTAGTATGGAATTCTGATCTATTGCTTTATGCAGGGAAATTATTTGAGGTGGTTATGTTATTTCACTTAACGTATAATTAATAATATATAGATACATACATGACTTTTGTACTCATAATAAGTGCTAATAAATATTTTTATTATTTACAAAATGTAATTTCATCACGATTGGTTTAATATCACCTACATAAAATAACACCACTAAACATTATTATCTTTGAAGCCTTGACTTGAAAAATTGTTGAAGCATAAAATACACCCAGTTGTACTTTTCAAGATTTAGTATTTCAAGTTTTACTGAGATTAAAAACAAAATGGAGCTATTACATTTTTCTTATTATAAGTATAAAATATTAATTTTAATTATATTATTATATCTGACATTGAAGCAACCTGGAGGTTATAACGACTTCCAAGGTGAGTTGTCTTCTTTAAAAATCACTTTCGTAATAACTAATTTCAACACAATATTTTACTTTTACAAATATTGTAATAAAACTGTTTTTATGGCAACATATTTTAATAAGAGTAGAAGCAAATATATTTTTCAAAGAAAAACCATTATGTTCTAAGAGTCATTATTATAATTGCATATATAGGTACATTTAAGTTCAACAATTGTTTGTAGGAATAAGCATGTAGCAATGACCTAACTGGATATTAAAGTTATTGCACAAAGTGACGGATCCACCTGTAATAATGTTAACTTATATAATAATCAACTACACAAACCTACAAATCAATTTTATGTAAAAATGCTGTGTAGAATAATAATAAATAATGTATGACCAATGCGATAAGTCATGCGTTCGATTTTCATCCGATGCAAATATTTATTTGTAAATATTTAGGTATTAAGTATTGATACGAATTATAAAAAATTAAACACCTTTAATCACCAATCTTTATAAATAAATCTTGCACTTTTCTATTTATAACTTGACTGGATCAAATAGAAGAAGTTAATAAATTATACAGAGATAAGTTGGTCAGGAAGCGTAAGTGACCTTAACCGGCATATAAGGTTATATTATGTAAAGATCAGAAAAAAACTATTATTTATATCTAGACACGAGAAAAATGGCGATTGAATAAGTATGTATAAATATATATAGTTATAAAACAGTTTGTTTTGCTTTCTAGTAACTATATTCATGATTATATATGTATCTATACATATAATAAAATTGTAATTAAGCCGAATCTGTACATTAAATATTTTTTGGAAAATCTTATTGACATAGACATTAGTATACATAGGCCGAATCTAAAGTTTTTAGAATTTTTGTCTGTCTGTCGGTGACCGCATCACGAGGAAACATTTGGACAGATTTTGATGAAATTTGGTATGATGACAGCTGGTTATCCAGGTCAACATATAGGATACATTTTCTCTGAGAAATCGTTACTAAACGCTAAAACGTAACTAGGAATGAAACCGAGCGGAGCCCCGCGCTCCACTCGGGTTTGTCGCCTAGCCGAGTCGCTAGTAAACAACTTATAGTTTGCCTTATGCCTTAGCATAAAACCATACTATGTTGTATAGAAAATATTCAAATTAGAAAATTCCTTAGAAAAACGTTCGTGTAATTATACTCAAACATGCGAGCACTCAAATCCAATTTAACGATGAAAAAAACAAAAAATACAATTACAATGTTAATCTCATATTTAGTTACATCGACACGTTTAAACCTGATCGATTGGATTTAAACTATGTTAGGTAAGTTCTATAAATACATTACGGAATACATACTACACGAAAGCAGACCAGAAAGCACTGTTCTGGCCTTTAGTACTGAGGTAGCGGGTTTAATTTTGATGGGTATATGCATATTATTGCTTCAATGTATGAAAACAAGTAAAGGAAAAAAAGGCCGAGTGTAATGAATCATTATTATTTCCTCCCTGGAAGTATTAATGTACATATTATCGCTAAACTATGAGACACGAGGATAGCTGAGACATGCCCTTGTCCATAACATTAAAAATGATTCACTATCGTCAAGATAAAGCTATCAAGTAGACTGGTCAGTCTGTTTATTCCAATTATCTTGTCTCTATTATAATTTTCTATATTGATTTTAGTGACCTAGATATGTGTGCTTTGTTGATTGTTTTGATGATATGCATTTTGTTCTATTTTTAGAATTTTATTTGCACGAAGGTGTTTTTAATGAATATATGATTTAAAATATGCAAATATAAAGCTTGCACGACAACGTTATTCAATACAAAAAACACCTAAAATTATATTCACATGACGAAACATAATTTAATTAAATATCATTAGTTCTTAGTAAGCCATCGAAGTGTTTATATATGAGACTCTAGTGATGTAACATTTTGTACTTATTTATTAATCAAACTAACTGCAGCACCGTTCTTCCGGACGGAATCGATTAATACTACTAAATAATGAACTCATATTATCTAACATCCATACTAATATTATAAATGTGAAAGTATGTTTGTTTGTCCTTCTTTCACGTCGAAACGCAGTGATTTTTTGTGTGGAGATAGTTGGAGGGCTGGAGAGTAACATTGGCTATTTATTTATTTTTTTATTTATTTATTTGAAAGATATGCCAACAATACATTGTACCTACATTCTAAATTATGATATTATAAGATTACTTATTCTAGTACAAGCATTAATTATAGGCATACACTTTTTATCGCGGGAGATTATCTCATTCCCACGGGATATCACGTCATAATACAATCCAAAAAAATATTTATGATTAGAATTACTTGAAACTTGGTATTATTGCTCTTCAATAAAATTAAATAAATACATGTTTTCGCACTTTTCGAAATTCATTCTATTAGTGGGTAAAATAGGGGATAAAAATTTGTATGAAACTACCTTTTTAGAGATTTTTTTGTAGTTTTAGCGAGAGCGAAGCCGCGGGTTCTGCTAGTATATATATATTACACAAATATGTTTCATATCAAATTCTATTTGGTCACGTAAAGAACATCAAATCCTATGCATACATTATAATCAAATATAAATAAATAAAGCACGAAGGAAGAAGCCAAAGATTTAGAGTGGAATATGCTAAATTCAAGGCTCAAAGTGCAAAATTTCGTATCAAATTCCATTCACTCATTAACTGTTAGATTTTTTGTGTATAACTTACCTATCATCAGGGTCACTCCATAACAGATCGCACATGGGTCCCTCATGGGGCACCTCTTGCACACGGTCCAACGCTCGGATGTGGTCCAGGGTGTCTATAGACGGGCTGAGACCGCCGTGCAGGCAGAATATCTGTCCGTCCACTAAAGCGGTGAGGGGCAAAAAGTCGAATAGATCCGTGAAGTGTTTCCATACAGAGGCATTGCCGTATTTGCGGAGACATTCGTCGTAGAAGCCGTACACTTGGGTGATTTGACGTGACTCGTGGTTACCGCGGAGGATTGTTATTCTCTCGCGGTACCTAACCTGTAATGAAAAGAGAAAATTATGAAAACATTTTATGTATTTATAGTTTCACATTATTTTCTTGGGAATATATTATTTGACAGTAGTAAAAACGATATTACGTAGAACAGAGCTTCTGAAGAGCATGTTTTTTTCTTAATTATTTAAAAACATGCGACTCACTCTCGCCTCACTCGGTTTCGTCCCTAATTTGATTCGCCATACAAACTTTCATCCCCATTTTCACCCGCTTAAGGGATGATTTCCGGGATAAAAAGTATCATATGTCCTTCCAGGGTCTCAACTATCTTCTTACCAAATTTCAAAAATCACAAACTTTACCTCGTAATAATATTAGTATAGATAAAACTTACTTCCTAAAGGGTCAAAACTCGTGATGCAAACACAGTAGGCGTTTCCGTCAACAAGTCTTATTACGCTATAAAGTGACTCGATGACGTAACCGATTACTATAATAAATAGTACCTATAGCATAAAGCCTCTTTTTGTGTTAATAAATAATCAATACAACCAATGCAAGTTGGTGTTAAAGCTAAATAAACGTAAAAGTTTTGTGTACGACTTCGTTAATCGACTCGCTTAATAAACAAGCCTGAAAAGTGATTCACATACCAACGCGAAGAATTAGTGTTACTATTATCACACATACGACCTTCATAATGTAAATTCATTCAAAAATAACACACATCTGTCCGATATAAGTTATTGATTGGAAATAGGGCAAAAAGAAATAAAGCCCAATTGTGATTTAAACTAATAAGACTTGTTTTTTGGGTAATGGGATTTTAATACATTGGATAACGGAATCGGGGGATGTAACGTGCGCAATATTAGTGGGGAGGGGGGTTGGTCGGGGTCGCAGAAAATGTGACGTAGCGTGGCGAACGGGGGGTTTAAAAGGTAAAATTTAGCGTGACGTATTTTATGAACGGCTCCATATATATTACAGTACATATTACAATATTTACATTTTTAACATTAAAAAAATAAGAAAAAAAAACTGTTTTAATGCATGTAAACTTAAATCGCGTCATATTATCGTTTATATAAATGTGGCACGAGCTAACACTATACTTATTTACATGTACAGACCATACTCATTCAAAGAGAATCCCATAGCAATATCACAAAGCATTAAATTAAGCGAATGAATGAATATAATAATGTAGTACAATTCATTGAAATGTGAACTATCTAGACTGCCATATTGAGACTAAACAATACGATTCACCAATTATTACAGTGTGCTAAAGTTCGAAAATTCAAAAATAATCATTATATTGTATCGGCATTTTTTAAGTAAGTTTATTAACTTATTAAGTAATTAATTAACATTTTAGTAATTCCCCGCTATAAATTAGATACCTACTCTATCTGTTAGGTATCTAATTTTTTTTAGAGGAAAAAGTTGGTGTTATGTCGGTAAATCGGCTATGATAAAATATCATATTTGTGAAAGTAAAAGTGATAATAATCTCTTTGATAAATGTAATACAAACAGTGACCTGCGTTTATCTTAGATACCGGCTGATACGGCGGCTTGGTCTCACGTAGCTACATTAGAGACAATAAGAATATTTTGCTAAACACATACAGTTGTTGAGATGGGTTGTTGTGAATCTAAACGTTCGATGCAACATGTCTTATATGATCACTAGCATTGCCCGCGGCTCCGCCCGCGTTCAGATGACCAAAAACCAAATTCTTAGGTTTTACATATTAGTACTCTTACAAAGCAGATTTAGTATTTTTTCTCAGAAATGGGACATTTTCCTGCTGTAAAAAGTAACCTATATGTTGACCCGGATAACCAGCTATGATCATACCAAATTTCATTAAAATCCCTCCAGTGGTTTTTCCATGATGAAATTCTTAAAACTATAAGTGTGGTATCTGTATCGATAATAATGTCTATTTCAATAAGATTTCCCAAAAAATATTTAATGTACAGATTTGGCTTAGTTAAAATTTTATTATATATATATAATAGATAATGGATAGGTGAAAATTCCGTAACACTGTTTGTTTTTTACGTTATGACTCACTGACTCAAAAGTATTATTATTTATAATGCAAATTATTAATATAAATGTGAAATGAGCGTTGACTATCTCGTATGTTTTGCTTATAATAATGTAATTCCCATATTATAAGTTTAAATAGAAAACCCGCGTTTTTATTCAAAAACGTGGCACACGATATCATTATCATATATAGTTGTGTCTAGACAACTCAACTCCCTAAAAGATAAACAAATCTCATTCGATTGAAACACACAAAAAACGTTCAATAAATCTCACAATTCTCATTAAATGGATTGCAATAAGAAGTAAACAACATGTTTTTGATCGGATCGATTTCTCGGAATGGATCTTATAATAGATGAAGACTGTAGAGAAACTACCATAATATTACTATTATATTTAAAGGTCTTTTTCTATTATTATTCTATAGAAAAATTAAACAAAGAGAATTTAAAAACATAGTCAATTAAATATTTATTTAAAAGTATATTTATTGCAAATTTAGTATGTCACTAGCGTCTCACCTCTCTCCGCTTGGGTTCGTTCCTAGCTACGTTTTAACGTTTAGTATAGATTTCTCAGAGATGAGATATTTTCCCGCAGTAAAGTGTCCTACATGTTGACCCCGGAAAACCAGCTAGCATTAAACCAAATTTCATCAAAATCTGTCCAGTGGTTTTCTAGTGATGCGTTCCCAGACAGATAGACAGACAGACAAACATTCCAAAAAGTATAGATTCGGCGTCTGTGTCGATAATAATGACTATTAAAAATATTTAATGTACAGATTCAAATCAGAATTTTATTATACGTTTAGATTATATTATAATAAATAACTCGTATATCAATCAATCTGTCAGTAAGTACGTTCTTACACAAATGAGTCTTGTCAGTTGTCACTCCCTCACACATCACTTGCATAACGTTAAGTCATTGAACGCAATAAACAATCTCAAGTATTATACAATAGAGATCCCACAGGGCACTGTAATGGTTCCTACAAAATTCATATTAGTCATTGTAAGGTATTATCATGCTTCGTTACTTGACATTACTCATTCTGTACCAAGCTTTTAAATACGTAGGTATATTTAAAACAACTAATTCTAAAGTAAGACCGGATATTATTCAAGTGATCTTATAATATTAAATGAGCAGTTCTGTATATATTTAAATTTAAACGCAAAATTGTCATTTTACACTGACTTATACAATGAAATTGACAGCATAATGCAATCGAAAACTACTACGAAGCAGTCTTTTGTTTTACCGGAAAACAAATGTCCAAAAAAAACCAGCAACGACTGCGGGAATATATCTCAGTAGTGTCTGGCAATCCAGCCGGGGAAGAAGCTAAGAGATACACTGATAGGCGGTCGGTTGTTCCTGGTACATCTGAGAAAGTTGAGTGGACCGTGGGAGCAACCCCATGGTTGTTGTAGACTGCCTCTGCAGGTAGACGTTGGAGCTTCGTGTTTAGGTACGTAAGTGCTGTTTGCACATAGACACCATTTGTAGAGGTGGTGCGAGTAAGTGCATTATCTAACGTTAAAATAAGGTATATGTGTATTGCACAAAAGCATATACCCATGAAAAAAAACTAAAATATTAGAATGTGTACGGAACGGTACAAATCGGGCAGTTTTCATACATTATTGTAAAACTATATATATATATATATATATATATATATATATATATATATATATATATATAAATACATAGGGACGAACCTGAGCGAGTCTCTATATAACATAAAGCTAAAGAATTTTTGTAGATTGAACGCGTGCGAAGCCGCGGGTTCCGCTAGTTTATAAGTATTCTACAAAAACAGTCCGTTCTTTGTCTACACTAATATTACGAAGTAATGTTTATAATTTTGGATGTAAAGAATAATCTCTTAAACTACTGATCCCTATCTGAAAATTCATTCAAAAAATGGGAGTTCAAGCTAGTGATTTATAAAACTGAACGTTACCTTTAACGCAACAAGCAATGTGACGGTCTCCACACTGTAGTAGCCGCGGTCCACATAATCGCCCATGAACAGATAGTTGGTGTCGGGCGAGCGGCCGCCGATGCGGAACAGCTCCATCAGGTCGTGGAACTGGCCGTGCACGTCGCCGCATACGGTCACCGGACATTTCACTTCTTGCACATTCGACTCTTTACTTAGAATCTCTTTTGCCTGAAAAGATTATTTTTAATAAGGCACAGGAATAAATGAATCGCACTACTATTATATTTATATATGCGAAAGTTTGTATGTGTGTGTTTGTTTGTTACTACTTCGAGCTGAAAAGGCTGGACAGATTTAGATGAAATTTGGTATGCAGACAGATTAGGAATTAAGAGTAACATTTAGGCTAGTTGAGTGTTAGGAACCCACCCGATTGAAGCGTGAGTTAGTCAGAAGTAATTCAAAGATTCAATACAGATACATTTTTATGGCAGGCTTGTAATATTTCCTTCTTAGGTCTCTACGTATTGATATGATATCCGGGACACTTTTGCAGCATATATGAATTTAAATCGATAAAATGTAAATTTAGTCTGAACTCAATAACGAAGATGTTACTTTCAATAGATATTCAAGGCTAGACGAAGCTATTAATACCTTCATATATCCACAGAAAAAGGTTCCTAAATCCTAATAAAAATGAATGTTTGATCATCATAACGTATGCATTAGATACTAAACCGTACATCCGATTGCTATGAAATATTGGTAATATAATGTGTAACGCCTGCAGAGATTACTATCGTAGCACTGTCAAAGTACCTACCTACAAACTTATGCAACGTAGCGTACAAATTTTATCTGTTAATTTGATTTTTATTAGTTTAAATAGTATTTAAATATATGTACGTAAATGGTGCTGGTGAAAGATGGTCTAGGTGGGTCGTGCAGATTATAATTAATAATTTCCTATGCCTATATGCTTCAACTATGAGTACATTAACACTTATTGTTGTAGCATTGGTACGTTCACCTTGCGAAAACTTAGTGACCTTTAAGCAACTACAATATGTGCATACTATACATTACATACATATATGAGCCGACAACATTTAAATCTTTGATTATCCACATTCACGCAGAAAGATTCTTTAAGTATTTAAGGTATTTTAATACACACAAATAGTATCTGCCCAGACACAATTTGCAGTATCCATCACTTTATATGAACAAAAATTGAATTAAAACAGTTTAAATTACTGTATAAAGTCATTAAATTTTGTTAAAATGATAATACACTCTATAAATAAAACCAATCCAAAATAAACCATATAAAATGAAACCCCCAGTTACGAGAAATTGTATCAAATCCGGCAGCCAGATGTTAGGAATAGGAAATTGTTTATTATTTCATCGCGAGCGGGCACGACTCTCGCATTCAAAAGAGCATAACTGCTAGTTCTGGTGATATTACCAATAGAATAAGTAATAAAAGATCGTGCATTTGCAGTAAAATATGCATAATATATATGCAAATAATTATTACATACTTCACGTTACACAATTATTGTAAAATGGAGAAATAATACGTTATATTTACTTAAAGAGCGTGAAAACAGATTTATGTGTAATGTTCCTGCTTTTACACAAATCGTTGTTTTCCTTCAAGATTTAGCACAACAACTTGTGTTACGTGACGGTTCAAAGTAGGTTCGTAAGATTTTCTTAAAAGCTCTAGTGGTTTACGTAAGTTTTTTTTTAATTTATACTTAAAAAATCCTGCTTTATATTTTATTTTTAAGGAAAATGTAATAATACCCATTTTCATTAAGGTAAAAGATTTAATTAGACATTCGTATCAGTACAAACAAAGCCGGTTTAGAAGCTTTCGCTTTACAAAAAGGCAATGATCGTATAGTCAGAACGAACATGAACGCAACGATCAAGATGCCCTCAACTGGTTTCAAATCCAGTCAGTTCATAGGAAGTCTTTGTAAGGTATTTCCCTGAACAAGATTAGTTTATTACGTATTAAGGAATATGTTAAAATTTATTATCCGCCTCAGAAGCACTAAAAATAAGAAACCTGACTAAAATTTTAAATACACTAGAATTGCCCGCGGCTCCGCCCGCGTTCATATGACCAAAAACCAAATAAAATAGCGCTATTGTTATTTTTTCCAAGATAAGCTATTTTTAATAGTTTTTACCTTATTTAGTACGTTACATTGCTAAAATATATACAGTATCATCGTAGTTTTATTCTAATCAGTTTTGTATTTTTTCTCAGAAATGAGATATTTTCCCGCGGTAAAGAGTATCCTATATGTTGACCCGGATAACCAGCTATGACCATACCAAATTTCATTAAAATCCCTCCAGTAGTTTTTCTGTAATGCGGTAACAGACAGACAAAAAATCTAAAAACTATAGATTCAGCCTCTGTATCGATAATTATGTCTATTTCAGTAAGATTTTCCAAAAAATATTTAATGTACAAATTCGACTCAGTTAGAATTTTATTATATGTATAGAAAACTGCGTTTATCAATTTGTCCTTTTACGTAGTAACAAATCGATGTAACGATTTGTACCTACAGTTACTATTTTATGGGCCGTAAAGTAACAAAGGATAAAGGATATCCCCGTATATGAAATTATTCACGTTTGCTTTTAGGATGTTTCCAAAACTTACTTATATTATCAGATTGTGTGTGTGTGTGTGTGTGTGTGTATGTATATATATACACCAATCTGAGCAAAACGAGGACAGGTCACTTGTAATCTATATACATAATGTCATTTGCAACATTTTTTGGAACTATATCATCTGTTAGTGCAAAGTTGAGGTTGGTTATTTTTTCATATGCTATTGAGATTTCTTCATGTGTTACATTGAACTAACTAAATACTTATCTGAGTTTGTTTAAATATTTCTTTTATACACATTCAAATAACAATGTTAATATCTATACATATAACAAAATTGTAACTAAGCCGAATATGTATATTAAATATTTTTTTGAAAATCTGATTGAAATAAACATTATTATCGATACAGAGGCCGAATCTATAGTTTTTAGAATTTATTGTCTGTCTGTTACCGCATCATAGGAAAACCACTGGAGGGATTTTGATGAAATTTGGTATAGTGATAGCTGGTTATCCGGGTCAACATATAGGATACTTTTTACCGAGGGAAAATATCTTATTGTTGAGAAAAAATACAAAAACCGCAATGTAAGACTATACAAATATGTAAAACCTAAGAATTTGGTTTTTGGTCATTTGAACGCGGGCGGAACCGCGGGCAATGCTAGTAATGAATAACGTAGGTTAAACGCCATGACTTCAAAACAATGGCTTCACATTTATCTCTCGACATTTGCCTGAGCAAGATCCTTTCTGATAAGTCATTTGCATAGTAAAATAAGACAATGTAAATTTGGATATTTTAAAAATGAGTACATAATTGTATTATTGAAAGGACTTGTTTTGTCGAAATGTTTTACTTATATAAAACTAACACTTCGGAATTTTCGCAGGCTTATTTTGATTTTTGGTTCTCGACGTTTCGAATGCTTTACAGCAATCATGGTCACGGGAGAGACTAAGGTTTTAGACGTATCAAAGTTTGAGATCCACAAACAAATCCGAAAAAGATAGTTTTATTTAAAATATCAAATTATATTCGCGTAAATCTAAGAAAGTATTTTGTTTTACTTATGAAACCCTTATTAATCCCTCTACAAGCGGACACGCCGGCGTTACAGTCAACAATAGATTTCTTAGACATTTAATTAATTTATTAGAAATTTACCTGGAGGTGTTAATATCGATCGAAGCTCATGTTTGAAACATGAAAACAACTTATATATACCTAAACTATAATAAAAATAAGATAGCTTACGGTTTTATGTACATATTTCACGCACAAATCATACTCAAGAAACATAATATACCATTTTCTCTAAATTCAAATTCCCAAGTACTAATTACCAGTTCGGTATTTTTGATAAAGATTAAGGATTAGAGAGTGCAAAATGTAGTTTTATAACTACTGCTTTATACCGAAGCAACCAGAGTATATAAAAATTAATTTCTACGCAAAATAAGCTTTCAAAGCTATGAAAGATGACCTGAATATATTTTCAGGCTAATCCTTAACCTGCGGAGTGCACTTTAAAGGGTGGCAGCTCGAGCGAGGTGGGCGTTGGGGAGATTTCAGCGAGTTCAAAGTATGTATTTACGAGCATGGCTACACTGTTGATCGAGAATATCGAATAGCAAAGTAAACGAAAAATGCACATTTAATTGAATTCGTCAAAATTAAGCCAGCTTACGAAAAAAAAAATTATCCCATGACGTTAACATGCTTATTTATGCAAAAAATAGACAAGTAATATTACAAAAATAGAATATAAACTGGTAGGTACGAGTAAAAAAGAAAAGGCTAAAATACGCGTGTGGCCATGAGTAGTTAAAAAAATCAAAATGATTTTGGTATACAATATAAGGTTGGTCGAATATCACTAATATTAAATACCTACTATTTTAATTTGAAAATGAATAAAATAAAGTAAACTAAGAATAATTATTTCACAACACTGAATTCTAATAGCAATTTCATAAAAAAGTAAAGCTGTTTAACCAGAAGGACCTTGGCATTGAAATAACATAAAAATTATAAATATTAAATGTAAACTTTAAAGTTTTATCATTTTGCTACTAGTAGTAGTATAAAACCTTCAAAACATTTTTGCCAAATGTTAAAATCATAATCTATACATATAAAAAAATTAAAGCCGAATCATTAATTATTTTTTGGAAAATCTTATTGAATTAAAAATTATTATCGATACAGAGGCAGAATCTATACTTTTTAGAATCTTTGTCTGTCTGTCTGTTACCGCATCACAGAAAAACTACTGGATTGACTTTGATGAAATTTAGTATGGTGATAGCTGGTTATCCGGGTCAACATATAGGATACTTTTTATCGCGGGAAAATGTCTCATTTTTGAGAAAAAATACAAAAACTGCATTGTAAGAGTATAGTAATATGTAACACCTAAAAATTTGGTTTTTGGTCATCAGAACGCGGGCGGAGCCGCGGGCAATGCTAGTAATATAATATGTGAATGATTAAAGCTAATAATTTTATTTTATCAACAAATTTCATTCATGTCTTTTCCATTCTACATGATATTGGGGAAGTAATCTGAGCTCAACATTAACAAGAAAATTGAATTGATGATTAGTCATTAATTTGGTAAGCTGTGGTAGACTCATGACGTTCAGTAAAAAATTGTAATAATTTAATGCTGAATAAAATAATTTTAATTTGTGTAATGAAAAATTTATGAAAAAGACACTGTACATGTAGAATAAAAGCTGACTTAAGTTATGAGTGATATGGATACTATGTAAATTACATTTTAAAACCATAAACCATACCAACTGCAGAGATGTCAGGCAAAGCTGTTATTCATATTGATTTATGTGACCCAAAAATGAAAGTTATAATGAAAACGAACAATTCTATTTATTTGGACACAAGTATAAATTGGTAACTTTGTTTACATTGAATTAAGGCAAAAAAGGACGCATATCATATCAAACTAACTGTATTTAATCCAATGCTTGCGTCTCCATATTCTGAGGAAACTTTTTGTATAACACTCAAACATCCCGAAACCACTATTTAATGTGACATTAAATTAAAACATATTTCTATATTATCATTTAAGTTCATAATCAATATATATTTGTCCTTGTTTTTCTGACATTTATGACTTTAATAATTGGAATAACCAAACAATAAATAATTATATGAATTTACAAAACACTTAAGTCGATTTTTCAAAAGATTTGGTACTATGGCAGCCCTTTCCCTTTCGGAATAAAAGACTCCGTAACTATTACCAAGATGCCAACTGCAATATAGCTAAGTTAGGAGTTTAACTGAATAAGTAATAGCAGATCACTCTTGGCATATTCTAATAACTTCAATGGACATATGTATGAAAAAAATAAAAAAAAAATACTTTACTTGACATTTATTATGTGTTCATTTGTAACAAACACAGTTTGTAATAAACTTGGTACAAATTCTCTTGAGTTTAATATTAAATAACGAAGAAGACTGAAAATAAATACAGTAAAAATTGTATCATAATATGACAAAATATTTTATTCCAAATAAAAATTATAACATTATTTGTCAGTTAACACCTTTTAAATGATTGATAGATAGCATTATTTCTATTTTATCTGGTAGTTTAAGAAAGGTTTTTAAAGAACAAGAATGTTCCTACATTTACTAAAATAATCATCCACTAAATTAAATTTATAATGGCAGAAAGTACATTCTTACGAAAATAAATTTGAGATTTTATTTATTTTTTTGTAAGACTTATTTGTCAAATTAAGCTTTTGTTTCTTTTAATTGTTAAGTTACTACTGATCAAAACTAAAACATGTTTTAATTAACGACAAATTTTTATGCAATACATTTTCAAAACAAAATTTAATTTTAAAAAATGTGATAGATTTTTTTTCTTTTAATTTATCTCACTCCCAACTAATTCATTTACATATATTGTAAATTGAGTTACTTTCATGAAAACAGTGGTATATCTTAGACAAATAAAAACAATAGCTTCAAACATTTTTGCTTACCATAAACAAATAGAAATATTATAAACAATAATATACACAGCAAACTATTCATTATTTTGAAATATGTAATTAGTTATTATTTTAAGGTGGTTAGAATGTTTTGACAATGACAGACATTTTATTAAAAAAAAAAACATCAAAAAATGCTAATAAATCAATTACTTGTTAGTAATTACAAAAACAATGAAAAAGATAATCAGAGAAGAAAAAAAATTAAAGACAAAGAATTGCAAAATATAAATACTCCGAAAGTGTCTTTTAATAAATATTTCTAATTAGAAACTGCACTGTGAATGTATTTTTGTAATTATATATGAAAATATTTCAATGGTATTCATGGAATTATTTTGATGCAAAATATCTTTATTTATAATTCACATTATTTGATGATATTTAATCCTGATGGAACAGATAAGGAGTTGTTCTCAAATCTCTTTGTATCTATCTACTTATCAAGGGGCCAAAGGAAATGAGTAGTAAGTTATCCAGGATATTTTATATCATTTACAAATTTAAAACTTTAGTTCTTATATAGTAAATTTGTCTATGATTGGAGTAATATCTCATTAATCATTACATCAAGGAATTATAATAATCTGTATTCTGTCATACAAGTGAAGTTTTAAAATCTATCATGAACTCTTAATATTACCAAAAAGATTGGGCCATATAGAAATAATAATTATAAGCAACATTTCCGTGCCTCATCTATAAATATCCTATTCAATTAGGCTATTTCACTGGCATGAAATAAAAACTATAAACTACTTGGGTGTGTCAATACAAACAAACATTATCAGGTATACCCTAGATATCTGTTTGTACCATTTTTAAGACGAACCGATTAAAAAGCAGAGGCTACACTTAAATTTCCACACACTACATACGCGATCTCGTTCTCACCTATGTATGTACATGAATCATTCGACATAAGTATATGTGGATACCAACCTCTACTTAGGTTCAATATTAAAAACAAAATCGATCTAAGATGAAATATGAAAGCGGATTAGTTAATTTTAAGCATTGTTACCTTATCGCATAACGTTTTCACTTGGTTTTCTGTCAATTGCTTGCATTCATTTAGCTGTTCTATCCATTGATCCAATTCTTTTAATGACGCCTTGTCCTCCATAATTTGTGTCTGTGAATTAACGCACTAGACGTTAACTTGTTTTTAAGATATCTTTATCTATTAAATGTACACAAAACCATGCGAATTTTGTATTTTACACTGTGCCCAGAAATACTGACTATGGCAGACACTTACAAAATGGCGTAGGTACCAATTGCGTGACGTCAATTTGATTCAAAAGAGCGACAGTATCCCCCAAGCGGAATACAAAAGCACTATAACATGATGCCAAAATATTGATGCATTCACAAGCTCGTAAAAATATAAAATATATGATTAACCAAGTCGCACCATAGTAGTAGTGAGTAAAAAATTAAATTCGTCGTTTATTTACTTGCTTACGACAAATATCAGTAAGACCTTCAAAATGCATAATATTTTTTGGCACATAAATAGCTTCTTAATTTTATTAAAATGGCAATACAGCCAATAAGCAAAGATTATTTCAAATATTCTGTAACGGATTTGTATTTGATAAAAAAATACCTACTACCAAATATGTCTGTGTATTTCTATGTTATATAAAATACCAAAATAATGATTATTTATTTAAGTAACTAGATTGATAGCCGTAGAATTCAAAATACGCATATTTGCATGAATTAAAAACATATAAATTATAAAATACTTATAGGGCAATCTGAATATGTTATATTTAAGAGAGAACTATTTAAATCTTTTTGATAACTAATAAATCAGTTACGAATCAAAATAACAAAAGGGATTTTTATTGATTATTGATTGAATTGAATTAAAAAATCTGTTAATAAATAATCATACAAACAAGATTTTTTCGGAAAGTATTTTGTTCAATTGAATTTCGCGCGCGTTTAATCTGCAAGAAATCTGAAAATGATAAAATTTAAAACCTACGTTTAAGAAAGCGGAAGAAAACTATTTGACTTTGCCACAGATTGTACTTGTAGTGATTCCACAATCCACTTTTAGATCCATTTTACAATTTTAATATTCGCTAGATTTCTTACAATTTAATAATTTTATCACCATCTAAATAATTTAGCTATTGACATAAAATATGAAAAATTATGTGTCAAAAACATAATAGTGCCTTTCATGGAGAGTAGAATACATATGGAACTAATTCATCTATTTTATTTGTCATCCATGGTAGAATAGGTAAGGAGATCTTAGATGAGAGACAAGTAGAAAAAATGATCACCTGTAAGCGGTAAATAACAGTTCATAAACCCATTAGAATGGCGCTAGGGTAGCAAGAGAATATGATGGGTATCTATGAATTATTTGTATCAGTTGTAAGCGGAGTAGACCAGGGTCGATAATTTTTGAAACCAAAATAATAAATAAAAGTAGGATGAAACCCATTGGAAAAGGAAAAGAATATAGCAAAAATAAAAGGAAAAATAATTAACGGGTGATCAAGTGGGAGGGGGTGAGTTTTTAAGGGTAAAAGACAGTTTATCTCGATTTCCGGTTAAACTACAAGTCCTATGAGAAAAAGTTAAATAAATTAAAAGTAAAAAGTTTTGGGTAATAAAATGAACTAGAATTTTTTATGTACACTTTTTTCACATAATCACAAAATTTAAAGTAAAAATTTTTAAAAATTGTTAAAAATAACGCAAAAACTTGCGATAAAATATCTGCTTTTTAAAAAAAAGTCGGTGGGCTTTTTGCTCCTTGAAATCTCTACTTTCTGATGGTGAAAAAAATATATACATTACTATGTTAAATTAAAGCAGTACTCAAAGAGCTTGATTGTGCGGAGCGTTGCTGCAGTTGAAAAATTCAAAGTTGAGCATTATGCCGTATGCGCTTTAGTACTGTAATGGGGAACAATTTTGCCTTTTTTCCCCACCAGATGTCGCGATCACTATAGCCCTCAATATATTATAAAGTTCTGCAGCTTAAATTGATTTTTTTTATTTTATTTAAAACTTAACTAAAATGGCAAATCATGCAGTGCTAGGATGCAAAGAATATGGATATCACAATCTTTATTTTAAGGCTATGCGGACTAAGGTTGTGTGATTTTAAGACTTCAATCGTTTACAGGTGTTTTTTCGTACTTTTTTACGTATTAATTACAGAGTTTCATACAAACATTCAACCCACATTTTGCCTCCTTATTCCCATAAAAACCTATTTCTATTTGGGATGCTGACTGATTGATTGATAACGAATGTAAATAGGCCATACGCCCTCCACGCCCTCCTTTCGGGAAATCTTCCCAATTGGAACATGCCTAAATATTTTGAATTTTCATTCATAAAATTTTGTCTAAGATGAATGATCGCAATTCATATTTCATTCTCTCAGTCATTCATTCTTCGGACATTACTGGCGTAGTAAAGTAGAACTGTTTCTTTCTTTTGACGCGAGCTTGGTGCAACGTTAGGTGGGTCTAGGCTCATCTGCAAATAATTATGTCTGAAACTTTACAACTTAGGGGTAACCTTTATGGTCACAGTGGATGGGTTACCCAAATTGCCACTAATCCAAAGTATCCGGATACTATTTTGTCATCATCACGAGGTAAGTTAACAAAATGTCCCAATGTGCATTGTGCACGTAACCTATCTCGAAACTAATCTTATAACATCACGTACGTTTTATACTAAATAATTAAAATATGAACGTTATAAGCAAATAGATATTGTTAACATTTTATTTCAATTCATATTTTTAACTATTACATTATGATGAATTCTACTTTTGCCACGCGAGTCCTGAGCGGCAAGCGGATATGGGGCTGATAATATGAATTATAGGTTATGTTTGCAGATACCTGTAAACACAATTTTAAATAATTAATTTCATTTCAGATAAAACTCTTATTGTGTGGAAGCTGACTCGCGATGAAACTAACTACGGTATACCGCAGAAACGTTTATATGGTCACTCCCACTTCATCTCTGACGTAGTGCTCTCCAGCGATGGCAACTACGCTCTGTCCGGTTCCTGGGATAAAACTCTTCGTCTTTGGGATCTTGCTGCTGGCAAAACTACCAGGCGTTTCGAAGACCATACTAAGGTGTGATAGAACTCTTAATTTGTTAGGGTTAGTGCCGATGCGCGGCAGAAGATAGTTTTTAAGCGCCTTTGCGAGGCAGAAGATAACTGTGAAAGGTTATGTAGTGTGTATGTGCCTTTGCGAGGCAGAAGATTAAAGAATCACCATGTGACAACAAATCCTGTAAGTAGATTTGTATCAACCATTATGGATAAGAGGTATAACACACATCAAATAGTTGTACCAATAGTTAGATTTAGGAACCGAAATTATATTGCATTACTAAAACTGTAAACCTACAGTAATTAAGACAGTAGTACATCATCATTATCTTAAATCTGTGGCAATATTGCATTAGCTAACACTTATGGTATTATATTGTAGTTGTCTTGCACTTTTTAAATTATTGGTCAAGTGAAATTTAACTAACAAGTATTGTTTTAATGCAGGATGTCCTCTCAGTAGCATTCTCAGTTGACAATCGTCAGATTGTATCTGGCTCCCGAGACAAGACCATTAAGTTATGGAATACTTTGGCTGAATGCAAGTACACTATCCAGGATGATGGTCACACAGATTGGGTGTCATGTGTGCGTTTCTCACCAAACCATGCCAACCCTATCATTGTCTCCGCTGGTTGGGACCGCACTGTCAAGGTAAATACTTTTATATGTACATAATTCTGTAAATTATTTTTTGTTTAAAATTTTAACATTCACATTTTTTTGATACCTATTATTCTATACAAATATATACTAATCATTATAATATTTTTCAATAGGTCTGGCACTTGACCAACTGCAAGTTGAAGATCAACCATTTGGGCCACTCTGGATACCTTAACACAGTGACTGTTTCTCCTGATGGTTCCCTATGTGCATCTGGTGGCAAGGACATGAAGGCCATGCTTTGGGACTTGAATGATGGAAAGCATCTTCACACCTTAGACCATAATGATATCATCACAGCTCTCTGCTTCTCACCCAACAGATACTGGCTCTGTGCTGCATATGGACCACTGATCAGGATCTGGGTAAGTTTGCATAAAGATTCTTCATACATCTTTCATATGATTGATGACACATTTGGCTCAGTTTGTAGTGACCCTACTCTTTGTGCCAGCGGTCATGGGTTCGAGTCCAGCTGGTGGCATTCATTTGTGTGATGAGCATGAATACTCCAGTCATGGGTGTTTATATTTATAATATATATGTAGTTTATCAACACTCCTGTATCCATAACAAGCCTCGTAACTTACCATGGAACTAAACTAGATGGTGCTATGTTAATGTCCCAACATATTCTATTGTTTACATATGAATTCTCATGCTATTTTTATATCTCAACAGGATCTTGAAAGCAAGGAGATGGTTGAAGAATTGAAACCACCTGATGTCGTTAAGGACACCAAAACTGATCCCCCTCAATGTCTGTCTTTGGCATGGTCTACTGATGGCCAGACCCTCTTTGCTGGTTACACCGACAACATTATCAGAGTCTGGCAGGTTTCAGTCTCTGCGCGATAGGACCCTTGAAAGATAATGGTTTCGTTTATTTTTGTCCTAATAATAAAGTATAAAAATAAATGGAATTGACTTGACAAATAAAAGTGTTTTTATTATGATCTCCAAGTAGATAAGCTACTTAGAATGCAGTTGTGTATCTGCAATCTTTTTGTATATAATGTTCTTTATTATGTAAATAAACTTTTGTTAAGTATCTGTAATCTTTATTGCTTACTCCTTTTAAATATTTTGCAAGTTAAACAAAACATCATTTAAAATTAACCATTTAATATAAATATGTAAAAAAATAGTCTCCCATTATATCTCCACAACCTTAAAAGTCATATACACCCTCCTTAGCTATATACATACATCATTGAATAAACTCTTTGTCAGACTTCCAAAAACGAGGAGGTTCTCAATTCGTCCGAATCTTTTTTTTTATGTATGTTTACCGATTACTCTAAGACGCCTGAACCGATTTGGAAAATTTTTGTTTGAAAGGGTATACTTCCCAGGTGGTCCCATATAAATTTTATCGAAATCGGTCGAGCGATTTTCAAAAATATCAACAATAAATATATTTTTTAAACAAATTGTTTAATCGAATATGTTATTAAAAACTTTCTTCTTACAATTACCTGCTTAATACGTCTACACTAAAAATATAAAAAAAAAAACTACTTCCACGCACTAAAATGTAAAAAATAACTAAACGGGGGTTTTCATTTAGAATATATACCTAATCAGATATTTCTGAAGTCTGTGCCAGCCGACAATATTTGATATGAATATCTAATAGGTAAATATGTATTTTACGTATCAAAATATATTAGATTTCCTTTGCGTCGGCTGGCACCGACTTCGAAAATATCCGATTAGGTACCTATTCTAAATGAAAACCCCCGTTTAGTTATTTTTTACATTTTAGTGCGTGGAAGTTGTTTTTTTTTTAAGTTTTATATAAATACAATTCCAACTTAATTACTGTAGGTAGTATTGTTTGCAAACCCTTTGTTATATATGCCTATTCAATTATAAAAAGAATTAGGGTTCTGCACTCAAATTAAAACGTACCTAGGGACGCACCCGCGCGCAGCGAGGGTAGGTCGCTAATATATAATACTGCTGCAATTTGCCTATTACGTGGTAAACTAACAAACGCCCACATCCATCATTTGTGTTTATATATATATATATTATAATAGTAGTACCATTCCAAGTATTGATATACTGATGGCTTTGATAAAATTGTCTATAAATATTAATGAGAATCGTACCTTGCCACTTAGGCTACTAAATATAAAAGCGAAAATGTATTCAAATATTCTATGTCCTTTTCACAGGATGTGGCACGTAGACGTACATGATATTCATAGCATAAGTGCCTGTGCACACATCCACTTTTTTTGCAGAACTATTTGTTTCAAGTGTTCTACTCTCGCCGAGCAACACTTGCGACTATCGTGGATAACTATATAAAAATAAATTTTTGCTATTATAAAGCAATTCTCAACAAATTTACAATTTATATTATAATATTGTATCTAATAAAACAAGATAAATTATACCAGTATTATTCGGTATTATACTATACAATTATTTTCATATACTTTCATTTACGATTTTTCATTGTTAGGGAACTTAGTAAATTTTGTTATAAGATTTAACTCAGAAAACAACTTAGTTAATTATAAATACCATGTTTTATATTCAGAAAGTAATAGCAAGTACCTGTATGATTAATTTAAAAAAATGGGAATCGAACCTGCAACTTCTAATAAGCAAATTTCACTCATCATCATCTCCCTGCCCATTTCCCAAATATGTAAGTACTTGGGGTTGGCACAGTACAACTTCTGTACTGCTGATAGGATTTGGCAAAAGTTTTGCGACATGCTTCATAATACTTAACAGAATAAAAAGTTCATACAAGAAGTACATTTTTTTAGTGAGTTAAATTGTCTTTCCAAAAAAATGGTAGCTAGGCATTATTTATAATGTATAGAATTAATTTCTATTTATGTGAAAAACTTTTGCTGCAAAGAACCTGTCGTAACAAATATTCACATACAATATTGTAAGTATATCAGAAATATGCATCATAATTATATTTTATCAAATTTTATTAAAATTGAAATCTCTGTTGGAAAAAAGCCCCTAAACATTTTTAAGCCTATCATTGTCAGAATGATATCTTCTAAGAAACATGGTAAATATTAAACACTGTTTAGTATTTGGCCTTGGCTATCTAATAGATGAGGACCATCTACTAGCATTTTTGGGCCATCTCCAACTTTAGTATAAATTAAATATTTAATTAAATCCATATCAAGTGGCTGTATTGGAAATTCTTTTAGAATCTCTGTATTTTGTATTTTTGGAATTTCTAAACCTTTAATAAACTCATTATTCGAAGAGGGGAATGTTTTCTTTATAAGAGAAATTACTTCTGGCACATCTTTTTCTAATAAATACAAACATGCATTTGGCCCTGCATCAAATGTATAAGCTACTTTTACTTCACCAGATAACTCATTATACTTGTGAATAATATGTACTATTCTGTGAGAAACATCAGTCATATACACACAAGGAGGATATGTGTCTAAGCAAACTGCATGGAACTGGTTACTGTCTTTCATTGTCAATTCTGCAAATTTAGAGAAGTTTTTGGTTTGTATAGCTTCACATATTTCCTCAATCCGCTTTGGAACACAATTTTTGACTCGATGTTTAAGTAATTCTGAAGTTTCTACTGACAACTTCATTCCCTTTGACGAACTTGTGTGCTTCATTGTGTCTTTTACCACAAGTATGAGCACTCTCATTTCAGGCCAATGTAAATGATCCGTTACTTGAGAAGCTATTGAATCACTTCCATCAGGGTTAGTACCGGCATGCCACCTTACGAAACCACCGTACATACTTCTACAAGCACTTCCAGATCCAAGTCTAGCAATTGCACTAACATCTTTTTTTATTTTATATAATTTAGCTAAAGCAGTCACTAAGCAGGCGTATCCTGCTGCAGACGATGCCAATCCTGCGGCAGTAGGAAAATTATTTTCAGAACAAATACGAATACTCCACTTCAAAAAGTTTTCGTCAACACTTTTTTCTTCTTTGGCTAGACCTTTAATTGTGTTTAAACAGTTCTGCAGTCGTTGATTATTAAAGGAAGCTTGAATTCCATTTAACCATATCTCATTTTCGGTCAGATCTGGATGAGCACATATAGAAGTTTTAGCGCACATAACATTCGTATCTAAAGTAGCACTAACGGAATCATTTAACGGTAATATCAGCTCTTCATCGCGTTTGCCCCAGTACTTTATTACTGCAATATTTATTGGAGCTATTACTGTGATAATATGACTCATTTTTTAAATAAAATGTCAAATTATTCTTTTAATATAACTATTTACCGCGCTTGAACTCGTTACTGTTTGTACTTATTATGATACGAGTATCAACAAACAAGTCGTCGACTACAATCTGAAATCTGAAGTGAACTGAATTTTTTATTTGTATTTTGTCATTCATGATCAAATCTATGGTATGATGATGCGTTGCGTTTAACAATTATAACGATTTGAAATTTTAAATATTTTATGCAATCATTAATTATAAATTTATCCTTTACTTAATTTAGTAAATCAGTTATAAGTAATTCAAAATTAATAAATTTTTACATTATAAAAATAACTATGTACATCTAAAGATTAAATTTAAATTTTTAAGTCTGTAAACTTATATTGTATAGTCTGCTTCGAAGAGAGAGGAAAAGTCGGTGTTGTCAGGATAAATTAAGCATTTTTTTTTGTTAGAAACATCAACGCTGCCATTTTCGTTTTGTGGCACGGTTGAAGCGGCAGCCGTAGTGAAATATCTTTAAAATATCTGTTATTTATTTGTAATATATGTGCTCAAAATTGATATTATAGTGTTCGCTTACTTGTGGAAATCGTGTAAGACATTTTATAAGTGCGTTTAAACTGTCAAGTAATTGTTGACTTCCTTGGGTGGATCGGGTGAGTACATCTTGCATCAATATTTCACTTATTTTCCGCCGCTATACAATTCTTTACTAACCCACTACATTCGAGTAAAAAACCTTACCTACTACACCTTAGATTTTGTCTTTAAATATGATAAAAGTAGCTCAAGTATGAGTGTATGCAATGCACCAAAGAAATGGGCGTTGTGATTTGAAGAGTTCATAGTATCGTCATCCTATATTAATGTACTTATTGATGTTATTTTAAGCGTTATTTATTGGTCAGAATTTAATATTTATTCGGACATGAAAAATAATAAGAATATTTTTTTAAATGGGTTTCCTAAGAAGATTTTTATTTACTTTTTAAAGTTAACTTTGAATATATGTTTCAAATATATCATTAAGATGACTTTGAATGATATTTTTAATTACCTAGTTGTATCAGATAATTTCAATTTGTATTTGACAAACTTATATTAGGTATATCCTTTTCTTTTTATATAATTATGTGAATTTATTATTTACTATAGCATGACCTAAGCTTACTAATTTGTATACGAATTTTCTATTTTTTTATACTTTAATTGATGATTTTGATATACTTAGTGAAAGTACAGCGTTTCTGTCCACTTGTTGGTATCACTTAAATGAGGTTCCAATAATTGATAATAAAGAACAAATATGACCTACCTGAACTATTATATTGTATTCTGAAAAGTAAATTTATGCTTTTGTATTTTTAGTTTTCTATAAGATATATGAAAATTTGGTGACCCTTTTTTGTTTATTAGGTAAGATTGATATTTTGCATGATAAAAGCAAAAGCTTGCATTACTTTTTGTTTTAGAAAGATATTTAAATTTTGTCATTTAATTTGTAATACATAAAAAGAAAGAATAATATGTTACTTTAAAAACATGGAATTATATTTTTTTAAGAATCAACTAGGTTCCATAACTAAGATTATGAAACATGGTTCAATTTAAAAAATAATTATTCCTTTCTCCTTTTCATGTGAACTTGAATGTTTTGTTCTTATTTCAATAGAAGTTGCCTTCATTCACTGATATTTTCTAGTTATATAAAATTATATAAGCTTAAAGTTGGGTAATTAATTAGCTTTATGTTATATAAAATAATTATATTCTTTATATTCATAGTTATAAAATTTATGATTTATAAATTTTTAAATTTTCCCATTCCATAATTATTTTATAATTACACTACGGGACTTAAACACGTTAATTTGTTAGTGGTTATATACCTTATTCCTGACGTTTCGACTGGGTTGCACCAGCCATGAACATGGGCAAACTATGTACAAGTCCTGTAGTGTAATTTTTATTTTATTTATTTCAATTATTAGATATTTATGATTTAATAATAATAATAATAATACCTTATTGACGTAAATACAAAAGGTTTACAAGACATTTTTTTTAAACTATATAATTAGCACAATCTTTAAGATTTATGTAAGCAATTCTAGTTTAAAAAGTCAAGAAAAATATTTACATTTTTTTGTTGTTGATTAGCACCAATGAGTAACTGCTAACGTAATTAATGCAGCAGAATAAGTAAATCAAATTGACTACCATATATATGTTGACGCATAAAGTGATATCGTGCGTGTAAGAGAAAATATGTCGAATAAAATTGGTTCGCCAATTAAAACTACGAGGCATTGCTGCTATTAACGCTTACCCATTTTAAAGTTGCGTGCTGTTTGAATGTACGTTACATTAAAATAATTTCCATAAATTGTTAAAAGGGTACACTAATAGAAAGAAATTCTTGGAATTCAAATCCTAAAATACGGGAAATACGTAATAAAAAACCTGAGTGATGCTAGGGTAGATAGCTAGTAGTATATTATTTAGGTTGATTCCCGATACAAACTTTCATCCCCATTTTCACCCCCTTAAGGGATGATTTCGGGGATAAAATGTATCCTATGTCCTTCCCAAGGTCTCAAACTATCTTCTTACCAAATTTTATCTAAATCGGTTCAGTAGATTCAGAGGTTACTCCCTACAAAGGCACAAACTCACAAACTTTACCTCTTTATAATATTAGTATAGATTTCGTGTTTTTTTGTTTTTGTTTACACCCATGTACGTTATCGCGTTACAAATAAATCATGTATATAATATAACAAAGCAGACAATTGAGACTAAGAAATTAGTTGCTTTTTAAACGTGTCAAATATTCAGGTTGCCCCACTTGTGTGATTCAAATGAATCAGGTTAATTGGGCACTTCAAGACCTATCATATTGATATTCACCACACTAAAATATGATAAAGTAAGCTAAAGATTGAGAAGATTGTTTATTACTTCTAGTTCTCAGCATGTATGGTATTTGAACTAATTTTAAAGAAAAGCTTTTTTACTTCTGGTCGTTACTTGTGTACGTGTGTCTTATCGAAATTTATTTATTTTTGGATTTTATTTAACAGCTATACACTTTTTTGTACAAATCATAAACATACCAATATTTTTTTTAAAAAAAAACATCGAAATGCGATAACTAAAAAGTTTCTGTTATTAGCATAAAATCTTTGAAATCGTCTAAAATTTAAAGAAAAACCAGGGGCGATGTCAATAAGCCATCATATCCCCTACTACATTTTCATGCATACGCATTTTTAGATGTATTAGTATATACTATATGCACCAAAAATTTACATCACACGTACATATAAAAACTATAGCGTTATAAACTTATATTTTAATCAATAAAACGAATAGGCATGATCATTCGGTTTAGTTATTACAGTTGCAATGATCATTGTAGATAGCGTGGAAAAGATAGTGCAAGGCGTAGAAAATGACCCACATTATAGTAGGGCTCGAGCGCTAGCTTCGATTAAAATTTTAATACATTTTTTACTAGGTAGGTCTGCGGCTAGAACTGGATTTATTTCTATATAATCTAAATAGAACTAATATTACTTCTTATTTGTAAAAGTTGCAATGAACGCTTTGCTCATACTGTCGTATTTGGATCTAAACAGCTGATTGAATTCGATTGAAAAATAAGTTGTTTTTTTATTTAGGTTACCTGTACGTTGGTCAACAATAATTAATATACGTGTACGCAACAATATGTATCTAAAGTCTATCTATTTCAAACGTACCTAGGGACGAACCCAAGCGATGCGAGAGTCTCTAAGTTATTTATATATTTCAATTCATATTGTATTGGCGTTTAAAAATAAGAAATTTTCTTCTAATATTTTGAGTGTTTTAAGGGCAAAATATTTTCAATTCCATTCAATTTGATACGGGATAAAATGTTTTAAAATATTGTTTACAAACGGTTCCATTTATTTATTTATTTGGTTTATCAAGTTGTACACAATACACGATTACATACATATACAATGATATTTTACAGTTTGTAACTTATAATGATAAACACCGCGTGCATAATGACAGGAAAAGTGGCGTTTGACAAAGAAAGGTTAATTTTAAATAAAAAAAATTATTCTTTCAATCAATTTTTCAATATTACCTTCAAAGTAGCACGTTTTTATTGATAGTGAAAACATCTGAAGTGTATAGATAGGTACGACGTGTTTTTGTTAAGTGTAACGCGTTTATTATTGAACATTGAACTAAAGAGTTAACGCAGCGGATGTGTCAAATTTATTCCTCCCACACGCATTGCTATTGGCTGCAAAGTGTAAGTATTACTGATAATACTCTAATTTTTATTAAATTATTATTTTTCACATGAGTCACGATTTTTTCTCATGAGCCTGAAATTTCAAAATTATATACTATTTAAATTAATGTATGATGAAATTATTTCATTAATAAAATTACCGCACAGACTTTCTGACGAATTATATTATGTTAAGACCAGTCAACTAAAAAGTACCTATTACTAACTACGTACTTGGAGCGTTTGTAGGTCGTGAAATTAAACGTTTGACACCATATTAATCTTATCTGTATGAGCTTGGATTCTGACGTAATCACTGCTTTTAATAAAAACCTATAGCTTTATACCGCGTTATATTATAAAAATATTATTTAAATCAACTTTCCCAATGACTTGTTACTAACCATTGACAGAATAATTCTGAATATTGAAATTAAATATGCAAAATTTTATAACGTATAATATATCAATAGATTCAAATAGGTGTAGGTGAAATTGAACTTTCAAATGAAAGTCCACATCTCTTGAGTATTTATACTGTGTGTTAGTTAAATATGTATATTTGTCGTGTTATTTATGTATATTATTAATAAATAAATAAATATGTTGGAACATTAACACACAGCACCATCTAGTTCCATGGTAAGCTACGAGGCTTGTGTTATGGATACCAAATAGTTGATACACTACACATATATAACTTTAAATAAATACATATTATAAATATAAACACCCATGACTGGAGTACAAACATTCGTGCTCATCGCACAAATGAGTGCCCCCAGCGGGACTCGAACCCGCGACTGCTGCACAGCAAGTCACTACAAACTGAGCCAAACGTGTCGTCAAATAAATTGTAAAAAATAAACATTATTTAATGTGAGATGATTTCATTATATCTGGCTCTTATAAAGTTATCATTAATTAATGTGTTGTAAAAACATGATACGTTAATATTTTTTTCTCTCATTTTGTTTTTATTGAAAGTATAAAGTTTTTTCGTAGCAATAAACATATATTTTTAAGTAAATAATACTTCAGCCCCTTTTAACATCCCCCAGTAGAGGGCCCAATAGGGCATATGTTTATCTTCTTTACAAGGAGATTCTTAACAAGGAGTCCATATACTGACCGAACAGGAGTTTGCGGACTTCATACGTCTTTCAAAAACTAGTTTAGGTTCTATTCAATATTTTTCTACTTTGTTTTCACCGTATTAGGAATTAATTGATGTTTTTTGTTTATTAATGAGTCCAATTAAAACGTTAATATAATAATATTTATTGCGCTATAATTAAGGATACATCTAGATCGTTTTTTATCAATTTATCTAAATTGCCTTGATCTGGTACCAATTGAATTAAAGTAAATGTAACCTGACATTTAGATTGAATCACCAGTTTTATACCGACTTAACTTCTTATTCGGCAAATACGTTTTTCAAAACAAAAGTTTTAAGGTTATCGCTCTTTGAAATGAACTTATGTATTTATATTTTTATTGTGCCTTTATTTCTGACATAATTTGAAATAAATATTATATACATACATATAGGTTTAATAAATTATTTTTAATTGAATATTCAATAATATTGTTTTAACATGCCGCCAATACTTTACGCTATTTATATTAGAATTAACTAGCATTGCCCGCGGCTACGCCCGCGTTCAGATGACCAAAAACCAAATTCTTAGGCTTTACATATTAGTATACTCTTACATTGCAGTTTTTGTATTTTTTCTCAGAAATGAGATATTTTCCCGCGGTGTAAACAGTATCCTATATGTTGACCCGGATAACCAGCTATCACCATACCAAATTTCAGTAAAATCCCTCCAGTGGTTTTTTGTGATGCGGTAACAGACAGACAGACAAAAATTCTAAAAACTATATTACATATATGTATTACATATATAGATAATCCAAATAATATATCCAAATAAAGTGACTGTTTTGAATACAAATATTATATCGAACTGAATCAAGCAAGCTACTAACATAATGAAAGCAATCGTTTTAGGAACCTTGACATATCACACGAAATATAATATACGTATCTTTACTATAAAGTAGTAATGGTCTGGAATTTTTGTGTTTTGAAATGTTTTTTTTTTTTTCAAGAATATTATTGAGTGAGAGTCAAAATTTATTCGATTTTTTTTTGTCTGAATCTATATGGTTTCGTACTTGTTTTAGAGGCTGTTGTAATTATCTTACGTCGTCTGTCGTTTCCACTCAAATTTAGATATCCATTAACAAGCTTAAGCTAGTATAAGTTTGACCTTAATATGGCATCTATATAACTTCTATGAAACTCCTTAACTTTACAAATAATTTATATAAGAGAGCTCGTTTTTCAAAAGACTTTTTTATTTTCTATATTATTCACTGCGACGATATAGTGATGGAATATTCATTAGTGACGACTGACGAATCACATCGAAATGATCAGAAGCTCTGTCTTTAAATTTAAATGTTTTAACTGGCGTCCATAAAATTCACGCCAATTTATTTAATTACTTTAGAAATAAAGACAATAACATATAAATGTTGTATTTGAACTTTGTGAATTCAAATATGAATAAAATAAAAATAAATATATGAGTTAAATACGAGTAAAAATGTCATAAAAGTTAATTAATATAGCTTGAAAGTTTAAAAATGGCTAAGATATTTATCATTAAATATAAACGTTTTAAAGTCGTTAACCTCGTTTATTTTTCTATTTGATATTATGTACATATTATGTAATACTAGCGGCTCACCCTTGTTTCGCTCGGGTTCGCCTCTATAAAAACAAAAACAAATCTATCCCACGGAAGACGTACATTTTTCGGGAATAAAAATTAGCCTATGTGTTATGCTGATGTATGAGCTATATTATTGTAAAGTTTCATTAAAATCCAATCAGTACCTAGTTTTTGCGTGATCAAGTAACAAACATCCATACATATACATCCAGACGTCAAGACATTCTCACAAACTTTCGCATTTATAGTATTAGTAGATGTATAGTATAAATAAACATAGCTGTTACTAGCATACAGGATAATATTATCGAACACAGGATGAGACCGCTTCGTGTTGCATAAAAATAACATATTTGTAAATACTGTTTCAACAACGTGTTTTTCTAACTTAGTTTTAAACTCTTTACGTAAAGTTCTAATTATAAATGTTATAGTATAAATGGATGTGCAATACTTGTTAATTACAAACCGCGTATAGTAAGTATGTAATATATTACAAACAACGAGTAATATATTGCAACTCGGTCGGCTTTATCGATATTGATGAAAAAAAATATAGGTAGGTATAGGTAGGATACTTTAAAATCTTCTAAAACGTTGATATTTTTAATTTTTGTTGTATAAATTATTAAGGAATGTTGAATATTTTCTATCTTTTCGGATTATTTCGCGGATTTATTTTTATTTTTGGTTCCCGCCTTTGAGATGTCTAAAACCTTAGTCTCTCCCGTGACCATGATTGCTGTAAAGCATTTGAAACGTCGGGAACCAAAAATCAAAATAAATCCACGTAAAAATCAGACAAGATAGTTTTATTTAAAATAACCTAACCGCATGAATTTATAGCAAAAAGTTTTTAAACTATTCTCTCACGGTGCAGAAAAGATAGTAAAGCATGCAGAACGTAAAATAAACTTTTAATTTTGAAGTAGGTACTAGACTAGAGCACCGGTCGATTTAAAATTTTATAACTTCTATGAATATGTTAGATCTCTACCAAATCTCTATAGACACGTGGTTAACAAATTGACATATACTCGTAGCCCATTTTTGAATGCGAATTGAGTCTGTTATTACATAACAAAAGATAGTTTTATTTAATATGTCAAATATTCGCATAAATCTAGGCAGGGTACAAAAAGATAATTATTTTTGATAAATAAAATCGAAAATATTTAATTTGCAACTCTTCAAATTGTCGATCAGTCATATATTCCACTAATAAAAAGTGCTAAATAGTGCCTGTATAGTTGGTAAAATTTATTCTGTTTTTGTTTCAAAGTTTGTGTGTCAAAATTATGAAAAAAAAATTATAATAAAAGATTACCTTGATTGTTAAAAGTGTATAATTTATTCTAACGTAAATTATGATAGGCAAGTAGTCAAATACCAATACCTATACAAGGATTGCTAAGTTTATCTCTGTTTGATAATTATCTTGATAATTATCGTGATAATATCAATAGATATATTTATCTTGATAATTTAATTCTCTGAATTTAAATACTATGTGGTTAGGTTAGTAAGTATATCATATCATCTTTACCATTCAAATGTTTTAAATCTAGAAATTGTGTGTCATATTACTTATTCAATAAATCTCACAAAAATATGCAAAATTTCTTTAATAAAGAGTGGTTTGATTCGTTATTATTAAAGTATTCTTGTATAATGTATATAATTTTTAATTTTCCAAACTTTCATCACATATATCACTTTCTGATTTATTCATGGTCAATTGACGTTTAATAAATAAATGTATAGTTTTTCCTATCTTTATATATATAATTCTTCTGTGAGTGTGTATGTCACTGAACTTCTCTCAAACGACTAGACCGATTTTGATGAAATTTTTTGTGTGTGTTCAAGGGGATCTGGGAATGGTTTAGATTCACAATTTGAATAATAATTTTCATCAAAATGGTCCAGAATGTTTTAGCTTATTAAAAAAAGTTTGAAATTTTCAAATTAAAGACGTGTAGACAGGACAACGTCTGTCGGGTCCGCTAGTTATTATATAATTATGCGGCATGTTATTATGTTTTATCGACAATGTATATCGCAGCTTTCCATTTTATCACATTTGGAGTTTCTTTTAAGGAATGCAGCACTCTCATTTTATAGTTTGTCATAGCTTAATTATAATGAGGAAAAAATATTTAATTGTTTGTTTTTTTAAAAGAATATCGACCGTTCCTTTTGAAAGTTAAAAGTAGAATACCTACTGGATGTTATCTGGGACACGACGTTTTCTTTCTCGAAACGTTTTTCGCCATTTGCGTTTCTTTAAAATTTTAAAACTATGTACATATATGTTTTAAACTTGAGTATGTCGCTTAGAGTATTCACGAATATGTCCCGAAATGTCTCTTTTTTAATTCTTCCGTCTAAACATCAGACATCAGTGTTACATGTTTTTGAATCACCTTATTAATTATTATATAAATTGCTTGGTGAACTATAAACCCTTTGTTTAAACATAAATTATATTTATTAATTGTATTTTTAGAATGTAATAAAATAATTATGGTAAAAATATCATTTTATAGAAAACTAGCATTGCCCGCGGCTCCGCCCGCGTTCAGGTGACCAAAATAAAATTCTTAGGTTTCTCAAAAATGAGATATTTTCCCGCGGTAAAAAGTATCCTATATGTTGACCCGGATAACCAGCTGTCACCATACCAAATTTCATCGAAATCCCTCCAGTGGTTTTTCTGTGATGCGGTAACAGACAGACAGGCAGACAAAAATTCTAAAAACTATAGTTTCGGCCTGTGTATCGATAATAATGTTTATTTCAATAAGATTTTTTAAAAAATATCTAATGAACAGATTTGGCTTAGTTACAATTTTATTATATGTATCCTAGATAAAAAAACGTGTGTGTGTACTTATGTACGCAAGTAAGAAGTTATACTTCTTTGCAAAATACATAAAGATTTCATCCCGTATGTCACAACTCTCTGTTTGTAAAAGGTATGCAGCTAACTTCGTCATGTCACTTTTTGGCTGTCAGTGTGCGCGCGCATCATAAAAATTTTACTCTCATAAGTTTTTCCAAGCGTGCCAAAAGAAGTATAATTTCAAAAATATCCAAATTGTATTTCAGTGACAGAAAAGGGAAATTTACTAATTTGCATACTAATTTTAACTTCCACGTGGCATGCACATTTCACGCGCACTGAACATCGTGGTTTGGCGCGAGTAAATTGTAAAATTACCAGGAACTATGTCGGAAAGTGGCCGAGCCGGGAAATCGTCAAGCGTGAAATACTGAATTTACTTACCAAAGGAAGTAATCGACTTATCAATACCGATCGGTCTTAATAAAGTCAGTCTATGACTCTAAACGATATTTATTTTTATGCAATTTTACACGATTTATGTGTTTATTGCGTTTTACTACATATTTTAATTTGACATTGCAATTTTTTATTTCAAAAGAGAGCTTATTTCTAAAGCTCAAATAAGATAACATATTGCTTTGCACTGTAAATAATCTTGGCAATTTTCTGTCGGATCCCTCGATCAATGCTGAGTTTATACCCAACTAGCATTGCCCGCGGCTCCGCCCGCGTTTTGATGACCAATAACCAAATTCTTAGGTTTTACATATTAGTATACTCCAGGGTTTTGCCGTGATGCGGTAACAGACAGACAGACAAAAATTCTAAAAACTATAGATTCGGCCTCTGAATCGATAATAATGTCTATTTCAATAAGGTTTTTCAAAAAATATTTAATGTATAGATTCGACTCAGATTTTTATTATAAGTATGTATAGATATTTTCATACATTTGTAAATAAATCGTTCATCTTAAGTCATGAGAATTATTTATTTCAATAAACAAACTCTGAAACAGGTAACATTTATATATCTGCGGGATGCAAAGTAACAATGAGAGCAATTAACGGATTAGTGTTTACGAGTATCTTATGTTAATACACTGCCTCGACGAACGTTGGTTCCGGCAGGACAAAACTATAATTATTTGGTAGTATACACATTTAGAATGGATATTTTAACGATAAAATTATAATTTACATAAAGAAATTTTGTTTTACATTTACCGCTTGCTGAATTTCTCCATACTGTTTAGAATTTTTGTAACGGAAAGAGTATAGTAATTTTATAGGAGTATTCACAAGGGGCATGGATCTTGAGGACATTATGAAATTGAAAATTGATTGCTATACGACCATCATATCCGTAGTTTTGTATTATCTCACGATCATTAGAGCTGTAAAAACTAAGCTTAAACATTTCAAGAATGTACGCACGCAGTTTTTGCGTATGTCGTATAACTGTTCGTAGCATTACGGCGTAATGCGTTCTGTTGCTGGCTAGGTTCAGTGCCCGCCTAATGTTTTAAATGTACTATTACTGGCCATTGTTTTCTATATCATAGCAAAAATTGTTGATAAAATAATATGTATAGAAACAAAATAAAAGCGAAAGTTGATAAAATGATAATTCGTGTTAGTTATTTTATCATCGTCACCTTAATTCTGATATGTGTTGATTATTATGATTTAGCTTCTATATTAAATTAAAGTAATTAAAAGTATAATAATGATCTCAGATTTTACTGAACAAATTAAAATACACTGTGTTTCATGAATTCATTTTTTTACTAACATGTAGATATGTAGTGGTTTTTTTACTTTGGCTATCTATGAAAGGTTATATTTATTATTATATACGGTATATAAAAATATCCATTGATAGATAACAAAGGTACATAGTGTACTTACCTGAAGACATTATATATATATATATAGCGACTTGCTGCTCTACCTTGGCTCGGTTGCCTTAGATGTCTAACAGTAGCCTTTGTTACTCCAGGTCATAGTCTATCTGAGTACCTACTTGATGTTTATCCAAATCCTTCCAGCGGTTTCAGAGTGAAGGAGTAAACAACATACACACATTCAAACATCCGCAGTTACAATAGTAATCCGATAATTATTTTGTGTTTGAAAATAACAAACAATGACGTATTCTGTCAACAGTGATGTTCACGAGGTAGCCGGCAGCGAGGTGCAGCCATGCCGCTGCCAAAGCGCTGTGTGGAGCCGGTGCACGTGTCGCGCGGCACTGTGCCCGAGCGCCTCACCGTGCCATCGGAACTCGAAGCCGTCACCAACGGGACACTCGCGAATACTGTCAGGTAACTGAATATTTATCGTCATCATCATCGTCATTATATCAGCCGAAGGCGAAAGATGTCCACTGTCCCCCAAAGATTTCTGCGATTGCCGGTTTCTATATAACTAAATATTGTTATCATTTTACTACATAGTTTCTTGGGGAGGGGTTCGGAACTAATATTCCTATAAGTTTAATGATATTTAATGAACTATGATGATGAGTAAGTATCCTATGGGAAAGAATTACCGGAATATTAAGTATTCTATATTAATATATGTATAGAGTTTACAGGATTAACAGGAATAGGATTAACATTCAAGACATCATCTATGTATGCGTGTTGTAGTAGATAGAGATCTTTTTGTGGGTGTTAGTAAGAGTCCCTTGCCTGTTGACTGCCTGCAGGGACCTCATAATGAATTTTCCCAACAACATAAAAGAAGACATAATGTACGCCAAATTAGTATATCACGCGGATAAATCATTTAAATACTTTCATAGGTTAAATACATTTTTAATAATGTTAGATTACTAGTTGTGCCCTTCCATTTCTTTCGTTTAAAAGCCGCTGCACTCGGGTCGCCTGTCGTTGTAGCTTTATGTATTTTCCTTTAGTTTGCCAAATCGATTGACTTTTACGGTTACTGCTCCGTTCCTTTGCATCGTAGCGTGACGTTATTTATATAGCCTCTAACGTTCCTCATAAACATGCTATTTAATGCAAAAATAATTCCAATCGGCCTGGTTGTTCCTGTTTTATACGCGTTTAAACATACTTATCTCAGGAACTTATACTATCTGCTTTATAAAATTATGTATATCCAGTATGCTTTGCATTGCTTTACACGTGTCTAAATTGTAAACGCTGAAAATCTTGTGACCTTTTTGAATGAAGATACTATCTAGGTCGTGGTTCTTGCCAAATTCGTCATATCGTCCAGATCGGAATAAACATCTGTAGTCAACCAACTCCTGTACTGTCTTACAAAAGTTTACTTCGTACGGAGATCAATAT
This sequence comes from Brenthis daphne, assembly GCA_947093115.1. Lineage (NCBI taxonomy): Eukaryota > Metazoa > Arthropoda > Insecta > Lepidoptera > Nymphalidae > Brenthis > Brenthis daphne. The sequence continues at coordinate 3,334,316 of OX352474.1, read as the reverse complement.
TTGACCTTAAACGTACAGAACGTATTAAGTGATGTCATCGCATTTAACTAAATCGGTATGGACATCTTAGAGTATTTCATTTACATCATTAAAATTATATCAAATCGGTCAAACTTTCTTTGGGAAATAATGTCAATTGTTACATGAGATTAATAATCACATTAAAAACCGTAAAAAGCCACGTAGAAGCGTTCTCTTCACACTTTTAAATCATGTATATTCTCATGAAATTGTTCTTTAATACACGACACGACTGTTGGAAAGGAAAATGGACAGTTGAAAAATGAAAGTAGTTACCTATAAGTAATATAAAGTATTAAGACCCAAGGAGAAAAAAATGAGAGCTATGTACATATATTAAATATTAATGCTACCTAGTGAAACGTCAATATTGTACATATCTTGCATTCTAGTCAGGTCACCGCAAATTGCGCAGTTGTGCCGCATGCAGACAGCACCGATCGCCTCTAAACAAGATAATGCTGTAAGATGTTCCCCTTTAATCATACCTATGTGATCGCTAGCTTACCGATAACTCTAAAAATATACCAACAATATGGTTATTGTTCGAAAACCGAATACATTTAGGTTTTTGCTCATAGAAAGCCTGAGTAAAATATATAATTTTAAAAGAATGTTCTTAAATTCATATCATCTCTTAGGTTTCAACATGCGGCGTATTGTTAAAAAATATGATTTGTCTACTTTATCTATCTATACTAATATTATAAAGAGGTAAAGTTTGTGAGGTTGTAGGGGATAATCTCTGGATTTACTGAACCGATTTAGATGAAATTTGGTAAGAAGATAGTTTGAGATCCTGGGAAGGATGGGATGAAAGTTTGTTATTGGGAAGCAAGCTAGGGACGAACCCGAGCGAAGCGAGTTTGATTCGCTAGTTAAATAAATAAAATTCAAGAATATGACATCTTTTTCAAAGTCAGCTTAATAATTTATATTTTTCAAAAGATAACATGCTATATAGATGCATGTAAAAAATTTAAACACATTTATATGATACCGTTGAAATAATAATTTAGTATTTACATGCGGATTGAATTTGGTCACTTTATAGATACAATTGGTCTAATTTCGGCCATGGACGGCATATTAAAAACTGAGGACTGACTATTCACTGGAACTCTGGTTAAAGTTGTAAACAAAGGATACACGTCTTAGATCCAAACTGTTTATTTCCTTGCAGACAGTTATCATCATTGTCTAAGCATGCGGAGGACATGTTCGGAGAGCTGACGCGCGAGGCGACGGGCTTGGCGGAAAGGACGAACGTACTACAGGCGAGAATAGATAGGCTCGCTATAAAAGTTACACAGCTGGATTCTGGAGTCGAAGAAGGTAAATAATTCTACTATTTTAATTTCGATTTTTTTTTCTGTATAACTGATTATTTACTTGTATTTAGTAATTTTAAATAAAACATTTTTTCGAGAGAGTCTTTTCCGTCACGTTTGCTGTAAAGTATTCAACCTGTGAAGCCAAGCACCCAAAATAAAACGCCAAGAATCTCAAAAATAATTTTATTTAAATCAGATATTCGCGTAAATCTATGAAAGTACCAGTAAGCAACTAATATACATGATTGCAGTATATTTTAGTCTTGCTTCTAAGCACCGTGACATTTATATTATACGTTTATTAAACACTGTTTTAACTGTAATTAACAGTGTTCGATGACGTTCTCGAAAAACCGTGTTTGTGATATATAAATTCTTAATTAATTAAAATATCATAATGTTATGATTACAACTTAATCGGTAATTGTGACTATCTTTCAAATTGAAATTCAATATATGTAATTATAAACTAGTAGATTGTTTGAATTTTGGTCACGTCGTCTGAAAATTTAAAACTAGCGGTCTTTGTCAGATGATTCACAAAAATATTGTTGATGTGAACATTGTGCGATAGCTTCTATTAAGACTTATGATCAGCAATCATTAAACGACAAGGAAACTCACGTGTTTGACTCGCATTTAGTCAGTATTTAATCGTTTTAAATTTCATTTATTTACTATTTAAATTTATCGATGTGGTTCTGCACAATACTCATGTCTGTTTAAAAAATATAACGAAAACCCAATTCCCCTAATATATGGATCCTAATTTCATTCGACTTTACCTTGTATTTAGCCATTATTTTTTGATAATAAATCAATAAAATTTAATTATTACCTTTGTGCTCGCAAATCTTACAAAAATAAACTGCCCGTATCTTTGTTTAGGCTGTGCTTTTGTGAACGAATTACAATCCACCATACAAAAAAAATTGTTTCAATTTCAGTATCGCTCCAAGACATCCAAATGAGAAAGGCCTTCCGTTCGTCCCGCACTTTCCAACAACAGCTGTTCTCACGGACAACTATGCCTTCAGCGATGTTAGCTACATACGCGCGTTGCGACCGACCGCCGCCACTAGAGAAACTAAACGAGTTTAGAGATGATGGTCGAGATGCTAGAAAGTTCTACACTGATCCAGATTACTTCTTCGAACTGTGGCGCAGGGAGATGTTGCAGGACACTGAGAGGATTCAGCACGATAGGGGAAAGAAGGTAGGTGCTGTGTTTTTTACGATGCATACTTCGCATTAATCTTAAGTTTTAAGGCGTTTGACGAAATGTTAATAGTTCTAGTTAGGAAGCTTAGACAAAAGGTCATTCGATTATCTTTGAAGAAAAGGGGAATTTTCATCTTTAATTTAAAAATATATATATAAATAATAAAAATCAAATAAATTCAAAATTAAAAGGTAAATTTCTTATCCTAAAGTTAAAAATTGTTTTTACTATTTAACTATAAGTAATGATTAGAATTTATAATCTTAAATAAAAAAATATTTAAAAAATTATTTGGTATCTCACACAATAATGTCGGTATACAAAATGTCGAGAAGCATGCACGGACATTTTTGTTTACACAAATTTAGTATTATGACATTCCGATAATACAGACAGACATTAGTATTTCATAGTCATGACTCATGAGTTACATTTATCACTACGAATATAAAATCTATATAAAATTAATTAAATGTTCTCCTTAAATTTTAAATGAGTAACACCTTTGTAATCAAAAATCGAAGGGCTCTATGAAATTGTATTAAATTTAATTAATTAAATGAATGACTCTCCAGGTGCGTCAGCCCCGCAGCGGCGGCGCGGACGGGCGCGGCACGCGGCGCGTGCGCGTGCCGCACTCCACGCGCGACCGCCAGAAGGCGGAGGTGGTGACGCGCGGCGAGCACATCATGGCGCCCAACCAGCTCAGGAGATACAACATTGAACAGTATCGACCCGACCCGCTCTATCAGAGTTAGTATTACTTCACAATCTACATAGTATAAAACAAAATCGCTTCCCCATGTCTGTCTGTTCCTATATATGCTTAGATATTTAAAACTACGCAACGGATTATGATGCGGTTCTTTTAATAGATAGAGTGATTCAAGAGGTAGGTTTATATGCAGAATACATGCATATAATAGTACAGAAAAGCCGAAAAATTCAAAGATTTGTATTTCATACCAACTGTTACAACATACTTAGGACGAACCCGAGCGAAGCTAGTACAATATATAAAATGAAATGAAACTTTATTCAAATAGACCTATTACAAGCACTTTTGAATCGTCAGTTTAAAGAGCATCAGTGTAATCAGTCCGTGAGGAAGCTACCACAGGCTCGCAAAACAGTTCTACTGAGAAGAGCCGGTGGGAAACTCAACATTTGCTCTTTTAAATATCGAAGTTACATTAATAAACATAATATTACAGATACATATAGTAGGCGATTGTAGGCAAGGATGGTCAAAAAATACCAATTTTCATAGAGAATGGTTTCGAAATGGTAGCAAGTTACAGTTAATTTTAAAACAGTTTCCCGATTGTCATATAAAAGTAGGATCACTGGGAGCGCCTCACCCCTGTTTCCCCCCGTACGTTTGCCTTGTGTAAATACATTTGTTAGAAAACTATATGCCATATAGTCCATATAGTACATGGATTAGAAGAAGTATTAGGATTCTTTTGGAAAAACTAGTAGCTATCGTGGAAATAGATCGAGTTATATGAATTGGCACATGAGTAAGGACTATATTAAAAATTAGAGTGGATATTTTTCTTTAAATTTATATGGGGATTGGGTAAATGAAGAACGGGGTACATGGCTAAACCCCACCAACTTGGTAGTTCGGGGTCAAAGTAACAAACATAGTCGTTCTGGTAAGCTGTATAGTAGATTTAATGTCTAAATAAAAATTACTAAATGTATAATATGTACAATTGTTTTTATGTAAAATTAATATTGACAGCAACAACAGTAACCGACGGAGGATATCGAGCTCCCCAAAACCAAAGGCCGCCGTCGGCACAGCCCGCCAGACCAAACTCCATCGAAATAGAGAACCAGCAGAATAGAAGACTCACTGGGAATGGACATGGTAAATGTTTTATTAAATCACGAAATATTTGGGGTTTTTTCCTACAAGTCTCCCAAATATGAGTTGATAAAATCTGTCTTTTATTTTATAAATAACAATGAAATGCTGTTTCTTTGTAAGCGTATCAATTGATAACGACTCGACTACTACAATAGTCCGAATAAGATTTTTGAGGGGAAAAATATCAATGTTGACCGGACGTTAGGCAATTCGAAAAATTCGATTTTATCGATCGAAATTAGATTTGAACAACTATTGATAGTTGACAACGTAGTTCGGGTCAGTCGGTTTTTATAACTACTTGCTTCCCAATACAAATTTCATCAAAATCGGTACAATAGATCCAGAGATTACCCCCTACAACGTCACAAACTCACAAACTTTACCTCTTTATAATATAGATGAATAATCATTTAAATTATAACATTCCAGTAATGGGAGAGGAGAGTCCATACGGGCCGGTGGAGCCGATATACGGCGGCAGTATCGCGGGCACGCCGCGCCGCGCGCGCCCCTCCATCCCGCCGCCCGCGCCGCCCGCGCCCCTGCAGCCGGACACGCCCCCGCACCACACGCCTACTAGGTATTTTTTTTATTTATTTACTAGCAAAACCCGCGGCCTTGCTGGCGCTAAAACTACGAAAAAACTCTAAAAAAGTAGGTTTCATACAAACTTTCATCCCCATAAGAGATAAATTTTGAAAAATGCTAAAACACGTATCTATTTAATTGTATTGGAGAGCATTAATTCCAAATTTCAAGTAATTCTGATAATAAATAATTTTTTGGGTTGTATTATAACGTGGGAATGAGATAATCTCCCGCGGTCAAAAGTAGCCTATGTCACTCTCCAGCCTTCCAACTATCTTCACACAAAAAATCACGCCAATCTGTCACTTCGTTCCGACGTGAAAGAAGGACAAACAAACAAACAAACACATTTTAACATTTATAATATTAAGTATGGATGTGTGATGTTTGTTATGTATGTATGTTAGAGTTTCCCTGAAGGATCGAATTCCAAAATGAAGAGATCCGACGGAAAAGAAAGTTATCGACATAGCCCAAAGAATTAGCAAGCTCAAGTGGCAGTGGGCTAGTCACGTTTGTCGCAGAACCAATAACCACCGGTGGAGTAGACGGATTCTATAGTGGAGACCATGGTTCCGCAGATGTAGTGTAGGATGCCTTCCAGCTAGATGGAACTACAATATATGTAAAGTGGCTTTTTTATAAACGACTCCATCAGACGGCAAATTGCAAAATCGTTTTGAACTAATTTTACATTGCCGAATTTGACCTTGATTTAAAAATAAATAAAAGGTTTTCTAAAAGTACTCATACACATCATCCTGTGTTATTTTTATCACAGCTCAATATACCTGGTTTTCAAGGTCATAAGCTATTAATAATTAATTTTTAACTGTAAATCCGCTCTCGTTAGAGATACGACGATAAAAATTAGCCTATAGTATTTATCCAAAATATAAGATCTCTTTATTCCAAACATTCAAATACAGGGTGAAGGAGTAACACAACACACATACATACATACACACACACGTACATACATACATACAAACAAACAAACTTTCACATTTATTATATAAGTATGATTTAAATGTTTACAATATTTGCAGATCAACACTGCCACCGCCTCCACCGCCGCCTGAGAGCACGTCGCCGCCGCCCGTCCTCAACGGCGCGTCGCCCCCGCACCGCACCGCCCTCGACGCACACCTCGATCAGATGCATGCTGTTATCGGTAATGTATACTTACATAAAGTACTGTTATAAATATTTTATAATTTATAACATAGTATTTGTGTAACTTTCTCAATGGTAGGTTTTTCTGTCAACAAATTCTCAGCAACACCAACACCTTGGAGTTGGGAAGTCTTTGGTGTTTCAACACCCTGCCTCGATAAACGCGGTTAATATCTTACAGCGATTGTTGAAACTTTATCCCAGTGGAGTATGAATAAAAGGAATAGAGAGTGTACGTCTCAGTAAGATCGACCGCCGTTGCCGAAATAAATCAGGAGGATAATATTATTATTATTAGTGTTCTGTAATACTGCACACAAAAGTTTTATTTTAAGTTTAATTGCATATGTCTATAATACATGTATAAACCACAGGGATGATGTCGAACGAGGACCTCCCACCGCGCGCTCCTACGCCTCCGCCCGCGCCGCCGGCTCCTCCCCCGCCGGAGGAGGAGCGCCCCAGGCCTCCGTCGCCGGCCTCGCTCCTGCGCGGCGCCTCCGCCCTGAAGCCCCCGCGCCCCGCGGCCGACCCCGCGCCCGATCCGCGCTCGGATCTGCTCAAGGCTATACGTGAAGGTAATACTACTTTCTTTTTTATATAGTCCGGTCGAATTAGACAAATATAGTTTTCCGGTCAAAATAGACCGGACTAATAATATATATTGTAGTTTTTATTGTATAAACATGTAACACGAAGAAATAAAAAGAAAATGACGTGTGCAAGGTGGACTTACATATCTCTAAAAGATAAGTTTCTTTGTGCTTAAAACTTTCTTAATTTTTTTTACTCTTAAATTTCTTTCTTCTTTTTAATTTTATCTTTAACGCTTTTCTAATTCTTTGTAACATAGTACCCCGTTCAGTAATATTAGAAGGATTGAGAGTACTTGATATATGTATTGGGTTTCTTTAGTGTAGTGAATATAATGTACAGCTGCTGATATGGAGGTCTTGGATTCCAATCTTGTGTCGAGTTAAGTATAGGTATTGGATTATTCTGTCAAGAAATTTTCAGTAATATCCCAAAGGGGAGTCGGTAATCTTTCACCCCCTTGGTTCGGAGAGGATTTAGTCATTATTTAATTTTCATATTTATATTATAAATTTTAATAATAAAACATTTTATGATTTAAATATTCATGACTACATGGCACGATTATGTGCTTAGCATAGCAGCATTTACATCATTAAATGATGTTATCATAATTAATAGCTTCACGCTATGTTTTGTGGCACAAATACTATTAATTATTTATTAATTACACTTGCTATTCACTACTAAATATAATATGTTGTATGTTTGTTTGGTATTTTTTAATGTAATATAAATCTAATACAAAAAAATAAATGACTATATTTCAGTGCCTGTTATGTTTCTGTGTTATGTTTTTTTTACATAACAAAATTTAGGTATAAGAAATTGCAACTTTTCAATTTAAACACAACGAATTAATATTTAACAATATAACATTTCCAATTCCAGGTATAAAACTCCGCAAAGTAGAGAAGCGTAGTGAAGAGAACACGGGCAAGTACGACACGCTGCGGGGAGTGCCCGCGTTGCTCGATGTTGCCTCCATCTTGGCGCGGCGGGTGGCGGTCGAGCAGAGTGACACCTCCTCAAACGACTCCGACTCCGACTACGATGAGGAGTGGCCAACCGACTCCCGCGCGTGACGTCGCGCCTCCCCGCGCCCCCCGCGCGACCCCACACCCCCCAACACCACCAATCCCAGTGATGGTCACATCCAAATCAAACACCCACCAACCACACAGAATGATATCACGCAAGATGAGTGCTATGTGAGAAATTCCTCATTTCTAAGTCGAGATATTGAAGCGCAGAAAATTAAAGTTGAAAAGAGCAGTCCACCCAAAAATGTACCACCACCACGGAAGAGTAGTCTCATCAAGGAGATTTCGAAGGATGGTTCCAGCAGTTCTAATTCCCCTGCAGTTAAAACGCCGTCGCCGCCTGATATGAAAGTGTGCTCACCGCCTAAGGAGGTGGTTAATAAAATTAATCATCTTCCATCATTCAGAAATGAAGTGAAACAGATACAGAAAAGTGAAGTCACTTCACCGCCGGTTAGCAAAGTTACATCTCCGCCGCTCAAAAAGATAGTGTCACCGCCATCGAATAGAGATTCCCCTCCTTCCACTAAAAGTGAGGTAGTTTCACCCCCATTTAATAAGGGTGTGACGTCCCCACCTATAAATTCTTTTAAGTTTAACAAAACTGATTCTAAATCAGATGAAAATATCCTCGCGAACAAGAAGAAAGAAACAATACTAGCAAAAGAAGCTCCTATTAAGTCGGAGAAACTGTCGTTAATAACAACTTCAAATGAAATTTCAGATAAAGTAACAGAGAGTGACGCTAACACTAATGCTAATAATTCTAATAATAAAACTGGTGATGTAGAAAACGGAGATAAAACTGTGAAAGTTGCCGAATCAAATGGAGTAGGAGATAAGATAAGGAAATTCGAGAAAGCAGCAGAAGATGCCAGTGCAAATGCTGGAAGGTTATCCCGACCAGGCTCAGTTCGTGGCCGCTCTCGTACTGACAGGCTTGGTTCCGATAGCAAAGAAGAACTGCCACCGCCTGCCACGCCCTTCAAAGATCACGTGTTTTTTGATCTTGGGAATACTGATAAAAGTACCACAGAACCTCACATCCTAAACAATACAGAACCACAAGAAAAGCAAATCGTAACTAAAGGTTTAGTAAACTCGGCAGCACTAAAATGGCAGCGTAATGAAGCAACCGAAGAGAAAATACAAAAACCTGAACCACAGAAAATTATCAAGCCCGAGTTTAAACCGATGCCGTCGCCCGTAGACGTTACTATCAGGTCGCCCAGTCTCGGCTCCAAACTGCCAGACCAGTTTCCTTCCCATGGAACCGCTTTCCGCAATGTGGCATCCCCTGACACTGCCCGTCCTTCACACAAAGTCAACGAAGATGTAAATACTCAAAATTATAAATGTAAACTTAAAAATAAAGAGAAGTACTCCGTCAGCAAAGGGTCAAGCTACTTCACGAGAGGATCAGAAGAAATATGGCTCGTAAAGAAGAAGGATATAGAGGAAATTGAGGAGAGAGTTCTGGACTCGTTTCGTCGTGCTGGAGGGAATATATGCATGAGAAGTGAATCGATGCGGCCTTCGTCTGATAGTGGGCAAAGCACAGCGTTTACACACGCAACAATGGGTCGTACAAAACGGCAAATGTACGGTCGGAGCGAGTCCCTAGACCCTCAGTGGGCTGGAACTAGAGCGCAAACCTTAAAACGTCAGTCCTCAGTAGCGTGCACATGCGGTCATGATAAGAAGACTCGAGCCAAAAGCGTCGACACCAACCCCCGACCCCGCTCCCGCTCGCACGGCGACGACAACAACCAGGCCCATGTCCTAGACAAGTATGAGACCCTGGTATAGCCGGATCGAGTCCCCCATACATGAGTTAGTAAAGGCTGTCGCGCCGTTTATAACCCTGTTGTATAAAAATGGCCGCGAGTTCCATTCGATGCGCTTAGTGCATGGTGTTTTGTAATTTAATAAGGTAAACGCATAACCGTTTTCGAGTGTCGATTGTTTTTCAGAGTTTTCGCTAGGCATTAATGTATGTGGGATAGCTTTAGGAGCGATTGAACCGTTTTAATGTAAACCAAATATATAAATATTGAATCAAACTAGTTACGTGAGACTTGTAAGTAGTGGTATGACTATCCCCCTCCCTAATCATAGAGATGTAAGAGTTGGCAGATTTCGTATTTTATGTGGCGCTTGCGTTGTTACTTGTAAGTCTATTTACTTTTTAAGGATATCCCACTTTCAGTACGGAACCCCTGAGCACAATCTCCATATTTGGTGCTTTCGCTTGTTGAAATTGAATCTGTTTCACGTAAAAATCTTTAGTGGTTGTGACAACGTGTTTGAGATTTAAATATATTTTAATTTACTTCGTAAAATGCTTTAAAGTATGTTGATTATCTTAACGTAGCTAGTCCGTTTTTGGAAAGAGATATTGATGATTTATATGACACATATTCTGCCGATAAGTATTCTCTCGCAATATTAGTGATGGATGTTTTCTATTGACATGTTTATTAGGAATATTTGTAATTTAGAAGCCTATACTTTGCACTATAGTGTGATTGTGTAATGTAATAATGATAGTGAGTAAACTTAATATTTGAAAATATGCCACAGAGTATAATCATAATTTAAAAAAGCAAATTCAGATGCAACAAGTTTTCTGCGGTCTGATCTATGCAGTATTATTATGGTATCGGAATATTTTCAATACTAAATTTACTCCATACTCGTACCCTATCAAGTGTAGATTAACAGTAAAATAAAAATAAGAAATCATATTATATTGTGACCTGCATAAGTAGTGCCAATAATCAAAGTTATCATTTAAATCCGTAGCTTCCATTTTATAAATTATATTCACTATAGTGTTTGGAAGTTTTAAAATTTTGTATTAGAGGACTAGCAGATAGCAGATGAGATTTTTTTTTACTTTTTTAATTTTTTTACTATTTAAGGATTGTTTTTTTTTATATATTTGTATATGCATTCCACAAAGTTCAGTTGCTCACTATGTCCCCGCAACTAATGATACTATAATGGAAAAATGAGCAACGAATGTGTACCAAATTTTTTAAATATGTAGAATTGTATGTAGCTAGGCTTAAGTTGACACTTCGTTTAAGTACCTTATAATTCTTATATATAGTGAGCGGCAAAAATGAACAGCTTTTTCTAGATAAAGAATTAAAAACCTTATAACATGGATATGCCCTGTCACGTATATATACTCCTGTGTTTATATTTAATATTCTGTGTGTTCCATTAGTGTATAAGGTGATTGGAAATCAAAAATCAATATTTGTACCATCTTCGTGTTACCCTCAAAAGTATTTAATCTACTCTCATCGATATTTGCATTGTCAGTACACATACGGGCGATATTGTAGCATAGTAGTTTAACGTACGTATATGATCACGATTAGCGCTAAGAAATGTAAATTATAAATGTAAGAAATTAATAAAGCATGTTTTATATTTTGTAGATTATGTAAACGAACGCTCCTTTATTTTGCCATATTTCGGCAAACGCTAATTATTTATTTGCATTTTTTACCTTTAAAGTTTATAATTTTAATGTTAAATATGAAGCAAGTTGTTATATTCGCTGAAATTGAATAGTCCATGTAATATATGACATTTATTGTTTTGTGGGTTATCTATCAATATCAATGCGATTGACGTTGAGTTAAATATAAATCTATTAATAATTACAGCGCGTGTTATTTCGTAACTGTAATATCACAATTATTTCGAACAATATTATAACCCATATTGCAATTAATGTAAACTAAGCTGAAGTGCTTCATAACCCGGACTAGTGTCATTTCTATTAAGAAAATATTTTATAACTTGTTTATTTGCTAATACAATAAAATATAAAAAATACTGTTTTATTATTTACCATTTCCTAAAGAACAATATATCATCTAATATTAATCGTAAAGGGTTGTATTTTAAAAATGTATAAATTAAAAAAAAATATGGTCCTATTATTTTTTTAAAACGGACCATAAGCTCATCGTTACATTGGGCCTTTTCCAATGGCACTGGAGCGCATTATGCGGCATAAAGCTCAACTTCGAATTTTTCAGCTACAGCAACGCTCCGCACATCGAGCACTTTGAAAATTACTGCGTTGGCGTGACCAACCAACTCAGTAGCAGAAAATATAAAAAGTGTTTTTTTGCGTTGTTAGTGTTTGTGTGCCAAAGTGCGGCGTTATGCTCTGATATTGGAAAATATCTATCCATTTTGTCCTCGATAGTCTCCTTCAACCCCGGCCGAGGTCCATACGAGGTCAAGGTAGTCAAAGAAAGATTTTTCCCTATTTACCATTACAAATTAAAAAATAGTTACATGGGATATGTTAATTAATATTTTATTATATTATAAAATATACTAAAGTTAAATATGCTTAAAATGTTTTATTTTTATAAATCATATGTGCTATATATTGCCCTCACACCCTAGTCCCCAGGCATAGAGTATATTGCTACATATATAAATCCCCAGGGATGAGTAATAACAACGGCTAAAACTTGAAAATTTCAAAAATGACAAAATGTTACACACAACGTCACAGTAGTGACGTATGTAACTGCGACAGAAATAAGTTGTTGTCCCACTCGTTGTCGCCAAATGTAGAGATAGCATGTTAATTACCAAACAAATGAAAGGGATAGATAGATCCACTAAGAGTTTGTATGGAACTAATTCATGAATTTTATTTGTCATCCATGGTCTCCTTAATGTGGTCTCCGGCCACAGACAATATAACCTAATGTCTGTGTCTCCGGGTGAATTCTGTATGTTTTATTTAAATATTTATTGACAAATGTGACAAGCAGTCCTAAAATACGCAAAGGATACGTTCAAACATATGTGCAAAGAATTACTTTTCTTTGCAATAAAATTAGCTGGAATGAAAGATTAAAAAACTTTTTTATAATTAAGTAAAGTAAATAGAATATTCACATATTTTAAAACCCTGAAATATATTCTCTAACTTCAATTTTATGTTCTGTACTTGCTCATTTATCTACATATTAAAAAATAAACGCACTGTTTCTACGTGCGGGTTTAAGCCGTACTAATTGTTATTTCGTTTTACGTAATACTTTTCTCATTTTAGTCAAAATATGATGTCTTAATAATTTGTTTCATAATTATTAAATTATAATTTTTAAATTAAAAGAATCTTTTATATATGGAAAATATGTATTACAAGCGACTATTTGTTTTAGCATGCAAATATAGTGAAAAGTTGTTAAAATTATTGTATGAAAAATTTTACTAACAGTGAATGGAACGTACCTAATGTTCAATTAACAATTTAGTTCGTTTGATTGGCAGACAGTAGAAATTGCTTGTTGTAATGTAATCTTAAATTAATACAAAGCATATTTTTTCATTTTATTTCTTCGGTTATTCAATGATTTCATCAAATTTCTATATAGTATTATACTGTCGGATTTAAGAAAATTAAGTTAGTGTAAATTGAATTAGTGTCTTCTTTTATTTTGGCGCCGTTGCATTATATTTTATTAAGAGTGGAGTCGTTACAATATATTGCAAAATGACTTCAGCTTTATATTTGGAGCATTATTTGGACAGCTTGCAGCATTTACCAATAGAACTACAAAGAAATTTTAAATTAATGCGGGACCTCGATGATCGAGCGCACGGTCTAATGAGGACAATTGATCTTATGGCCGATGAATTGCTGCCCAATATTCCGAAAATGGATGAAGAAACGAAAAAAGAAAAGGTAAATACTATTCAGGGATTATTTAACAAAGCTAAAGAATATGGAGATGATAAAGTGCAACTCGCCATACAAACATACGAGCTTGTAGATAAACACATACGTCGCCTTGATTCTGATCTCGCACGATTTGAATCTGAAATTCAGGAGAAAGTAATGAGTTCTCGAGCAGCGCAACAAGCTGCCGCGGACCAAGAGTCTAATCCAACTACCGTTAAAAAGGGAAGAAAAAAGCATAAGGGTAGTGAAAAAGCTGCAGCAACAACAGGTAAGAAAAAGCGTCCGGGCGCATCGAGCGAAGAGGACGCGGTCGCAAGCGGTCGGTCTGCAGCTAAAAAGAAGACGCAACGAAAAGGTGCTACAACTACAGCCATTGCTGTTAAGGAACAGGAGGAAAATGCGGATCTGGACTCTGTAGCGGGCATGGCTCATCCTAGTGATGTGCTTGACATGCCTGTCGACCCTAATGAACCAACATACTGCCTTTGTCATCAAGTGTCTTATGGCGAGATGATAGGTTGTGATAATCCAGACTGCCCTATTGAGTGGTTCCATTTTGCTTGTGTAGATCTTAAAATTAAGCCAAAAGGCAAGTGGTACTGCCCTAAGTGTACTCAAGACAGAAAAAAGAAATGATCCACAGTTAAACCACCTGTTAAACCAGCAGAAAAGACTGTGACAGTAAAGAAAGAAACAAAGTGATTATATTAGGTTTTAGGCATAGTATCTAATATAACATATTGTTTTCTATTAAAGTATATAATATGGATTAATATAGAATTAATTTATTTTTAGTGTAAATTGAGCAAATTAATCTAAGAGTAAATTAAATTGGAAAGATTATGTCTATAATATAGTAAATATTCAATAAGCAATACAATATGTGTTTTGATGTATGAATATTATGTTATAAAACTTCGTTCGTAGGATTGCTAAATAAGAAGTAACCAGAATATAGTTAAAATAATATTGTTTACAAAATCAATTTTACATATATAACATTTAGACAGTGTTTGAAAATGATGTGTATTAATTAATTTCAAAATACTGACAAACCTTGAATTTTAGTGCTTCCATTGCTAATTCAATTATACATTATCTTTAATATTGTATGTGATTAATATTCACATTTTTATGACAAATAGGTTCAATAGTAGAGTGGAGATTAAGTGCAGTACTTATAAGTTACTCAAGTAAAGACTGAGATTAATTCTAAATCAAACATGTTTTTAACATTCTATATAAGTCAACGAACAGGTGATTGTGCCGACATCATTTCATTCATATATTTAAATTAAAAAAAAGTCACATAGAAGGTTTATGAATAAATTTAATACATTTAAAGAAAAAAATATGTGGTTCAGTAATTACTGTATGAAATTAACATAATTGGTTCAAAATTTTGTTTCTTAATAGTCAATAATTTTGGGTTTGTCAAAATCACAATTTAAATATTATATTTAAATATTTTATAATAAGTACAAAATGCATTATAATATTTACCCAAATGAAAACACCAATCTATGTGAATTGGTAATGATATTTTATTATCACTAAATCCATTAAAATTAGAGTAAGTGTTTAAAACAAATGGAAATAGGCAGCTAATGTTGTTTTTATAGTTGGAACCTTATATTGTTATTTATGTACAAAATGCTATAATAAATTAAAAACTTAGTAGTAATAGAAATTGTTCCCGTTAATACACATTGCTTGTTACTTATTTCACTAACAAAACTTAAAGGGCTTACAATAAGATTCATTAAAGTGTGCATTTACTAATAATTATTATTAAATGAATCTTTCTCTTTTTAATGAATGAATTAGTTATAATTAAGGATTCTATTTTATATTATTGGACTTAATTTATTCAGAGTTCTTAAATTTTCTTTGCATTAACAATGAATACGAGGCTGTTGGAGGCAAAAGTGAAAATTTAGTAGATAAATTAGACTTCCTATGTAAAGTTTTTAGAGTTTTGCTAGACTAGAATATGAAAAATTTAAATAATATATTTATTACTATTTTCAAACACACGCCATATATGTAAGTCTCAATTGTAGAAGAATTAAGCTTTACATTTTTATATGAGCTATGTCACGCTGTACTGTTCAGTATGATATATAAATTGCACTTAAGGTCATAATATGAAAATTAGGTACCAATTATTGTTATAACATTATAAGTTATACAATGCCAATATCTATATTATTTATGTTATTTTTATTACACATAATGAGATGAAATCTTTGTTTTATTTATTTACACACTTTTATATTACAACAAATAGTTTATTTTTAACTGTGCTTATAGTTTTTGTAATTTTTTAAATTAGTATTTGCTGTTTAATCTATCTACTCTATTGTCGACGTTTCAAACAGTTATGCTGATTTGTTATTGTATAATTACAAAAATATAATTTAATCGTGCTTATAAATTGCGCGTCAAAAGCAGCAGCTCAACATATTCTATTTATTCAGTACAATTATTATAAAGTATGAGCGTAATAACTATTTTTTTACTTTTATTATTTTTTATAACATTGAGATTCAAAAAGTCTTAAGGCCAGCATATTAACAAGACGAATACATACATATTTAGATAACACAAATATTTTCCCTATTTATTTGTTAATCAGACAATATTATTTTAAACGACGTGTCGAATAACTATTTTAATATAGAAAGCAGGCTTCACTAGATGGCGTTACAATTAAAAATTTAGATACGTTTGAAGTATTCAAAAATTAACCCAAAAATACTAACAATGGTGTCTAAAAATAGGCATTAAAATATATTCTAGAATATAAAATTCAAAAGAAGTAAATTAAAAAAAAATTACAAGAAAATTGTAGAGCACGGAGAGTACGTGTAAGGTCCATTATCACTAAATATTAATTATTTTATGTGCTTTTAAACTAAGTAATTTTGAGTAAGAAGGTAATTTGCATTAATCTATACATATAATAAAATTGTAACTAGCCGAATCTGTACATTAAATATTTTTTGGAAAATCTTATTAAAATAGACATTATATTATCGATACAGAGGCCGAATCTATAGTTTTTAAAAAAATTGTCTGTCTGTTACCGCATCACGGAAAAACCACTGGAGGGATTTTGATGAAATTTGGTATGATGATAGCTGGTTATCCGGGTTATAGGATACTTTTTACAGCGGGAAAATATCTCATTTCTGAGAAATCGACACTAAACGTTAAAACGTAAGTAGAGACGAAACCGAGCGAAGCGAGGGTGAGTCGCTAGTAATAATAATAATATCGTCGGGAGGCATCCGGCTTTATCGCACGGGAGGTCAGCCGTCCTAGAGAAGGTCTGCCTCGTTAGGCCAACCATCGGGTTGTCGTGGTTGAGTGCGTAAATCATCCTGCGGCGACGTTTTAAGATGGGGAAGTTCCCGTTGTGTTTTCTTGGATAGTACTTATAGATATATACTGGCTCTTCTAGCAGGTGAGTCCAGAGTACCATACAACAGAGAGATGATATACGCAAAGGAATTTCCCAATGTTAAAGATACTCCCTGATTCCGTCATAATTTATCTTTATTTCGTCATAATATTTAGATTTATATTAGGGGCCGCGTCTCATACACTAAACAGTAAACTTGTGCTAATGATTTTGTATAAAATAACACACACTGTAGAGAATAAAGTATTTGCCTTTGTGCTATTTCTGTAAAAATAGACTAATTTTATCCAAAAATAGTCTATTTTAATATTGATATTGTGTTATTAATTTGTATAAACATTATAAATGTGTAAGTTTGTGAGTATTTATGGATGTTGGTTACGCTTTCACGCCAGAACGGCTGAACGAATCTGGATGAATTTTAACACAAAGAAAGATTCTAATCTAGAATAATACATAGGCATATATGCTAGTATTTTATCCCGGAAAATATACGGTTCTTAAGGGATAGACTTGTTTTTGCTTATCTAGATGCGAACCCGAGCGAAACGAGGTTGAGCCGCTAGTTTGTCATATTATACTTACTTATGCAAAAGTTAAAATTAAATAAATTATCTATAGTTCTGCTGAGTTTCTTTCGGCAGTTCTTAGAATTATAGCATTCAGCGTTGCGTCAATATTAAATAAAACAAAAAACAATTTTTTTTTCTCCATTCGACGTGACATTGGCATAGTAATCTGTGCTCTACTGGCACGCTCAATTTACCTAAACAAATAAGTATTTAGATAAGTGTAAATACATTTAGTCATCCACACTAATTGGATAATTAATGTCTTTCTATCGCATTCAATAGGTTAGCAAACTAAAAGGATAAAGTCAGGCAATACATTGTCTCAAATCGTTTCATCTATATATCCATGTACATATGTGAAGAAAGAAAAGGAAGTGGACGTAAAACTAATTGTTTTTAGTATTTACTCTCACTGAGATTACTGCTGACTCGGTAGACAAGTCTCCTACATAGGTGCACGTGCAAGTATTACAAAATTTTGATTCAGAGAGAACCAAAACAAGCGCGGATCCAGTCCTCATAAAAGGTTGTGGTCACAGCAACCCAAAAAATGGCTAAGTACGTATCGGAGTAGCGGCTTACTCATGTTCAATAAATAAATATTTTGGGACATTGACACACAGCGCCATCTAGTTCCATGATAAGCTATGAGGCTTGTGTTATGGATACCAGATAGTTGATACACTATACATATATAACTTTAAATACATATATTTTATAAATAAAAGCACCCATGACTGGAGTACAAACATTCGTGCTCATCACACAAATGAATGCCCCCAGCGGGACTCGAACCCGCGACCGCTGGCACAGTAATTTCTTCTCTTCATTTCTTTCTGGCCTGACTTAAGTATTTGTAAAAAAGCTTTTTTTTCATTTATTAAGGCATTGGATGTAACATCTCGATAGATTTATCGAACTCAATTAAGATTGTGGGCATACCCACCGTGCCCATAACGGTGGATCCGCGCTTGAACCAAATCCGCTTAATCAATAGCGATTACGAGCTTAAAGCGATTTTATAGACAACGCGTTGTATTTATGACTTCATATTTATGTTTCAGACTAAAGAATTATATAGAAGGATTCTCCCAAAAAAAGAGTCAAAAATAGTAGCGTGATTTTGCTATTTATCCTACTATACTCGATTTTTTCATAGAGATAGTTTACATTCTTCAAAGTATAAGAGAAATTTTGTACAGATATTAGTAATTACTAGTTAGATATTAGTCGTTAATTTATAATTCACAAGAAAATATGAATAGCAATGAATTATAAAAATATTACTCTTATACATACAAAAAAGTTATTGTAAAAATAAATTGAATGCTCTATCACATATATATGTGATACACTATTCCAGATGTACAGGATAAGAACTACTGAGAATAGGGTATATGCATGCTTTTTTAAAAAAAATATGCAATGGCTAACATCGTTATATAATTATAAAAAAACACCAGCTCCAAAAAACTAAAATTTACTATAAAAAAATATTTAAAAACACCATAGCGATATGGATACTTTAAAAACCCGCCATTTCGCGTTTGGTGTGACATTACAGTATGGATTTATACAGAAAAATTACGATTCAATTTGTAGCGACAAAATCGCTAATGGTTTGACCAATGGCGTGCGTTTCAACTACTTTGAATTTCCCACTTATATTTGCACTTTTTAATAAATATTTTCTTAATCAAAAAGAAACTACATTAAAAAAATATTGATATAGGCTTAATTCAAAAGCAATAAAGATTGTAAATAAAACTATTTCACCTTTGTTTAGCTTGTTTAGACGATGAAATATTATGAAGGGTCTCATACAATTTTCTTAGCAAATGATGCAAGAATCTGTGTTGATCGATCATGTTTGATGCAACAACGGAGCTTTTGCTTGCAGATCGGGTTTTACTCGACCTCACCGTTTTTTACCACCAAATAATTACGTTTTAATGCACGAACAGGGTTCAACGTAACCTAACATTACAATTTAGGCCTCAGAATTTCGTTCCCATGTATAATGTAAATAAATGGAATAATCACATAAGTGCTTGTTTTTATGATTTAGTGATTTTAAATATTGTATAATTGTTTTATGTTAAATATGTTTTATTTACGAATAATCTTTATATATACATATGTATATATGTTTCTATTATTTATAGTACTTGTTAAAGTTTAAGTTAGGTACTGGATCCTGTGACGAATGTATCGATTTTAATAATGATTTCGCCTACTACGCTTAGGTTTTACTTAATATTAGTTAAAAAGTATATTTTTTGTTTGTTTTGGAATTAAAAGTCAGAATTAAAAAATTCTATAACAATTTATATTTTATTTGTCGAGGGAGTTTTTTTTCTTTAGCATAATTACCGCATTATGGCACTTAAGAGCGGAGAAACTATAAATAATTAAACTACACGAGCAGAGCCGCGAGTAAAACCTATGTATGACATAGGAGAATGTGTAAGCGAGCAAACAGTAATACAGAAAAATTAAAAAACCCGAATGCGTACTCAAAAGGTTATTAAATGCGCCTGATCAGTTTATGGAGGTACAAGACTTTAGAAATAATTTGCTATGTAAGTTTTTAACAATAAAAACTTAGAAAATATTTATTTATTTTAAGGTCAAATCAAAAATTTTATTAGCTTATTTTTATACAAAGCTAAGGTAAAGTTACGTACATATATTTTTAAGTTAAATATTATGATAAATGTGTAAATGGCCTAAGTAGAATTTGAAAAAATGTTTTTGGGTACATACCTATCGCGTTACCTAATATTTAAACAGCATGAATTTAATTTACTATACTTCTTCGAATATTTTGACGGAAAGATTGTATTTAGTAATAATATATACTTATGTAGCGGTCCTGTATCGCATGCCCATATCAAAGGGTTGTTCCGCGACTCAGTTGCAGTTATCTGTAGAGCGCGCGCGGGAAAAGTTGCGTCTCATATATTTTTTTAAATTTCTACAAAGTTATAGAACAATATCATAATGACTATGCTTCTTAGAAAAATGTGGAAAAATCATTCAAAGCACAAAAGTAAGTAATATTTTAATTTCGCTCTTTTGTATTTTTCTTTACTTATTTATTTAAAAATTAATAGGTAAATTATAAAATAAAATATTACATATATTTTCTATATTTTATTTTTAAAATCTTACACATATTTTTAATAGCGTCAATTAACTTAAAGTATTTAGTCAATCACTACATTATTATTGAAATAATAAAAAAGAATATTCTATCCGAAAAAAATATTTTAACGTTATTTATATTTTTTATAATTTCAATTTAATTTATTTCTAATTGCTTTGGAATTAAAACTTATAGCACGCGCTTTTCTCATAGCTTCTAGGGATTAGAAAAAAGTTGTTGTGTAAGTTTTCTGTAAGAGTCAGGTATCAGCATTGAGCTTAGATTTATGTGATTAAAGATTAAATGAATGCAGTCTAGTATTAACGCAAAAAGAAAAGTGGGACGACATTTTATCTACGTTGTAATCAGTAGAAATAATGCTCAGGTATAATAATATGAAATGTATAATTTGACTACATACTGGGTGAATACTTCTGTTAGCAAAAGACATTTTGTAATAATATCTATTATTTTTAGAATTATTTACGATATTTGGAATAAAAGCTATTTATTTTCTATTAGTATTTATACTAAAAATTTACTTTGAAAAACGATTAGGTACATAAAGAATAAATTATTTTATAAATAAATAATTTTTCAATATAATTGAAGTAAATGAAATTTTAATTTAGTATGGTAAATTTTTTATTAGCTGATAAAGGCTATTTTTCAATTAAATATGAATATAAAACGATTGATAGTTCAATTACCCAAACTTTATTTTCTCTTGTCTGAAAAAGAAAAATATCTTCAAGTTACCAACAGCCTTCGAATACTTCATTAGTAAGAATTTAGTACAAATATTCAGAGATTGCTTTCTCTAAATGTGGTTGAAGTTATTTTTCATTTGCCAATTGCTTGGCACTTGGAAACACTGTCTCCAGGACACACCTAAGTCTGAGCAAGTTTTTGTGTTCGCAAGCAAGTTAGCTTTACC
The DNA here is from genome assembly GCA_947093115.1 of Brenthis daphne. Classification (NCBI taxonomy): domain Eukaryota; kingdom Metazoa; phylum Arthropoda; class Insecta; order Lepidoptera; family Nymphalidae; genus Brenthis; species Brenthis daphne. Next base: position 3,312,638 of record OX352474.1, on the reverse strand, counting down.
AGCATGGGCTAACATGCTTCCCATGTACGGAAATGACTAACATACGTCGCTACACTCTGACTTACATACAGTGAGATGCTTTTCCTTATTATTTAATGGAAATAAGTAAGTAAACTAGAGTAAAATTTTATTATGTTCTCGATCCTACTCAGTTTTGTCGACAAATATAACTGCCATGCCTACTATTTCAAAATATTAAAGTTCTCAAAGTTTGCTCATAATTTATCAGAAATTGATAAAGTTAGAAGAAAATAAATATTAATTCATATTTTTAGGTTTTCTATTCTATTTTTTCAAAATAATATTTTGAAATTCTAGGCATGGAAACAAAATTTTATTTGTCTTTAAAGAATCACACGAGCAATTCATTTATTCGTTATTTTTAATATCAAGTTATTAATAAGAAAGGCCAGGAATTATTGATTGGGGGAAAAAACTCTTAAATGTATGTACAATTGGTACATATTATGTATAAAATGTGTAACGGCATACCTATTACAGCCACTTTATGTTTTTTTGCGATATTGTTAATTTTCCACGGACAAGCCAAGCTCCAATTTTATGCTTATATTTAAATCTTATCATCGTGTAAAACTGGCATAGCATTTATTATTAAATTGCGAGCGACCTACTCTCAGGCGCATCCTTATGTAGGTACCCTAAAAGTAGCCTATGATTTACTCCAGGTCATAGTTTATCTGTGGGCTAAATTTCATTCGAATCCGTTTTTTTTAAATTAAAGAAATATGTACGTACAATTACATATATGATGCTTATCATTTCATGAATTCCACATTAATTATGGCTATGCTCATATCTTTATAATATATCCTCGTGGCGAAATGTGACACGTGTCTGATTTATGTGAGGGCGGAGGTCGCAGGTTCTTGCAGTAATTTAGGCATCATAGTTCATAGATATGTTTCAATGTGCATAATATAGGGAAATGGATTTAGAATTTTAAAGCTAAACATGATTTAAAATGGAGGTTTAAAGATATTCTTGGTGAAAGTTGTTTTTAAGTTAATCCCTCTACGACCGCGGACACGCCGGCGTGTCAGTTAACAATAGATTTCTTAAAATTTAAATTAATTTCTTAGTAATTTACTTAGAGGTGCTCATATGGCAATATTGTCTTATATACAAGATTTAAATATTACCTTATTTTTGTTGTCTATACCTATAGATAAAAAAATGTTTAAATGTCTATATGTAATGTCAAAATAACAGCTTTTTACTCAATTATCTTAAATTATATACGATACTTATTAGAAAACACAATTTTAAAATTTATGTCTGTCTGTCAGTCTGCCTGTCCGTTTGTTCCGGCCAATATCCGAAACGGCTGAACTGATCATGACGGGACTTTCACTGGCAGATAGCTGATAAGGAGTTATAAGGAGTAACTTTTATTTTAGAAAAAGAATTAGGATTACGCTCAAAAAAAATACATACCTAGGGATCGAGCGAAGCAAGGGTAAGTCGCTAGCTTATTTAATATTTTACAAATAAAAATACAGTAACAATTATTGCGAGTATTTTTTTCTAAAAATATAGAGTTCCTAGAATTCTAGTTTCAGCTAACAATGTACAACGTACCTACATCCTTTCCAAGGCTAGAGAGTCCCAATTTGATAACATTTGCAATTTGCGTAGCAATCGCGTAATTTGTAAACATGAATGAATGATAAAAGCGTATGATCCACTTTTTAATAAATTAAACGAATTTTAGGACTACTCGTATATTATACTTTAATAGGTACATAAATAAGAAAATATCACCGAATAGATATTTTAAAATAATTAAAATTCTTCATTTACCGTTATTTCTATGTCTCTCACTGACAAGAAAAATTATATAGACTTTGACGCATTTGTACATAGCTTTCTACTAAGCAAAAAGGCATCCGTTTAGCCCAGCAGTACCTACTTTCTAGCGCGGCGTCAACAGACTTTTATCTAGGGTTTATGAACGTCGTAATTATAACTGTTAACATCTCATCGGTAAAGATTTATTAATATATATTTCTTTTTATTATACATATCTTATTTTGCCGACGGACGATAAGGAGAACCAATCAATATACAATTATCTGCTCATTAATTTTATTCTATGACTATATTATATTTTTATGATATATATATATATATATATATATATATATATATATATATATATATATATATATAATTATATGTATAGCTTTCCCACTTACAAACAATCACAGTATGCACCATAGTAAAAGTAAAAAAAAGAATAGGTATCCATAAAATATGATAAATGCCATACAACAAGAACAAATTAAATTAATTAAAATAATAGGCAATTAAAACAATACATTAAATTAAATGAAATATAAACAAAAAATTTCATCATCACACTGAGTCATAAAACTTACTATATTTTTAAATATATTAAATGTGTCGTGAGCAATGTCTAATCTAAGTTACAGATTAGATTCGTCAGTTGGTTGTGAGTAGGGTTGAAGCTTCGCTGTTGGAGAATTCTTGCCTAAGTCGCTCCTGTAAGCTTTCAATGATTTTTGATATTGCGGTATTTAATTCTTCAATAAGAAATTCAAAATTCAAACATAGTATTTTATTAAGCACTAGCATTGCCCGCGGCTCCGCCCGCGTTCAGATGACCATCAACCAAATTCTTTGGTTTTTACATATTAGTATACTCTTACATTGCAGTTTTTGTATTTTTTCTCAGAAATGAGATATTTTCCTGCGGTAAAAAGTATCCTATATGTTGACCCGGATAACCAGCTATCATCATACCAAATTTCAGCAAAATCCCTCCTGTGGTTTTTCCGTGATGCGGTAGCAGACAGACAGACAGACAAAAATTCTAAAAACTATAGATTCGGACTCTGTATCGATAATACAATTTTATTATATGTATAGATTAACAAGTAGACGATTCGAACAAGAGTGACTATGGTCTATGCCATTTCATACCATCTCGTGACATGAGCGCGTCACCAGCGAAGGCTAGCACAATAAATACCGATCAATTACCAAAAATAATGAATAACGGAAGTAGCAAATAAGAAATTATGCGTACTTAAATATGTTGTGGGTAGGTACATCACGATTCTCGACAGACGATAACGCTATCGATGTAGGCACAACGACAAAAAATTGATCTAAATAATGTATATATGTATTCGGCCCTTTATAACGTCCCACTCCTGGGCACGGGCCTCCCTTTAATAATCCCGGGCCAAGTACGGGTTGGCGGATTTCACGTGTCTTTCGAAAACTTGCTAGGTCCTAGGTTCTCGCAGACATGCACGTATCCTCACGATGTTTTCTTTCATCGTAAGGCAAGTGGTAATCATGTTAGAATGATTCGCACATGAAGATATCATAGTCACGATACCCTGGATTTGAACTTGCTTCACTCGGTTTCCAAAGCGAGCGCGCTACCACTGGGCTACCACTGCCTAATATATCTAAATAATATACATATATTATATTAATAATTAATCTTTAATAAACGTATAATTATCCTTAAGAGTTATGCATGATGCCATAATAAAAAAATAAAAAAATTACTCTGTCTATCTGTTTGTTACAAAAGATTGACGTTGTAAACTATCAAAAATAAACATGTCTAAATCAATGAAAGAAATAGGCTACAATAATAGTATAGTGTATGTAGTATATCAATTATTACAATTAATTTTAAATTTTGAAGTGAAAAAAAAGAAGGCGGTAAAAAATCTAATTAAGAGAGTGATGCCAATGGTAAAAACACGTAAGACCACGTAATTATTCGTACGTCCAAAACTTAAATTTCCACGAAAAATTAGAAAAAATTAACCATATAGAATAAATTAAACCTTAGTAGGTAACAGATCGTATTATATTTAAGGCTATTTCATAAATCGATATCGGTTAAGTTACTCGGAGTCAGTATCGATAGTTAGTTATAAGATTATTATTATATTATTATTACGTGACCTGCTAGTATTGAAATTGCGCCTAATATACTGACCTATGGCCTATTTCTATTATCACCCGTCTGGCCTAGATAATGTCGATAAATATTTTAATGCAAAATGCGAGAGAGTTTCGCGAATATTTTTCTGAGACGCATTTTGTGTAAATAAATTATTAAAATAAGTTAGGTCATGGTAATGGTCGCAAGATATTAGCTATCATCAGTATTTGTTTCTTAAAATATTTAAGAGAGATTTTTGAGTTTATAACTCTAGTCCGTTTCAGAAGTAATGTATTTGTTACATTTAGTACAGCAAAATTAAAAGAAAGCTGTAATTTTATTCCTAATAACTATAATTAATGTAAATTGGTTTATAATTATTATTATTAAATATTAATGATAAAAAAAATCAAAGTAATAAATATGTTGGGACATTAACACACAGCACCATCTAGTTCCATGGTATGCTACGAGGCTTGTGTTATAGATACCAGGTAGCTGATACACTACATGTATATCACTATAAATACATACATATTATAAATATAAACACCCATGACTTTAGTACAAACATTCGTGCTCATCACACAAATGAATGCCCCCAGCGGGACTCGAACCCGCGACCGCTGGCACAGCAAGTAGGGTCACTACAAAACTGATCCAAACGTGTCGTCTAATATATGATAATAAAATATATTATTATTATTAATAAAAATAATATATTATTATTAATAAAAATAATATATTATTATTAAAAAAAAAACTAAAAATATACTTTAAGCTAACTCGTCAAGACTTCTCTGTATATAGTAAGGAGTTTTTGAATATTTCCACAACACCACCTTTATCTACCTGCTGGCTCAGATCATCTCGTCAGTGTTAAATATTTAAAATCGATCTCCAATATTTGTAAACATACCTATTTACTTAAGGAATGAGGGGAAGCTAATAAAAACGTTTATATTAAAAAAATGTGTTTGTGTATTGTGTATGTGTATTTTTGCCATTTTAGTATGTTTTATCATTTTGTTATCTATTAGGTATAGGTTAGGGTTTTATTTTAAGATTTTACAGTAAAAAAATGTATCTAGTCTTAATCTTATGAGATTAAATTGTTCTATAGCAAATATTGGACTTCAACTAAATTTTATGTCGGTATACTAATAATATTATAAAGAGGTAAAGTTTGTGACGTTGTAGCCTGTAGGGGGTAATCTCTGGATATACTGAACCGATTTAGGTGAAATTTGGTAAGAAGATATTAGAAGGGAAGGACATAGGATACTCTTTATCCCGGGAATCATCCTTTAAGGGGGTGAAAATGGGGATGAAAGTTTGTTTGGGGAATCAAGCTAGGGACAAATCCTTTTTTTTTAACGTTGGGAAATGCATTTACGCACGAGGTATGGAACTCACCGGCAAAGCCAGTACTACCTACTAAAACCCAACAAAGCCTTCCCCCGTCTTAATGGGGCGTCGCAGGATCGCTTACGCATTCAACTACGACGCCCCGACGGCAGGTCTGCCGAAGCAGACCACAACAACCACGGGGTTGCTCCAAGGTCCACTCTGCTATCAGAGAAGTACCAGGAGCAACCCGCATGGTACACCGCCCTCCGAAGAGGGCCACCTCCCACCGAAGTGGGCCACCTCCCTGTGCGTTTCTTGGCTTCGCGCCCGGCTGTATTGCCGGGCACTACTGAGCCCCCTCACCACGACAAGGTGAACGCACGTTTACGAACCCGAGCGAAGCGAGGGTAAGTCGCTAGTCTATAATAAAGATAATTTAGAGCAATTGCGATATAGAGCGCAATGCAATAAATATAAAATTATAATTCGCCTTCATTATTACACCCTGTTGCAAAACACTTGACTCAGTTTACCCTAAACCCTCAATTATGGTAAATTTAGTGCAATAAATTCTTGTTTCATTACGCCGGTAAATTAGATAAATTATTTAACTATTGGCGCTTGCGGCTCTATATTACTCCAACTTTGATTAAAGTATCAGCAGTTTTTTATATTAGCTTATTTTGCTTGGGAATTACGATTTTTTAATAAATTATTTTTATTAAATATTTATATTAAATAACGTTGATGATGTTGATATGTTAATATTTTACTGTTCTTTTATTGTTCTTTTATTAATATTGTTAAATAAAACCACCTTTTCGGATTGTTTCTATGTTTTGTTTCGTCGTCTATAATACCTACCTTTGAGAAACCTAAAACGAAAAAGCATTCAAAATGTCAGGAACAAAAAATGTAAGTAAATCCTCGAATAAATCCAAAAAGATAGTTTTATTTAAAATGTGCAATATTCGCGTAATTCTAAGAAAATATTAATAATGTATTTTTTAAATTTTGTTAAATCTCCAAGAAAGCTTTTAATTTTTAAATTAAATAGAATTCTATAAAAACTTCTAATACAGGTATTTCCTATTGAGAACATTACCTGTACGATAAGAGTCTATTTTTCAGAACTTTGTTTTTTGTATAGGAAAATTACATCTAAAATGTCACAATTCCAGATATAGTGTACGTTGTTAGGCGTTGTCTTTTAGAAAGTGAAGCTTTCATCTATAGTTCTTCTTCTGTGTTATGGCGATAAAAATATCTCTTTCATCTTATTTCACAGACAGACAGACATTTTTTTAAAATAATAATTGCTTGGACTTCGATTACGTGTAATTTGAGTACGTCAAATTAAGTAAGAGATAAGTTAAATATGTTAGTTGTAATTATTGTGAATTAAAATTTTAAATATCTTTAAAAAAATAAACATTTTATTTAGTTGTTTTGGCTTCAAATAAGAAGTAGCTAAAGTCAGCGTAAGAAAATTTAAAGTTATAGTATTATTACATTCAATATTCACTCTGAAACGATGAATTGCACAATTATGTTTGATTATAATAATAGTTTATTGCTAATAATGATATTATTACGCGGCCATAAAGGAAATCGTGGCAGTTGCGATTAGCTTATCGCGGTCGTTCACTACGACGATTTGTGCTTTCTATTATGTTATAAGATACTTTATATATATTTTTTCACATAATATATATGTATAATAAATATATCATGTACTTTTGTTTGTTTTGTTAATTTTACACACATTTTTAAGTCGACTACTTACGCATGTGTGTCCTTTCGGCGTCTCTCCTGAACATACTAGGTAATTGAAATAAATATACCTTTGTGAATCCATTAGGAATTTATTAATATCAAAAATATACTCTGTATAAAATAATAGGATTAAGTTTATATTAACAGAATACTTCAGCAGTAGGTACTTAGTTTTAGTAGTCATTGTATTTGTATATTAAGACACATATGTGAAACTAGCATTGCCCGCGGCTTCGCCCACGTTAAGTTTTACATATTAGTATACTCTTACATTGCAGCTTTTGTATTTTTTCTCAGAAATGAGACATTTTCCCGCGGTAAAAAGTATCATATGTGTTGACCCGGATAACCAGCTATGACCATACCAAATTTCCATTCTCCAGTAGTTTTTCTGTGATGCGGTAACAGACAGACAGACAGACAGACAAAAATTCAAAAAACTATAGATTCGGCCTCTGTATCGATAATAATGTTTATTTCAATAAGATTTTCCATAAAATATCTAATGTATAGACTCGGCTAAGTTACAATTTTATTATATGTATAGATTTATTTTAGTACTAGAAAGAAAGTAATAGACATTGTTTTTATTTAAGAGCTTTGTGAAGAGTGGGCCCTAGCAGAGTGTGAGGGAGAGGGATGGTGGCGAGAGGCGCGAGAAGGGAGGGGCAGTTGTGAGGTGCGGTACGCGGGCACCGCGCCTGTGGAGAGAGCCGCTTCTGCACCGGCTACTGCACTTGCTGTACGATCTGCTTTACATACTGCGAAGGGTAAGTATTGTAAAAATATGTGGGCTTTGCACATTATAGTATTAGGCCTAGGTAGATAGAGTACAGGAAAAGTTTGAAATAAAGAAAAAAATTCTAAAAACTATAGATTCGGCTTCTGTATCGATAATAATGTTTATTTCAATAAGATTTTCAAATAAATACTTAATATACAGATTCGGCTTAGTCATAATTTTATTATATGTGTAAATATACGGAGCCTACGCACGCGCAAATCGATATACGCGGTGACATATTATTATATTCTTCAATTCAATTCTCTTGTTAATGGCTTGGCTTGGCTTGGCAAAGCGTGCCAATGAAGCACACATTACATCGCCAATATCATATAGAATGGAGAAAACACGAATGATTGGTTGATAAATAAGATTGTCAACAGATCACGAAAGTCTCAGAAGCACGGGGAGAAACCCCCCCAAATTTCCACCTCTGGGCACTCAATAATTACTTGGCCGTACCTCAAACTCGAACCCAAGACCCCTGAATTTGCAGTCATACACACAAACTACTTGACCGATGAGGCAGTCAACATATTTAACTATGAATGTTTATAAGCATAGTTGATATAAAAAATCTGTTTGCGCGTTTTCAGCTATGAATAAGAAGTTGCAGAGGGTAAATCTGGATATCAGCGCTAAGGGCATACTGGTTTCCGATGCAGAATCACAGGAAAACGTCTTCAGTGTATCTATTTACGAGTACGTATAATATTAATTGCCATTTCATTAATAATTAAATTACAGAGCCTTTTCTTCTATCTCTTTTATTATATGATTTAGTTAGTTGCTAATGCGGAAAATATGAATGAATTCTAATTTAAGGAGCTATTTTGAAATAATAATCTTTACAAATAAATAAATAAATAAATAATTGAAGTGTCTATTTGTAATGCCAAAAACAGCTTTATACAAAATACATATGAATTATATGAAAGTATATACGGTACTTATAAGACAAAAAATTAATTTTAAAAAATTTTCTGACTGTTACGTGTAATCTCCGAAATGGCGGCACCGATATTGACAAGACTTTCACTTGCAAATAGCTTCTGTTTTAAGGAGTAACTACTATTATTTAAGAAAGAGAATTAAGGTTCCGCGCAAAAAATCAAAACCCATGAAAATGTGAACAAAATCCGCGTACCTACGACGCACCCTAGCGAAGCAAAGATAAATCGCTAATTAGAAATTAACCTCTCTTCTCTTTAAAAGCTACAAAAGTACCAAGTTTAAAAATTTATATCCATTCTAATAAGGAGGTAAAGTTTGTGAGTTTGTGAGTTTGTGACGTTGTAGGGGGTAATCTATCTACTTAACCGATTTAGATTATATTTGGTAAGAAGATAGTTTGAGCCCCTGGATGGATATAGGATACTTTTTATCCCGGAAGTCATCCCTTAAGGGGGTAAAAAGGGGCATGAACGTTTGTATGGAGAATCATGCTAGGAAAGAACCCGAGCGAAGCAAGGGTGAGTCGCTAGTTTAATATATAGGTAACAAATAATACCTATATATAAATTCTGAAGCTTACAGAAAAATATACAAGAAAATTCTCGTCCTTAAACAATTAATAATTAATATGTATCACCTGTATCTTGAGTTTTAACCATTAAATAAAAAAAAAATTACTAAAAAAATAATTAAAATATGCTCTTATAAGCAAGATTGTTTTTTCTGAGAGAAACCAGAAGTACTTATATATTTATGTAATAACAGAAAAATCATTGACATCTTTATCTGTCTGTGACCCGTAGTCTTGTCTCAAGAACATTGTACTGTTATAAAAAAAATATGTCTATAAATAATCTTCGCATCGTATTGTTTGTGTAATTAATACCGTAATGAGTTGAATTAAAATGAATTATTGCTTATAGTTTTATAACTTATTTAAACAGCACATAAGAAACAAATTACTTCTACTTTGGTCGATATTTCGTTTGTTTTTACAAACTGACTTTGTAATCAAATCGGGAAGTCAGTTTCGACCTACATCTAATAGACTTATCAAATACTAGCAAAACTAGAAAAAACTCTAAAATGGTAGGTTTCGTACAAACTTTTATCCCCCATTTTACCGTCTTATGGGATAAATTTTAAAAAATTCTAAAACACATATCTATTTAATTGTATTGAAGACAATTATTACCAAGTTCCTAGTAATTCTGATCATAATTTTTTTTGGGTTGTATTATAACGTGTTTTCCCGCGGGAATGAGATAATCTCCCACGGTAAAAAGTAGCCTATGTTACTCTCCAGCTCTCCAACTATCTTTGTACAAAAAATCACGCCAATCCGTCCCTCTGTTTTGCCGTGAAAGAAGGACAGACAAACAAACAAACAAACAAATAAACTTTCACATTCATAATATTAAAAAAAATAGATGTCGAGTTAGAGCTTCTTATCATTTCATTCGTGTTAAAAAACATTACCGTAGGTCAGAAATATGTTTTTCTTGGGATTTTTAAAGTATAATAATCATTTTATTATTATGTGATGTTACCATCGCTTCAAAGTATATTATTACAATAACATCCACTAATCTATTGGTATTTTACATACACACATACATTTTTAACTGCCTCGGTGGTGTGGTGGCTATCATGTACGGCTGCACACTCGTAGGTCCTGGGTTCGAGTCCCGGGTCGGGCCAAGTTTAGTTATTGAGTCTTTCTATATAGTAAGCCTCAGTAACAGCCCGGAGTTGGGAATTTGGCGGTGTTTCACCCCCGTGCCTCGGAGAGCACGTAAAGCCATCGGTCCTGCGCCTTAACTCTCACTGGTCGTGTCGAGTGGTCGTCCCACCAGAGTATGAGAGTGACAGGAATAGAGAGTGCACCTGTGTCTGCGCGTACACGCACTGCACTATAAGATCTCCTCCGCAGTTGGCTAGTCTCAATGAGATTGGCTGCCGTAGCCGGGATCGGCCAGGAGAACATCATCATCACATACAAACGACCATTTACAAACAGACGGCGCCGTTTGTAGATTAAGATGTATCATACGATAGGCCTAAGATAGAAATTACCTTTTTTAATCTACCTATTATATTTTAGTTTCTATAACCAAATTAAAATATATTTTTATAGTTACTATAACTATAAAAATATATTGTTAGCGAAAAAAAAATTAATCAAAATGTAAGAATATTTGGTTCTTGAATGAAATGTGTACATAACTCTATTTTCTGAAACCAAGCTTTTAAGGTAAAATTTTAAGCTCTAATATAGTTAGTTTAAGATTCGTTTTCTAAAAATAGAAATTATAAATGCGAAAGTTTGTGTGTGAATGTTTGTTACTCCTTCACGCTGAAACGGCTAGACAGATTTAGACGAAATTAAGTACACAGATAGATCATGACCTAGATTCTAGAGTACCTAACATATGTATATAATATATATTGTTATACATTTAGGACCTGGTTATACATATAAATAATCCTTCCAACCAATTTTTATTAATATTTAAACATTTCTAGGATCTCATACTGTTCGGCAGACGCGGCAAATGCCCGTGTCTTTGCCGTGGTTGAGGGCAGAAATGTTAATGGAGACGAAACACACCTCGCCCACGTGTTTGTTTGTTCGCGGCGGAAACAAGCGCGCGCCCTGGCTCTGTCTCTCGCGCACTCCTTTAATGACGCCTACCAGGTGAGATGGGGATATTTTATTATTATTTGAGAAAATATTATTTACTTTCGAAAATTTACGTAAGTTATATACGTTATGGAAAAGTATGAAATAGCTTAGATTGAGTGTTTTGTTTTGTGAAAGCTTTATATCTACAGCTTTATAATGATGTGCGAATATTTACACGCTGTTAATGTCTTTATTCTTTAGTCTATTCAAGCGAGCATGAGACAAAATGTAAACAAGCCGAATAAATGTTCTTTTTGACGTACATATTAATTATAATAACAATAATGAATTATTATAATATTTAACCTCTAGTTATTACTTTTATACTATTATTAAATATTTATGTACCAATGAATATAGTTAAAGTGTATAATATGAATTTTTTTAATCAATAATTATATTTCATTATATTTTCAATAAAAACTTTGATACAAATACCCAAGAGTGTTATGAATAACAAAATTAAAACGCATTTTAATACTATTGAATTAAAACGTACCTACAATTAAGTCAAATTATATTTCAAACTAGCGACTCACCTTCGCTCTGCTCGGGTTCGTCTCTACTTACGTTTTAACGTTTAGTATAGATTTCTCAGAGATTAGATATTTTCTCGCAATAAAAAGTATCCTATATATTGACCCGGATAACCCATTATCTACATACCAAATTTCATCAAAATCCCTCCAGTGGTTTTTCCGTGATGCGGTAACAGACAGACAAACAAAAATTCCAAAAACTATAGATTCGGCCTCTGTATTGATAATAATGTCTATTTCAATAAGATTTTCCAAAAAATATTTGATGTAGAGATTCGACTTAGTTAGAATTTTATTATATGTATAGATTTTAAAGTTTTTTCCACCATCTACATGGATGTGACAGGGTATATGCTATCTTCCCAGTTATTTTTGTTGTGAAAATGACGTCAGAAAGCAAACTTTGGTTTTGTTATGTTACATGTTACGTATGTACGTTATTTGTCCATTACTTGATGTAATTTTAGTTGTTGTTTACGTAAGTGTCAACAAGAGTGCTTAAATTTTAGTTTATATTTAATAACAATTTTTAAGAATCACTGGACAGAAATCGAAATCGTGTGACTCGTCTACACAGAGTCAGTAAATTTTTTTATGGACAATGTATTATGTATACGCTTATACAACAGAATCCAAGAAAATGCTCAAAAAGCTTCTATCGACAAATTAAAAAATAATAATTATTAAATTCAAATCAAGTTTAAAAAAAAATCCCTCAATAATATTATTATTCTACATCGTACAATCACAGATCATATAATACTATACTAGAGGAATTGTATCTACAAACGCAACAAAAATATATTTAAAAAAAAAAATACCAATATCGGCCAGCCGATAGATATACAAAGATAAAACGCGTAGCTAATAGCTATACATATTATTTTGTTTTGTAGCACTTAAAGATAATATTTGAAAAAAAAAAAAAATTAAATTTGTTGGTAGATGTCGCCTTTTTCAATTCCCACTTGCGCCATCTATTATCTCGTAGCTTACCATGGAACTAAAGGGTGTTGTGTATTAATGTCCCAACTTATTTATTTAATATAACGTGTTTTCCCGTGGGAATGAGATAATCTTCCGCTGTGAAAAGCCTATATCATTCTCCAGCCCTCCACACAAAAAATCACGCCAATGCGTTGTCCATTTCGACGTGAAAGAAGACAAACAAACAAATAAACACACTTTCATATTTATAATATTTGTATGGGTATATGTATAGATACGGTTGTTACATACACTTATGGGGTTATCTCTACATAGTTTTTAAAAATGATTTTTTTTTCATGAACTTATAGTTATAAGTTAATACTACTTATTTCGTAAACATTATATCGTCCCTCTAAAAATAATGATAGAGACACAGAACATATCATCTATACTTACTAATATTATAAAGAGGAAAGATTTGTTTTTTTGTTTGTTAGTTTGTACCGAATAGGCTACGAAACTACTGAACCGATTTCGATGAAATTTGGTAAGAAGATAAGTTTGAATCACTGGGAAGGACATAAGATAGTTTTATTCCCGAAATCATCCCTTAAAATGGGCGAAAATGGGGATAAAATTTTGTATGGGGAAGCAACGTAGGGACGAAGACGAGCGAAGCTAGGGTGAGACGTTAGTCTAAAATACTTTCAATGAAAGTTTATTTGGTCAACATAGTGTTGTTCTTTTAGATATGGGATATTATCGATGGTTTGCAAAATTATCTTTTTTAAGGCTATGTGAGAATTTATAATTAGACTACTATATAAAAATATATATACTTCTATACTTACTTACTTCTATACTTTCATCGGTTTCAGGCTTGGCAAGCGAATGAAGCTGCTTCCATGAAGTCGGGAGGCAAACGCCTAGTAACTCCGTGGGTAAGTTTATTTATATAAGCCTTATCGTACTTTTCAGTGATTCACTCCTTAATTTATATACATACTCTTACCAAAACTAGTTGTCTACAGAAATATTTTAACCGCTTAGAACATTCGTTAAAGAGTTTTAATTTAAAGCATTTATGATGAGAATAAATTCTCGCCGATTCGAAAAAATATAATAAACGGCGCGAGCAGAACAATAATAAGTCATTGAAGCCAAACGAGACCAATGACAGAAGTAAAGAATGTTAATCTAAAACTTATTTTCAATATTTTAAAATGAACTAGCGACTTATCCTTGCTTCGCTCGGGTACGTCCCTAGGTACGCTTTAGTTTTTTTGAGCGGAACTCCAATTCTTTTTCTAAATTAAAGTTACCTAAGATACTCCTTATAACATTAGCTATCTGCCAGTGAAAGTTCCATCAAAATCAATCCAGCCGTTTCGGAAATAAACCTGAACAAACAGACAGATGGCCAAAAATTTTTAAAATCTCGTTTTCGTAAGTACCGTATGTAATTTCATATGCATTTAGTAAAAAGCTGTTATTTTGATATTACAAACAGACACTTCAATTTTATTTAACTGTATAGAGTTATTTACTGATTTTAATATTTTCCTGAAGAGGTTTTAGCTATGCAAGTCTTCAGGAATAGTATTATGAAACACCTTATTATAATACCATTTCAGGCTTTTATTTCTATATTTTTCATGCTTCACCCATCTCATAGTCTAAGGCATTTTATAAAAAAACAGGTGAATTTTCCCGACGAATCTGAGGAAGAAAATGAAAGCGAGCCGTGGCTTGCTCCTGCTCCGCTCGTCACATTCGCTTAGACATATTTAAGTTATTACTATATATTACTATAACTTAAGTTTTATGTGTCTATACATAATTTTTTTTGTCATTTAAGAATAAAAATATCAATTGTACATATAAAAAATCTTTATCGTTGTTTTTTTAATTATTAATATTGCTTTTTTTAGCTAAAATTAGTTATTTTACGTATAGACACATTAATGTGTATAATGGATGTATATTACATATTTGGTTAGATATCCGGAATGAGGCTTTATTTTATTATAAGAGATGAAAATTTCAATCATTTTCGCTTTAATATTATATTAGGTGACGATTCAATATTTACAACAAAATATACAAATAAACCTAACATATGTATATATATATATATATATATATATATATATATATATGTTAGGTTTATTTGTAGATCTAATATACACACACACATATACATATATATGTGTGTATATTACATCTACAAACTCGTAATATTTTTTATATTAAAAAAATATAAGTTTTTACATAAGACTAATGTTTAACTCCCATTATTTTTTATCTATACATATCTATTCTATTTTTTATTAAATATCAATAATGTTATTGATGCTTTATTCATTAAGTTTACGATAGTTCTTATGTGCTATGACTGTTAAAAATAAATATTATTTTAAAACTTGTTATAAGTAATATAGATTATTAAATATTAAGTTTTAATATAAAAGTTAAATCTTTACGTTTCATGTATTAAGAATTTTACGGAGAATTTGTAAACGAAATAAACGATTTTTATAAATATTTAATTTGTTTTTTTTTAATGCCTCGATCCATAAAGTTACTAATATTTATATTTTTTTAAGAATTTTAACTATGCTAACACGCATTCGTCAAATTTACAATTTAAAAGCAAATTCTTTTATTAATTTTAATACAATCGTTCGAGTATCATAGTTAATACTCCAACATAAAACGTCTGTGGATGTGAAAAAGTTACTAGCTGTAACACTATATAATGACCTAACTATTGAGACATCTAAAACCTTAGTCTCTCTTGCGACCGTAATTGCTGTAAAGCATTTGGAATATTTGAAACCAAAAATCAAAATCCGCGAAAAAATTGGAAAAGTAAATACAATTAGTATTAAATAATAAACCAAGTGATACAATCAAAAGTGTATGTTAATTTATTACTTAAATATTACAATTGTCTACATAGTTTAAGACTGATCTAGCCGGCACTGTGAGTAAAGCTCCAGCCTGCGTCGTCCCGAGGCCGTGGTGTGGAGTGGTTCGGAGCACGAGGCGCCGTTGTAGTTGATCATCATGTAGTCGAAGCAGTCTGTCACACCATCTCGATTGCAATCCTACAATTTTAAAGAAATAATAACACTTTTTTATTATGTAATTTTTAAGTTCATTGGGTAAGATATTAAATGGTCGAATAAAAGATAATATGTGTTGCTTATAAAGTTAAACGGTATTCAGCTATTAATTAATATTATAAGAAGATTTATAATGAAACAAAATATGAACGTAACTCAGCTTTATAAAACCGCTTGTGTATTCATTTGGATAATCTTAGCAATAATTACATTTACAAAAATAATAAATTTCAAAAACGAGTTATAAGACAAGGAAATAATATTTTCGAACATCTATAACTATAACTTATAGGAACTACTTATAGTAAAAAATACCTTCATTTTATTGTTATTTGGCTCCCTCGTACATTAAGTACGATAGAGCCATATTATATACGGAATTGATTGAATAAAATATGTAAAGGAATCAAAAACTTTAAAAAAATCATATCTTAAGTAAATATATATATGTATATATACATATATAACATCACTTTAATAAATAATTAATTATATCTTAATATCAAATAACCTGAATTAACTTAATAAATTCAAATTATTCATCAAAACAAAGTATAGAGAGATAATAAGGAATAAATTAATAATAATAGGTGGTTTTACGGAAAATAACGAACTAAAAATATAAACTATAAACATTTTCTTTTCTTTATGCAAATTTTAAATTACAATAATTGCCTTTTCCATATGTAATGTGGATAACTCTACATATTTTTTTTTTATCTTGCTTATGGTCTCAAAAACATTTTCATAACGTGTTTAAGTTTATAATACTCGTGGAATTAAAAACAGAGTGTTTTAAAGTGAAATTTCTTTAGAATCGTTGTTATTTAAAACTCGATAAAACGGAAATGCGTCACGCAGAGAGAAAACACATAAATATATAGGATTAAGCCAGCGAGAGAATGTGATAGAATACATTACACAGAAAGTGAAAAATAGTAAAATTAATACTAATTAATTATTTTTATGCGGATTATATATTATTACTTTTATGCGGACGATTTTATGTGCATTTACCTTTCCAAACTTCGCCAAGTAGTTTTCAACTATTTTTCTTGCACAGTGATATTCTCTGGCGCAGTCTTCATAGGCTGAAATATTAAACATATTACTATTAAAAATGGGTCTTTAAATTCTTATAAATAAAGGAGAAACGATTCTATTTAGTATGCGAAAACTCATCAAGACTTTCGTAGGTATTCATTAAGATTATGCCTAATCTGCTTAGATTTTAGCAATTCAAATATTTGTAAATTTTTATTATCACATTTAGACTTATTACATCCTGTTCTAGAAATCATTTTTAGGGGTTTCGTTGCCTATAGGCTATGGTTTTTCATCATATAACATGATCATCTTCGAAAAGGTGTTTAGAAATAAGATAGCTTGTTGCTATTCGTCCGTTAATCGGATGAATAAAAAATATATTATTCTTCCAACTATAGTCGGCTCGTACGAATATCTACAACTTTTTTGTTTTATATGTAAAATAAGTAATTTTTAGGTGCAGGCGTTTCTATATGCAAAAAAAACCTATCGAGCTGAAAATTTGTTCTTTTAGATCCCAACGATTTTTAAGCTCAAGAGTTTTTATGTGTAAAAAAAAGAAAAGCGCCTGAACCTACGCAGCTAAAAATGGATTTTATTAGGAGAATATTACTGTGTGATAATAAAACAAGATAATTATTCTAACTTATCGGGCCATAAAGATTTTTAATTTAAGTCCATTCTATCTCATTCTAAACTTAAATTTTTTACTATCGATATTCTTAAAAATCTATACAACAAGAAACATAAAACCAGTCGCAGTCGCAATATATCACACACCAACAATGAGTCAGACGAATAATTATATTATTAAATATTTTTATTAATATTTTTTATTCATTTGATTATTATCGAACAAATAGACACTTCCAATAATATATTTCTTTTTAACAAAAAGTTGCTGAATTATACTGTAAAGTAAACCAGCTCTTTATATTATATTATGGTGGAAATGACATCTAAAATAACGAACCATTTATTGACTTTTAAATTATGATTTTCATTAAATATTTAAAAAACACTATAAAATGTACTTAATCATAGGTATTTTTATTTAGCTAAAATGACATTAGAAAAAAATCACATCAATTCTTTGGGATCCTGTGTGCAGCGAAAAATGCACTTTTCAATTTATAAAGTTTGTATCTTACATTTAAATTAATAACCATTTTTTTTACAAAAAAATAAAAATATCGAATTTGAATTAATATTTAGTTATTTAGATATTCAAACGCACCTTCTTTCCTATCGGGGCTGTCTTCTGGAAGAGTGGGTTTGTCAGCATCAATCCAGTACAGTCTGGATATGTAAAAAGGTCCACAGTATCCTCCGGAACATCCATGAGATAGATCACATCCGGCGACATGACATAGGCATCGTAAACAAGTATCGTTTAGGTTTGAAACTTTGATATCTAGAAAATAAATGTGTTTATAAATAATTACAATATTAAATATGTATGTATGTATATATTTTGATTGGAAACTATAACGGAATTTACGGACTTATTTAAAAAAAAGGCTACATTAAACGTCAGTATCGAACATTTTGATATAAACCATTCTTATTGATGCTAAACATTTAACTTACTCGTGATACTCGAAAAGGTACTAAGTAATATTTTTTAACTAAAAAGTCTACTACCTACTATTGGAGTTCATTTTACTTAAAACGTACACTTGACTTTAAAATTGCTTTGGAATTTTTCCTTGTCGTGTGAATAATTGAAATCGATTCATAATTGGCAAAGGTACTGACTGGGTAATACAATGACGAAAAAAATCTTGAATTAAGTGCCTTCGAAATTGTTAAAAAAAAAACAACCACTTTTATCTACTTTTGTGATGGACAATAAATGAATTAGAATACTAATCTAATCCAGTACCTCAACAGTACCTTTGTATGCAGTCGGAGTAGCCTCCGAACGAGTAGTAGGTTCAATTTCGTGTGTATAGTGACCACAAAGTGATACAAAATTTTTATCCAGGTCAGATAAAATCGAATAGAAAATCGATGGAAATACTAAGCATATATATATAGCTCAATAACATAAATTATATATTTTCTTTTTCACTGAAATAAAAGTTTAAAATTTCCAACGCTCTTTTACAGAAATATTATTCGAGTATAAATAAGTAATAATAAAATACAAAAATCCAAATAATAAACAAACCTGTTTCACTTTTAACAAAATATGCACTGATTAAAATAAAAAGTAATGATTTTAAAAGCATTTCTTTGTCTTAATAGTCACTGTAGACTCCTTCAGTCTTTGTTCATGCACTATATATCTTATAAAATTGTTTCTAAATAATTTAAGGCATGGATGACATAATATATACACAAAAAAATCTATCATGGAGATTAATAATTATTAAACGGATGTATTCGTAAAATATAAGTGGAAAAACCCGTATGAACCAAACTTTGACTGCGTACTGCGAATATTCGAACTGATTAGTAGTTAGAACTGATTTAGTAGGTAATATATCGGAGTCGATATTGAATCGGTATTGGAAATAATTACTATTGTTATTGTAACTATTAATATCGAATAGTATAAAAATTGTATCGATGTTAATTTTTTGTAATGTACTTGACATTAAATACTGAAAAATGTTGCTTGACGGATTGAGATTTAACATGTTACTAGCGACTCACCCTCGCTCCGCTCGGGTTCGTCCCTAGTTACGTTTTAATGTTAGTATAGATTTCTCAGAAATGAGATATTTTCCCGCAGTAAAAAGTATCCTATATGTTGAGTAACTATCATCATACCAAATTTCATCAAAATCTGTCCAATGGTTTTCTCGTAATGTGTGTGTGTAGTCACAGATAGACAGACAAAAATTCTAAAAACTATAGATTCGGCCTGTGTATCGATAATAATGACTATTTCAATAAGATTTTCCAAAAAACCATTCCATTTAATGTACAGATTTAACTCAGAATTTTATTATATGAACATATAGATAAAACAAACGTTTTTTTTATAGAATTTTTACTCGCAAAAGCTATGGCTTGATCTAATGTCGACGATCATCGTCGCACAAGGAAGAGTTACATAAATAATTAATAATGTCCAATCCGATATCGATATCATCCGATCATTCGGTTATCATGTTCATTCGATAATCATGTTTCAGTAACGTATTAATATTAATACCTGTCTAGTGTCTAACTCGTAAAAGAAACAGTGAAAAGTTATTTTATTACACGTAAAATTACTTTTACGCGCTCGATAACGTGTACGTTGTTGTAAAGGTAAATAATGGCTCAGAATAAATTATTTTATCATACCAATCACATCTCCGTGTTATCTAATTCTGGGAAACAAAATGACGGTCGAATAGTTCATCGAATGCAATAAGTATATCCGCAAATCGTTACAGCGTTCGGACGTTTAGAAGGTTATCTGGATTAAAGAAAGGTCGCTCAATTTTAGGTTTTGTTTTTTGTTGTGTTATTACTGTCTAATGGATGGAATATTTTTTGCTTTATATTATATTTAATTCATTACTTTTTGAGTTAGTGCTCTTCCGTGAGAGCTAGTTTGAGCTTCCGTGAGAAGCAGTAATTTAATAATTTAATAGTCCTTGTGCTAGTACACTTCGTTTTGCGTTTTTTTCGGAAAAGCCACCTACAACTAGAGATAAATTTAAAAAGCAAATTTTTTTCTCTATTAAAAAATTTGATCCAAATCCTTAGAGCCGTTTCCGAGATACACGAAATAAATTTATATATACAAGAATTTCTCATTTAACCGTTTCCCTGTCCCATGAGTCATATATGAACATTTCGATTGTTGTTTAACTATATGTCTATTTTGCGGACAGTTAATCTGTTAATAATAGAAGATAAATATTAAACATACTTTAGGACAATAAGGAAGAGATTTTCCTGTAAATCGATGGCAAGGAGTCAATTACAAAGTATTGGAAATTTAGTTAAGTATTACCCGTTATATTATTAATGTATCTTTATATTTTGCATATAACATCATATCACACTGGGGCAGTCTATGCATGAAATGTTATAGTACACTAGTGCGTGCATCACACTTTTTATTTCCATTACCCTCAGATTGGAATGGAACGACAATCTGAAGCAAATAGTGGAGCATCCAGCGGAAGGTACTTTCCGAGGCGACTGCCAGCTTTCCAACCCCAGGCTGTTACTGAAAATTTCTTGACAAAGCTAGATCTGGAACTTGTGCCCAGGACCTGTGCAGACATGGCGTTTAGAGACAATGGTTTTATGGCCTATTTTACTCAAGTAGTGGTCCATTTTTAATGTAGAAGATTCATGATTTCATTTTTCACTTGGGTTGCAAGAAACCCTTTATAGTTTAAAATTAGTATACTACATAAAAAACAAGTTTATAGGTATTAAAATGCATTACTTCCGCTATCGTATGAGTTTTATTGTATCATCTTTCCCATAAGGGAAGCAAGGTAAATAAGAATTTTTATTTTATGTATAAGTTAGTATATTGAATTTAAATTAAAACAATAAATGATAATCACTTTATTATGATGTCCTTAATTCATTATAATGACAGTGGAAATACTTATCGATAAGTTCAAATAGCAACAAACATATACTTTTGACCCCAAAGACTACAAATGCACTAAATGCAATAATTTACGAGTATTATAGCAACTACTTGTGATATCTATACTTTTATATTATAAATGTGAAAGTGTGTTTGTTTGTCTTTCTTTCGCGTCGGAACGGAGTGACGGATTGGCGTGATTTTTTGTGTGGAGATAGTTGGGAGGGCTGGAGAGTGACATAGGCTACTTTTTATCCCCGGAGATTATCTCACTCCCACGGGGAAACACGGTATAATACAATAAAAAAAATATTATCAAAGGTACTTGAAACTTGGTATTAATGCTCTTCAATACAATTAAAGAAATACGTGTTTTAGCATTTTTCGTAAATTCATCCTATAAGGGGGTAATATAGGAGATAAAAGTTTGTATGAAACCTACCTTTTCAGAGTTTTTTTTGTAGTTTTAGCGGTAAAATAGAAATATCTAGAAAGGTCATAAACATGATAGCAAGCAATTAGCAAGGTGAGTATTAAACTGCCTATTTAATTATAATTATTTAATAACCACCAGTAGACAAAACTAAGGATTTCATGATAACTAATCATAGTTTGAATGACTGTTCAAGTTAACGCAAATATTTTTGATGTATGACGAAAACCTTTTCCCAATGTTGCCCGATTTTACGATATTCGATAATGTAACCTTAAAAAATGAAACAAGTACATGTAATATTATAATTTAATCATATAAATATCTAAAATATATATTCTTATTTAAATATCTTGTGGGAAAGATATTTATATTCCTAAATTAAAATGACTGTTATTTCGTAAAATCATTTTTACAATTCTTATAATTTCAGTTGTTTAAGTAACTAAATAACTTATCTAAAATCGATGTACTTATTATATCTAACCTCAACATCATTTGTTTTTTTTTATGTCAGTTATATTAATATGGTGACTTTGTTAAGCCTACAGTCAGACAATAATTTATTATTATAACAATTTTCTTGAGCAAAAGATTTTAATAATTTAGCCCTGTATTTGAGAGACGTAGGCGATGCACTGGTTGAAAACGTTGACGTAATTGAAGGGTAGGTCTCCAGTACAACCGTACCCTCCTAACTTGTGGATGGCCATGAAATCGTAGCAGTTGATTACGCCATCTTTGTTGCAATCCTGAAAAGAAAATTAAAAAAAATATAGTCATCTACTACTCTTACAAAATATTTGCATTTATGAAATAAGTAACTATTTTTTTCTAAATTACAAGATTTACCTTCTACAAAAATTGTTTATAAACAAATAAATTATAAGTACATCCTGTTAGTTTATACTTTTGCTTTTATTTTTAAAATAAAAAAAAAACAATTCATGGAAGCTGTGCCACAACACAAGTGACATTTCACGGCCGAACAACCGCGAAGACACAATTGTAAACTAGTTTTATGACATCATTCGCCAGTTATTTGACAATGAAAAACGAATATGCAAATTATTTAACAATAAATAAGACGCACAATACAATATTAACCAGAAATATAAGCTTTCATCTTAATAAACATGACAATATAATGAATATTATAATATTTGTATGTGTATGTTATCTAGCGATATCTTTATTTGTTACATTTAACCTTAAGCAAATGGCAGTTATAATCATTTGTTTTTGTTTATGGATCAACTTGTGATTCAAACAATCCCACGCTTATTCTGCTTTATAATTTATAATTCAGTTTACTTTAAATCTTCTTTAAATATTTACATATATGTACATAATATGTATAAAATGTGATGTAACTAATATTTATTATTGAAAAATTAAATTCGGAATAATTTACCTGTCCAAATTTCCTCATGTAGCCTTGGACGGTCTCAGCAGCACAGTATGGGTTGTTGGTACAGCTCGAGTATGCTGAAAATTAAAAAAAAATACTTTAATCACACTATAAATTATATATAATGATTTTGGAATAGTATTAATAAATCAGTAAAAATATGTAAGCGTTTTTACTAAATTAACATTATAAGGTGTAACAGGATAAAAACAGTCACTCTCACATTAAATAGCGGATGCATTTTGGTTTGATTCATCTGTGGCCTAGAGAAGGAGACCTTGGCTTATTTCCATGGTCAGTGTTTACTCATTTTCGAATTTTTGATTCCGAGAACATAACGCTGATATTTCATTTAAGTATACATACATATGTGACATAAATTTATTTTTTAGAATCTATCAATCTTAAGAGCTCACAAAATACACGAATTCTAAATGATATTTTATAGGCATTAGAAGTATTATATGTTTGCTAAAAGATGAAGTTTTACTACCAGATTGAAAATAGTTTGTAAAATATATTTTTGTTATTTATTATATTCTACACATATTATACCTTATTTTAAACCGTGTTAGGTACGTATTGTATACGTGGAAGAAATTATTATTAAAAAATATTTGCCTACTATATAATAACACCTGCAAATTTCTAAATGTAGGTAAATTTCTAAGAAATTGATTAAATTTAAAAAAAATCTATTGTTAACGGTAACGCCGGCGTGTCCGCGGTCGTTGAGGGATTAAATTAAAATACTGAACAGCTTACTGAATAGACTTTTTGATAATACCGTTAAAGACGCCTTGAGTTAGAGATCAGAAATAACACAAATAGGCACTATTAATAGTAACTTGGACAATGCAACACTTTATACGAGAAGAAACTCGCTAAACGCTTTGTGGAGAAAATTTTTGTGATAAAACTTACCATCAGGGGCATCAGGAGATACTCCATCAAGAGTTGGTTTGCCGGCATCTGCCCAGTATGGCCAGGTTATGCGAAATAGACCGCAATGATCGCCTTCACACTGCAAACCTGCCTTGCAACCTGACACCGCTTGGCATATGCAACCAAGACAGGCTTCCGTAACGGGACGTTCTCCTATAAAAAAAATTATAACATTATTCTTATTTTTATTATATTAATTGGACCTACTAAGCCTTATTAGCAAATTAACTAATTTTGTAAATGGATGATATAAGTCATATAAGGGTCTGCATAGAAAATTATTAATTCAACGTTACAAGAAAAGTAAACGATAATGAATAGGCATGCATACTTGAAATGCAAATTTGCAACCGCAATATGAAATTTTGTTTATAAATAGAACTTTAAAGAAGAAAAGACGTGTGTGTACTTATGGATGCACGTAAGAAGTTATACTTCTTTGGCGTAGCAGAACAAAAATAGCTAAAGATTTCATCCCATATGCCACAACTCTCTCATCGTAAACATTTTACTCTCAATTTTTTTTCCAAACGTGCCAAAAGAAGTACAAGTGTAAAAATATTATAAGAAGTTAATAGTCAATCATGATTCATCTACGTAAATCTATACTTATAATAAAATTGTAACTAAGCCGAATCTGTACATTAAATATTTTAAGGAAAATCTTATTGAAATAAACATTATTATCGATACAGTGGCCGAATCTATAGTTATTAGAATTTTCGTGTCTGTTTGTTGTTGTGTTGTCTGTTACCGCATCACAGAAAAACTACTCGAGGGATTTTGATGAAATTTGGTATGGTGATAGCTGGTTATCAGGGTCAACATATAGGATACTTTTTACCAGGGTAAAATATCTCATTTCTGAGAAAAAATATAAAAACAGCAACGTAAGAGTATACTAATATGTAAAACCTAAGAATTTGGCTTTTGGTCATCTGAACGCGGGCGGAGCCGCGGGCAATGCTAGTTTTACCTAAACGTTTAAAATATTTTCAATAAAGTATCACAAAAGAGAAATTACATCTCACATACGTACATATGTTGTGTATTTCCATAATGTTAAACCATAAGTTGCAAGATAGAGTCATACACTCAAGCCTTCAATAAGATCCGGTAAGGCTATTGTTCGTCATTGTTATTGATCTGATAGTTATGTGGTCTATGACCTTTTATTGTCTGTTAATTAAATCATAACTGGAATTACTGTGCAATATTCCTTGAATATGTAAGCCCACCTAATAAGAAACATTCTTATGTAATGGGATACTTTGAAGAAGTATCTTGTATCAAAGTATCTTTCCAAGATATAATTTACATTACACATACATACAACATTTTAGTCAATTTTGTTTGTGCTAGACTGATCTTCTCTTTAAAACAGGTAATTCGAATTCTAAAAGTTCACTGTAATTGATCATGTCTGCCGACTTCAAAATAACTAATAATTCTTCCGCTTTTAGGGTGGTTTGCTTTCTTGAAATATTACATGGGATATTTATTTACATGGGACTATTTCTGAGGTTAATGATATTTGGTTATTTTATTTAAATAACTCTAAATACAGCTCTACACGTAACACTTCGTTTACATATACTGTGTTTTTGTAAGAGTTCAGACTGGGAACAGTAGCTAGTGTTAAAATATCATTTGTTTCTTTTAATACCCGTAATAATTTAATACAGTAATGACTTGTACAGTAATAACTAAGTGTACATTTGTTTTGTATATATAATTAAGTATATTTGTATTCTTTATTGTAGTTTGGTATTAAAAAAAATGACAATGGTTAATTTTTGCTAATATTATTTAGTGTTGCTATTATTATATTATGTATAACCATAAAGAATATTAAAAATACCCGTTTTGTTCAATAAACTGGGTAAACCCAGAGACGATGACGTGTTCAATGCTTGACGTGACTTGCATTGTCTCCCTGTGAGAAAACATTTGACTACACTTGAATTTGTATACAGGTATTGTCACTGTGCGATTTTTGTACTATTAAATATATAACAGTATTTTAAAAACTTACTTAGATGCTCATAAGCTTATTGATAACTTCCGCTTGAACAAATAAAACGAATCTTGTATTTTTATTCTTTGTACGTGTATGTATGTTTGTTACTCCTTAACGCCAAAACAGCTAAACAGATTTAGATGAAATTTAGAATAAAGATAGATTATGATATTGTGTAACATATAGGCTATTCTTAGGCACATAGCAATTTACCCTAGCGTTACGAGAATACATATATATCGCTAGCATAAAAGTATAAGTAGGTGATAATTCATTAATATTATTAGACCGAAAAAATATTATATGGTCTAAGCAAACATAATTTATAATCTTTTTTATTTTGAGTAAAAAAAATATAATACATATTTATTATTTAGGTATTTATTATGTCATCATTAAATTATATTTGTCAGGTGTTGCTTGTAAGTAATTAATCTAAAAGTATTTATTATAATGAATTACGATACTGAAATTAATCTATACTAATATTATAAAGTTTGTGAGTTTGTGACGTTATAGGAGATAATCTCTGGATTTACAGAACTGATTTAAAAAAAATTGGTAAGAAGATAGTTTGAGACCCTGGGAAGGACATAAGATACTTTTTATCCTGGAAATCATCCCTTAAGGGGGTGAAAATGGGGATGAAAGTTTGTATTGGGAACCAAGCTAGGGACGAACCCGAGCGAACCGAGGGTGAGTCGCTAGTTAATAATAAAATACAATTTGTACCTATTGTTCAGACAACATTTATACAAGGCCATGTTACCGTGCTGCTATAAATATTATAGGTATGTATAGTAATGTACGTAGAGTTGGCATCGTGTAAAGGAAAACCGAAGTATAAAAGAATGATGAGGTTCTAACAGAATAACTTTAGAGTATTTATTTAATATTTTTCTCTTTTATTAAACTTGTATAATGATAAAAATGTTAATTTAATAATAATATTGAAAACTTTATTGTACACACAAAAAACAATATCGCTGAAACAGCGATTTCTTCCAGGCAACAGTTAGGTGTAGAAAATAGCAAAGTGTGTTGTGGAAGGGCTGTGAGTACATAAATTTCTATTGTTCATAACTTCTTTATGGTAGAATAATAACGTTCGTAGTCTATAGGAATCTTTCTCTTAGCTATTTCTCACCACTTTCCTTTTTAATAACCTATTAGAAATCAAGATAGAAGTGAAAAATTGATGAAAGGTCTATAGATATATCGTCTATAGATATATAGGTAGAAACTGTTTCAGACTTATTGACGTTCCATTGATTAGTTTTTTGAATATTTAATACTTTTTTTTACCTTGTCGAATCTTTTTTGTTGATGGTTCATAATAAAGCTTTACATGTATGTATGTATGTATGTATGTATATGCCTTGTGGGAAATGATTATGCAAACAAAAATAGCCACTATATAGTTAGATAGCTATGTAGGACATCACTTTACGCTGTCCTCGCCCTAATTTATTTAACAAGTAGATATTTGTTAATTATGTATCATTCAAATATAGTAAATTATTATACTTATAGAAAAAAGATAAACTTATAAACAAAACATTAATATAGGTAAGGTATTGCGGAAATATAGCAAATGATTGATCTATAGATCATGATCTAAGATAATAAGTATGCTAACGGATATGATATGAATATATCAGACAGAAACAGTCTAAGCAAGAAGGACAATTTACATAATAGCTTGTATCATATTTTTTTATTCGTGACAAGGACAATTATATATATAATATGTATCATCGTTAAGATAGTAGCATATATAAATATGAGAGACTAACGATCTTGAGTATAAAGACTAAATCGGACTTCGGACTACTATTATATTATACTAGCGACTTACCCTCGCTTCGATCGGGTTCGTCCCTAGCTTGTTTCCCCATACAAACTTTCATCCTCATTTTCACCCCCTTAAAGGATGATTTCCGGCATAAAAGTAACCTATGTCCTTCCCAGGGTCTCAAACTATCTTCTTACCAAATTTCTTCTAAATCGGTTCAGTAGATCCAGAGACTACTCCCTACAACGTCACAAACTCACAATCTCACAAACTTTACCTCTTTATAATAAAAAGTGTCTTTGTTTACTACTCCTTCCTGCTTAAACAGCTGGACTTATTTGGATGAAATTTGGTACATATATAGATTATAACCTTTATATAAGTCGCATCTTATACAATAAATTAAAAAAAATATATATATACTAAAGGTTATAAATCCGAAAGTTGATTGATAAACTTTGAAACGGACTTGTGTGTTTGCTTGTTCTTTTTATTTAGGATCGTTAAAAAAAAGTTCACGCGTTGATGTCTTTAATATGACAGATTTTTAGAACCTTGAACTATTTTTAAAACCGTGAGTTTACTGTCACAGAAAAAGAATATTTATAAAATTATCTATTTCATGTTATAATAATACTTTTTTTTACTTTATCCATACTTGATGAGTACAAAAGCATTTGTCCTAATATTTTTCTGTATGAACAAGTAATACTTTTCTAATACTTTACATAAGGAAACTAATATACAAATATGTCATCATGAGTAAGAAATCATATTGTAATAAAACCAGTTATTAATATAATTGCTACCATCTTGGAACTAAGAAAAGGTACTTTTGCATAGTAGTAACTTGATCTGGTC
Source organism: Brenthis daphne (assembly GCA_947093115.1). Taxonomy (NCBI): domain Eukaryota; kingdom Metazoa; phylum Arthropoda; class Insecta; order Lepidoptera; family Nymphalidae; genus Brenthis; species Brenthis daphne. Next base: position 3,283,472 of record OX352474.1, on the reverse strand, counting down.
ACACAGGACTTGCGAAGCAGGTAAATAGATAAATCTAAACAAATTATTAAATATATATATATATATACATATAAATATAACATATAATATATATATAATATATATATATATATATATATATATATATATATATATATATATATATATATATAATTTAAAATAGCTTAGGCTATTACAACGCATTGGAAGGACCACAGTTAGTATTTATTCGTAACAAATATGAATTTAATATTTACGAAATATACATAAATATTGAGAATGCCATTTCACGTGTAAAGTAAAAGTTTCAGCTTTTCTTTTTTACCGTAATAAATTTTCATATAGAACACCAGTAGAGACCTAACAATGTTGTTTGACGAGTGCTCAAGTTGGAACCGGATCAATCGGCACGCGGATCCAGCGGATGTCATTACCAAGTAAAATGTTCACAGCCAAGACTACTTTAATGTAAAGCTGGTTTTACATTTGAAGAGAAATTATTACTAGAATAAAAATAGACTTCTAAATGTAAACTAACGACCCGCTCAGCTTTTAACTTCTTGAAATATACTATATATAAATAGGCAACGACAAAACAGTTCATTGCCTTTTCTGCTCTGTTTGTCAACCAATTTTCTTTTTTTTATTATTTATTAGCTATTGATGAGCTATGGTATGGTCGAATTTTGATCATTGTGCGAACGTAGTCATATTAGAACTACTTAATTTAGCAAGATAAAAAGTAGCCTATATATTAAAGAATAAAGAAATATTTTTACATTAACGACACAATCTAACTGCATTACCTTTTAAAGTGGATACAGCATGCATTAATTTAATTCACAATTTTAAATTTCAATAAATTAAAATATAAAAAAAATTACAATAACATCACTACCTATAAATCGTTATTGAAAAAAAAACACACGCACACATTAGATGTTATCGATGAATCTCACCATGGATATGAGCAGGTATTATTATTATTTTATTATTATTATTTATTATTAGATTATATGTACATTAGTTATTTTTATGACATAGCTTGAGTAAATCCTTACTTTATAAAAATGTAAACTTTAATGCGAGTTCAGGGCATTGAGACGCTGATCTAGCGGATGTCATTATCATCTTAGCATGCAAATAACCGTAGTAAACTATATAATGATAAAGACAGCAATTATCTCTAAATGATGCCTATATGTTAACTTATACAAAATATAGTTATTATAATATTCTCAGAAATGTGTCTTTATTAGTATTATAAGCGCAAGTGTTTTTCTTTGTTCTTCTATCACACAAACTTTTTACGAATGTTCAATGTACATATGTACATACATACATATGTGCTAAAGAGTAGGTAACCTTGTATAATAAAAATGCATATTTTAGCGCATTATGTAGAAAAATAAGCTTATTAAAATATCAAAAATTAAAACCAGTAGATTATATTATATTACAATAGAGATTATATACTGATAGTTTCCTTTTCAGATTGCGAAATAATATTTATTGTTGAACTGGTTAAGAAATTCACAAAATTCTGCATCTTTTGTTTGACCCCAACCTTATGAATAAAGTACGCAAATATTGCGTAAAATGTGTTATGTTCATTTTATTATCATTATGACATTGAACAACTTCAATGATACGGACAAACATAAATAAAACCTTGTATAATTAAGACCACCAAAACTGACCTTTGATTTTATCCAAATAAAATATTATCTTTTCATATATTAGATAATTATTGCAATATCGACCAATTTGTTATGTTATATTACATTTTCTTATACTTTTTGGGTTTATCTGCCAAAGAAACTTTCATAGTACATATTTTCACTAATACCAAGAATATGAACTCCAAATTTTCTATTTCATGTATATTCATACTCCATTACAATAACTATCTATACATATAATAAAATTGTAACTAAACCGAATTTGTACATTAAATATTTTTTGGAAAATATTATTGAAATAGATATTATTATCGATACAGAGGTCGAATCTATAGTTTTTAGAATTTTTGCCTGACTGTCTGTTACCGCATCACGGAAAAACCGCTGGAGGAACTTTGATGAAATTTTGTATGATGATAGCTGGTTATCCGGGTCGACTATAAGGTACTTTTTAACGCGGGAAAATATCTCAATTTTGAGAAAAAAATACAAAAACTGCAGTGTATGTGTAAGCTGTGTAAGAGTATACTAATATGTAAAACCTAAGAATTTCTTTTTGGTCATCTGAACGCGGGCAGTGTCGCCGGCAATGCTAGTTATATAAAATTTTCATCCAATATTATACGTATAATTAAAATTTACAAAGTATATCAAAATGATGATTAAGTTTCAAATGCATTTCAATTATTCAAGTACCAATAGGCGTGTTACAAAGCAATTATGCAAAATAATGACTAATCCGGAAGATTTTTTCTTAATAATTACGTATCATTTTCAATGTTATTCATTATTATTAGCATAATTTTTAGAATTCAATCTGATTACATGTAATCAATTATAAATTATACGTTTTGCAATAGGGATAATTAATTGAACTACCTAGTAAAACGTTTTATTTCAAAGCGCTCGATTTTCTCAGGCTTCTTTAAGTATACCTTGCGCATCTTTTATGATCTTTTTGCAATATATGTTATATATACATATATATTACAATGGAAAAGCTTCATCTAGCTTCTTTCAATAGAACATAGCTCTAAGTCCTAAAAGATCTTAAAGATAGAAAAAAGAAAAGTATAATAATAAATAAAATATAATTATATGATATAATTAAGATTATCATTATATAACAATAATTATAAATTACATTAAGGTTTTCAATTAAAATAGAAGTCGACATACAACTATTTCCAAGTTAATTAGATCATTCATCATGCTTATAAAATGGTTGTATCGTCATAATGCCAATAAGAGAATATGCCAATAAACTTATTTGTATTTTATTACACTCGTTTACTTCATTCTCGAATAGCTTATTCAGTAGTAATTGATTTGAGTTCAGTGTACATTGGTTTTGTAGATATAATTACTCGTAAGTATATTTGTATTTACAATTGGACCTTCTTTATTCCACGTGCTAACTACTGTTGAAATAATAAAAAACTGAATTTAATGTTGAAAATGCGCGTTTTTTTCTCTCTATTTAATAAACAATTTATGGCTGATATGACCTATATTTCACGCAAGTAAAAAGTCATATAAAGTTCTTCGTGAAAGTAATATATCTTTTTTCTAGTTGTAAACTAAACTACCGCTATAATATTAAAGCAACTTAATAAGAAAACAAGTTATTTCAATACCAGGCTTAGACTTTTTTTAAAACTACGAAGAATACAAACGCTCGGATCTTGAACTCGAAATAATTAATTTATTTTTTAATATTAATAATTGTTTGAAATTATTAAGAATAATTTTATTAAAGGATAACATACGTGACATATCATAGTTTGTTGTTAAACAAGCATCGTCTATTACGATAGAGATTAGAGGCCACTGCTTTTACCCGCTTCCGTTTTGTAAAGACTGATACGGCTTAAAAGCAGATCGTGGCTCTTGACTCCTTGCCCCGAGTCTCAGACTGAACCAAAATAGTTACTGGTTGTTTTCTGCCACGAATTACTCAGTAGCATCCGGGAGATGGAAATTTAGGAACATGATATGCTGTCGGTCATATCTTTCACTCACTTATCGCATTGTCGTCCCCTCGAAATAAGCCGGTTAAATGAATAGAGAGTACACGTACAAACTTGTGCACAATATAAACTTAATCAGTCTTAATGAGAGTGGCCGCCGTAAGAGAAATCAGTTAGAATTAGAATGTAATTACTAACTACATATATGAGCTATACCGTGAATCTGGTTATCATTTTTGGAAGACTTCAAAAAGATTCAATTCTCACATTTGTAATGAAGTGCATGTTATTTTGTGTTTACATGCTCGATATCGATATAAATGTTCGCCAATGATGAACATTGATCACAGATTTTCATAATTCTTTTAAAATTTGAAGTAAAAATTATTTTAGATGTTAAAATTGGTGCATCTTTTAGTTAAACAATTATTATATAAGTTGCAAAAAGCATTAAATAAGATAAAAAATGTTACATAAACAATACTTTTATTTTTATTACGTTATATAGTTGTCTAGTTGGGTACCTAACTCTAAAATAATTTATCAAAAATTGCTTATGGGCAAACTATTTAATAGAATATGTAATGAATTCCCTTATTGTACTTTAAAAGTATACAGGAATGAGGTTGAAAATTACAATTTCATTTTATTTATCGAACAGGTACCTACCATCAAGGCTTAGATATATAGATACATTATTACATAGCTTAAAGTTCCCACTTTTCCCATTAAATTTTCAAAGTGTCTGTATACGCGCCATCCCTTATGTACCCGTATAATCTATACATACAATAAAATGGTAACTAAGCCGAATCTGTACATTAAATATTTGTTGGAAAATCATATTGAAATAAACATTATACATGATACAGAGGCCGAATCTATAGTTTTTAGAATTTTTGTCTGTCTGTCTGTTACCGCATCACGGAAAAACCACTGGAGTGATTTTGATGAAATTTGGTATGGTGATAGCTGGTTATCCGGGTCAACATATAGGATACTTTTTACCGCGGGAAAATATCTCATTTCTGAGAAAAAAATTAAATCTGCAATGTGAGAGTATACTAATCTGTAAAACTTAAGAATTTGGTTTTTGGTCATCTAAACGCGGGCGGAGCCGCGGGCAATGCCAGTTAATAATATATTTAAATACATAAACATTATTCTCCTTTGGGGCTGCATCGCAGTCGTGTATAAATATGCATACCTTTTAATAATATTTACTTAAATAATTGAATATCCTAACACATACATCTCTTTTGTAACGAAAGAAAAACGTATTTATTTTACTAACCAATATCAGCAAGGCAGACTCCAACCAGCAATAATATGGCACTAAACTTAATCACGGCTGACGCCATAGCGACAGTATATAACTAGATATTATATAAAATTTATTAAATTATTAGCGTCGTATGCGCACGCGCATCTGTTCTCGACTGGCATTGGTCGTGGCCTTAAACCCTCTTATATGGTCGTACGTTGAGTCAGTGGATACCATAAAATTATGTTTATTTTTAGTTTGTTTTGGTTTATTTTTCATTTTATTTACATTTTCGTCTTCCACTTAAGGTAGTTATATGTTGCTGTGAAGAAAAAGGTGTAAGCGTACCTGCAGGTGACTTCTAATAAATAAGGCTAATAAAAGAACTCGTTTACTCTATATGCAAAAATCTAAATGCATAAATATATGCATAATGAAAATTAAGTTTCTAAATAATTAACTTGACTGCTACTTAAGTAATACAGATCACAAAGAACAGATCACATAATATTATACTAGTAACTAACAGTATAAATATAGTACTAGAGTCTTCACCTACGTTGTAGTTAAAAATAAAAAAGTAAAAATGTAGTCTTAGAAAAATTTGCCTATTTCATTATACTTATTAATAAAAAATAACAGATATAAAATTCAGAGGTTAACAAATGTATGAATCTATTATAATATTATAAAGAAAAAAAATACTTTTGTTTGTAATCGATTAACTCTGAAATTACTCAACTGTTTTAAACTTTTCTTCACAACTGAAAAATTACGTTATTCTAAAGTATATTTTATAGCTGTAGAAGGCTATATTTTATTTCAGTTATAACTAGGTTCCAGCCTAAAATATAATCGAGGGACGGGGGTCACTTATTCTTTATTAAAACACAATATTGTTGATGTAATTCTATAAGCATAATTCGAACTTCGAGAAGCAAGTACCTTTTCTGTCTTGGGAATTGGTGAGATTTTATATTTAAACATTATTAAGAATTTTCATGAACACTCTACTCACAAAAATCTCTCTACAATGGCGGTCTTTTTTTTATATTTACGAACAGATCATTTGCAGAGCAGAGCTTGATACCAGTGAGAAATTTATGAGTAAGGATGGTTTATGGTTTAACTTTGTTTACTAATAGATATTTTTTTACTGTGTTTTATATATATTATATAATCAAAGGTGAAATGAACTCAAAGCGTAGAGATAGAGATACAATCTTTTAGTTGCTATTATCACCGTGAAAGTTATGTAGGTAATTGTAGTTTAACTAACTTTTATATATTATACTGAACTGCCTCGGTGGTGTAGTGGCTAGCATGTACGGCTGCACACTCGGAGGTCCTGGGTTGGAGTCCCGGGTCGGACCAAGTTTAGTTATTGAGTCTTTCTGTATATTAAGGCTCAGTAACAGCCCGGAGTTGGGAAGTTGGCGGTGTTTCATCCCCGTGCCTCGGAGAGCACGTAAAGCCGTCGGTCCTGCACCTTAACTCTCACTGGTCATGTCGAGTGGTTGTCCAACCAGAGTATGAGACTGACAGGAATAGAGAGTGCACTTGTGTCTGCGCGCACACTAGTGCACTATAATATCTCCTGCGTAGTTGGCTAGTCTCAATGAGATTGGCCGCCGTGGTCGGAATCGGTCAGGAGAACATCATCATATATTATACTAGCGGCTCACCCTCGCTTCGCTTTGGGATCGTCCCTATACAAAACCAAATTATCCCACGGGAACGCTACATTTTACTGATATATACTGATATATATTTTACTGATATATATCCTTACTTAATAAACGAGCTAATGCAAAAAGAATTTTTCAAATCGGATCAGTAGTTCCTGAGATTAGCGCGTTCAAACAAACAAACTCTGCCTTTTTATAATATTAGTATACATAGATTACTTTAAGGATATTTCATACTAATTATTTCATAACAGTGAATCCGGGTAAAACATATTTTCTCGGAAGCTCTTCCTCGATCGCTCGATACCTTGAAATATATTTTTTTAATTAACTGTTGTATCTTTATTACTTATTTTTAATAGGTATATGAATATTTGATTAATTTTTATTGTATTTCCCAGTACTTTTCTAATATATTGTATTTAATAAAAATATTAATTATTTATCTAAGCAATAATATTGATCTATATATAATTTAAAAGAAGTTAAAATATTAATATACATTGATATTATTTAAAATTAAAAAATTAAGCAACACTGTTGCTACCTTTATAGACAAAAAAAATTGTCTATAAAAAAAAGAAAGTTGCTTGATATTTTAACTTTTAATAATAGCAATCTAAATTAATATTGTATTTACTTATAACACGAGATAACTTCAAATTAGACGCGAAAAACCCATTATAACACATAGTGACAAAAGGACAAAACAGTAAACATATAAAATTCCCTAGAAATTCCATGATATTTATAAATTTTCTAGAATACTGTTATTATTAACGAATGTATGAAATACTTCTGTAATAGTTATTGCGATTTAGAAACGTAGGAGCCGGATGTATGTATGTCATCGTAAATAGTTTTTATTAATTAAAATATTAATTAAATATCATTTAGCAGATGATTTACCAATATATCATATTGGGTACAAATTTTAATAATTACTATAACTAGTTAACAGGAATGACGTCTAAAGTCATCACGTTTTAGAAACAATTCAACATCATTGATACTTAATAAAAAATATGTATGTATAAAATTGAATCTATCAGAATTCACATATGAAATACTAACGTTTTCCTGCGGTTCCGCTCGCATAGTACATTAATTACCAACATATCATATACTAAAACTTTTTCCGAAACACGCTGCATCTTATGGTATGAGTATTATTCCGATCGGTTCAGTAGTTATCGCAGTATAACCGAACAAAAAAATCGTCTCTCCATTTATTAGTATAGAGGTCCTCCTGGTCAATTTCGGCGATGACGACCAGTCTCATTACGAGTAGCCAACTGCACAGGGGATATTATTATACAGTGTGTGTATGCGCGAACATACATACATAAGTGCATTCTCTATTTCTTATAATCTCTTTCCAATGGGACCACCATTCGTCATGATCTACCAAAGATAATAATGAACGTTGTGGGACTGATAGCTTAACGTGCTCTCTTCAAGATGCTACTGAATATTTCGTAGTACAAAATAAAATGACTATGTTGGATCATCGAGACGCGACTTTAACATTTCCTTCAAAAACTTACTAAGCTCTCTCAGCATGCAGGTTTCTTTACGATGTTTTTCTTCACCATAAGACAAGTGGTAATCGTCAAAATATCAGAAGTACAAGGCCCGGGATTCAAACTCTCTTCACTTGGTTTCCCAATCAAACACGTGACCACTGGGCTAAAGTATTAAGTGGTGAATAGAGTATTGAGCCTTCACAGTCTTCGCTAATTGTTCAGTATGTTTTTATGAAAAAAATACTAAAATATTCAATATTTCATTCGTGATTGAAACTTCGTGATTGCTTAATACACGAAATAGATTCATATCTTTTACAGGAAGGGAAAACCCTCGTCAACTACTCGTCATTCCAACGTGCTAATTTTATGACTAAGTTCTTATTCTTTTTTGTTCAGTTGACATCACAGAGTCCTTACATATTTATACTAAACTAGATACTGTTTGCCGCTTCTAAAAGGCATATTTTTTCTTTAATCGTTTTTGTAAACAACTTACTTCAAAGGTATTTTGCACAAACTATCACATTTGAACAGCTTCGCAATTCTTGCGTCGCTCAAGTTATAATTTTATATAATAGTAAATACTATTTTTTTCCAATATACAAATATCTCTGAGATAAATTATTGTATTGGAATAAAAGTAGCAAATTTCACCTTTCACGTGGTAAAGTACGTATTTATATGCTCAAAATCTTATTTTTGTCTGTCTGTCTATTTGTTCCGGCTAATCTCTAAAATAGCTGGACCGATTTTGATGGGACTTTCACTGACAGAGTAACGTAGGCTACTTTTATTTTAGAAAAAAAAATAGGGTCCCACGAAAAAAAATTAAAAACAAAGAAAAATCTAATAATATCCGATTCAAATAGGGAAGTCGTATACATATCCTAGGGACGAACCCGGGCGAAGTGAGGGTGAATCGCTAATATCACATATGTTTATTTAGTTATGTTATAGAATAAATAGAGTCAGTATAATGGACTTTATGAGCTATGTATTATAATATAATAAAACAGTAGCAATTCATTGAACGTTTTAAAATATATATATAAAAAGTATAAGTTTCTGTACCGTAGCGGAACTCAACCTCATAGATTTTAAAATTGTTTTATATTTCTCTATTTGTGCAGCCCCAAATACTTATAACGGTTAAAGTTAAGTGGCTGTGATTTAAAAGTATTTGACGTTAATGTGACATAAAGTAGGTAATATTATATACCCCCCTAACGTGCGTTCACCTTGTCGTGGTGGGGGGGCTCAGTAGTGCCCGGCAACCCAACCGGGCGCGAAGCTAAGAAACGCACAGGGAGGTTGCCCCCTTCGGTGTTCGGTGGGAGGTGGCCCTCTTCGGGGGGCGGTGTACCATGCGGGTTGCTCCTGGTACTTCTCTGATAGCAGAGTGGACTGTGGAGCAACCCCATGGTTGTGGTGGTCTGCTTCGGCAGACCTGCCGTCGGGGCGTCGTAGTTGAATGCGTAAGCGATCCTGCGACGCCCCATTAAGACGGGGGAAGGTTTTGTTGGGTTTTAGTGGGTAGTACTGGCTGTATTACGCCGGTGAGACCCCCACGTTGTGCGTAAATGCATTTCCCAACGTTAAAAAAAAAAGGTAATATTATATACGACTGCAGTCTCATCTCTAAAACGATTAATTAACTATTATTATTAATTATTATCTAAAAAAATTGTATGATATCTAAATTTTGAAATAAGTAAGTACCTAAGGAACCTCTCCTACTAAAATTACCTAAGAAATTATTTAGTTGTTACTACTAAATAATTTCTTAGGTAATTTTAGTAGGACAATAAATCTATACATATAATAAAATCGTAACTTAGCCGAATCTGTACATTAAATATTTTTTGGAAAATCTTATTGAAATAGACATTATTATCGATACAGAGGCCGAATTTATAGTTTTTAGAATTTTTGTCTGTCTGTCTGTTACCGCATCACAGAAAAACGACTGGAGGGATTTTGATGAAACTTGGTATGGTGATAGTTGGTTATCCGGGTCAACATATAGGGTACTTTTTACTGCGGAAAAATGTCTCATTTTTGAGAAAAAATACAAAAACTGCAATTTAATATATATACATACTATGTATATATATACTATATACTATGTAAAACTTAAGAATTTGGTTTTTGGTCACCTGAACGCGGGCGAAGCCGCGGGCAATTCTAGTTAATATATATTTATCAGACAATAACAACGGTTACCATGTTTACATGGCAATGTATTCTATTTCATTCTCTCGCCGCCCGGTACTATTTTAGTGTCGCATTTTCGTTTCATTTCCGTTTCATCGAGTTTCAAATCACAATGATTCTAAAGAAGATTCACTTCAAAAAAGTATAGGCGCTAAAAGTATTATGAAGGAATTAAGTTTATAAAATTCAATATTTAAAATAATTATTCTATTCAAATTCATCACGTGAGCTTATGCAGGATTTTCGAATTATGTGTTGCCGCAATGAATATACCAAGGTATAGGAAGTGACATTTAAAAACAAATGCACATAAGTAGAGCGAGTACCGTTCATATTAAACGCAGTCTGACTCACTATTTAGTTATTATTTAGCACTAGCATTGCCCGCGGCTCCGCCCGCGTTCAGATGACCAAAAATCAAATTCTTAGGTTTTACATATTAGTATACTCTTAAAATGCAGTTTTTGTATTTTTCTCAGAAATGAGATATATTCCCGCGGTAAGAAGTATCATATATGTTGACCCAGATAACCAGCTACCATCATACCAAATTTCATCAAAATCTGTCAAGTGGTTTTTCTGTGATGCGGTAACAGACAGACAGACAGACAAAAATTCTAAAAACTATAGATTCGGACTCTGTATCGATAATAATGTCTATTTCAATTAGATTTTCCAAAAAATATTTAATGTACAGATTCGGCTTAGTTACAATTTTATTATATGTATGGATTAACGTAAATTTGTTACACGAGACTCCGAGAGCAATTTTTCGTCCACTTAGAGATGTTTTTAAAAACTATAATATACCTTTATGGGATCTTTTTTTATCTTACAACTTCAATAAATAATATCATATCTATCAGTGTATAATAATTTCGATACGTATAATGCCATTTATTGACATTTATTTTAACACATTTCTTTGTTTCTGATGAGACCCCATTACTATGGCTATATTATCGATTAATCATATAAGAAATAAAATATGTATGTGGTCTCATTATCAAAATTAAACTATTAAAAAGAAAAAAAGGTAATTAAATATAGAACTTTTAAATGTGTTTTTAATTTATATTCATTATAATTTACTTATTGATTTACAGTCAATAATTATTTTAAATTTATTGCAACCTAAAACAAAATAACGTTTATATTGTTTATTACTTCGTTTGAATATTACGGTGTTTTATTATTATAACTCTACTAATGAGAAACAAGTTTGTGATTATGAGGACATCAACCTAAGGATTCACCTTTGCTTTTTTAATATAACTTAAATTATTGGCCCCTTTTTTTTACGTTGGGAAATGCATTTACGCACGAGGTGTGGGACTCACCGGCAAAGCCAGTACTACCCACTAAAACCCAACAAAACCTTCCCCCGTCTTAATGGGGCGTCGCATGATCGCTTACGCATTCAACTACGACGCCCTGACGACAGGTCTGACGAAGCAGACCACAACAACATGGGGTTGCTCCAAGGTCCACTCTGCTATCAGAGAAGTACCAGGAGCAACCCGCATGGTACACCGCCCTCCGAAGAGGGCCACCTCCCACCGCCCACCGAAGTGGACCACCTCCCTGTGCATTTCTTGGCTTCGCGCCCGGCTGAATTGCCGGGCACTACTGAGCCCCCCCCCCACCACGACAACGTTGGGGGGGAGGGGGGTGGGTATTTATTGGCCCCTATCACTTTGGCCGCCGCCATGATTGTGCCGATAATTTTAAAACTTTTGTCTGCTATCTTGTGGAAATCCTTTCCTCCTTTGCATGAGATTTTATCACAAATAATACCTCTTTTATTAAAATCAAAAAACTTAATAAACGTTGCAGAAAGGCAAAATTTTAAAGTTGTAAAAAAGAATTTAGTTAATAAACCTTGGTAGCGATCAGATAAAGATATGAACTCAAATTGAGTAAACTATTTTGAAATTATAGACAGACGATCTTATTTATTCAGCTATAAATCTAGTTATATGAATTACTTATATAATGATTAGGTAAGTATTTTATTTATGACGATTTAAAAATATCGTTGAATTCATTTATGTCAGCAAAAAGCTTTGCAAATATGAAATATATGTATATAGGCAGTGCCGGATTTAACCTTTGCGCCGCTCCTGGGCATAGTAAAAAATGCCGCCCTACTATCGAAATTTTTAATAAAATGTTGAAAGTTTGATTATTTTTAATTATTAATTATTTGAAAAATGCAATAAAATATTTATAAATGCTATCCATTTTTCGAAAAATGTACCTAGGTACTACTTTTTTTTCTGGGCCCTGGGCTTTAGCCCCGAGTGTCCTTAGTGTAAATCCAGCACTGTATGTAACTAATTTATATCTAAATTATGTATCTCCTATCTATCATTTAGCGATGTTTAAATTGGCCAATAGCGACCAATATAAATGAGACAAGCAATCTGCGCAGGACCATATATTATTGTGTAGGTAGATACTAATGCTTACGCGAACACATTTCTTCTATGTTAAGCAAAATCACATTCTATAGAGAATAATAGTCATAGGTAATTCATCTTAGAATCTGATATTTTAGACTGAATAGAGTACCTAATCCAGTCAGCGGGATTCAAGTGCAGGACCGACAACATTTTCTTCGAGTCGGCGACGTGCTCTCTGAGATAATTTCTTCGTCGAAATTTCTAAACAGAAACCGATTTGATTTTGAACCCATATTCTCCGGATCTGTCCCATACTAACTACTAGACCATCGAATTAGTCACAAATCGCAAACTGTTATCTATACGGAAAGTTTTTTTTTTGCAATTTTATAATGCACAATTAATAGTACAAATACAGCAATTATTTTTGGTTAGCGCTATCTAACGTATATTCGGGCAAACATAAGGGTTCGAAAATACACTGAATGGGGAAAAATTCTAAATTTTTCTCCCGCCAGATGTCGCGATCGCGATAGCCCTGAGTATATTGTAAAGCTCTATAGCGTGGATGGTTATTTTTTCATTTTTTTAAAATTTTATTAAATTTACAAATTATGCCAGCCTGCAAAAAAATGGCTACCAAAAGACATAAACTTAAAAAAATATGGGATATAGCAATAAGACGACCAAATCACAATCTTTATTTTTAAGGCTATTTAGAAATCATTTTAAAAAAAGTGATTTATATTCTCAAATCATCTATGGGTGAATATTTTTTTTATTTTTTGGTTTTTTTTTGCGTATTAATTACAGAGTTTTATACAATCTTTAATCCACTATTTTACGCACTTAGGGATTGAATTTCGACAAACTCTTTCTTATATTATTATCGGATGCCAACATCATATACGGAATACGTCCTCTAAATTTCACGTTTCTACGACCAGCAGCTTAAGCAGTGTGTTGATCCATCAGTCAGTCAGAACCATTGCAGGATGCACCTCTCCTTCTCAGTTTTTCCTCCAGTTGGTCTAACTTTCAGGTACAATACATTGCAAAGGTAAGATGCGAACACAATAGAAGCAAAAAACAAGGTATAAAAGAGACATAGCAATAAATTGCTTTATCTCAGACTAAATGTGCCATATGTGTAGCGCCCTCCTTTCCAGAAATCTTCCCCATTAAAGCGTAGTAATAGTTATGTTGCAATACTAGTCATCTGCACTGCATTGTTTATACTACTACGAGATTGATTCAACAATAACTTAAAATTAAATCTTTTTAGTGTATAGAAAGTCAACAAACAACTTGAGAAATCTACCGTCAACATATTTTTTGCTATCTTATAAAATTGGCAACACTTGAATATCTAACAATGTCATGTGACGACAGAGAGTAATGTCAATGTCAAGTATTAAATTTGTTCTACATTACCAAATATCGTTGTCCTGAGTTAGTGGCCATTGAAATCTGTTTGTTATTGGTCAAAAATGTGTCAAGTATTCAATTTAGCCAATAATATACGTCTGTGTCGTACATTGCTGTAAAAGAAAAACTATTCATGAAATTTTGTGCAAAGTAATGAAATAGATATTTAGAGTAGAAAATAAAAAATCCTATTAGATAAGTTATTTGAATTAAATGAACTGATTTAATTAAACTACGTAGTGCTGAATATAACAGGTAATAAATTGAGTGGTGAAGAGTGATCGAAAATACAATATTATTGAACATAACACGCAATGCGACGAAATTGAATTAAATAAGGATTTCAGTTAATTAAAGACTTAAATGTACGTTAAATACTTCAATAATAGTTTCTAGCACGTAAATAGTTCTAAATTGCGTGTAGGAACACTTGTGGGTTTACAGATGTATGAGCTATCAGAACACTAAAAATAGGTCAGCTAAAGAATTAGCCTATGTGAAACCTTACCAATTTGATAATAAATTATGAAAAGAAACCACATAAGTCATAACATGTATTTATTTTACTGTAAATCGCTCCTAAAGTGGCCTTGGCACGAATTTTCCTTGATCACAACACTTGATAGTTCTTTGCAGTTTTTCAGATACATTAAACTAAAAACCTTTACGGAAACCCTTAAGATTGTTTAATGAACTCGAATCAATCTCATCCTCAGTGATATCAAGAAAATAAAAGCACACACAGTAAAGAAAATCATATCAGATTAATTGCAGAAATATAAATAACCTTGGTGATTTATATTGTTTTTTAAATAATGATATGAATAATAAGTAGTTACTATTTACGTTATTTTAAAACTGATGTTCATTTATTATAATATAATTTAACATTTTGGGCCAAAAATTAGAAAGGGTAAGAAAATTGATTACCAAAAAACTAAATTTAATTTAAAACTGTGTTAATTTCAGAGGGTATGCGTATATTAATATTTTCCATAGCATTTTTGCTATGCAGTGTTTATGTGACCCAAGCATTTGAGGACACTACACTTGAAGATGATGATTTTGCTGAATTTGAACAATTCGAAGCAGAAGATGGCACAGATGGAGGTACAAATTATTTCTATAAATAATAGAATTTATCATTGAACTTCATTCAACATTTATAACTAAAAAGAACCAATAAAAAAATGTATTATATTTTTATTAAAAAACACTAACTTATAAACTTTTTCAGTTTACTTGAGGTCAATTAAGATTCATACGAATATATTATTTGAAAAGTTTTGACCTATTTTTTTTTAAACTTTTTATACTTACCTTCACTTCGCTTGCGTTCATCCCTAGGTATGCAGGTTTTGTTTTCATGATTGTTGTTGGGTTTTAATTTTTTTTCTCAGAACCCTAATCCTTTTTCTTCAACAATAGTAGTCTAAGTTACTTCTTATAACATCAGCTATCTGCCAGTGAAAGTCCCATCAAAATCAGTCCAGCTGTTTCAGAGATTATCTGAAACAGACAGCTTAAAGCTTTATAATTGTTTATTTCTTATAAGTACTGTGTATACTTTCTTATGAATTTAGTAAAAAACTGTGATTTTGACATTACAAACAGACACTTCAATTTTATTTATCTGTATAGGTAATTTAGAAATTTCTTAAAAATATAAAAATATGTATTTTTTTAGACTTCAATGAAGAAGATGTGCCAGTATTAAAGCAGAAATTGTCTTCAAATAAAGATCAGTTCGAAGCTACAGTAGAAATAGAAGATGACATCATTGCTGAGGTAATAATATATAATGCTCAAACCTTGAGCTTGGTCAAATATGTTAATCTCTAAATGTACTTGTTTAATGTGAAGCTGGTGTTTTAAATTTTATAGCCCATTTGTTAGGGAAAATTATATTATTAGTAATATTTAAAGTTAAATAAACCTTTATATACAATTTCTCCTTTACATACCATTTCTATTGAAAATTACACAAGTTTTTCAAAAAAACAACCCTTTAATAGGTTCTGACCTATGGATTTTGATTGTTTATAAACAATCACTCTCCCTAACTTTGCTTAAGTTCTACGAGATCACATGCAACTTTTATTATATTTGTATAAACTAATACATATTCTATCGGAATACCATATAATGTAACTCCTACCTTCTATAAAATAAATAAAAGGGGTAAATGTTAGGGACGATTTAACTTTTTATTAGTGAAAGAATTTGTAGAATTAAAGCAGAAGTGCTAGCTTTATAATGTTGTATTCAGTCGTTTTTAACTTCCTACTGCTGGGCACGGGCCTTCCTGGCCAAGTGCGGGTTGGTGACATCACATGTTTTTTAAAAACTTGCTAGGTTCTCTATGACGATGACGATTCCTCATGATGTTTTCCTTCACTTTCTTATTATATTAGTGCCTATATATTGACTCCAGCTACTATCATTATAAAATTAAAAATACATTTAAAAATATATACGTATATTATAATTTACAGGATGAGGACAATGAATTTGAACATTTCCAAGATCCAGAAGAATTTGAGGGCTTCCAAGAAACCACACCTCGTACTGCTGAGCAACCTAAAATTACTATATCAAAGGTATTTTCTTTAATTCTAATGTAAATTAACCAAATTGTAAAAAAAATTATGTTTATTTAATGCACTAGTAGTAGTACTACATGGGACTATCTTATCTAAATGCCAAAGTCAAGAGACAAGGTTTTAATTCATTCGCAAAGATGCTATTATACTTAAATATGGGTATAATAGCTGTATTTCTAAGACTGATATCTGTCTGTCAAATAGACATAAGGTATCATTACAAGTATAAAGCTTAATAATTCAAATGCATTCGAATGTAATTTTAACTGAATAATGTTTATTAGTCAATCTATCTGTTGACTGTAAGTATTGCTTAAAAGTAGTCCATATATGTATCTATACGTATAAATAAAATAGAAGTGTCTGTCTGTAATTTCAAAATAACTATATAAATGATATATTATGATACCTGTACCAATTTTTAAAAACAACCCCTTTAAAAAAAATTGGTCTGTCTGTTTGTCCAGGGTAATCTTTGGAATGCCTTAACGAATTGTAATGAGACTTCACTGGAATATATAAGAGTTTGTAAAGTTACATATGGAGTATGTTTTATTTCTGAAATATTTAGGGTGCCTTAAAAATTACGCAAAATTCGATTTTTTTTAATCTTTTTTGTAGTTAAACTTAAATTATAAATAAATTACAATAATTCTACAGAAATTTAAGTTTCATACATATTTCCCAAGGCGTGCCATCCATATTTATTCTTTGTTTGTTTGTCCTTCTTTCATGTCGAAACAGAATGGCGGATTGGCGTTAATTTTTGAATGGAAATAGTTGTAGGGCTGGAGAGTGACATAGACTACCTTTTACACGCGCGAGATTATCTCACAATATATAATAGATAATCCCACGGAAAAACACGTTATAATACAATCCACAACAACTCATCACACCCAATGAACATAATATATATTATATAATATATATACTATCTATTCCATACTAACCGATAAAACGTACCCCGAGCGAAGCGAGGGTGAGTCGCTAGTCTTCTATAAATATTGTGTTGTTCCCAGGTTCCCATAACGGTGAGGCCCCGCTGGGATGCGTACTGGTTGGAAGGCATCCTATGCTGTTTGCTCGCAGCGTATGCACTGGCATATGCCATTGGTCGCGCAAAGAACACATCTATAGCTGTCAACTTCCTAAAACTACACAAACCTCTGTTAGATGAGAACTTTACGTTAGTCGGTGAGTTTATTTGTTTGGAGAATTTTGATATATAGTAAAACCGATATACTAAACTTAATAACTAACTTTATGAAGTTAACTACCTGTATGAATGGGATTATTCATTATTTTTATGGGGTTATCCCATGAAGTATCACCATCACATATTTAGCTATAGATAACTTGATATTTAAACAGAAATAGCCATGATATGGTATTATATGGTAGCCCAGTGGTAAATAAACCGAAAGCGTTTCGGTTTGAGGTCAAAACCATATGGTTTGACCAAAATCTGTTTAAAAATTGAACGGTTTTCTGAGCTTTGGTCTCAATGATATACATACGTTAATTAATCAAGAGGCTATTACTAAAACCTTCAGGTGAAACGGGACTGGACGTGGTGGCGTCGGAGGAGCGCGGCTGGCGGCGCGAGGCCGAGCACTGCTTCACCATGTGGTGCAGCGGCCGGCAGTGCTGCGAGGGGATGCTGCTCACTCTGAAATTAATTAAGGTAACTGGTTCGTTTTTGGTTGAAGATATTGTGGTTTTTCACAAAAGGAGGAAAAATTGACCTTCCAAAAGGATGGAGAAGATTGGCAACAATGCGGCATAGATAGGTCTAATGTTGGAGGAGGTTTATGTACAAGACAACCTGACATAGCTGCCAATGTCAATTTATTTATATGTATACAATTTTTATTAGTTATTTTTTATTAACTCATATTGGCATAATTAAACAATTAGTTCTGAAAATGTACATTACGTCAATATATTTACTAAAAATCTGCAATTAGGTATAAGCTGACTACTGAAATATTGGTCAGACCCGAACATGACGTCAAAGTATTATCATAACAGCGATTAGCGATTTTGTCGTTTTTCTGTGTATATTTCGTATACTGTGACGTCACGCCAAGCGCGCGAAATGGCGGGCGCTTAAAGTATCCGTATCGGTATGATATTTCAAAGAAAATATTATACTAAATTTCAGTTTTTGGAGCTGGATATTGTTTTTACAATTATATAACTATGTTAGCTATTGAATAATATTTTTTTTAAAATCGCGCATATTCCCTATTCAATTGTAATCTATACTTAATATTATAAAGAGGTAAAAGTTGTGAGTTCGTGAGATTTGAGTTTGTGACGTTGTAGGGGGTAAACTCTGGATCTACCGAGTCGATTTAGATGAAATTTGGCAAGAAGATTGTTTGAGAGCCTGGGAAAGATAGGGTACTTTATATCCTGGAAATCATCTTTTGAGGGGGTGAAAATGGGGATGAAAGTTTGTATGGGGAATCAAGCTAGGGACGAAACTGAGCGAAGCTAGGGCGAGTCGCTAATATAACGGAATATATTTGGTACAGCGGCAAGACCTAGTGCATGTGTTGCTGGGCGTGGTGAGGCCGACGCCGGACACGTTGCTTATACGTGTGGAACTTGGCAAGGACGATTGTGACCCCTTTGTGCTGTGTGTGGCGCAGAAGAAGATAGCCACCCGACTGGCTAAGGAGATGCAGGACTTGGTGAGATTGTTACTGGTTTATTTTTTGTGCGTGGGTTTGGAAGGGGTGGGGTGTCTAAGTATATAAAATGTAAATTTTGGAGGATTCTTTGATCTCTCCTTCGAAATGCTGGCCAAATGTCAATTGTTGGACTGTGGACGCTTAAAAATTTAGACAGTTTTGCTTATGATGTTTTGATTTACTGTATTAGAAAGTTAGTCAACACAATCAATAGTTGCTCTATAGAAGCTTTGTTTAGGGTTCTGTAGCCAAAAAACCAATGAGAACTTTTATGATGTTTTCATGTCCATCCATATGTTACAATAATTTTATTTTAAGAGACATGTAAATCACTTGACTATTCTGTAGTCAAATTACGAAAATTAAGTAAAGATGGGTGGCAGTCCATTGGATTATACTAGTACCTAGGTGGCCGAGCTTATTTAACTATTTATATAGCAGTAGGTTATCATCCTTTGATAACAATAAAAGTACCACGAAAATCACGAAATGGCGCAATATGACACTGTCCAGATAAGAGCAGATAGAAAAAGACTAATGAAAAATATTTTTCTTTATTGTGAATTTTTTTTCGGAAAATACATCTATTTAGACATACATACTTAAAAAAAGCAAAACACAAAATAAGCAAAACCTTATCTAAGCAATAAATTTGATCCAAATTGTTAGAGCCGTTTCCGAGATACACGAAATAAATGTATATAAAAGAAATGCTCATTTAATATTATAAGATGCATATTAATATCACAGATCATAAATAGATAAGTACTACTTTAGTTCAGATGCCTCATCCCTTACAAAGAAATCGGACACCGGTATTTCGGGCTATTTTTGTTTGCTTGAAGAGATTAATAGATGTTGATCCGCAAATATTCAAACTGTTATATTTTATAAATATGTGCAAACTAACGTATGGTAAATATTGCAAAATTCATTCTGCATTTTATTAAATAAAATTCAGTGATTCAATTTTTTTTAATAGTGATAATAATTTAATTTAAAGGAAAAGCGCCATCTGTGAATATACCCTACAAACCAATCGTCTGATTGCTGATATTTCAATAATCAGTAAAATTATGTAAATCTGATTTACGAGCGCATTATTCTTCACTAAGAGTATTTTTTAAAACCATAATATACTGAGTTTTTTATTTTTTGTTAATTTATCACGACGTTAATAACAAGTCTATACTTGTAACATTATAAATATGAATATGTTGGGACATTAGCACACAGCATAATTTAGTTAGTTTAGTTCCATAGTAGGCTTGTTATGGATACTAGATAGTTGATACACACATATATAACCTTAAATACATACATATTATAAATATAAACACCCATGACTGGAGTACAAACATTCATGATCATCAACATCAACAAATGAATGCCCCCAGCGGGACTCGAACACGCGACCGCTGGCACAGCAAGTAGAGTCACTACAAACTGAGCTAAACGTGTCGCCAAAACGTGATATATAATGTATGTGTATATGCGTGTCCCAGAGCATGTTCTGCCCGGAGCGGCGCGCGGGCGACAAGCACGGCCTGCCGGCGGCGCTGGGCGTGCTGTCGGAGTGCGCGGAGGCCACGGCCGGCGTGCTGGACGCGCGCGTGTGCGCCGCGCTGCAGCGCCACCACGCCGCCCTGCACTACCTGCACATCTCCGACAGATACGCGGGGCCCAAGCAGATAGAGTGAGTTACACGTTCCATTTTTAAATCGGTTTTAGGTCATTGACCCCAAATCGAAAGGCGGTGTGCTAGGCTGTACCCGTTCGATTTTTAAACCGGTTTTGGTCGTTGAATAGAAAAGTTCAAGGTTTCGGTTTTGTTCTTTAACCGGTTAAAATCCGGACAGAGCTTTTGACAATTTTCGGTTATGTGATCGAGAATTAACCAGTTAAAATATTTTTGTGAGTTTATATTTGTCCAATATTAGCTAATGGTGAATTGGTTAGTAGAAGGATATATGTAAGTTAAGTTCCTGTTGATGCATCGGCCTAACCTTTCTCATAGAATAACCGTTAACTATAATTATTATTTCAGTTAACTAAAACGTTTGTTTTTAATCAATTAATGAACGAGCGATGAATTGACCATTACATTACCGATATTAACCGATTATTTTTAAACCGGTTCCGAGTCCTAGATTTTATATGTAATACTAGCGACTTATAATGCCTAATAGTAACCTATGTGTTACTTCAGGTCATAGTCTATCTGTGTAATAAATTTCATTATAATCAGTCCAGCCGTTTAAAGATGATGAAACAAGAAACATACATATATATACACATAAATTTCGAATTTGTTGCGCATATTCAATTGAATCAAATCAAATTGTTTTTTTTTCCTTATATATTGCTCAATTGGACTGCATATTGTGCTCATCATAAAAATTAGTGCCTCTAGCGGGACTCGAACCCGCGACCGCTTGCACAGCAAGTAAGATCACTACAAACTGAGCCAAACGTGTCGTCAAGTTATAAATAGGTCAAATATAACATGAATCATACAATTTGTAGAGAAACGGTAGCAACTAAGCCGCCGGACACGGAAAGAGTGATGCTAGTCAGCTTCGCGCTGGGCGCCGACGGCGGCGGGGAGGAGGTGCGCCCGCTGCTCCTACTGGTGTTCTACATATTGGATAAGATAAAACGTTTAAGATTGAGCAAAGAGGTATGTTACTTCGGGAGTGTGGATGCTGAATTCAGCTAAGAAAACAATTTTTAGGCCTAGATGAAATCCTTATTAATATTATAAATGTGAATGTGTGTTTGTTTATTTGTCTGTTCGTCTTTCTTTCACGGGCTGGAGTGGCATAGGCTCTTTTTGCTCTTTTTATGTTAATAAAAAAAAAAATTCAGCGTAACCGCCTTCCGAGCCGGTGGTAGCTTCCTCACGCCGACTATACTGTCTATTTACATTAAATTAACCCAAAAGTGTTTTTATAAGTCTAATTGAATTAAGTTAATTTTTTTTAAAGCACGTCTAAGTTACCTGATGTCTGTATTACTTGTAATGCTTATGTGTATTCAGTCCTTTTTAACGTTCCACTGCTGGGCACTGGCCTCTCTTCAGTACGAGGGGGATCAGGTCATAGTCCACCTCGCTGGCCAAGAGCGGGTTGGCGGACTTCACAAGTCTTTTGAAAACTTGCTATGTTCTCTCAGACATGCAGGTTTCCTCACGATGTTGTTTTCCTTCACCGTTAAGACAAGTGGTAATCATGTTAGAAATTTTCGCACATGAAAATATCAGAGGTGCGAGACCCGGGATTTGAACCCGCTTCACTCGGTTTTTCAAGCGAGCGCGTTACCACTGGGCTACAACTACCTTCGTAATGGTTATAATATGTGTCTCCAAAAACACACAGCATTGAGATGAAGAAGCAGCTCTGTGATTTGTCAAAATATCGAGAATACAGATTAAAAAACATACCTGAATCCATTAAAGCTTGATAATTAGGTTACCTGCGCGCGCAAGCATCCGCTTGCCGCCTTTTTAGCTGTCAAGTGTCATAGCGTTTTGTGATTTGGGAGAATTTACATCAAAAAGTGAGAAAAGTAGATGTAAATTAAATTTGAGTAAATTTTCAGTGAATTTTATGAAAAAGGAGATATTGGTAAGCATTGTTCATATTTAATTAAAAGAAATAAAATGGAACCTATGCGTTATGAGGACCTAGAGGCTGGTCGAGATTCCGTTGCTCCGGATGGAGAACATATCTCGACCTCGAGCTCGGAAGCTTCGGGGAGCAGCTCCTCCTCTTCCTCGGAGGTCGAGGAGGGCTTGGCGTCACCCTTGCCTAACAAACGTCCTAGAACGCATAAACGAAAGTTAGATCCTCGGGTAGATACTTTAATGTCTCAGATGTCTTATATATCTAATTACTTAACACAATTACCAGCTTATATGAGTAGGTATCCACAAGATAGGGAAATCACACCTAGTAGTAGTACTAATTCTGAACAGTTTCTTATTAATCCTAATCAACCGGGGACTAGTGTGTTACCAGAAACATTAACATTAACTCTGGGTAATTTAGGTACAGACTTTGATAATAGAAGCATTATTCCACCTAGTGATAGTGAACGTCTCTCTGAATTATATAAGTTACAGCAGTTTGATTCTCCGGCTTGGAAGGCTATTAGATATAAGAGATCACTTCAGGATAGTCTAGCTTTTCCTGGGTTTGTAGGTTTGAAGGTTAATGATGAGTTATGCCACTTTAATAAAAATAAAGATTATTTAGCTGCTACAGAACTCTTACTAGCAGGATTATCTAATAGGGTTTTAGAGCAGAGACAATTATTGAGAATGGGCTTGCAATCTATACTAGACTGGGCCGTAGCCAATCCAAAGGATTTTAGTGTAAATTCTTTGTTTGAAAAAATATCAGGAACCTTTGGCCCAGGTTCTGCGAGTCATAAAAATTCAGAGATAACTATGCAAATAATATGTGGCAAGCGGTCAGAGTGTATTGAAATTAGGCGTGAACGAATATTAAAAGAAATTGGTAATCGGAATCTTAAAGTAACTTTGCAGAATATTCCTCCTAGTGCAGAGCATTTGTTTAGTAGGGAGGCCCTAGGGCCAATTATACAGTCTCTTGGAGGTTCTCAGGTCTGGCTAAACACTCCATCTTATGTGAAAGATAAGAAGGTACTGGATCGAGTAGAACATACTGATATATCTTTAAATAAAAAATATAGAAATAGGGTTAGAGTTAAAAGATCTGAAAAGAAGTTTAGACATACAATAAAGGGGGATCAGCCCTTTCGTCAACGTCAACGTGAGGCCAATAGAGGGGCCTCCAGCGCCAATAATAAACAGGCATAGAGTTCAACGGAACTTCAGAGGGGGGTGCCTAAGATTGTCCATAAACGTATGGAGTCGCATGGGTGCCAATCAGTTCGTTTTAAATTCAACAGCCAATTGCCGGTTGCCATTCAAAATGAAACCTCCTCTGAAGTTCCCATCCAGGCAGATTTTAAAGGCCTTAGCTACTCGAGTAACTCCAAACATGACTCGGACAATTCAAGAATTAAAAGACCAGGGTATTCTGGAGAGACCACCAACTCTAGACTCTTTTCAAAGATGTTTTTAGTAAGAAAGACAGATGGGGGACTACGTCCCATTTTCGACCTCAGAGCCTTAAATACTCACATAGTGACAAAGCATTTTCATTTGATATCTCAGGTAGATGTAATAAGTTTTCTTCAGGCCAACGATTGGCTGGTAAAGATAGATATTCACCAAGCCTATTTTCATTTGTGCATGGCAGAGGCACACAGACGATTCCTCCGTGTCATTTACGATGGCGAGATCCTCCAGTTGACAGCCTTGCCGTTTGGCCTGTCTTCAGCCCCCCGTACCTTTGCAGCGGTGTCGAACTGGGTTGCGGAAATCCTGCGAGACCGAGGTATTCGTTTGCTGGTGTATCTGGACGATTACCTGTTAGTATGCCAGGACAGATCCAAGTTGATTGCTCAGGTTGCGGAAACGCTGGCAACCTTGGAGTCTCTGGGTTGGCATGTAAATTACCAAAAGTCGGCGATAGAGCCCACACAAGAGCTGCAATATTTAGGCCTGGTTTGGAATACCTAAAACTTAACGTTAGCTCTGCCAACCCAGAAGGTCCTCAGAATAAAGAGGACTCTGTCAAAGTTGTTAGAGAGGAACAACTGCTCTCTAAGGGAACTTCAAAGTGTGTTAGGCATGTTAAATTTCGCCAACCACGCAGTCCCTCAAGGTCGATTACACTGTCGCAAAGCACAACTTTTTCTAAAGAGGTTCACCCGGAGCGGTCGGAAAAAGGATTTGTGCCCCAGCGTGCGACAAGACCTAATGTGGTGGTTGGATGCAATAGACTGCAATCCAACTCCACTTTGCAAGAAGGAAGTGACACACTTCTTAACCACAGACGCAGCGGATGCGGGCTGGGGAGCACATTTAAACAACCAGTACCTATCAGGGAGATGGGCGCCAAATCAAAGACCTTGGCACTCCAATCTAAAGGAGATGTACGCAGTCTTCGCTGTGATCAAGTCACAGGGTATTCTTTTGAGGAACGCACACATACTGGTGCAGTCAGACAATCGGACCCTAGTCGCCTACATTCGAAATCAGGGTGGGACTCGGTCCATGAACCTTCTAGGCCTAACTACGAGGCTGTTAGAGGTAACCAATTCCCTCAACATAACAATGACAGCATTTTACCTACCAGGGCGGATAAACGGGATCGCAGATCGCTTGTCAAGGGGAAAGCAAGTACCCGAGTGGCATCTGCTACCACCAGCCACGGAGGCTATATTCGAAAAGTGGGGAATCCCAGAAGTAGACCTGTTCGCATCCAAAGAAACCGCCGTAGTAAAAGCCTATGTAACGCTAGTCTCAAGAGATGGGTCATCTCTTTTTTGCGACGCCTTCAGCCGCGATTGGGAGTTTCAGGTCGCCTGGGTGTTTCCTCCTCCCAGCCTCATTCCCAGGGTCTTAGCACATCTCAACAAGGCAAGGGGAACTTACTTGCTAATAGTGCCTCAGTGGACACAATGTTTTTGGTATCCAGACCTCCAGGCGAGAGCTCTGACCAGTCCCATTCTCATAGAGAACCTGCGGAAGGTTCTTGTCGATTGGACAACAGAGACGAGCCCCCCACAAGTAGACAAGTTAGTTCTTCAGGCTTGGAAAATTGGGGGTGGGCAGACCAAATAACAGATTGGAGTAAAGATGAGAGACAACTATTCCAGAGCAGTTGGCGTCCATCCACGCTAGATACTTATAGTGCTCCATTAAAAAGATGGTTGTTATGGTGCCAGGATAATGAGGTCAATAGTAAGTGTCCAGAAGGGAAAGATGTAGCTAGATTTTTAGCTAATCTTTATTTAAAAAATAAATTGGCATATAGTACTATATTATTACATAAATCAGCCATATCGACTTATTGTGCAGCCACAGTAGAGAATTTATCTAAGAACTTTTTTATCCAACAAGTTTTAAAAGCAATTTCAATTTCTAGACCACAAAAATCTAAACTGCCCATATGGGATGTTAATTTGTTATTTAACTGGTTAAAGTCAACATCATGTTCTAGTTCATTGTTTGATAAAAGTAGAAGGACCGCTTTAATATTATTACTAGCTTCTGGTCGTAGGTTACACGATCTAACCCTTCTGGAAGTTTCTAAGGATAAATTTATTGAAACAGAAAATAACATAACATTTTGGCCAAGGTTTGGTTCTAAGACTGACTCAGGAACCTACAGACAATCTGGTTGGTTCCTTACAAAGCACCAAGACCATCGCATATGTCCTGTAACTCATGTGAAAGACTTAGTGAAGGCCTCGGAGGTCAGACGCAGGATGGGAAAGAACTTACAATGTCTTTTCATCACAGTGACGGGACAGGTGAAGCCAGCATCCAGAACTGTTATTTCTGGGTGGCTGCGTTCAGTGTTTAAGCAGGCCAAGATAGATGAGTCGCCAGGAAGCATCAGGTCTGCTGTAGCATCTCGGGGATGGCTAGATAATAGACCAATACAGGAGATTCTGGAGCGAGGAAATTGGAAATGTGTAGAAACATTTAAAAAATTTTACTGTAGAGAGGTAGATAGATCCTTCACTTCTAACAGTGATTGTACTGACTTATACAATAATTTTAAGACTGTTTAAAAGTATAAAGTGATAATTGATCTCAACTTTTATTTGTTATAGTTAAGAATTTATTATTATTATTTTTTATTACACAGAGTGTAATTATTTATTATCTTTTTAAAGTGATTTATGTTTGTTATGGTTGCTTAAAACATTGAAGGTTAATAATTATTTTGATGATTCTAATAATAAGATGTGAATTTTATTACACAAGGAGTAATAATTATTTAATTTGTAGCTATGTTGAGATAACTTTAAATGTTTAAGTTTGTTTTTAATATTGTTTTATAAGTAATTTCCTGCATATAATGAGAAATTTGGATTATATGAAAAAAGGTTAAATAAAATATTTAGACAATTAAAGAGGTCTTTTTCTTTTATGATCTTATTCATAATATAATTGTTTATTCATTCACATAGCGTTTTGTGCAGATAATTTTGGTCACCAGCAGATATCAAACAGGTCTTCATCTCAATGCTGTGTGTTTTTGGAGACACATAATATAACTGTTTTGCATTACAACAAAACAGGTATTATGTGTAGGAGAAAACACACAGCATTGATTCAAGGTGCTTGCTGGCGATGAAGACGCTAAAAAGGCGGCAAGCGGATGCTTGCGCGCGCAGGTAACCTAATTATCAAGCTTTAATGGATTCAGGTATGTTTTTTAATCTGTATTCTCGATATTTTGACAAATCACAGAGCTGCTTCTTCATCTCAATGCTGTGTGTTTTCTCCTACACATAATACCTGTTTTGTTGTAATGCAAAACAGTTATATTATGTAATATTAATTTACAGGCATTAGCGAAATGTGAGAAGCGACGCACCAAAGCGGCCGAGGCGTGGGTGCGCGGCGCGCACGCGGCGCGGCAGGAGCAGGCGGCGCAGAGGCGAGAGGAGAAGCGCAAGCAGGAGAAGGAGAAAATACTTGCGGTTAGTTTTCAGATTGACAGTGTGTGTTGAAGCGGCTTTAGTTTTATTTTTTTACGATACAGAATTTGACAGTGTGTAATCGGCCTTAGGGGGGTTTTTTTTTGATACAAAACGTATATGTAATTATTTTTTTGTATATTTTACGGCTCTGTAAAACATTTATTTTAAAAGTCAATCACTTTTAAAATAAATATTTTAATTTCGCCATAAGAATTTGGCAAAAGCTGCACAAAATTATTAATAAAAATTCCTTTACTTTCTTTAAGCTGGACTAATTTTACCCGTTCGCCAACAAAGCCTCATAAGTCATATCAGCTATTCATTTTAGCCTGTAAAATATTAAAAAAAACTTAAAAGAGTTAGTGCTCTTATAAGATTTGGAATTAGAATTTGATTCACTTGCTGTGATGATGTTGATATTAATTCCATATAAGCTAAATATGCAGTACGTGTTATCTTACATATTTTTTCAGTTTAAATTAAAAGGAATTTCATTTAATAATTCTTATATTATAGGAGGACGACCCCGAAAAACAACGCCGCTGGGAACTCAAAGAACAAAAACGTCAGCAAAAACGTAAAGCGCCGAAAATGAAGCAACTTAAAGTGAAAGCGCTGTAAAGCAATAGAAATGCGATATTATTTATCTTTTGTTAAATATCCTTAAGTGTTACTTTCAATCTTGTGAATAAATAATTTCCTTTGTACATATCATACTTTTATTTTATTGTTAAGTGACAACACAGATGATATAATACTATACTAGGTGACAATTATATTGTCTAACAGCCTCAATAAATAAATAAAAAATATGCAAGAAGATCTAACTTTATTTGGTTTTTTAAATACCAAAGCAGAAGAGGTTAAATTAGAAATACTTTAAGATTTTAATGCTTTCTTTAGAAATAAACGTATTCTTTAAAATAATACGAGGTCAATTGGCAAAGGTACACAAAAAACATATTTTTGAATTGTGTACCTATTCTATACATATAATAAAATTAGAACTGATCACTGTCATGGAATATATCATAACAATTGATACATGGAAGATATTTTAGAAAATTTATTATTGTGGGTTTTTATTAACGCAATAGAACCTAAAACAATGATTTTTAGATTTTTTGTCTGTTTGTTTGTGCGCGCTAATCTTAGAAACGGCTTCACCGATTAGGATGTGGTGTTCACTAATGTATTGTGGTAAGCTTCACTTAACATTTAATATTTGTTTTATTTTAATTGGTTCAGAAATAAAAAAGTTATGTCAATTTAAAGAATCATGTAGGGACGATTGACAGACCCGAGCAAAGCAAGTGTCACTAGTTTTTAATATGTTCATTGAGGTCAACTTCCATTTCAATGGTAAATTGTCTAATATTGATATTTAAAATATAAGATAAATACATATTTCATAAAAAAAAGTGTAGTCCTTTTTAAAATAATATATAAACAATTTTCTTTTAAATATCTACTATCGATTGTAAAGATTACATTAAAATGGGCGAAGTCTGCATATAGTACAACAGGATAAGGATTTTTTTTAGCTATAAAAAGTAATCAATTTATTTTCTCAATATAAACCATTAAAACATTTTCATGTGTACAAAAGATTGGGGATAGATAAAAAGAAGCAAATTCATATTTCAAGGCAATATTTATTTAAAATATTTGTTGTTAAATAAGAAAAAAAATAACAAAAATATGTTAACAAACATATGCATTTAAAACTATTTCTAAGTCGCAAAGCTGAAGTGGTAAATAAGTGTATTGTTTTGTTTTAATCAACACAACATTAATAATTTTCATCAATATAAATGATGTTATGAGATCTTCCCTTAAACACTTATTAATAACAACCATCTCAACTAATCACACTCAATTTTTAACACTACTCAAAATAAAATATAAATAAACTCAGACACTCTAATTGGAAGCCAGTAATGCATGTGACTTATGCTAGAACAAATTAAGCTTGTTCATGATTATATTAAATTATAGGTAACCATAAAACCTTCACTTCAGTGGTGTTATTTAGGTGCATAAAAATATGGAGCCATAGCCTTCATTTACTAAGTCCATATACTTAACACAAAACAAAATCTTCTTTAAACACAATGTGCAAACATATCAATAAATAATTTACAGGCACAGAGGGCCTCACATCATTAAATAAATATATTTATATGCCTGCATCATCCTATACCAGTAGGAAATTATTATAGACATTTACATACATTTTGCACCCACTACACCTAGAAATACACAGATTAATTTGTTTTCTACAACTGTTGAGCAAAATTGCCATTTTCCATTGATACTCACCATTATTAGAATGACAACATGAAAAATTAATTTAAATTAGGATCTAGGAACATTTATAATCATTTGCTAACTTTCATACTATCATACAAGTTCATACAAAAAAAATACATCTGTAGTCCTTTAATCACTCAACTCTACTAGCTACCAGTCGCAATGCACTTTAATAATGCACTACACAGAGTTGAAGGTTTAATTTGATTGTCATTCATCAACTTGCAACTTCTGGATTCTAGTGGACACACAATCCATATCAGGAGAAATTTCAACCTTTGGCGGAGACTCCACAGTGAGGTTTAAGTTTTCCAGTGACTGGCACCGCTTTGCAGGGCTCTTAATATCAATATTCTCTCTCATACAGGTACTGGTAGATGGTTGATGGTCCAGCAAATTATATTTGAAATCACAGCTGCTATCGTTTACATCACAGCCGATGGCGTCTGAGTTTTCACTCTTTGTTCTGTGTCTCACGGGTAAAACGTACGGGCAAAGTCTGTTTTTGTTTGTGCTTCTTTTCATACAATACCCCACAGTGACGTTGGACACGTACCGCGTGTTTAGCCGCATCACGCCCAAATTAGATTTAGATTCTCTTAAAAATTCACGCCGCGCTTCGGTTATTGCACTCAACATACCCAAATCGTGTAATGCTATATCCAAATTGTCCAGGTTCATGTGATGGCGAGGTTTCTGTAAACAACGTAATATAACAGCATGAAATATGTGGATATTATAGTTTGTTATTTAAAAAGTCATGAAGTTACAAACATTTTTTTCGAATTCATTGCATTTCATCATGAAGTGATCTCAATAATATTTATGAAATATGCAAAAACCGTGCGAAAATAAACATCACAAAAAAGTCATAATAAGTGATGACATTTAACGTGGCTTGCCATGTGTGAAGCAAATGAAAAAGCGATTACCATCTATAAATAAAATTTAAAAATAATGCTGGCACATTTAAATAGTCCAAAAATGTTAAAACTACAAAAGTGTCTTTATTGAAGTTAAAGTTACATTTTACTATTTGCAAAATTACTTGACGGATTTCCAAACTATAAAAACTTTCACAGGAATCTTTTTATTATACATCTCAGTATAAATATAATATATCGAAATGGCTGAAATGCTAAAACATTGGCTTTCTCAAAGATTACAAAGGCCAATATCATGGGAAGCCGAAGAATTTGGAGAAAAAATGAAAAATGGATATGTAATTGCTTCTGTTCTCCGAAGCTATCACGTAATTAGTGACGATAAATATTATCTTATGAGACCGAGCAATGTTGATGAAGATGTTAAAAGAAATTGGAAATATCTTAAAGAATGGCTTCGTGATATTGAAATTAATATAACTGACATTGATATGTATAGTATCATGAGTGGAAAGGGTTCTACGTTGCTTCGCTTATTTTATCAACTTTTTCTCCATTTAGACAAGAGAGACCGTACTAATTTTATTAAGCAAGAAAGAAAAGCTACATCAAGCTTAATAGATAAAATAGGGCATCGTTTCGTTGTTGAAAAGCTACATGAAGTTCAAGAGCCATCCACCGATGATTTGTCTAAGCCACTATTAGACCAAAAAATGTTTATTGAATGGCAAAGAAAAAAAGAAAAAGAAGTCAAAGAAATGTACGATTACATGCGGCATAAATATTCAAAAGTCATTGCAAAAATAGAAGAATCTAATATACCTATAAAACACCAAGTGCCTAATCTAAAAAAGATATCCAATAAAGATAAAAAAGATATGGAAAAATTCTCACTGAAGTATCCTTGCGAATTTCGTAACTATACGTATAAAGAATTAGTTGAATTAAAAGAAAAAGCGATAGAAAGAAAGAAATCACTGATCGATTCAGACTGGGCAAGAAGTTATATGGATAACCTTTACGTTAAAATACATAACAAAGCTGATTCTGAGGAATTTCAAAAACAATTGACCAATGTTATTAGTGGATCATTATGGGATTTGTCTGTAGCTGAAGAAGAATCAAAATTAGACACAGAACTAGCCAAAAAAGTGATGAAGTTATCGCAGTTTGAAAAACAAATGTGTACACAAATTATGGAAACTAAACAGCAAGCTCGTAATTTAGTCAAGAATAGAATTGCGAGTCATGACGAGTATAATGATCAAAGAACAGAACAATTTAATCAATTCCTTAATAATGTAAAGGAAGAAATTAATTTAGGTCTTAGTGAAATTGATTTTGAAAAGCACAGACAGAATATGCTACACAAAAAACTGTATGCTGAAAAAATGAAAAGAAAAAGACAATATTATTATGAGATTTGTTACGATACAATGCTTTCTATTATTGATTATGCCACCAAATGTGCTTATTTTAAAAAATTACTAGAGGATGACATCCCTGACCATTTTATACATGAATGGAAACTATTATATTATAAGCAGCAACCAATATTTGATATTCTTGAGCCAATAGAAAATATTCTAAAAGAAATTTCTCAAGAAGAAGAGATACTTGATCAAGAAGAAATAATACATTTAGAACTAGATAGACAAGAAACTTTGAATGAAAGCGAGTTCTTAGATTATCATAATTATTCATATCCATGGACATTGGATTTTCTAATACCAAATTACGACCCAGAATCAGAAGACAGAAAATTTGAATATTTAGGAGCCCGAATACTAGGGCATGTAGTATATACGTTGCTTGAAATTAAATATCCTTATCCTCCACAAAGAATTCCAGCCAATTTGCCTAATTTCTCATCAAAAGCTATCGTACGTGGCATTCCTGATAGACTAATAACATCAGCTATGCAAACACTTTTGTCTGTACAAAAAATACACGTCGTACGATTGGAATCAGCTATAAATTTTTGCCTCAGAAAGTTTAAGTCTGAAATGATTGGATGTACAGATATTGAATTGTCGTATGATAAATTTATAGGAGCAGCTCAAGAAGATGAAGAAAAAGAATTAATAAAATTAATGAAAGCAGAAGATGAAATGTTGGTTAAGGGTAGTGATGCTAATGTAATAGCGTTATCAGGACAATTGATTGCTAATATTAAACAAACGCAAACACCAAAAACAATTCCTGAGGAAGATATAACTTTATCTATTCCTGCAGACCTTGGTCGGTATGCTTATCAGTGTTTGAACTTTGGTGATTCTCTTACCGACCACTTGGTCTCTGCTATTATAGTTGAATATATAAAAGATCAAGAAAATATTAATGGATTTGTGATTATAAATTATCCTAATACTTATCGCGAGGCACAAATTTTAGAAGAAACTTTTTCAGGGCGGGCACCACCTGATGAAAATGAGCTGGAAGATAAAGATGAAATTTACCTTGAAGAAAGTATCATTAAACACAGAAAGAAAGAAAAAGACCCCTATAAAAATCTAAGAACATCGAAACTAGTTAACGATCCACACAAAAAAAGGAACTTTAAACCATTTAGTAGTTATTTTACTTGCTATTTAAATTTAAAGGAAACCGAGGATATTCTCCAAGAGTTTGTTATATGGAGTTTAACAGAAGAAAATTCTGAACTTATTGATAGATTTTATGCCGTAATGGGAATTAATTATAGTATGTACTATGAAATAATTGAAAAAGAGCAACTGGCGCTTATATGTAAATATATTATTGGAGATTACGCAATGCATATTAAGTCGACTGATAAACTATTCGGTGAAAACGTTTTAAGCAGCCTCGATTTCCCTACATCCGATGATAAACGAACTAAGTCTAAAATTGTGAAACCAGAAATATCTAATGGAAAATCAAAATTACGACGTAGCGCGAAATTAAGTCGGTTATCTTTCGCTAACGAGTTACAAATTGTAAAGGCACCTGAATCTTTCAACGATATTAATGAAGAATCAGTGTTGGATTTGAATGAAAAAGAAAATGAAGATAAGTTGTCAGCAACAACAGTTAGTTCACAAGAGTTTAAGTTATTAGCTGGAGAAGAGGACTGGATATATGGTGATATACAAATACCTGAGGGTATAGGAATAGCATTATCGACTTGTTGGGAAGAAATAGAAAAAACTTATATACACGATATCCAACAATTATTTTTTTCGAAAAGATTACAGATGCATTGTATCATACCATATAACAGATTTCTTAAAAATAAAATGGATCAAATAATTAGTCTTCCATCTCGCAAGCAAGATTTAGTTAGTAGTTTTCAGAAGGAATATAATGATTTTGAAAACGATTGGCGTGACATTCATTTGACTAAGAATGAATGGCATTGCAGAATAAAAGAACTGCAAAACAGATTATTTATAATATGTGATGAGCGAAAGCTTTTTGCCGAACAACAAAGACAGGCACTTATATATGAAAATTGGACAATGGAAGAATTAACCACGATGGCCAATACATATATTTCATGCATGCAAGCCGAATTAAATAGGTAGGATGTGGTTATTAGCTTCACTGTTGTCAAGTTAGCTTTTAGAGTTTATAAATTTATTTATTTTTTTCAGATCAATTTTGACATACCAAACTATGCATGATTTTTATTTCGCTATGATAAAGCGGTCTCCCCCCAACGACAGATTAGTATCTAAAGAACTCACAAAAATATTTAAAGAAACAGATGAGACTTCTGGGAGCAAGAAAGGGGGCGAAGATAAATTATTTAGACAGCTAAAAAATTGCTTTCAAGATATGCAAATGAAAAATATTGAAATTGATTACAGTAACAATCCTTTCAACATGATTATTGAAAATAATGTTAAGTTTGCGTTAAAATTTATAAAAGATACAAATGATTCTTATCGATCCCTAATTAGTAGAGAATACAGTGAAATAGCAAAAATAGTTCCTACTATTAAAAAAAAGGAAGAAAACACTTCAGAAGACTCAATTAGTTCTGAAGAAATATTTAAGAGCAACGCTTTAAAGTGCATAGAAGAATGGACGATGGGTATCAATGGGGAAATGTTCAGAGCTAACTTACGCTTATTGGCTTTACAATACAAATGCTATAGAGATATGAAGCTATTTAATGATAATATTTTTAAAGCATTTACCGATATCCAGAATGATATAAATAATTATTATTTAAATGAAATTAAGGCAGTTGATCGCCTTTGTAAATATTTACAAATTGCTGTTGAAAACGGCAAGAAAATACCAGAAAGTCTTATACTTGAACAAGATTTATTCGTCATAGATCCAAATGTTTTACAGTTTTCGGAACCGCAACCAGAACCATATGTTGACATTTCACATGAAATTGTCTCTGATATGGAATTTAAAATTAGCCAATTAGCTAGATTACGTGATCAATTTACAATTTTAGCTCCGACGGGTATTGCTCTGCAGCAAGCATTTATTTATTTGATACAAGACTTTATATTTTTCGGCAGAGAGTCTTGTGACGGCCCTATGTTTCCTGAAGCTTGGAAACGTGTAGATCCTGAACAAATACCTAAATTAGTATTTTTATTATTTGGTGACACTGCTTACATCGATTGGCGAGATTTTTTAATATATTGTCTAAATTTTACATTCCCTACTATAGATGAACTATTATTGCTACGAAAGAAGTTCCGTTGTGAAGATCTTGAATCTACTGAATTGATTTCCAGAAACAAATTCTTTGAACAGACGCTTTGGTTTGAAAAAGATTTAAATCCCGAAGGTAGAAATGCTAATTTAAGAAAATATAATTTATCCAAACATTTCCTTTTTGAATTATTTGAAAGTGCAGAAAATTTAATGAATTACTCAGCATTTTTACTAGCTTTTTGTAAGGGTTCGAATCCGATCGAAGGTTTTGTAATGGCTTTATCGATTGCTATAGGGAAAAAGATATGCTATTCACTAGTGGAGTGTCAAGAAATTGTTTGTAAGTTAATTAGAGAAAAGATGTACAGGGATGAATGTCTAGCTTGTGCAAATAAATGCACAGCGCAATTTTTAAATAAATTAATTACTAATGTGGTAAATATATGTGAAGGCACAACTATTGTCGAATTAGAATATACTGAGCCTCCACCTGAAATGGACAAGAAAGGTAAAAAGAGTAAAAGTGGTACAAAAGCTAAGAAAATCGAAAATGTACAAAGTGCAAAATTACCCAAAGTACAGAAAAGCCTAACAAGCCGTAGTAAAGCGGGACCATCTATAACTGATGTTCAAATGACATATATCTGTAAGCCATGTGAAGAGGATGTTGAAGTAGAGGAAGGCAAGGCACCAGAAAAAGAAGAAATACAGGAAGAGGTTATAGCAGAACCAGAGCCAGATCCTAATTTGGCTTACGCAGTTAGTCAATCGGCCATTTACAATGTGCTTAATATTTGCTTACCTTGGTACTTCGAATTAGTACCAGAAGAAAAGGTCACACCATATATAGAACAAGTAAGGGAAATATTAAAGCGCCTCGAAGAAGACACTGACAATAAAGATATTTACGTGTGTAAATTTGTAAATGAACCCAATGTTTGTAAATTACTGCACAGCACCAAAAAATTTGTTGCTCTTAATCTAGCAGATGAAATTCGTAAAGTGTTTATGTGAGAATAAATTTTGGGTTTTTATTGTCTATTATTTTATTTTATCTATTCTTAAAGGAGAAATTAATAGGTACCAAATTTCTAAATTCTTAAATCTCTCACCTTCTATTGCTACAAGTATCTAGTATTTAAGTAGGCTTTATAATATGATGTTACGGATTACTATTATTTATTACTTTACGGATTATTATTTCTTGCTAAATATTTATTTTAGGTTACCTAATTGAGAGGATATTTTTTTTAATTAGGTATTAAAAAAATATTACAATGTCATTACACCTTGATAATCTTGACAATTTTTGTACTCATTTTTTTTTAAAAAACCATACATCGCTCTTATAATATAAAATGTTACTAGATTATTACTACTTTATAAACGGTTACAATATTATAGTCATTAGTCACAGTAAAACATTAAAATGCATGAGAAAAGTGCAGTAGGTAAATATGATATTGCCGCACGTAGAAATCGGTGTTGCACAAGATTTTTAGGTCAACAAGGTATTTTCTATCTTCAAAACCACTCTTCTGGAGCATAAACACACATAGCTTGACGGTAAGAGGGTTGGCAAGCGATCAAAAGGTCGCGAGATCGATACTCGTGTCTGGACCTTTTCGCTATCCCTGATGTAACTATTAGATTTTACTTGTTTACTCTTTTTATTATCTTATAAAAATAATTAAACAATAATTTAACTTCAATAATAGTTGAAGGAAGATTATGTGCAATATTTTAATAATGAATGTAAAAACCTCTTACATAGTGCCCTTTAAAAAAGTCTTTGTTAAATGAAGTACAAAAATTCGTATCAAATCACATTTTTGTTGAAAATTGGCATGGTACAAGTTATTATAAACTACAATTACGAGTACACGCAGTCGCGAATGTGCTTGAAATAATGTTAACTTAAGAATGTGAGCTATTACCATATAAAACTACTTATAAACACTAACCCACGATGAAAACAGCAGTCGTATCGTAAACATTCTTTTAAAAAAACAAATTTTCAATAGTTTTTTCGAGCTATGTTTAAACGACATCCAATTATTTTATTATTTAAACTAGCATTGCCCGCAGCTCCGCCCGCGTTCAGATTACCAAAAACCAAATTCTTAGGTTTTACATATTAGTAGGTATACTCTTACAATGCAGTTTCTGTATTTTTGCTCAGAAATGAGATATTTTCCCACGGTAAAAAGTATCCTATATGTTGACCCGGATATCACCATACCAAATTTCATGAATATCTCTTCTGTGGTTTTTCCGTGATGCGGTAACAGACAGCAGACAGACAAAAATTCTAAAAACTATAGATTCGGCCTCGGTATCGATAATAATGTCTAGTTCAATAAGATTTTCCAAAAAATAATTCATGTACAAATTCGGCTTAGTTAGAATTTTATTATACATATGTATAGATGTATGTATTTAAAGTTATATATGTGTAGTGTATCAACTATCTGGTATCCATAACACAAGCCTCGTAGCATACCATGGAACTAGATGGTGCTGTGTGGTAACGTCCCAACATATTTATTATTATTAATTGCGTGTCAATTTAAATTTTTAAACAGAAGACTTATATAGCGCATCTCTGAGTAACTTTCTTTTAAATTAAAAACACATCTAGGTTTCTTTTTAATCAACATAGTAGTTTTTCTGCCATATAAAGGTGGTGGCATGAAGTTTATTTATTGTGAAGTTATAAGCAAAAGCGAGAACAATCGTATTTTATCTTTCACTAACAGCTCACCCTTGCTTCGCTCGGGTTCGGCCCTAGGTACGTTTTAATGGTTAGTAGGGAATAGAAAGACTATGTATATATTACATTACTGCTCCGCTCCCTTGGGTAGTAACATGATGATATATAGCCTATATAGCCTTCCTCAATAAACGAGCTATATAATGCAAAAAGAATTTTTCAAATCGGATTAGTAGTTCCTGAGATAAGTGCGTTCAAACAAATAAAATCTGCCTCTTTATAATATGTATTAGTATAGATTATGTTGTATATTGAAACTAAAAATGAACTTGTATATTGAAACTAAGTTACAAACAAATCTTAAAAGTCGATTAAACTACTTAGAGTTGTTTTATCCATTCAAATAATGGAATCAGAAGGTGTGAAAATCTTACTATAATAGTAGGTATAAGGTACGAGTGCCAGTATGTGATTGGTGGTTTACTCAAGTGACGTTTTGACATACATTTAAAATTTGATCAAGAGCATAACGGGGTGAGTAAAACGGATAGAGTCAACGGAAGCTGTACTAGTTTTAAAATATTTTTTTCCCTTATTATCAACCCAATAGGCACTTGGATTATTTAATATTTATATTACACTAGGTTGGTTTCTCTTAAAAACAAAAGAGATAAATTACTCGTACAGGAAAAGTGAAACGCAAACTTGTAGAAATAAAATTTAAAAAATAAAGTACAAAAACAAACAATAATATAATCTGCGTAAAAAGTAAACTAAAAATAAGGAAACAAGATAAAGTAAGAACGAAGTCGTAGTAATATCCTTGGGCGTTGTAAAACTATTTGCAATTTGACACAAGGACAAACTGCAAACATATTTCACCGAACTTCTCAAGAAAAAAAAACTAAAGTAAATTGTTATTTAATATAAAATTCTCTTTTTTTATAAACATTAAAACACTGTAGGCGTTTCGTATATAAATTATAGTGTATAGAATCTTTAATTAAGTAAATCCTTTCACAAAGAAAGTTTAATAGGCTGTTTTCCAGTTCATTACATTGATTCAGGGCATTTATAAAAGCTGGCTGTTAAAGACAATGTGTATAAACTACGAGTCGTGTGTGATTTTTAAAGGCAATGAATAAACATGAAGGGCCTCTGCACACACAAAATCGGCAAAGTTCCCACTTTATGAATTTTTTGTATACTTAACAAGAAATATTTTAAATCGGTGTAGATTTTATACATACTTGAAAATAATATGATGAAATTTTTCGTTACAATAATTACTGTCCATTATAATTTAATAATTTAACAAGTACATGATGATGTTCTCCCGACCAATCTCATTGAGACTGGCCAACTCGCAGGAGATATTATAGTGCACAAGTGTACGCGCAGACACACGTGCACTCTCTATTCCTGTCACTCTCATATTCTGGTGGGACGACCACTCGACACGACCAGTGAGAGTTAAGGCGCAGGACCGACGGCTTTACGTGCTCTCCGAGGCACGGGGGTGAAACACCGCCAACTTCCCAACTCCGGGCTGATACTGAGGCTTACTATACAGAAAGACTCAATAACTAAACTTGGCCCGACCCGGGACTCGAACCCAGGACCTCCGGGTGTGCAGCCGTACTTGCTAACCACTACACCACCGAGGCAGTTAACAAGTACATATTATGTAAGTGAATCGTGAATGTAGCTTGAAAACAATAGGTAGGTATATGTATTTACAAATCGTTTAATATATCTCTATAGTCTGTAGGGAAAGATAGAAAATATATATAGCAGAGCTCTAACTCTAACTAAGGTTTTTATCAAAAGGTTTGGTTTGCCTTGGGCGTTATGATTTTATCAATAATTATTTTATTTACTTAATTCGTAATAACAAATTGGATACAAATATACTCCTTAAATAACAATTATTGTATAACAAACATAGGTAATAGAGTGCTGAGACGCAAGCACTAGGATACCCGGTGTCGCGTACGTCTAACCTTCCACAGAACCGTGTAATTTAAGACTATAGCTTAAGGTGATAAGTAATTAATTTAGTAATTAAAGAAAAATACAATAATATCAGGGCCTTATTTGTCATGTAATTAATTAATTTACTTCGCAATTATATAAACTTGAAAGAAATCTCGTAAATTCAACAATACAACTACCTTTATTTCGTTTTCTTAAACGTTGTTTATGTTCGTCTTAATATATTTTTCGAACAATGTTTGAACGAACGTCGTTTAAAATTGAAAATTCAGTAGTCTTCTTACAATAAAAGGAAGCGGCAGGAAAAATCTTTTGAATCTTGCTTGCGTTGTATAGAGTTACATAATAGCCCCCATTTTTAATAGTGAATGTTTCATCACGAAGAATACGGTTCTCCATTTGATACTAAAATTTGAATGCAAGCTTTACGTAAAGGCCTTCTTATTTACTTTGGCAAAATTACAGAGCAAATTATGATCAAAAGATCATTGTGGAAAACAAATTATGATCAAAAGAGCAAATTATGATCAAAAGATCATTGTGGAAAACCACAATAATTCTATTTTAATGAGTAACGATGACTAAATGTAATAATTTTTATTTGAGTTAGCTTATTCCTCTGGTTTCTTATTATTACATGTTTTACCCTTACCACCCTTACCATCTGGTGTAGGTACCATCTATATGTGTCATTGAATTTTTTGACTAATTGAACATTACCTACTAAGATGTGAGTAAGACCTTATAAAACATATTAATATTAAGTAAATATATTTTAAATAAGCTAAGGACATATATCTGTAATTTTAAGAATACTTGTCTCATACAATTATAACGGGACATATTTAAATAAAAATAAAATTACAAAAACAAACACACCCGTAAAAAGCGAAAAACATGGAAATAATATGATATAGGAATATCCGCCTAATGTATGTCTGATTTATAATTAATATGTATGCATTTAAAGTTACATAATATGTGGTGTAGTGTATTAACTATCTGATATCCATAACACAGGCCTCGTAGCTTACCATAAAACTAGATGGTGCTGTGTGTTAACACGTTCACTGCGGTTCACCCACAATCGGCCCGACGCGGTACCAAATCAATGTGCGCACAGAAAAAATAGGTCTCTCTCGCATGTGCGGGAACCTGTTTCCTGGGAATTTCTACGAGTATGACAGGGACAAATATAGTTTTCGATTTGTGACTAACAATATAGAAATATAGCAACTTAATAACGCGGCAGGCCTTTCTCGACCTCCGCCGCATAGAACATAAAAAAAGTTATCTCAGTGCGGGGGCGGGCCTGTTTTGGTGCATGACCGCTCGCGGCCTGTTGCCACACTGTGCAGATGCGTACGCGTCGAGCCGCCAGTAGTGTTGGGCTTGCTACGAGAGGAGGACATGCGTGCGCTCGTCGGTTTCGTGCAAACTTCGTCATATTGACGCATCGGAAAAACAAAAAATAATACTAGAAAATGGTAGTGATTGGTTCAAATTTTGAACTTCCCAAAACGAAATAAATACAGAAAAATAGTTAAAAACAAGAAGAAATTGTGCAAGATGCTACGAAAAGCTAAGACTGACATAGACTTCCTCAGAAGCAAAAAAGAAAGTAAAAAATTAAAACAGTCTGTTTCAAGTGTAATCAGTCTCTTTGCATGACATGTTACAAAGATAGGCATATCTAAATAAATTTTTGTTAAGATTTTTTTTACTAATATTTAATTTTGGTATATCTTAATTATTATTATTTTTGGCTTTTGTGTAATTAACACATTAATAAAGCTTGGCTTGTATTTATAAAAAAAATAATATAATCTATGACTCGATATTTTCTTTTCTTTCACTATCCCATCACTACAAAAATTACACTTTAGTGCGGTATCGGGCCTTATCGACCTGACATTTTCGATTAGTAATTTCTCATTTTCTGTTTGGAGGATCCAGGGGCGGAGCCAATGTATAGACAAGTGATTCATGATGATTTTAAAAGTATAAAAATTTGTAATGTACAATACGCTTTGACTAAGATAATAGAGGTAAGATACCACCTGGAGGTGTTGGGTCGAAAGTGCCTACCACGCACAATAAGAAAGTCGAGTGGGTGCATTTTTGGACTGCCACCGCACCAGCAGAATGTCACTGTTTTTGTTTACGCAGTGAACGTGTTAAGGTACCAACATATATAAATAAAATTGGACATCAGATGGAGGGCGTTGTTAACTATTAACAGTTGTACTTGAGAGGCGGCCTGCGTCGCATAGGTATTGGAAGAGTTACTATGCAAGTTGCTTCTGGTAATTTTCCGATTACAAAGTGAAGTTTTCTAGTCAGTGAGTCACCACAGTCTACATAAGCACCTGTTGTATTGGTGGGATGAAAAATTGCGTCTTCCAACGACAAAAAAGGAATATAGGAATATAAACCATGCTGTTGGAGACAATACATGTTTTATACTTGCTATGAATATTGTTACATGTGTGTCTGTCTGCATAATAGGTACTATAACACCTAAACTTTTTGTAATTTC
Source organism: Brenthis daphne (assembly GCA_947093115.1). Taxonomy (NCBI): domain Eukaryota; kingdom Metazoa; phylum Arthropoda; class Insecta; order Lepidoptera; family Nymphalidae; genus Brenthis; species Brenthis daphne. The sequence continues at coordinate 3,240,328 of OX352474.1, read as the reverse complement.
TGCATTCAAAGGCTCCTTTTTATAATTTACATTTAAAATAACTTGGCTGCCTGGTTTTATATGAGTGCTGAGAGGGTAACTTAGGCTAGTGTATTAATAAATATTGATTGTTGAAAGAAGGCGTTAACGATGACGCACAACGCCTACGAGTTGCTTTTATTGCGAAAACTATACACAATTTATACCGTTACAACCTACGCATTTTTATCATAATCTTTTTAATTATTTATATTAGTTTCTGCCTATGACTCCACATTTGCATATTTTTAGCATCCATTGATTCTGAAGTAATAATTTCCAAAACATTAATATTTATCAATTGGAAAAAAAATCGACACAGTCTAATATTAATTGATCAACTAAGCGATTACTTTTATTATTTCCCAATGCTGCGTTTCATTTTAATCAGAATATAATATTTTTCCGAACGGAAATCAAACATGTGACCACCGTTTAGTGGATAGCAGCTGCAGAAGATGTATTTATTTGACATTAACGTACATCTGATGAGGAAACGGAAGTCGGAATATCACAATATCTATTAAATTTACTTCACACTAGCATTTCCCGCGGCTCCGACCGCGTTCAAATGACCAAAACCCATATTCTTAGGTTTTACATATTAATATACTCTTACATTACAGATTTTGTATTTTTCTTAGAAATGAGATATTTTTCCGGGGTAAAAAGTATCCTATATGTTGACCCGGATAACCAGCTATTACCATACCAAATTTCATCAACATCCCTCCAGTGGATTTTCTGTGATGCGATAACAGACAGACAGACAAAAATTGTAAAAACTATAGATTCGGCCTCTGTATCGATAATGTTTATTTCAAAAAGATTTTCCAAAAAATATCTAATGTACCTACAGATTCGGCTGAGTTGCAATTTTATTATATGTATAGATTATCCAAATACATAAATATTAAAAAGAAAAATAATCAAATCTTCAACCTAAGCCCTAAGGTATAGTAGATAGACTGCCAGTCGTGCACGCCAACATCCCTATTTCTAGTTTAGGTTAGTGAGCCAAGTTCAGTGGAATCGTAATAATAATAATTACCTACTATCTGTATACAATTGCGATCTGCTGGATAGCCTAATCGGCGTGTACCTAGTGGCTATTACGCCTCACGTATGAAACTGCTAGCAGGAAGCCCCTAACAACAGGCGGAAAACGAAAAACATCAATAATAAATCATGGCGTTAATACATTTAATGATATTTTAGGATGTATCCTAAAACCGTTGTTTATAAGTTTCATTCTCATCGGCATACAAAAAAAAGTGATCTGCGCATTTGATCGTAAGCAATACAATCTAAATTTTTGAAATTTTCCAGAACTCTTCAACTAAAACGAAGACAAACGAGTTCGATGCTAATGAAGAACAGTTTGAAATCAATGAAGGTCGTTTCTTACCTTTTCTTTACATGCTATTTTTTTACGATTTTTGATAAATTTATCAATGATCAAGATTATCAGATTCTAAATTTAGTGCATCAAAATATAAAAGAAACATATTATATAATCGTGTCCAATTTTTTTTTTCATTTTTATAATTACAGTTTTTCAATTTACTCGAATTTTTGATGGTGTATGAGCCAAAAGGACCTCTAGATTTGGATTCAGCGCAACAAAATATGAAGGTAGGTAGGTAGGTCTGGTCAAATGTACAGACCACTTTTTTTGTGCCGGTAAATTAACATTAAAACTCATGTTTTCTATTTGATAAATGTATACATAATATGTACAATGTTTCAATAGAAGCCTAAACGACCATACCATTAGCTTAGGTAGTAAAATGTGATAGAGGTCTTTAAGGGACGCTGATATTACGATAAACCAACATAGTTAATTTTAATACTAATTATCTCATCAATTTCTTTTATTAATTATATTAGCGACTTACCCTCGCTGAGCTCGGGTGCATTCACGGCTACTTAGCATTAGCCCATGTGTTACTCCTAGGTTATACGTAATCTGTTTATGTAGTAAATTCTATCTAAATTCTACAAGCACACACACTTCCTTCGGCCACAGCGGCCAGTGTCGCTGAGACTAATTGCGCAGGAGATAATATTGTAGTGCACAAGCGTACGCGCAGACACCAGAACACTCTATTTATTTCACTCTCAAATTTCAAAGGAGCGAGATTCGGTGTGAGATCAGACGCAGGATCGACGGCTTTACGTACTCTTCGAGTTACGGGGGTGAAACAGCACCAACTTTCCAAATCCGGGCTATAACTGGGACTTTCTTAACAGAAAGGTTCAATAACTAAACTTCGTCTGACCCAGGACTCGAATTCAGGACCTCCGTCCGGAGGTAAGTGGCGGAGGCTTGCCAGCCAGGGAGGCAATTAACAACAACACACACTGATGCATCCGCAAATACACATAAACACAACTTTCGCATTTATAATAGTCCTATGGAGGGTAAATGTAAGGACGAGTCTCTTATAAGGAAAATAAGTTGAAAAACTGCCCAAGTGTATACTTAAAATAGATGGCGCTGCGTATGAAAAACTACGATATGAATATAGCTGTTGAAGACTGAATGACCTGTGAAGTGTGTTCAAGAAGAGTTCAAAAATCTAAAAATTTTCATGATTAAAGTAGTTAATGAAATATGTACCAGAGTACCTCAACTATTTACCTAAATACCTAGTCTAAAATAATTTAGTAAATACCATCCTTGTTTATTTTTCTACCTTGCTCTAATTACTTATGGTGCTTCCTTTAAAAATTATCCTACGCTACCGCAGCGCCACCCTTATTGGACGCGTTTTCACGGAACCTTTTTATATACAATGACTCATCCTTACCTCTACGCTCCATCAGTAGTCTGATTATAAGTTTTTTTATTTAAATTCCAACTAATTACAGGTTATATATTTTTGTTTACATTACCTTCTCCAAAAATCACTTCCTATTACAATTTTTAAGATTAGCGACTTGACCTCTCCAAATAAAAAAATAAGAAATACGGAGAGCGCAAAAACAAATGACTGGTTTTTTATAATATTAAGCAAAACCTAAGGAAAGTTATTAGTTTTAAACATATTTATATCAGTTATCATTATCCCCAAACAGTACAATTGGATATGACGAGTTAATGCTACGTATAAAAACAAAATGAGACATAAACCTTTTTCTTTTAGAATGTCACTGTCATTAGTATTATAAGAATCTCTTGTACTGATTACTGAACTTGTAATGAAACGTAACAGTGTTGTCTTGCCAAATTCTTTAAAATTACCGTTTTTCTTGTATAGTGTTTTATTCAGAGTAATATTAAAAAACATAATGAAATTCATGTATCTTGAAAAATCAATGTCTTTTAACGATATTAATATTAGTTTCCTTGAAATGTTCGTATTTAAAATCAATATTGTTGTATTAATAAGGAATACTTATTAAAATGTCAGGCAGTATTCGTTCTACGGAGTGGCAACTCCAAGCTCGACTCTCAGATAAACGTCAGTCGAATATTGCGGTTTGCGGTAGTTGGTGTTCGGGCGGTGGATTTTCCGTATTTCTCTAATAATTTTTCGCACTTTCACCGTATATTTCTTATGTTTACAATATTTTGAATATTTTTAAATTGTGTTGAATTAACTGTAAAATCAGTGTACTTTCTAATAATTTGTGCTTTGTCATTTTAAGTTTTATTTAGAAGAAGACATCAGTGTGTTTTTTGGACTGACAGGTTTTTGTTGGGAAATCTGCACTTTTGGCGCAAGTTATTTGGTATCCAGCAACGAATAATATAAGAGGTTAGTAGTTGTACATAAATTAATATTTAATATTTATTTACAATTCCACTAATATAAACATTGATAGTTGTGTAGTATGCGTCGTTCTATATTTAGCATGTTGTCCTCCACTGGGGATAATGTTTATTAAAACTTATTTAAGTACATACTGTTAATATTTTCAAAAACATAATAGTACTACGAAAAAGTAATTCAACTTTGTTAATTAATTCTACGATATTATTAGATGGATTCTATAAGATAATAACTTATTAAATTATGTACATTTAATTTAATGATTCTGTGCTAGATTTAAGAATATTAATATATTGTAAATCATTTTATTTTGACTTTTAGTATGAATAATGGCTGTTAAATCAAAGGTTCAATATATATTTACATTGTTTTTTTTTATTTCCATTATAGAAAGCTTCATATGAATTATTTTCAAACATAAGTAAATTTTAAAAAGAGTAGTTAAGATCCTTTATTTGTTTCAGTAGAGTAATTGTGGTTGATTATCTTGTTTAATTGAATTAAATTCTGTTTTATGACTTGATATTAAGCTAGATTAATAGCATAGTGTAAAAATCATTTCATTTTTTTTTGTCTAAAAAATATTATGAAGCTAGTTGTACTTTGATGCACTTCCAAGTTTATTATAATGTCACCACCGAATATGGAGATTGGTGTTATCAGTGTTACTAACTAACGGAGAGAATTTACATATTATAAATGCCTACTATATGTGTTTTAACAGATCGGACTACTCATATTTTATTTTTTTTCAAAAATTTAAATAATATTCATATTATTATGTCAAATTAAATAACCATTATTAGCTTACATATCCTTTTGTTTACAATTTTACAAAGATTTTTCACTCCTATTATATTAAAAAGATACTAATATTATAAAGAGGTAGAGTTTGTTTGTTTAAATGTACTAATCTCAGAAACCACTAATCCAATTTGGAAATTTCATTTTGCATACATAGCCTGTTTATTGACGGAAGCTATATATCAATCATGCTACTACCCGAGAGAGTGGAGAAGTAATAGAATATATATAGTCTATCTATTCCATACTAACCATTAAAACTTACCTAGGGACGAACCCGAGCAAAGCACGGGTGAGCTGCTAGTTGTTATTATATTAAGTATACTATGATTATAATATTTTTTTTATTATTATTTATATACTGTCTTTCCATCTCTTTAAGGAAGTCGGTTAGACTATTATACAAACTCCATTTGTATTGTTTTGAAACAATCAAATGTAGTGTGACAACTACAGTAAAAAGATAGAATTTGTTTTTTGATTTGTATGTATGTAAAGCAAAAGCTGTAGGGACTAGTAAAGCTATTTGAATTTATTTTACTAATAAAAAGTTTCATTTTATTACAATATGAAGAAATCTGCCGTCAAAAAGTAGTACCACATATATTTCTTGAACATTAAGACGAAATATTTTTAACATCTGCATTTAATTTCATTTTGCGCAACTGGCAGTGCGGTTGTTACGTACATAACAGGTGGACAACTGGACAGCTTTGTAGCCGATGTCATAAGGATGCAGTCTATTATTATCAGAATGTTCTAGTTCAATTGAATTATATTTTTGGTCTATATGGATGGTATAATAACAAAAGGTCGCATAATATGTTACTTTTCGCCCCTTTAAATCGGACAAATGCGCTCTTGTAACAAATTTAATTTGATTTTCAGAGTATTTCGCGTAGATACTACGAAAAAAAAGGTTGTGTGCTATGGGCTTAAAGTAATGTGTAACTGAAAATATCTCACATCTCATAAACTCTAATCTAATGTCTCTGACATATGGTGTATGGATAAGACGAAATTATATTCTATTTTTGCTTTCTGGGCACGTAATCCTGAAAAAACACGTCGATCCATAACCCTGAATGAAAGATAAACTTATTTAAAGCTGTAAACATAATTACGCATTTATAACTTTAAAAGAAAGGATTTTTATATTAATAATTTATATATCTATACAGATAAATTAAATTGAAGTGTGTGTTCGTAATATCAAAATAACAGTTTTTACTAAATGCATTTGAAATTATATACGGTACTTTTAAGAAAACCTCAATTTTTAACATTTTTGTCTGTCTGTCTGTTTGTTTGTTCCGGCTAATCTCCGAAACGGCTGGACCGATTTTGACGAGACATTCACTTGCGGATAGCTGATGTTATAAGGAATAACTTAGGTTACTTTTATTTTAGACAAAATTTGGGTTCCGATAAAAAATTAAAACGTACGCTAGTGTTTTAAATAAAACTATCTTTTCGGATTTTTTCGCGAATTTATTTTGATTTTTGGTTCCCGACGTTTCGAATGCTTTACAGCATCCATGGTCACGGGAGAGACTGAGGTGTTACATGTCTTGAAGGTATAGTTGTTACAGACAGCCTACCCACAATTAACAAAATGAAAATTGCACCAATTACATTACAATATTTTTTAACTTTAAAACATTTTTATAATTTTAATTATAATTGAATATGGAATATTATTTATTTAATTTTTGCTATTATTTTTATTATTATTACAATTTTAAAAATATTAATTAGTAATCTATATTTAGTGTTGCCATTATTATATTTATAACCATAAAGAAGAAATAAATTCGCGAAAAAATCCGAAAAGATAGTTTTATTTAAAATGTCAAGTATTCGCGTAAATCTAAAAAAGTATTACGTACGCTAGTGTTAAAATATTATCTCACATGTTTAACAAATATAGATTTAAGATATAATTATATGGGAAAGAGAATGGTATCCTAATTGGGTGGCGATTTTAAACATTGCCCTTAGTCATAATCAGACCGGAGCAAACGTTAGAAGTCTCGCACACTGTAGACTTTCTATCGGCTGATATTTATTCCAGTTCATTAATCAGTCACCCTGAACAGTGAACATGTATGTAAGTGCGTTCATTAATACGATTTAATATCGGTCATTAATACCATACATCTTCCTACTGATTACAAATCCAAATTCATTATAGACCGATAAAAATTCAGCATTGTGCAGGGCATAAATAATAAATATATTTTGCTCCTAGTTTTTGTGTATATTTTAAAACACTATTACGAATTAGATATTTTTGATGAGTTATTGTAATTTTCTATTGTATTTTGAAAGATAATATACACTATTTAACTAGATATAATTTATCTCGTGAACATTTGTGTCTATCTATCTTTTATGAAATGTGTGTAACACCTGTAATTAGCCAGCACTTAGAATTTATTATCTATTGTAGTAATATTATTATGTTTTTCTTAGTTTGCGTTTAGTTGGTGTTAAACAAATATAACATGTTTGACACTCGTGCTAAAATGCTGTGTGATTATGTAACGTGTTACTAAAATATAACCTGTCTTTATGCAGATGTACTTAAATGCCAAAAAAAACATATATTATTAACATAAAATATATATTATTATTATTATTATATTACAAAACCCCCAAATAAAATTTCAGGCCCGAAGGTATAAGCTTTTTATATGATTAAGGAAACTGTATCAAAAAATAGAAAATGAAAGGCTTAATCAATTTTAACAAAAAAATTGCTGACTTATAAGTCAGCAATCCTCTATAGAGGATTCGTTTAATGAAGTAATTTAATTTCAATTTTTATACTGGGAAATGGTAGTGTCACAGGTCTGTCTACGGGTGGTTGGTGGCTGAAGAGAAGCGCGAGCGTCTGCGCATCGACAGTTATCATTATATTAGATGCCTTTTCCTTGTGGAGTAGAAGTATGAAACATAGGGAATTCTTATTTGGTCTGCCTTGCAACTAGCAATAGTATTGAAATACTACGTGTTAATTGCATCAAAACCCGGTATTATAAAACACAACACAACACGTAATGCAGAAATCGAACCTACCACATGGTCCTCGAAGTTTTAATATACATATATTAATTTATACGTATGATTCTATAGCACTTCGCCATTTCGATATTTAGGTATCGATGTAATATTTACAATTTATTTAAGGTATATTGGTGCTACTATTTATGCAACCTTGAATATTTGTCGGTGCAAACTATTTAGATGTATGATTATGACAAAATTTATTTACTCTTGTTTCTTCATCTTTGCTTTCATTTATCAACTTTTTTGTGCATTTTAGTAAATTACACACGGATTGACAGTACTTTTTGCTTTTCAGAATCCTGCCATTTCGTCCATTCCATTCCAATCCTGAAGAAAGAAGTACTTAAGCTTTTTCCTCTTTCTAAATCTATGAAGATATTATATTAGTAATTTTAAACAAAAAATGACCAGTTATTCAAGGCTACCAGTTACTGATTTGTTTTAAATTTCATAAAATTGTTTCTCATCGGCCTCCTATACCTATTAATATTATTACGTAGTCCTTCAGTCAGATAGATTCAACGACTTCGAATACATAAGATGAATGAATCCACCAGCACAAACAAATTTATATTTTACCATAGTAATTTTTTTATCTATAATATGTATAAACAAAGTCTGGTTTTTATATATATATTACAGATCGAGAACAGCTAAACCGATTTTTATGATTTTTGTTTCGTTGGATTTGTCTTGACCCCGAATAGCAGAATAAATATTGAGTAAATCATCGGAAAAATTCACGAAAAAAAAAGAAAAAAAAAACTATTCCATACTATGCGTCGAAACGTACCTAGGGGTGAGTCGCTAGTACATATATAAATAAGAAAAACGTTTCAGTAAACTCATTTCACACAACCTTGATAATTATTTAGTCTTGAATGTTGCTATCTATGTATTCCTAAAATGTACTTAATCTATTTAAACTAGTGATATCGTACATTTTTTATTATCATTTTGATGAAATTATTTATGTTTCCTGATAACATGCAGTCTATTAATATATATGTGATAATTTTATACAACGATAACACCAGCTTTGGTTTATTTTTAGTTTTCATTCATACAAGATATTAAAAACTGAACTTCAAATAAAAAAAAGAATTCAGATAAAAGCCAGACGTCTTTCAGAACTTCTTTCTGTTTGACGCTATCGTTTGATACTAAGAAGTAAACGGGTGGCGTCAGTCAACTAGAAAATTAACAAGTTTCAAAATGAATTGAGGTTTTGCGTCAGTCACTGCCTGCGGCCGGCTTTCTGATTAGTTACGTTATTTTGTATAGTGCCATTAATAGGTAAATGTTTTATCATTGCAATTTCTATATTTTTAAGTAGGCAAATGCTATATTAAGCAGTGGTAGCCCAGTGGTAACGCGCTCGCTTGGGAAACCGAGTGAAGCGGGTTCAATTCCCGGATCTCGCACCTCTGATATTTTCATGTGCGAATCATTTCTAACATGATTACCACTTGCCTTACGGCGACGGAAAGCATCGTGAGGAAACTTGCATGTCTGAGCGAACCTAGCGAGTTTCCAAAAGAATATGTAGTCCGCCCGCACTTGGCCAGCGTGGTGGACGATGGCCTGATCCCCATCGTATTGAAGGTAGGCCCGTTCCCAGCAGTGGGACGATAAAAAAGGGCTGAATACAACACAATGATATATTTAAGCTTTACATACAATTTCAGATTCATATGGGAATCATTTATGATAAAAACTTTGATTATTATGTAAATTTAACAAAGGAATTCAACTTTCAAATGAATTCTAGTTTTAAATATTTAAAGGGAATCCGATTGATTGATTAAAAATGCTTGGCATATTTTACATAGATAGATAGATAGATAAATTCTTTATTGCACACACAAAAAAAAAAGAGTACAGAAGATAAAAATAAAAAATAAATAACAAATAGGCATGCAAAGGCGGTCTTATTGCTACGAGCAATCTCTTACAGACAACCTTTGGTGAAAGGATTAGAAGGATTACATATTGAAACAAAATATTATCTACCTATTGGAAACATGCGATGGTAATCTAATATATCATTCAATTTTACTTAATGTTTTTGTATCACGTTGTGATATAATCGTCTTTTAATAAATTTGCTTGCAGCCCTTTTTAACGTCCCACTGCTGGGCACGGGCCTCCCTTGAATACGAGGGGGATCAGGCCATAGTCCACCACGCTGGCCAAGTGGGGGTTGGCGGACTAAAAAGTTGCTTATATACTGATTAAATCACCAACACCTAAACTGATGGGTTTTAAGGGCTGATATTTTGACAGTGTACTATAATGGCACATGTAACTGCTGGAAAAGTTTTTTTTGTAATTCCACACCTAAAATCTTGAAAAGCAACGAAGTTTGAATAGGAAGCCATATTATTTTCTATTTATTTTCGGATATCCTATACAATAAAGAAGCTGACTAAAGCCCCGGAAATGTTATTGGAAGTATCTACAAGATATGATATGTACTTTGCTAATAAGAAAATATGTACTCAAAGCGCTATATAAACTCGTCATCTTACTTAATGGTTATCTGATAATAATGTACCTAACACATGTTAAATATTTAACCGCGGTTTTATTACAGAGTTAAACTTTACGTCGACGTCGACGGCACACGATTAACAGACGGTATATAATTAATTCTGTGGTTTACAAAACTGTTAAAGTAGTTCGATTCGACGCCGTAATTTATTTTGTAATAGATATCGGCTTTTCTTTTCTATAGGTACGTGACGTTTTCTCCAAAGCACGATTATCCGTATTATAATGGAAAACAAGGATTGGTTTCCTTCTTTAGTCAAGTAAACGTCCAGCAAAGGGAAATAAAGCTATACTTTTATACTTCTGACTAGCGACTCACCTTCGCTTCGCTCGGGTTCGTCCCTAGCTTGCTTCCCAATATAAACTTTCATTCCCATTTTCACCCCCTCAAGGAATGATTTCCGGGATAAAAAGTATCCTATATCCTTTCCAGGGTCTCAAACTATCTTCTTACCAAATTTCATCTAAATCGGCTTAGTAGATCCAGAGATTACTCCCTACAACGTCAGAAACTCACAAACCCACAAACTTACAAACTTTACCTCTTTATAATATGAGTATAGATTTGTGTATTTATAAGTAGGGGATAATCTTCAGAACTAATAATAATTGAATGCAAAAAAATCTTTCAATCATAGATAGCTACATTATTCCTGAGTGCTTTAAGCTATAAATCTAATATGAATTGTTTGTTTTAGCTTAGCTATTTCGGTTATAAAAATAAAATATTATTTATGTGATGTTCTCCTAGCCGATTCCGGCCACGGCGGCCAATCTCAATGAGATTAGCCAACTGCGCAGGAGATATTCTAGTGCTCAAGTGTACGCGCAGACACAAGTGCACTCTCTATTCCTATCACTCTCATACTCCGGTGGGACGACCACTCGACACGACCGGTGAGAGTTAAGGCGCAGGACCGACGGCTTTACGTGCTCTCCGAGGCACGGGGGTGAAACACCGCCAACTTCCCAACTCCGGGCTGTTACTGAGACTTACTATACAGGAAGATTCAATAACTAAACTTGGCCCGACCCGGGACTCGAACCCAGGACCTCCGGGTGTGCAGCCGTACATGCTAGCCACTACATTTTTATTTATGTAGAAAGGTAATAATAAGCTTATATAATCATGATTTTTAAAATTAAGACTTATGCCCTAAGTACATATATTGGAATGAACATTAAAAACCTATACCTTCTTAGACAGCGCTAGATTTACTGTAGGGGCACCCGGGGCTAGTGCCCAGGGCGGCAAAATTCGGAGGGTGGGAAAAAAAAAATTTCTTCACGTTATCGAAACTGCTTTTTTCATTTTACAAAAAAATAAAAAAGACATTAACTAATAGGTACATTATTCGAAAACTTGATATCAGTCATAAATTATTTCTAAGTTTTTAAAAAAAAATATGAATTAAAAATTTTTGAACTTTCAACATTTTATTCAAAATTTCGATTATAGTGCGGCATTTTTTACTATGCCCAGGGGCGGGGCCAAGGTTAAATCCGGCACTGCCTTACAGATCACAACATTCGATACTGGTATGGATATTGGATAGTCCTAATAGAATGTTTTATAAGACTTATGTGTATGTATGTATGTATGTAATTTTTGCACGTGAACGTTTGCCGATAATTTATACAACACGAGTCAATTAGTTCTATTTTCGAACAAGTTTATTATTCAATGCTTGAGATTTATTTACATTGCCTGGCTCTGACGTGAGGACTAAAAAAATCTATTGCTCACAAGGAAAACATGGATTATAGACATTTTATTACTTTTTTAATTTAAATCTCTCGGAATAACGATAGGAATGTGTTAATATTTTTTTATGTTTTGTTTACTTTTTAATGTATATATAAACGTTCTAGCTTTAATCTGGGGTAGAAACACAGTGCTTTTTTTGTTCAACTACTTATATGCGAGTGGGTTAAATGGACTGATTAACTGTTTGTCTATTTTTCTGTGTTATTCGTTTAGACTGAAAAAATCTAAAAACTGTTAATTTCGCATCTGCTTCTTGCCAATCATCACTTACACCATTTTTTATAGGAGAATGGTTTAAGAGAGCACAGAGGACGAACATACAAAGAAACATTCATTTTTATTTATATAGATAATGTTATTTAACGATCTACTAACGTGTGAGAAAATTATTGATTTTTGTGTGTTCTGTTTTACCTAAAATGTTAGTGAATATATTAGAAGACCAATAAAAATTACCACTCTGAAGTAAAAGGTGATTTTTTATAATTATTTTTTATAATGAATAGATACACTAGCTACCTTAAAAAATATTTATAATATGTAATTAAAAATTATACCTATAATCGTTCTTAGAATATGAAATGAAAGTAGTAAACCATCACCTTAGGATGAGAACGTCAAAGTGCATGTGAAGTAATAAGAGTGTGTTTGTTAATTCTTCATGTTGTAAAACTCAACAAAGTACGAAATTTCCGATTACAGCTTATCCATGTATCTAACAGATGAGAGAAAGCGTGAGTATAAACTAATAGTCTATACATATAATAAAATTGTAACTAAGTCGAATCTGTACATTAAATATTTTTTGGAAAATCTTATTGCAATAGACATTATTATGGATACAGATAATTTATGGATACAGGGAATTTTTGTCTGTCTGTCTGTCTGTTACCGCATCACGGAAAAACCATTGGAGGGATATTGATGAAATTTGGTATGATGGTAGCTGGTTATCCGGGTCAATATATGGGATACTTTTTACTGCGGGAAAATGTCTCATTTCTAAGAAAAAATACAAAAAACTGCAATGTCTCTTACATTACTTAAGAATTTAGTTTTTGGTCATCTGAACGCGGGCGGAGAAGCGGGCAATGCTAGTACCTAATATAAATAAAATAACATGTATTTTATATGAACAATGGGCAATAAACTTATCACAAAATATCTAGGCGTAATTATTCTGTTAAGAATATTTTTACCTACGAGAATAGTTAATTAAGAAATAAAAATGAAATGCTGTTTGAAGATAGCGCATTACTTGAAATCTGCTGCACCAATGTGGCTTTTTTATGAAAAATGTTCGTGATGTATGAGGTTTTGGGAAGAGAATTGAAAAAGTTATCGGTGAAAGTGGGAAAATTAGGAAAAATTGAAAGTGCTTTTATCTATTGAGTTTTTGTATAAATTACAAACTTTTTAGTTATTTGGACAGAACAGCGTTTATAGGGTTAGACTTAGCTAGTTTGAAAAAAAATACCTGAATCTTATATTATCTGGGATCATCATTGTAATTAATATATTGTAGATAGTCTAATATTTTCTTTAACTGCGTTTTATATCAGAATATCATATTAGATATTAATATATAACTAATATTTTCAACAACACCACTAATGGAAGTGCAACCTGGCGTTAAATGTCAAAATCATATTTTTTTTGTTTCTCTCTATTTGTTTGTGCAACACGTTAACGGTTTGTTGACTGGTATAAAATATCATTTGATTTTAATAGTCTCTATTGATGTGTTTTGTAATCTTTGTAATTTTTTTTATGAATACTGCAAATAATAAATTTATTTTTTTCCATAAAAATATCTATAACGCTAGGAAACTAGAAAATGCCATGCCATAAAATTGTCTTTTTATTTTAATGCTGCCTATGATATATGATATAATATATATGATGCTATTTTGTTACATTGCAAATTTAAAAACATGCTACGACGTCATCGCTTAATAAATAAAATAAAAAAAGCAAGAGGATGTTTGTTGGTATAATCTTTAGGCAATGGTGGCTCAGTGATAACGCGTTCTCTTGGGAAGCCAAGAGAAGCTGGTTCAAATCCCGGGACTCGCACCTCTGATTTTCATGCGCGAATAATTTTCAACCACTAAACTTTACGGTGTTAGAAAACATCGTGAGGAAACCTACATGTTTCAGAGAACCTAGCAAGTTTTCCAGGGACATGTGAAGTCCAGTGGGACTTTAAAAAAAGTCTGAATATAAGCCCTTAGGGAACTTAGAGGGTCAATTACATGTATTATTATGATAAAGAGATAAGTTCGATTCCTTCACAGAGCAATTAGACTAGCCATACAGCTTTGTGGTTAAAGACATTTATTTTCTCTAAAGAACACACTTTTCACTTATACAGAGATTAAGTACAATATATATAAAGATAATATGAACAGTATTTACACGGTAGCATGCATTATATAATTTTTTGTTACTTTTTCTTATGTAACTTTAATTTTTTACTATATTATGTACATATGTATTATAAAAAGATAATCTTTTTAAGAAATATTAATACTATACTAATATAATATTCACATTTATACAGCTTTTGCAGAAGCAACGCCACAATGATAGCTTTTACGTCTCAAAAGCAAACAGATTGAATACATTTTAGTTCTATATAACCAATGTACATATGTACATATATAACCGCAGATATAAATTAACATTCTAATAACAACGTATTAGAAATGTTTCTAGCCTCTTTGTATTTCAAAGTCTTCCAACTAATACCTAGTAACGTATACGATTCTATTCTTTATAAAAACTATGTCAATGTTTATTATGGCTTGAATGGCATCAATTAGTTTCAGTAACAATGCTAATTATATCGGCTATTGGTTCCACACGAACGTATGTGTATTGAATGGTACTAAAGCCTTGAAGATGTTTACAAGAATATATAATAATGCAACAAATAACAATATATTAGTTGAAATAATGGAAATATGTTTATATTAAATAAAGTTATATAAATTTTCATTCGATTTTACGTTTTACTTTATTCAAACAAAAACAAAATAGTCTTAATATATGTTTTTCAAAAAAACGTGTTTAAAATGAACACTATTATTAAGTCTAGGCTTTTTTATGAAATAACCTTATGCCTGCAGATTTGCTCGCGTAAGATGTGTTTTTTTCTGTTCTTTGAACGTTATTGGGCAGCGCCATTTTTTGGTAAGTCCACTAATGTGCTGTTAAAATGACATTAAAATTAAACTTTAATCCAGCGAGAACGCATTATATAAATAAAAGTATGAATTTAAAAATAACATTTAATTGCTTAAACGTGATTAACAATATTAAAGAAGTTTATATTTGTTATACATATATATGTATACACCATAAAGAAGATTACCGAAATTACAATATCAAAAAAATAGTAATACCTCAACTTAAATCTGAAGTGTTTACATTTATTCCAATTAATGTACTACACACGTCCGAGATTCAGTTACGAAGTAGACTGCAGCTTACAGCTGTTCATGCTTGAAATTAAGCTGCTATGAGACTGGTCGATATGCTACTATATAGTGAAACCATTGTGGGTAGATACCATTCTGTTGTTTCACTAACGGGACAAGCAAAAGTAAACTAGTAATGTACATACATATATTCGGTTTCCCATTTTCATTGGTGTCAGATACTGTGTTTGGACTTTACGAAGGTGGCTCTTAGCATATAATATTGGGAGGTTTTAAATGGACTTTAGTCTATATAGAAATATATTTAAAAAGATAAAGAATTATCATTTTCAGCATTTGAGCATTATTTTTTGTTTAAAATTTCTTTTTTTCTCTATAATATTAATTCTTGTCAAAATTTCGCGAAAAAGTTGACACTTCGTTGACAAGTGATGTTGACAGATTATGAATTACAAAATATATAATTTTTAATTTCTTATATCGTGGTTGTGGGCTATTACTGGGGTAAAGTCGGTATTAATTCAAAAGATAATGTACATTACGTTGTTAAAGAAGTAAATTAAATTATATTTTATTGTTATGGTGCCAATCTATTGGTCTTTACACTGGGCCTGAATCATTTTATTGACGGAACATATATATATAACGAAACTAGCGGCTCACCCTCGCTTCGCTCGGGTTTGTCGCTAGGTACGTTTTAAATAGATATAAATAGTTATTAGCCAGCGTTAGCCATATAATTTTTTTTTGTTAATAGCATTGACAAATATTAACATTAATATTGATACGATTCTAACGTCACTCAATTGCCATCAATGTTTTGCCTCCCCGGAACCTCTCCACTAACACTTAAACTTTATGTTATGGTATTAAAGTTCAAATTGACTTTTAAGTATTATTACGAATCTTTTGTATGGGAGTATAAAAAAGTGTTATTTTTAGACTTTTCCAGGCAATTTTTAAAATTTTTCTCTCCGTAAGAACCATCCTCGTACTTCAAGGAATATTCTAAAAAAAGAATTAGCGAAATCGGTTCAGCTGCTCTCGAGATTTTGCTATTATTTTTATAATTATTACAATTTTAAAATATTAATTAGTAATCTATATTTAGTGTTGCCATTATTATATTTATAACCATAAAGAAAAATATAAAATATAGTGTTAATTATTTAAGCCATATAATTGTTCTATGTGTAATTTAAAAAGTTAAAGTTAATTAAGGATAATTATTTTAATTTAGTTTGCTATTATTTAAAAACAATTTACTAAGCAACACTATTACTATATACTTTTACAAATGAGAAATGAAAAATATCAATCTGATATGCTGTCATTTTGATCTACACAGTAAGAACTTACTACATCTACCTGTCTGTTATGTTTATATTTATTATTTGATTTTATTATATTAATAACAGGATCCCATGACGATGGTAGTACCCAGCCATCTTCCCTGTTGAAATTAGGATGTTTTTTAATTTCTATGGCTTCTCGAATCATTCTAGGGCGATATCGGTTTTCTTTCGCCAGGATTTGAGGTCTATCAAAGCGAATGTAATGGCTTGGGCGGTCCTGGCTATGTTTGCAGACAGCAGATGTTGTATTGCGACGGTGCTTTACATCAGCTATGTGTTCTTTGACCCGGGTTCTAATGGATCGCTTTGTTTGTCCGATGTAAGAGAGCCCACAATCAATAATAAATGCAAATAAATCCGCGACAAAATCCGAAAAGATAGTTTTATTTAAAATGTCAAATATTCGCGTAAATCTAAGAAAGTAAAATATTTTATTTTAAAACTCGTGTTATGAGACTGTCACGTATGTATTTCTATATAGCCCATATTTGACTCCCGCTTAGTTTAACAGTTGAAGCTCAGGCTGTGTCTTTATAACTACTTAACCAATATTCTTAATGTTTTATTTAGAAGCTAAGGTATAGGTTTCACCCAACCATTCGAAAACCTTCTACCTTTTCTCAAATGATGCGTGATTAAACAAGTAAACAAATATCCTAGTAAGTGTATCTGTTAGAGTCAAAACTCTGTTCCTGTCAAAACTACTTTTGACCAACCTCGTTAGTCAAACTTTTGACTCTATGTTTTTGTCAGTCAAAAATAGTTTTGAATGGAAAAACGCAAAATATACTGTAACATATCTACTGTTAGCAATTAAAATAAAATGTAGAATTCGCTGTTAGATTTCGAGAAAAAGGAAGTTACGTCATCACCGGCAAAGGTTTTCAAGTCGTGGTCACGTCACAATTGGTGTTATTCAAGAAAATATTTAATGAAATGTCGTAACTTAATTTGTCGTGATATTGTCGTATCTCTATACGAGTCATAGTGATATTGCCCAGATTATCTCAGAAGCTTTACTAAATTATTAGGTTTATTTACAGAATACCTTCCACCAAAATACATAGCCTTGGTTGAAACAAGCCTGTGACTGAAACGCGTATATGTTGTATATTAATATACGTAAGCATTAAATATACATTTACATAAATATATGGTAACATTTAATAGTATATACATTTGATACATTGATATATGGAAGTTAAAACTATCAATAAATGAAACAATTCGTACATTTGGTAAGTAAACTATTTACCTACTTTGCTTTTAAAAGTTACTGAAAAGTACCAAATTGAAGCGTGCACTTAAGTTTTGTTATCTCATTTCACAGTACCAAGAAAAAGTTGCAAGGAGTTCTGTTTTACAGTGGCTAATGATTAGATTACTGTACGTAATGACTTCTACTAGATAGTGTAATACAGACACGAAAGAAATAAGGTTGCTTTTACGTAAATTTTATCTATACATGTAATAAAATTGTAACTAAGTCGAATCTGTACATTAAATATTTTTTGGAAAATCTTATTGAAATGGACATTATTATCGATACAGAGTCCGAATCTATAGTTTTTAGAATTTTTGTCCGTCTGTCTGTCTGTCTGTTACCCCATCACCAGAAAAACTGGACAGATTTTGATGAAATTTTGGTATGATGATAGCTGGTTATCCGGGTCAACATATAGGGTACTTTTTACCGCGGGAAAATATCTCATTTTTGAGAAAAAATACAAAAACTGCATTGTAAGAGTATACTAATATGTAAAACCTAAGAAAATGTTTTTTGGTCATCTGAACGCGGATGGAGCCGCGGGCAATGTATTTAGCCCTTTTTAACGTCCCACTGCTGGGCACTGGCCTCCCTTCAGTACGAGGGGGATCAGGCCATAGTCCACCACGCTGGCCAAGTGCGAGTTGGCGGACTTCACATGTCTTTTGAAAACTTGCTAAGTTTTCTCAGACATGCAGGTTTCCTCACGATGTTTTCCTTCGCCGTAAGGCAAGTGGTAATCATGCTAGAAATGATTCGCACATGAAAAAATCAGAGGTGCGAGACCCGGGATTTGAACCCGCATCACTCGGTTTCCCAAGCGAGCGTGTTACCACTGGGCTACCACTGCCTTTTAGCCGCGGGCAATGCTAGTAATTAATAAAAACATACAATTGAAAACGTTGACTGAAATAAAATCCACATTTAGTATTTAATAATTCTGGTTTAAGACATTAAGTCCTTGGTATTCACCACGAAATACAAAAAATTTTCTTTATTCCATGTTAAAAATGGCTAAATCGACTTTAATGATTGATAAATAGAATATTTAAAAATTAAAGGGACACACTATCTCATACAAGAAACACGTTTTAGGCCATCATGGTTAAGTTGGCAATAAGGTACTGCTACTAAAAATATTTAACAAAGCTTACAAGGTTTGTTTTTGTCTAGGTACGAAGTCGCTAGTCCTTACAGTACAGTACAATCCTTAGATGATTAAAATCAATTCATTTTATTGAAATATAAATTTGGTAATACTCATCAGTTTAATTGCTAAGCAACAAGCAACATTGGCAGATGCCATACTTCACAAGGCAACTGCCACCGCACCGTCCACGCCCCAATTAATTACGTGAGACCTAAACACATTCTGTAAGCCTAATTGATTACATTTTCGTTAGCTATACTTTGATTCCTAAGTATATATAAAATCATTATTGACTTTTAGTACCTACTATCATTATCAAAAACGAAAATATTTTTGATTCTAATATGTAAATGAAAAATTGATAACACATAAACATATTTGTTACCTAATTTAATATTTTCTCTATATATCTAAATATACATACATATATCATTGATATATAGTTTTTGCAAATCAATGGCATATGTATATCTAAATTATAAAAAACGTTACGCACTCAACGGTCCCTTTGGGCCCGTTGGGATCAAGTGATCAAGTGTCCTGTAGGTGCACTTGATCATTGATCTAAAGTGCAAGAAATATACGAAAAACCCGAATAAGAGCTTTGGTCTTCAATGGATTCTCAGGTACTATATCTAAATCTATAACAGATAAAAAATGAATTAAAAACAATAGGAGCTAGTTGTGTACCTACCTAGTAGTTAGTTGTTAAAATTAAATTTTAAAATATAAAATAAAATAATTTGTATATATTTTCTTTTTTTTTTATAATAACAGTTTGTCCAATGTTTGAGGTATACTTAAATATATTCAAGAAATAGTTAATTTAAATTTATTTAAAGTACCTATTTACATTTTTTGTGCTATTATTTATTCCACCAATTATATATCAGTCTTATAGTAAAATATAACCTTGAACTCTATAGAGTCATTAAATTACAGTAACGAGGTCTGTAGGTTCATTTCGGTCATAAAATGCTTTGAACCTTAGATAGTAAACAGAAACCCATAAAACGATGTTATGGTATCAATGGTTATGAGGGATACTTACAAAAGATTTAATAAATATTTATTTATAAATGTTATTTAAGCAATCGTGTTTTTTTTAATAACTTATAAGGTTTATATATATACAAAAATTAAAGGGTGCTTGTATGAATGTGTACACGCGCAAAAAGTAAAACTTCTGTAGGTTATCGGTACTCTTTATGAAATTCAATTTATGTTTTAAATAATTAGGATAGGTGTGATACTAAAAAAACGTGTGTGTGTGTACTTATGGACCAACGTAAGAAGTTATACTTCTTTAGCGTAACAGAACAAAAATAGCTAAAGATTTCATCCCGTATGTCACAACTCTGTAAAAGGAATGATAAATTTTAATATAATTAGATAGCGCATATTAAGCGTATTACAATAATATATTTATAGAATATAATTTTAGGAAAGAATATAATATTATATATCGTTTGTCAGACAATAACAACGGTTACCATGGCAACAATCGTTCGCCTCGCCTGGTCACACACACTTTTCGTAACGCTCTCGTCACGCATTCACCAGCTTACTCCCAACTCCCAAGTTTACCAGATGTATATGAAAGTATATACGGTATTTATAAGAAAAAAACTATTTTTAATTTTTTTGTCTCTCTGTTCCGGCTAATCTCAGAAACGGTTGGACCGATTTTGACGGGACTTTCGCTGGCGGAGAGCTGGTGTTATGAATAACTTAGGCTACGTTTATTTTATAAAAAAAATTAGAGTTCCGAGCAAAAAATTAAAACCCATGAAATTTTGAACAAAATCTGCGTGCTAGGGGCTCACCGAGCGAAGTGAGGGTAAGTCGCTAGTTGGTTTTACAATAAATATTAATTCGGTCCATCGTTATTCGTTCGTTTTTATATATTAAATTTGAACTGTACGAAAATGAATTATAACGCGTATTAATTGATAATATCTACGCAATAATGATAATATCTTTTATAATGCGCACAGCCAAGATGTGGAATGCGCTGCCTGCGTCTGTTTTTCCGAGTGCGTATAACCTGAACCTATTTAAGGTGCGTGTTAACAGGCTTCTCCTGGGCAAACTCGCTAGATCGTAGACCTTATCTGTGCCTTCGAGCTAAGATAAAGGTCAAGAGTGAGCCCATTTCTAATAAAAAAAAAGCAATGCGATAGGCAAGCAAGCCCGCAGTGTGACGTGACAACACGTCATAAACATAAATATTTTGTATGAAAGCTGGTTATTTTTACACAGATCGACAATAAACAGAATTTTATCACTGTTTATTTTATTAAGTTATGTGTAAGGATAACTTGATAGGTACTTGAGAAGGCAGTAAAGAGCCGCGTGAGCTAAAATCGCTGTTACAAATGTGTTTTTTTGTTACTTAGAGTATAATTAATTGTATTACATAAAACTGAGTGTAATAATGAAAATAATATTCTTATAAAATTCTAAGTAAAAAGTGTTTTATTGAAACTAATAATAAGTAGAAAGATTCACTTTTGTTCAAAATTCAAAAATCTCAACTTGGTCTTTATGAAAAGATAATAAAATATACTAAAAAATAAAGTCAGCATAAATATATCTCTTTTAATTTATTTAAACCTTTATTTTTAAATGGCATCGGAAACTGAAGGTACTTTTGAAACTTGAGTAATTTATAAATACATTTATTTAAAGTAAAATGATTGAAAACCTTTTTTTATTGCAGTATTTATTCCAATTATTATCAATTATTTTTATAATTAACTCGTTTTTATTGCTTCGTTTGTCTGTTAATTTAGATAAGTACTGTTGATTTTTAATGTAAAGCTTTAAAGCAAGTAATGATCCAATTATAAAACAAGTGGTGTTAGCTTATCTACAAGTAGTTTATTTGTTTATGTTTAATTTTAATATCATCTTCGACTTGTGTCTTGAACATTTTTACTTGTTTACTTTATGAACTGATTTCTAAAATAAATATTACTGATAAGTGATAAAATTTATGTACAATGTACATACGCCACACATTTCACGCCACAGATTCAGAAGTCCTTGGTTTGAGTATCGGGTTGGGCTAAATATAATACCTACAGGAAAATTTTCTGTCAAGGAATTCTTAGTAACATCCGGTGTTCTGTGTGTTTGAGTGCCTCAGAGACCATGACGTAAAGCTGTTGGTTCTGCGCCTGATGATCTCTCATCGCTCTAGTCGAGTTGTCGTTTCGGTTTCGGACGTTGAGATTGAAAGGGATAGAGGGTCTTCTTTTGTGTTATTTTTGTGTACTTGTGCTCTGCATCTCCTGCACACATAACTCGTCTTAGAGAGACTGACTGGCCGCCGTGGCTAAAAGCAGTAATTATTATTATTGTTTGATGATAAGATTTTACGCTGTTCTGAAGTTGAAAATAAACATCCTAATAGCTTAAAAAAATAATAATATAAATATTTTTTTATTAAGGGTTATACAAAAGTTAAGTTATTAAAAAATATATAAATGTCATGTTAGCAATGAGACGTGTAATTTCCGCCAATGTCATGAAGAGGTTTACACTGGATTCTCACTCAAAAAGAACTCTTTATGTTGACGAATTTGAAAAGGAGACTTTGGATATTATGTTTATATTGTATACTTCTTGCACCATTTACTTGATAATTAAATAAATTTGACATTATGTTTTACTTAAAAACAATTTAAAAAAATACTTAAAAATTATATGTCCATCCATTTTAATTTTCCTATCTCCGTTGGCAGATGAGATATCTATAGATGAAAAATTTCATTACTTTATGTTTTCTTTATCTTTAGCTAATAATATTACTTGGTTTGTAGACTCTTGTCAAATAAAGAAGTTGATAAAATGTTAGTTTTCGCTATGTCTATTTAACTACGTTGTTTATTATAACTTCACTTCTTAGTAATTGTATAGCTCAAACTGGATTTAATGTATTTACGTAGCGAAAAAAATTTAAGAATTGTTTTTAAATGGGCGCTACTACATAATAAAGAAATAATATTACGTATTTAATAAAATATTATATATTTAAAATAATATTATATACCAGCATAACCCGCGGCTCCGCCCGCGTTTTGATGACAAAAAACCAAATTCTTAGGTTTTACATATTACTATACTCTTACAATGCAGTTTTTTTGTATTTTTTGATGCGGTAACATATAGACATACAAGCAAACAGAAAAAAAATCTAAAAACGATAGATTCGGTCTCCGTATTGATAACAATGTTTATTTCAATAAGATTTTCCAAAAAATATTTAATGTACAGTTTGCCTTAGTTAAAATATTTAATATATGTATAAATTTGATATAATTAATTACGAATAGAAGGTACATGCAACTGATACACAGCGCAATTTTATTGTTCTCAATCCATCAGTTATTCAAACTGCATAATACAAGTCAAACATAACTAGCCATCTTTAACTGTTTGTATTAAAATTATGTGCAACAAATCGCGCCAGAACTATTGTAAACAAGGAAAAAGTTATTATTATACTCCGGACCTCATATTCATAATAATAGTAAATATATCTTAAAAGAACTACTTAACCGATTAAAAAAACAAGTACTTAAAAAAACTACCTACTTAACTAACCATACAATTAGGAAAATTCAATCGAATTATGCTCTCATTTTTATTAGGAATAAATAAACGAGGTTTCTTTATTCAAATCCACTCTAAATTAAATATGAAAAAATATCTTCTATTTTTTTATAACAAAATATGTTATGAAAAAAATATCATTATTAAAAAAGATTAGTATTGTGTAATCTATACTAATATTATAAAGAGGTAAAGTTTGTGAATTGTGAGTTTGTGACGTTGTAGGGTGTAATCTCTGTATCTACTAAACCGATTTAGATGGAATTTGGTAAAAAGATAGTTTGAGACCCTGGGAAGGACATAGAATACTTTTTATACCGGAAATCATCCCTTAAAGGGGTGAAAATGGGGATAAAAGTTTGTATGGGAAATCAACCTAGGGACAAGCCCGAGCGAAGCGAGGGTGAGTCGCTAGTACTTACATATGCACATATATTATTAAGCGTAATCAAGATTATAGGTATGTACCTGCTCGGTTAATTGGGTATCGTATCTTTTGTATTTTATGAGTTTATATATTTAATAAACAATGTATTTCGGTTGGAAAAGCCTCTGTTGAAATTAACATCGTAAAAAAGCAAGTGTATGCGCGTTGCGTGTACGTTAGTTCTTTACACTGTAACATCTTATACATATGTACATCTAGACTACTTTGTATCGATAATGTTATCACGCGAGCAAAGCCGTAACCAAGTACTATTATTGAATATATTCAACAACTTGCTCGTTATTCATTTGGTTCTCGGCTTAAAACTAAAATTAAGTATTGATAGTCTTTCAATAACCATATCTACTATTTGATCTAAACAATACTTTCTTGTTTAGATCAATATAATTAATATTATGGTGGTCATGGTCTGCTAACGCGTTTGTACTTTTAAGCTGTTTATATTATTTAATTAAAATTGTATAAGTATATATCATAATTCATAGTACACTAGCATTGCCCGCGGCTCCGCCTGCGTTCAAATGACAAAAAACCAAATTCTTAGATTTTATATACTCTTACAATGTTTTTGTATTTTTTCTCAGAAATTAAATATTTTGCCGCGGTAAAAGGTATCCTAAATGTTGACTCGGATAACCAGCTATGACCATACCAAATTTCATCAAAATCCCTCCGATGGTTTTTCTGTGATGCGGTAACAGACAGACAAAAATTCTAAAAACTATAAATTCGGCCTCGGTATCGATAATAATGTCTGTTTCAATAAGATTTTCCAAAAAATATTTAATGTACAGATTCGGCTTAGTTTCAATTTTATTATATGTAGGTATAGATTATTATTTATTAATCCATGATATAAATAAATTATTATGTTCTACAATCGGTTTTTTTAATATCTACAATTAAAATTATTTCTGTCTAATCTATTTAAAAATACAGAAAAAATAAATTATATTTATAATTAGATAATTATACCAGCACTATTATTATTATTGTGATATACATATTATGTATGTATGTATCTGTTACAGCTAGGAATAAAGTGTACCTTCTGAAATTCGAATATCATTAAGGTGGCCAACATCGATAACTGACAGCTGTCATTTTGACGTACGACTGCTGATAACTCTGTTCACGTCTGTTCACCTACTAGAATGGGTCATGATTTATGTTAAACTATTAAATGATCTCGACACCTTGTTTTACGCGATTTAGCCAAATAAATCAGGATTCATACGATTTATTATACTAGTGTCATAATAAATCGTATGAATACATTACATATACATATATTTTATATACATTCTTCAAAAAAGAGCAGTACCTACGGGTTATTTATGATCTAAGAGCTCGTGATTCCCTGCGAGACGTTTTTTTTTAAAAAAAAGGTGTACTTACGGTTGCGTTATAATATGTGTATACTGTGTAATATATTACTTGGTCGCAAATATTTACATAATTATTTAAAAAATAGTGATAGACATATAATAAACACATAATAGGAGTAGAAATAAGCTTGTTACGTCCAGATTTCGACTCCATAAGGTCAATAAATCCTTCATAATCCTGAGTATGTATACGCAATTTCGCATTAACACCTCCAGATAAATTTCTAAGAAATTAATTAAAATTCTAAGAAATCTATTGTTAACTGACACGCCACGCCGGCGTGTCCGCGGTCGTGGAGGGAATATAATAAAATTCCACAAACTGTCTTGGATTTACTTTATCAACAATTTAAAGTTAAAATTAAAACTATTTTATTGAGGAAAGAATATTAGGACTTTGTTCAAGAGATTCTTGTTGATGGAAATGTGTGGAATTGAGAAATATTGACTCATATGCGGGCTACATTTAAAAGAGCAACTGTTGAGTTTCTCGTCGGCTCTTCTCAGCAGAACTGCTTTCCGAGTCGGCGGTAGCTTTCTCACGGCCTGACCACACTGACGTTCTTTAAATTTTATTGACGATTCAAAAGTGCTCATAATAAGTCTAATTGAATAAAGTTTATTTCATTTCATCATTTCATTTCATATACACATACATATTTTAGATAAAAGTTTTTTTTCTAACTGAATTCAATAGAATAAATGCGTGATTAAAAAAAATAATTTAAAATAAACATTAAATTAATCTTATTAAATATTAATCTTAAATGTTATAAAAATATTAGATAAAAACTTTCTTATTTAATTAAAAACTAAATAGGTACATATTCTTTTCGCACAAGATAATATTTTGTTTAGGTATGTGACCTTTTTGCGCGGGATTTCTGTGCAATTTAACTATATGTGAATTTGAAGCAAAAAGGCCATCATGGACGCGTCGTATAATCTATTTTCGGAAGATTATCTTGAGAATATAAGTAATTCTTTATGTTTATAAATGTGTGTAACAATTAAAGGTAACGAGGAATACCGAAACGTTTTAAACAATACAATTCTAATAACACTTTGTATCTATTATGCCGAAATAAATAGATGCTAATTAGATAAATTGTCTAATTTATTTTCGACAAGTTTCACAATTACAAAATACCTAGTATGTGGTTTTAGTAGTTCTGTAAAGTTATTTAGGTTGTTACCATACATATTATTTTCATTAATTTCATTCAGATATGAAACTATGTATTCTATTTTATGACATTTTGTAGCAGTTTAATTTAAATAATTTACAGCTTCCTCTCCTTTGATATCCAACGGCATAAAGACAAACATGTAGATTAAATTATCGTAGCGCTGTTTAGTTAACAACTGCGAGTTTTAAAATTTAAATGGTCTGTTCTGAAATAGGGCAAGAATATTAAAATACTTATTAAAAGTTATACTTCTTTTAGGATGTTTGGAAAAAATTATGAGAGTAAAATTTTTACAATACGTGCACACCGACAGCCAAAAAGCGACATCATAAAGTTGCCATGGTAACCGTTCTTATTGTCTGACAAATGATATATAATAATTATTATATTATTTTCTTAAATGATATTCTAGAAATATATTATTGTAATATGAATAATATGCCTTATTTAATTTAATTTTATTAATTTATCATTCCTTTCAAAAACAGAGAGTTGTGATATACGGGATAAAATCTTTAGCTATTTTTGTTCTGTTACGCCAAAGAAGTATAACTTCTTATGTGCGTACATAAGTACACACACACGTTTTTTTAATTTAATAGTATAGTAATTTTCCAGAATTGCTGCTTAAATGTTTAGAAAATATCTTCAAGTAGGTATATTTATTCGTTTCAAATGTCGCCTGCTTGCGAGAAGCTAATAAACCGTCTATCAAGTGTCTTCATTTCCGTAGGATGAGGTCACCGTCACCCGTCATTTCGCGCCAGAATATTATACGGGATGACAGCAACAGACATCCAATAGGTATTTTGTTGCCATTTTCGTTTAGAATTTCATCAAAATTTTCGTTGCAAGAATTCTTATAAAGCATTACGTATGTAATTTATTATTGTATGATTTAAAAAGAATTGACTTTATTTTATTTCCATTTTCTTAGTTCTGAGTTCTTTCTCACTCATTTTTTTTTATATGTTCGGAATGAGCAAAATTATAAATGTTGTGTAACATTACTTAGGTTCTAAGGAAAATGCAATTAAAATGTTTTTTTTTTTTAATTAAATATAAATTTTATCAACTGTTTTGATGAACCCTTTTAAAACCTGCATCGTAGGTGACATCATTTCTACTTTCTAAAGAAGTTCTTATTAAATTTTACGCACAAGCTGGTTTTCGTATAACATTGGTTTAACTTTTTAGAAAAATAAATATTATTAGTAAACAAAAATATTATGTCAAAATTGTAGTAAATTTTTTTACTCTAAACACAGGTAGAGCTCTAGCTGAAACGTTATTGTATGCTCAACCGTTAGTCAGTCCTGGTCTGAGAAAACTACGAAAAAAAGTAATCATGCAAACACGAGAATAGAGTCATGTTTTATTTATCTCAAGAGAGCGGTTGCTTACTTATTTTATCTTTATAACAAGACAAACTAACATTTCCGTATGTTTATAGCATAAGGATGAAAGGAAAGAGTTGATCTGAAAGAGTGAAGAACCCTCATCACTTCACCACTTTGTAGCGGTTCCTTCACGCAATCACTTAAACTTGTTTACGTACATATATAGGAATACCGAAATTTTATTTTCCTTGTTAATAAAAACTCTGATATGACAAAACACTTTAGTGCTGAAGAGCTTTCAATCTTTCAAAGCAAAGTTTAATGTATTTTGAGTACTTTTCACTTTATCTGATACTTTTAGTATCTACTATCTACTGATTTCTTATCTGTCAATATGTGACATTAACAAACATGCCTATACCTACTTGTACTTCTTATCTGCTTAATAAACATTATCTACTGCTGCGGCTTCAATCACGCGTTACTAGATTTTTATTTAATTCACAAAGTTGTAAATAGACTCCCAAGATAAACAGTTATTTAATGATATGCGATAAAAATGACGTATCTAAAGTAATCATGATATACAAAATTTTCAGAAAGATAATTATATTTATGTACAGACTAATTTAATTATACGCAATTTAATCGACGCTGTTTATGTTCCTTTCGCCTCGCTTCGCTCGGGTTCTTTCCTAGGTACATATTATTATTTTGAGCGAAACTCTAATACTTTTACTGAAATAAAAGTAGTCTTAGTTACTCCTTATAACATGAATTACCTGCCAGTGAAAGTCCCGTCAAAATCGACCCAGCCGTTTCGGAGATTAGCTGGAAGAAACAGACAGACAGACAATTTTTTTTTATAAATACCATATAAAATTCCATATGCATTTCGTAAAAAGCTGTTATTTTGATAGTATAAAACAGACACTTTAATTTTTTTTCTCTGTATAAATGTATAGATGATCGAATAGCGATATATGTACCTATTTGTTTATGAACCAACAAAATCGATCGTGTAATATCACTGTGGAAACAAATTTGTTAAACCTATACTCGTCTGTACTCAGACTGTGAGCTAATATTTTGGTCATTTTTATGCATATGACAAAAATATTTCGTAATCCATATACGTAAATCCTCAGACACGCAGACGCACTGTATATACATTGACTGTCGTATAAGAATGAACAGTGATGTGTCATATCAATCACGATAACACATTTATAGTATAGCACTCGAACGATACACGACAAATCAGAACATACTCGTAACAAACTATAAAACTGACAAGTTTTAGTATTTATATTGTGAAGGAAAAATAAAAATAGTTTTTTCACAAATTACTTTATATTACAGATTTTATAATTATTACTATGTATTAACTTTAAATCTATAGGCACTTGTAATTATTTGATTAGAACACTTTAACACTGCAGAATAATAAATTTTATCCCGATCAAGATTTTTATATCCCACTCTACTCGCCTCACACCCTCCTCACCAGCTACACTCAACCTGCGGCCCTCGTGCCGCATGCGGCAGCATCAAAAATCGCATTATAACATATCTTTGTTAAAAAAGTAACTACATCGTTAACTTGGAATTACGTTATCATTAAGACCTAAATAATTTTTGCTTTCGGCCCACGACACCATGACTGAAACGTGTTTGCGGCTCCTATAAAAAAAAAGGTTGAGTATGGCTGCTCCTCACTATATAGAAACAGAAAATTATTAAATAAATTATTTTTTATGTTAATGTCTATTTTAATGAATATTATTAGTAAAATGTAAAATAGATAAGTAAAGCGTTTACTTATATATTTTAGAGGCTGACTAAATACTACAAAAATATATCATTCTATTTTCTCATTATAGTCCTTGTCCTATTGTCTTTCGCCATTGTTTATTATATATAAAATTTCCATGTCACAATGTTTGTTACCGTACTCCTCCGAAACGGCTTTACCGATTTTTACCAAATTTTATATGCGTATTCAGTAGGTCTGAGAATCGGCTACTATCTATTTTCCATATCCGTAAGTGATAAGGATAAGGGTGGTCCTCCCAGAACCCACCCCAGGGACGAACCCGAGCGGAGCGAGGGTGAGTCGCTAGTATAATATAATATTTCAACGAATTATTTTTGTCTCCAATTTCCAGTTAAAGTTATTATAATTGTTTCGTAGATTTGCGGGAATATTTGATATTTTAAATAAAAAATTTATTCGCGGGTCTATCCTGATTTTTTGTTCCGGAGATTTCCAATGATTTACAGCAAACATGGGCACGGGAAAGACCTTATTGACATTTCAATCACTATAGTTACTGCAGAGGACGTCCGCTATAATAACAATGACCTTTGAGACGTCAAAAATATTAGTTTTCTCCCGTGATCATGTTTGTTCGTTTGGATTTGAAATAAACATATCTATACTAAGCCATCATAACGTTTTAAATTGTAATATAAAACACTAGCATTGCCCGCGGCGTCGCCCGGGTTCAGATGACCAAAAGCCAAATTCTTAGGTTTTACATATTGGAACTCTTCAACGGCTAATAGTAGATACTTTGAGTTTGGGCTTGTTTTGTTTCATTTGACAAGCCTAATACGTTAGAATTCTTACTTTGCTACTACTGTCGACACTAAAAAGGGAAAAATAAAAACTTAAAAAAAAATAAATAAAAACCGACTTCAAACAAAAGCACTAAAAAATAAAAAATAACTGATTGGTAGTTTTCATTTACTATACATACCTAATCAAATATTTTCGAAGTCGGTGTGCTTTGGCTAAGTAATTAAAGCCTACCTATTAAATACATACCTAATCAAATATTTTCGAAATCGGTGCCAGCCCATACAAAGCAAAGCACACCGACTTCGAAAATATTTGATTAGGTATGTATAGTAAATGAAAACTACCAATCAGTTATTTTTTACTTTTTAGTGCTTTTGTTTGAAGTCGGTTTTTATTTTTTTGTTAAAAAGTTTTTATCTCATATGTACTCAGTACTCCTACCTACATACGTAGGTATAGATTTAGACGTAACAGTTTATTTGTAGTAACGTTTTAATTAAGGTCTCGCTCGCGAAAATAGGTTTACTGTAAAGTATAAAAAGAATGGGCCATATATTTTTATAAATGTTTATAATTTAACAGAACTGTTAGCTCATGGCTTCTGATTATATATAATTTAATAGAATTAATACTTTTACGCTATTACAAAGAATATAATATTTTAGAGTTACAATGCATTATATAACAATATTATTTTGTTAATTTTGTTATTTTATATTGAACTTAGTGACTTCCCTCGCTTCGTTCGGGTGCATTCTTGGTACATTCATGTGGCGTTGCTACAGTTTCATATCATTGTTTACGCGGCGCACGACAGTAATTGTATAAAAATACTTTACCACACTGATATCGGACCGAGAACAAACTGTAATCGGCACTATAATGTAGATCAGCCATAAAGCTCCCATCCGGCATGATTTTTTCGCACATCTTCAACAATCATCTTCATATTTCCGACAATTTACATAAAAACTTAAATGCACCTAAACTTTCCGTCCTTTGGTAAAACCGTATGAAAATCCCTTTGATAGTTTTTGCGTTTATCGGTTCAGACAAACAAACAGATGCGTCCGTGAGGACTTTTTTTTATAATGTGTAGTTAATTACTTTAAAAGGGGCTTTTGTAAATTCGCTACGATAGGTGCGAGCGGCCATTCACATATGGACAGTGGATACTAATATAACAACTAAAAAGCAGTTCCAACTTCAAAGTCACTAGAGTAATTAGTCCAGTCATTTATTATTCTGATTTATAAACTTTTATACGCTATAAAGTTTCATCAAAATTCGTTCAGTAGTTTTTGTGTAATAGAGAATCAAGAATCCATACAACCATCCTCACAAACTTTCACGGTTTATAATAGGTATTAGTAGGATTTTTATATAGCTTAGTTATTTAAGAATCATTAAAATATGTCCACAACTTGATAAAATATTGTGTAATACACGCACAAGGAGTACCTTCTTTGTTGACGTCGATCGAAAATTAGTCCTGATAAGACTTAAATATTTTATTAAGTAATATAGTTAAGTCGATTTATTGATCCATATCAATGTTTATATGAATCCATGGACAGTTGACAAATCTAAACTATCTATTTTTGTTTCACATGAAATGTTTCACATATAATTCTGTCATTTTTCAATTTAATCCTCAAAATCCTCTCGTGCAGGAGTTACGGGACCCTGTCTCCGACAAAGACAAATCGCATTAAGAAGAGACAGTCAGAGGACACTCGGCACGAAAAGTGGATTTCCTTTTCCGCCTTACGGATTTCATCTAAAGCTCAAAGAACCGTCGATAACATTCGTTGAGATAAATACTCTAGCTATGAAAAATCTGTAATGTGTGAAGTTTATTACAAAATACTTACTAAAAACATAAAATACCTGTGTATACTCGGTCAAGAGCGAGTCGTACTCGCAAAAGGATATTAGGAAAATGCAAATGATTTTTAAATAATTCTTCGTAATTCGTAAATTATAAATGAGCCCCTAAAACTATAAATGGTAAAGGGACAAGGTCAATTCTAACACACCACTGGCAGCCCCCACGCATGTGTTTTATTCATTTAGATTGACATCTCATTTTACGTATAAGAGTTATGGACTAATAATACGTTGTAATATCTATAACCTTGAACTACATAAATTATTAGGGGATGTGTATATATATATATATATGTAATATAATGTTGCAAAAAAAATATTTCATATGAAATTTTGATAATTGTACGTAACAAATATTTTGTCTAATATTTTTTAAGTTTTTCTGAAATTTAAGTTCAAAATGTTATTTTTTTTAACGGATAGAATTATTAATAATTATATCTCAACGGCGGCGGTCCCATAATATTAACATAAAATTTTTCATCTCTAAGAATGGAACAATAACTAGGTTCTGTTATACTTAGTATTAAATTAGGTTTTTAATTTAAAAAAATAATTTTCTTTTAGTTTGAAAGTGTATGTTTGTAAATGTAGGAAAAAAGTACTCAAGTGTCTATAAAGATAAACATTTTTATTTTTCAGGTATGCCAGTTACGAACGTTTTAATCAGTAAGTTAAATGTTATTCACATTTCAAGTACCTATGTAACATTAACTTTTTATGACACTGTATCAATAATTACCTAAGCAATAAAGCATATTTAATGTGCATATTATCGTTAGTTTATGCGTAAAAATCACTTTATTACAAAAATAAGTTCTTGCTAATATTATAAATATGTAATAATGTGTTTGTTTGTTACTCTATACTTAACCGCTGAATTGATCTTAATTATACATATATCGTATATTCAGTTTCTTTCTTTTTTTTAAAAGAGACTTAAGAGAGAGAGTGAGAGATAAAAGGGACATGGAACTTTTTTTATACTGTTAAAGTTCCCTCGGGAGAATATCTTGGATAATCTTTTATATGGTAGGGCATTTGTGTAGGTAGGAGTTCTATGAGAATGTTATGTATGTATTATGCAGAAAATATTTATTAGACATTATCTATAACGATTATTTCTATTATTTGTTTGAAGTAGGTATCTTATATCCCGAGTTTATGAAATAAATTGCGTATTCTTTGTGGGGGCTTTCTTTAATTCTACGCGTATTAAGTGCTATTACTCATTTAAGTCCATTGCTTATATCCACAATTCGATGTTCCTGTAACAAGTGGACGTGAATACTATTTTACAAAACGTTTGTCATGATATATGTATTTACTAGCGACTCACCCTCGCTCCGCTTGGGTTCGTCCCTATTTACGTTTTAACGTTAGTATAGATTTTTTAGAGATGAGATATTTTCCCGCAGTAAAAAGTATCGTATATGTTGACTTGGATAGCCAGCTATCTTCATACCAAATTTCATCAAAATCTGTCTAGCTGTTTTCTCGTAATGCGGAAACAGACAAACAGACAGACAAAGATTCTAAAAGTTATTGATTCGGCCTCTGTATCGATAATGATGACTATTACAATAAGATTTTCCAAAAAATATTTAATGTACAGATTCGACTCGGTTAGAATTTTATTATACCTATATACCTATGTATAGATTAAATTAACTAATTGCATGTATAACCAATGCATACATTGCCTGGGCTTTGTGGTGTATTAAATCAATATTCCTAGGCAGATAAGCGTGGAATGTTCGCTATTCAGACCAATGGCGGTATTCGATGATTAGCCATCGGAATTTTTGACAATAACATGTTGGTATCCCTGTCCCGGAGTTTGAAAGTTGGCCAATGTCGATCCATTGTTACTTTGCAACTCCAATCTATACGTGCTTTCGTAAAGTTTGCTCTAAGTTATTTCAACGTCAGGAAGTACTGAATTAAAAATTGTTAACGTAACTATTTTAGTCTTGTTAAGTCAGAGATTTCTTCAAGTATTTTTACTAAATAATTATAATTGTTGAGTAAAAATTTCGCTTTAATTGAAATTCTTTTGCGTACACATATTAAACCTCTTCTAGAGGCCAGTATTTTGTTTTTATAACTAGCAATGTACAATTTTATTTACATCTTCTATAGGTAAACAAAAATGTTAATATTTTCTTTATTCCTGGATAATGTATTATTTTAAATTTTTATTGTTCATATTATTATTAATTTATTTATTTAATGCTCCTTCAATCGCGTCACGTTTCATTCATTTTCGACAGACGTTGGTTTCGCTCATGCTAATAAATATTTAGTGTTTATGGCTTAAACAAGAATTAATAACTACATACAAGACAAAGTTGTCGCGCTCGCTTTGGCTAAGTATCTACTTAGTTTTCTCATTTTAATAATACCTTAAACTTTCTTAATTAGATGAAAGTGGAAAGTTAAAGAAACAATTCAGTATAAATAAAACGCTCATCTTAATAGTTATATAAAAATAGTTTAAAAACAGATAATCCCGCATTCAAACACGACACGTATCACATTACGTTTAGAAGTATATTGAAATCGACTTACTAGATTTAGTTTTATTATTTATATTTAACTAATCACTTATCCTTGTATCTATATATGTGGCCTATATTGTTCTAGGGTTCTATATAAATGTACTGTACCTACATGCAAATCCATCCAGCCTCAGGTACGATAGAGTGTCAAACGTACAAAATTTTGTATTTGTAATTAATAATTACAAGTGAAGATAATAAAAGAGTCTCAATATAATGGTTAGTTAACGGAACCATCATATCTAATAAAAATATATATATTTTTTATCTGTGACCCACTTATCGCTGGATTTTCCACATTGTGTAAATGAATCTACAGCACTCCAGATGCGTTAGGTAGTGATAATGAAATAATTCATCAACGTATTTTCGGTAAACATCTTTTCGTAGTCGTTATAGTTTATAGTCAAATTAATTACAGATTTTTTTTCGGAATCTAACAGTATGTTAAGATATCCAGTATGATTATATCGCGATCCTAGGAGGAGTCTATCTTATGCTATATTGATAAGAGAAATCAAAACCTATAAAAAACTGTTTCGTATTTAAGTAGTGATATTAATAGGTTAGTTTTTGTTTCAAGGTAACGAGTTATTTTATTATATTTACTAGCGGCTCACTCTCGCTTCGCTCGGGTTCGCCTCTAGAAAAACAAAAACAAATCTTTCCCACGGGAATAGCCTTTATGAAATTCTGATGTATAAACTATATTATTGCAAAGCTTCATTAAAATCCATTCAGCCGTTTTTAAGTGAAAGAGTAACAAACATCCATACATCCATACTTACAAACTTTCGCATTCATAATATTAGTAAAGATATTAATAGTTATTGAATTAAAAATAATAATTAGATGAACTGCCACGTTGGTTTTATAGCTATCTGGAGGTTCTTGGTTCGAGTCTTAAGTTGGATCAAGTGTAACTATTGAGTTGGCCTGTCAAGAAATTATAACTACGGAACTTGACGGTGTTGTCTGTGACACCCCCAATCCCCATGCCTCGGAGATCACTTAAAGCCGTCGGCACCTAATGCACTTAATCTTTTACTGCGAGTGTCGGATTGTTACCCCACAGAAGTTTGAGAGTGAAAAGAATATATTTAGTCTCAGTTTGATTGGCCGCTATAGCGTTCTTATAACTTATTGGACCATTCTTTCGAGTAAGTGGAAAAATTTATACTAATATTATAAAGAGGTAAAGTTTGTGAGTTGGTCAAGTTGTAGGGGGTAATTTCTGGATCTACTGAACCGATTTAGATAAAATTTGATAGGAAGATAGTTTGAGACCCTGGAAAGGACATAGGATACTTTATATCCTGGAAATCATCCGTTAAAGGGGTGAAAATGGGGATGAAAGTTTGTATTGGGAAGCAAGCTAGGGACGAAGCGAGGGTGCGTCGCTAGTATTAAATAATATTCCTTTTATGTAGACATATTATATGAACTTATGTTGAACGTTCGAGAATACTCGCTTAAGTACAGAGTTACAGATTTAATAGTCGCATCTCGGTTCGTTAATTTGTCGGTATCGCCATGATTTCATTTAATTATGTAAAAGCGCCCGTGACTAATTGGCCTCCTTATCTCCTATTCAATTTGCGCCTAAAACAACGACTCCAGGCGTTCTGTAATTGCTTGTAATAATTGTTGTTCTTGTCTCTTTAAGAAGCTAATATAAAGTAGATCGAAAAAACTCAACTATTTTGTACAATTACCGACTTCGAAAACGAAGATATGTAGATATAATTACACAATTCTTATAAATATTACTTTGAGTATGATTTGAGATATTGTAAACCTTTTTCATGATTATGAATAGGATACTTCAAAGGTTTTCAATTATGCTTTTATACGAACTATTTGTAGTTATTGGTTTTATCATCTGAAAACATATTGTGTGTGTAAACACTTATTGCACATATTTACTGACTTATTCTGGGGTACGCATTTATATCTTGACACTGAAAAGGCAAAAAAATCTTGATTAAACTAAGTATATCTGTAATGTATGAAGAAATACGTAGGTAATTTTAGGCCTATTAAATAGTGCCCATGAGATAATAATCAAATGAAATTAGATGTACTGAGGATAACTTTCTAGAAAAGAAAGAAACTTAAAAGAAAAATTAATCAATATTTAAGCAAGAATACTAGCATTGCCCGCGGCTCCGCCCGCGTTCAGATGACCAAAAACCAAATTCTTAGGTTTTACATATTAGTATACAGTACACTGT
The DNA here is from genome assembly GCA_947093115.1 of Brenthis daphne. Taxonomy (NCBI): domain Eukaryota; kingdom Metazoa; phylum Arthropoda; class Insecta; order Lepidoptera; family Nymphalidae; genus Brenthis; species Brenthis daphne. The sequence goes on along the minus strand of OX352474.1, from coordinate 3,202,864 downwards.
AGTTTTTGTATTTTTTCTCAGAAATGAGACATTTTAGCGCGGTAAAAAGTATCCTAATGTTGATCCGGATAACCAGTTATCACCATACCAAATTTCATCAAAATCCCTCCAGTGGTTTTTCCGTGATGCGTTAACAGACAGACAGACAAAAATTTTAAAAACTATAGATTCGGCCTCTGTATTGATAATAATGTCTATTTCAATAAGATTTTCAAAAAAATATTTAAAGTACAGATTCGGCTTAGTTATAATTTTATTATATGTATAGTTATACTTACTCGTAAATGTAATTTCACTGTGTTTTTTTATAGATAAATTTTATATCTACAATAAAAAAACAACATTTTATAGGAACAATATAGCTGCAATAGAATAAACAAAGGATATGATATAAAGACAGGTTTATAAAGATTACGCCCAAACTTTTTATATATCTTGTCTTAAAAACTTCCTAAGCCTAAAGCTGGAGTGCTAGTATAGTACAAAATGTCTATTTAAACGTAAAAGGTCGTCATAAAACAAGGTTTATTTGAAGTGTTAAAGTTAATGCACATAACAGTAAGTGGTCGTAAAATTTTGTGAAACGAAACTAATGCACGAGTTGCTAAGACAAAAATAATGCAATGACTCATATATTTTTAAATAAAACTATCTTTTCGGATTATTTCGCGGATTTATTTTGTTTTTTGGTTCCCGACGTCTGTAACAACTATACCTTCAAGACATGTAACACCTCAGTCTCTCCCGTGACCATGGATGCTGTAAAGCATTCGAAACGTCGGGAACCAAAAATCAAAATAAATCCGCGAAATAATCCAAAAAGATAGTTTTATTTAAAAATGTCAAACATTCGCGTAAATCTAAGAAAGTATTATGACTCATATATTTTTTAGTTTAACAATCTTTCTTATATAATTAAAATGTTAGGCGAATCAAACTTAAGGTTCTTTTGATTTAATGAATTTTCTATAAATAATATGCAGAGCGTATCTAACCGCTACCAATAATTGTAAGCTAATAATTGCATGTACCAATTAAACGTTACGGGCTAATTAATAGAAATATAATATCAATGATTTTTTACATATTTTGTATTTACAACATGTTCTTTGTTATTATTAAACAACATATAAGACAGAATATATTCATTAATTATAAATTAAAAATTTAACAAACTCTTACGCAAATTCATTGCCATTTAACGATTACACTGACACGCGTGACGCACTTAATCGAGTAATCATACGCCAAAATGCCTTAAATCATTTTGGAAATTAGCTGATACTCTTACACTGCTGGACCGATTTTAACCAAACATATAACTCGCGTCATCTAAAAAGAACGCTGGAAGAAAGTGGAGAGGGTATACTCGCGCATAAAAGTACTAAGCCTATTATTTTATTTTTCATAGCATTTCGCTCGCGGCTTCATATATTAGTTATTGGTAGGGACATTGAAAAATATATTAGATAGAATATCATTAAATAGAATTCTATTCATTATTAAAATATGTTTGATTCAGTGTAGAATGTTTAATCTACTTACAAAAAATTAAATTAATACGTTCAATACATTTTTTTTATTATTAACTGCATTATTATTAGACTCTCTCTCTGTAAAACAATATACGTCAAAAACAATTTTTCTCTTTTCTATATATAAAACCATTTCGTAATTAAAAACTTTTGTGTGCGCGATGGTATTTCGAACTGATGAACCAATAGCGCGCCGGCAAGCACGCGTGCCCGCCGCCCCGCGTCCCGCTTCTTACCACCAATTTGACCGATAAATCGCTTCTGCGCAGCTTGACAGCCAGCGTTCTTTTTAGATGACGCGAGTTATACCTAAGAATCACCGCAAGGAAACTGCCACAGACAGACACACACACAGATAGATAGACAGACGTCGACGTCAAACTTATAACACCCCTCTTTTTGTATCGGGGGTTAAAAAATAATTGTCAAATTAAAAATACCAAACTAAAACCACCACAGTAACTCTTGTATGTTTAACAAATCAAACTTAAAATTTATTTGAAATGTGGGACTGAATAAATGGCGATAATTTATCTGGCAGTCGTATCTCATATAAACAAATAGGACCATATATCTCCAAATAGAAGTTCACATATGTCGCCGGCGTCAATAACTTGTGCCTTATCTTGTTAGATTTATATTTATTACAGGCTTCAAGTCTTGCGTGTACGTGATGTTGTTGATGAGATGTATTGTCGTTTTATTACGTTAGGTACAGAAAAGGGTGAAACAAAAGAGGGTTTAACAACCTCCTTTGACTAGTTACTGGAAAATTCTCGATTTGTTCAGGAATGGTTGTCGATTTGATCGAGAATAGTTTTAAAGAAAGACAACTGGCGTTTGTTCTTTATATCTCTAACCATGAACGAATTAGAGACATTCGTCCATGTCTCTAACAATACTTACAGCTGTTTTGTGTGTTCTTTGCTATACCTTTTCGACATTGTTTTCAATAAGCCTTTTTTTTTATAATCTACTTGTCGCCTCTTGTTAGCGTCTTGTTTCATCACATGTTGTCAGGAACTTCAGAACTATAACTGACATGAAAAAAAAACAAATATATTTTTTTTAAAACCCACGACATTAAAGCGTAATATAGATTATTAATTGCCGTCGTGCGTAACCTGTGTTGTAGAATGCTAATATTAACAATAAAGCTACTGGCGCATGTTACTTAATATGTACATTCTACAACATAGGTTATGTACGACGGCTTTTAATAATATCTATACAAAGTAATAAATGGAATGCCGATTTTTTTGTTCGGTTATACTGCGATAACTACTGAACCGATCGGAATAATACTCATACTATAAGACGCAGCGTGTTTCAGAGAAGGTTTTAGTATATGATATGTTGGTGATTAATGTACTAAGCGGGCGGAGCCGGAGGAACACGCTAGTATTTTATATTTCGTTTTAATGTTGTGGGTTTTTTAAATTTTAAATTTGTTTTATTTGTGGCTTTATTAACTTTAAATAGTAAATGCAATACATTTATTTAAATAATATAATCGTTTTGGGGAAAGATGTGTATTGTGTATACTGTAGCGTCCACTGGCAGTCTGTAACATTATAAAACTTAGCTAAGAACATGCTCATAAATAATACATACACAAAGCAAAATCGTTTCGAAATCGGTCTAGTCGTTTCCGAGAAAAATGGTAACAGACATACTACCTATACATAAACACTTCTTAACCCCAAACGCATGTACCGTTTCCGTGGCTGTCCCGGGTAAACATAGAATTAATGAAAAATAACCTCCTACTCCGACGGGATCCCTATCATTTACTATAATAGAACAAATGTTTCATGATAAAAGAATCTCGTCATTTTATCGGAAAGGTCCTCAGGGAGCTTCCATCCTCTATCAAGATCTTTGTAAATAAATCATAATTTTTGTTCAGTATCCGCAATTTACATAATAAAGAACGTCGATGGTTTGAAATTATATAATGCAAAAACGTGAAAGTTAAATTAAAGCATATATACGATAGAAACAGTTATTTATCTGATATTCAAAGTAATATTTAGACCCTCGCCCTCCATGTGCCAATATTTATGCTTGCTCTGGTCAATGTTATCTATAATTCATATGAATGGGTCCAAGTAAAATGAGAGGGCTTTTCTATTATAAGCCAATAGCCTTATAAAACCACCAGCCGCCCGCCCTCGCCTTTCTCTGGCCTCTACACGTTGCATATTTTTTGGTAAGTTTTTACAATATTTCTATAAATACTACTATATACTACCTACAAGCTAATGTAATAAAAATTGAATAAGTAAATGACATATGCTTTGCCTGTCATAATTAATTTGTTGGAAATGAACGCTTACGGGAATCGAACATGTGACTTACGGTGTATTAAAGAGGTCGGAGGCGATGGACTACATACTATGTAAATTTTGCCTCGGTGGTGTAGTGGCTAGCATGTACGGCTGCACACCCGGAGGTCCTGGGTTCGAGTCCCGGGTCGGGCCAAGTTTAGTTATTGAGTCTTTCTGTATAGTAAGTCTCAATAACAGCCCGGAGTTGGGAAGTTGGCGGTGATTCACCCCCGTGCCTCGGAGAGCACGTAAAGCCGTCGGTCCTGCGCCTTAACTCTTACCGGTCGTGTCGAGCAGTCGTCCCACCGGAGTATGAGAGTGATAGGAATAGAGAGTGCACCTGTGTCTGCGCGTATACCTGTGCACTATAATATCTCCTGCGCAGTTGGCTAGTCTCAATGAGATTGGCCGCCGTGGCCGGAATCGGTCAGGGGAGAACATCATGTAAATTTTGGTTATTATATTTTACTGGTATACAAGGGCCGTGAAAGGGGTTCTAACAATAAGATAAATTAGTACAATAGAAAATTATCTCTGAGTACATTAAGAATTTCTTATCGATGTGCTTATAGTGTTACTACAACCCTGTTGAGCAAGTATGCATAAAACAAAATGATACCTTTTTCTGTCTTTGCGCTTTTAACATATTTTAGGTGTCGCACTTCAATATCCATTGTTCAGTCACCGGTTGGGTTAGTTATTTGGTGCATATTGTAACAATAACAGCATTTTCAGGCTTCTCTATAAACTTGTAAAATCGACATATCTGTCCTTCTATTATTGTGTAATGTACTTTAATTTTAAGCTAAAATAAGTTTTATTGGCAAAGACATACTTTATAATAGCAAAACCCCTAAAAGCGTTCATTACTTTGTTACAGGCTGAGAAGCAACATTTTTACAGTCTACTAAAATTCAATTCTAACCGTATTAAACATTCAAAATAACTAAGGGACGGAGAGTAAAGTGCTTCGTAGAAAATCTAAACATTTTTAGAATAGCTTTAAACACCTGATTTTTATCGGCTCGTGTTGGCATGCCGTTTTATTAGTCTATAAAAATGCACAAATTGAGAGTGCACCTGTGTTTGCGCATATTCTTATATTTATGTATTGATGATTTTACATATAAATATACTCTTATATAGCTTTAGTATTTTTTCTCAAAAATGAGATAGTTTCCCGCGGTAAAAAGTATCCTATATGTTGACCCGGATAACCAGTTATCATCATACTAAATTTCATCAAAATCCCTCCAGTGGTTTTTCTGTAATGCGGTAACAGACAGACAGACAAAAATTCTAAAAACTATAGATTCGGCCTCTGTGTCGATAATTACGATTATTTCAATAAGATTTTCCGAAAAATATCTAATGTACAGATTCGGCTGGGTTACAATTTCATTATATGTATAGATAAAACATACCTACCTATTTACAGCGCTTATTAATGATAGATTTAATTAAAAAATTTGAGTCGAAAACTTTTACATGATATATGTTTCATACATTCGAGGAGTGAAGTTTAAATTATCGATGCAATATCGTAAAAACTTTATACATTCACAGTGCATTGATTTTTGAAAATCCTGGCCTCAGTTGCGCAATTACGCAGTAACCGACACAGCCGCTGCATTTCTGCAGTTTATCTGTCCCCTTTTTACACTACTGAAAAGTAAAGGACAGTCATATATTTTTTCCTATGTAATGTCATCAATTTTGTTCAAGTAAGTTAGAAACTTTGGCGCGCTGATTCACAGGATGACTATAAGGTTTTTTTGTTAATTTTTTTTTCTAATATGATAATAATTTAATTTTAACTATTCTTTAATATAAGTTGTATCAACTAGAAAATTTATATTTTAGCACAATTCATATCTTCTGTGATACTATAAATTTACGAATATAATGAGTGTTGGGTAGAAGTGGGTAACAAACGTAAACCTGCTATTTTCGTATAGTTTTAATTATTGTATTGTTAAATATTCAAATCGAATAATGTACTGTTTGTGTAATTTAGAATGCTATCTACGTGTATCAGGCACACTACGTAGTACACTACGTGTAATAGGCAGTTGCGGAGTTTCGTAGCAATTCGCTACGGTTCGTAGCAATGCGGTGAGTTGTCGCTCGAATAGTTTCGTAGAGGTTGCTGCGCTACGATTCACGTGCAAATAACTTATTGGGTACTTAAATATAAAATTGTAATTTCACACTTCATGTTTATTTATTAACATATTGTAATAAGTACAACATAGATTTCTATAATTAAAAAAAATAAGGATTTTTGAAAAAGGCCTACAGAAAAGTGTGCAATAGGATCTGTGATACACTAACATTTTTTTTTATATATTTTAAACGTACCTGGACGACGCAGCTACGAGTAGACGACGGTGCGGTACCAGGGACGTACTCGAGCAAAGCGAGGGTAAATTATTATTATAAAATAAATAACAACATTTTTTATTCGTTCTTTCTGTTAATAATGATTTGTATGACTTCACCAATAAATGTTTACGTATATTTAAAAACTTATTAGTTTAATAATTTGGAAAGAATAGTACCTAAAAGTATTTTAATACAAATTGAAGTTGAAATGCTTCTTACTTACATATATCTATTCAGCCATAATATTACCCAAGAAAAGGCTTTAAATTGCGGCTTCATACGACTTATTTTATTTTGACAAAATATGACATAGTTTTTGTATCGCGGATTATGTTTTATAACATTCTAACCCATTTAAAGCTGTTTTACGTCTTTATACCGCATTAATTTGATATAATCCTAATATAGGTCTTATTTTTGTAGTAAATCTTTTAAATTAATGAATAAGTCATTGAAATGGAACTAAAATATGATAATTAGGTCATTCTAAAGTTAAAAGTACGTACTGATGAACAAAAGCACGTGAAAAAATTCAGCGCAAAGCGAAATATTTCATTCAAATAATATGCTGAAGCAGCGAATAATGTAGCTCAGTATTTCTAGGGTAAGTGATATTTTAGCATGAAAAAATTGGAACTGGTATACATTTTCATACATTGGCAACATTCAGAACTCTTGGAATGCCTTGACCTAGTGCAGCTTGAAGCAATTGTTCTAGTTCTTACATTTAACAAAACAAAGTAAACAATAGGTCTAACGTCAACGTTGCCAAATAAAGGGCGATTTCAGAATATGTGGATATATAATAACATTGTAACTAAGCCGAATCTGTACATTAAATATTTTTTGGAAAATCTTATTGAAATAGACATTATTATCGATACAGAGGCCGAATCTATAGTTTTTAGAATTTTTGTCTGTCTGTCTGTTACCGCATCTCGGAAAAGCCACTGGAGGGATTTTGATGAAATTTGATATGGTGATAGCTGGTTATCCGGGTCAACATATAGGATACTTTTCACCGCGGGAAAATATCTCATTTTTGAGAAAAAATACAAAAACTGCAATATAAGAGTATAATAATATGTAAAACCTAAGAATTTGGTTTTTGGTCATTTGAACGCGGGCGGAGCCGCGGGCAATGCTGGTGTGGATATATATTTAAGATGGGTCAAAGGTTAATACTATAACGAGACACTTATAGTGCTAGCTCTTACGATATATTGTTAGATTAAATGAAGTAAATAAAGCGTAAATATTGTTATTTCTTTTTGAACAAGCGGCCGGCACAAACTTTATAGGTTTTCGTTTAATTTTATTGACTTGGTAAATTGTTATTTCAATCTCAATGTTGTGTTTTCGTAAATATCCTATTTGGCGTCTCAAGAGCTTTTCCAAAATTAATTTATAATCTATAGAAATTTTAAGAGTTCACAAATACTTCAAAATGAAGCAAATAACATACATATTTTAAGTATAGCTTGCCATAATTATATTTTGATAACACAAAGTATAGTATATAAAATTAATTAACTTAGCATTAGTAAGTGTTATTTGGACTTTAAACTTCTAACTACAAGGTCTCATAAGCTGAAACACTAAATGTACGTCAGACATGTCCTAGGCCAATAAGTTGACCAAACTTTATCATCTATTATAACAGGAACGCAAAGTATGGATGCCCAATGTAGATAAGCGTTGGCACAAATGTTGGTAACTATTTGACAAGTTTCCTAACGGCAGAACTTACCAGCAGTCGTTACCCAGAGTTTGTCAAACTTCACTCGTTTTATATCTAGTTACATAATATATCTCTATCCTTAATGTCTTGTACGAGAATGCGGAAAATTGTTTTGTTATTTTGGCAGGTTTTATTATACTTGTATAAAATTAATGAAATAAAGAATATGAAATGTTGTTGACATTGGTTTTTCATATAGCAATATGTATTTGTAGTACTGTAATCATGTAATATTAAGATGTTGGTACACATAATAACCGTCTTTATTTGTAACTAGCGACTCACCGTCGCTTCGCTCGGGTTCATCCCTAGCTTGATTCCCTATACAAACTTTCATCCCCATTTTCACCCGCTTTTGGAATGATTTCCGGGATAAAAAGTATCCTATTTCCTTCCCAGAGTCTCAAACTATCTTCTTACCAAATTCCATCTAAATTGGTTTAGTAGATCCAGAGATTACCCCCTACAACGTCACAAACTCACAATTCACAAATTTAACCTCTTTATTATATTAGTATAGATAGATATGTTTCTCTCTTAGTATTATGAATTCAGTTATTTATGAGTAACAAGACGATTTTAAATAAAACATCGTATTTCAATAATACAAATAAACGAAAATATCTGCTACTAAATGGTAATATTAAATAATGAGCTTACCATTTGCTGTTATAAAATGATTTGTTACACGTCACTGTTAAATCTGTTTCATTAATTTTATATATGCCAAAATTCATAAATTTAAATCAATTCAATATTAAATTGTATAGTAAGTATTAAATGTAAAATTGTAAGTTAAAATTAATAAGTATATAAAAAATAATAAAAACACATATTACTTTTACTCCAAAATATATTTCAAAAGAGACAAATTAGTAGCCGTTACAAGTTAAACCATTCTGAAACTTTTACTTGTCTTCATTTAACTCAAACTTCAAGTAATTCTATTGTTAGGATTTAGAATGACCCTTGTTATTTCGTCATATCCCTTTTGAAAGGGGAGGAATTCTGAATAAAATCGTCGTTTGTAGTCCGTCTCTCTGTTCTGAAAGTAAAATTTCCAATGTTCCGTGAGACAATATCATGCGGGTCAGTGCTGAATTAAGAGGCCTATGCATAAGCAATTATATTCTAATTTTTTTGCCACTTGTACTGTATCCACTATCCGGTTCTAATATAGCGTGTTGTTTAAATGGTGTTCTATCGAATGCTATGAATTTCTAGAAAATTATTTGTACGTTGTTTATTACACACTAGCTAAGCCTACAGAAGTCCTGTCGAAATTTTAATGAAGTGTGTGATTTTAGTGTGGATGAAAAAATGTAGTGTTAGATTTACTTTTAGTTTTTCTCAGTTCCCCGAGTAACTTTTCCATTGTTTTTCTCTAAAAGCCTCATATCAAGAATTTTGCACATTTTAGAAAAACAGTCAAAACGGTCCAGCCACTTCAAGTAACATCAAACAGTATTTCATTTTTATTTGTATAGATTAGTGAAACCTAAGTATGAAGATAGGATTCTAAACTAACTTATATTCCACGGCATCGCTAGATATAGGGATAATAAGTACCTTATTTGTACCTTACCTTAATAATATGATATTAAGCGACCCGAAATGGAATCCGGATATAAAAGAATACTTCATTTTTTTCCTCTTTCTTACCCTTGCACGTATCATCTAAAATCGTTTGAAGTACCCACAAAAATACATCTGTACTATGACCAGATTTCACATGAAAAATAATTAAATCGCTCACTCAATACTTATAAAATTATAGAATAAGTTTTAATAATAAGCGATTCCATATAAAACAACGTACTATTTCCAGTGATTCGCGTGAAAACATACATTCAAACTATTATGAGGGTAGATGAAAAAAGACTGTTACAAACATTGAATGCAAAATAATAACAAAGTAGCAATTAAAGCGCGAAATTAAACATCTATTCATATATTTCTATATTTAGTGCTAGCACAGTAAGATGTTCGTTCAGCTCTCGCGCCAAGGACCGGCCAAGAGGCTCTCGTCAGTCAGAACTAGGCCGTCTCACCCGACAGAAGGGACAGCCGTGGCGAGAACTCTTCATGAATAATGTCAACACTGCACTACCAACGATCATTGTTTAGTTTCACAAAATATATTTAGTTAAAGTCACTATTAATCATACTATTATTATAAATGCAAAATATATGTGTATGTTTGTTACTTTTTCACGCTCATATAGTTAGGCGGATTTAGATGAGTACGATATTAGACCTGGGGGTCATATAGGCTATTGTTAGTTACAACATTTGTTAATAGATGGCGTTGCCTGTATATAATATTATAAATACAATCTATCCTAACATTATAAATAAGTAAAGTTTGTGAGTACGTGTCGTTGTAGGGGGTAATCTCTGGATCTACTGAACCGATGTAGATGAAATTTGGTAAGAAGATACTTTGGAGACCCTGGGAAGGACATAGGATACTTTTTATCCCGGAAATCATCCCTTAAGGGGGTGAAAAGATGGTTGAAAGTTTGTATGGGGGATGAAGCTAGGGACGAACGCGAGCGAATCAAGGGTGACTCGCTAGTATAAAATAAAGGCAGAAGTAGTTAAATAGTAGTACTTAGTATAAAATAAAGGCAGTAGTTTAGTTGATAAACAAGTTTTTCAAATCATTCCAAGGCGAAAAGATAACGAGGAAGGGGCAACAAACATTAATTAGTCCATGATTTGTTGAAGTTATTCTTTTAGCTTATATTTTTTGTTAGCAGTTGTTATTTTCGAGTCTTTTTCGAGGTCCATTTCGTACTATATTTAGAATTTGATTCATGTGAGCAATACGATAATTAAATTATAGATCTATATCACGAATAATCAAGAAATTTTAATTTACCTTAAGTATACTTTTCTGTTCTCAAAATGAAAATTTTAAGGTTTATTACGCTGAAAATGTATACCTGACACGTTATGTATTTTAATTTTATTTAATGAATCCTTTTGATTAAATTTCGGGCACGAGGGTCTATCTCCAAATCTTGCAACTGAGAATTTCTTTAGACAGAGAAACCCAATATTTTTATGGCTTAACTTGCAATTCGAACCCACGACCTCATGATCTCTAATTAAATATACCAAACAATACTATAGATCCACAAAGCAGCTATAGTTATAACTGTTGAAAATAATTTTGTACAACAATGCAATGTTATTATTGTTGGGAGGTTTTGTTTTAATCTTTTGTCATGTCTTATTATGGAGTGTTAGATTATTATCAAAACATAAAGAACAACGTTTCTTAGACATAATAAAGCCAGAAGATTTTTATTAGTGGTCTTATTATATGAGCAGACTCGTATTTAATTTGTGTACGGAGGCGACATGTAAATACTTGTTTGCCAGTTAATGCTAACCTAAGGAGTGTATGTAGGCTGTAGCATTTCCTACTTAATTGTGTAGGGTCGAGGAACTGCCTCCGGCGCTCAGAACTCATTAAAGGCACGCGCTGACGTTACGAGTTTTGAAGTAATTTTGTTAATAGCACCTGGCCTATGGGCTACGTTATGAAACCTTTAGATACGTGCGTCTGTTTTATCTATTTCCTTTTTTTTTCATCTGCTTTTAATAAAATATTATTAGGACTCCACATACTAGATATATATGTATGTATATAAAATAAGCCTATTTATAACTTACTTAGTTTGAAGATTAACTTAGATATCGATTAAAATTACCTGATTCGGAAAGTTTATGAGAGAACGGAATAAAAACAAAGTATTTTTTTAATAATAGTTATTAGTTACGTTTTTTATACGTATCCTATAAGATTCGCATAAAAAATGCAGAAATGGACGATAAAATATGTACCTACATCGTAATATATATTTTTTATATTATTAATTCCTTCACGACCGCGGACACGCCGGCGTGTCAGTTAACAATAGATTTCTTAGAATTTTAATTAATTTCTTATAAATTTACCTGGAGGTGAATAGACATAAATATGTATATAGCTCTTGTTCTTCATTGTACACTCCTAAGAAGAGAATATATACAGACTAGTTGGAAAGTGTACAGGAGGCGGCCTTATCACTGAAACAGCGACTCCTTTCAGATAATCTACTCGTAGGTAGGAAATACCAAACTAACAGAGAAGGGGTTCGAATAATAATAAGAAATAGATATTATTATTTAGCTCCTATCTACGAGTTAAGGTCTCCAAGTATATAAGAACAATACATTCTGATAAATATATGGGTACATACATAGAATAAATATATATAAAAATAAAAAGCAATAATATAATTTATAGTAATACAGGGGATATTTTAATTTCCGCGGCGCGGCGCCGTAGTTTGACGATGAATCCTTATAGATTTAAAAAAAAACAGAATCAGAAACATTTTTTCGATATATCGGTTTGTTTTCGAGATATCGATACTCAAAAATCGAAAATAAAGTGAGATCGAAAAATTTTATTCTTATTTTTAGTTTTATTTTTTCAACATCTATAAGAATTCATCGTTAAATTACGGCGCTACGGAAATCAAATATAAATTTCAATTAATTTAAAGACAGTTTTCCATTTTGTTACCTCTACACGAATCTCGTGTACAAATTAGATACTTAATGTGCATGTATCTGTTGTAATTTCAGGGAACTCCGGTTTCAGATGCCGGGACGTCTTATTTAAATATCTCGACTAAACTCGTCTGAAGCTTTATTAGATTACAGACTCCGTGGTGTCGATTTCCTTCACTGCTACCTTATTAACAAATTAAATTTTTAATATTTAGTTTTCTTTAAGTCTTTTCTTTTAAATTTTGGGATTAGTCAGTTTCTTGAAATGGTAGGTTGTTTAGAATTAGAGAAAACAAAGTAATTCTGTACATACATATATGTATAGGAAATAAAACTCATATCCTAACATTGTGCACAACAATTTGTCATATACATAGTTACATTTTGTGAGTAATATGAATTTAAAAGTTCAGTTGATTTTTTAGTTATAATTTAGATTAAGTTATAAGTTATTACTTATTACTTTATATTTACAGATTTGAAATTGGATAGTTTTTGGTTGTTTTATTTATTTATTGCTCGTAAGCGCGACTAGCGACTCACTCTCGTTTCACTCGGGTTCGTCCCTAGCTTGCTTCCCAATACAAACTTTCATCTCAACAAAGTATCCTATGTCCTTCCCAGGGTTTCAAACTATCTTTTTACCAAATTTCATTTGAATCAATTCAGTAGATCCAGAGGTTACCCCCTACAACGTTACAAACTCACAAACCCACAAACTCACAAACTTTACCTCTTTATAGTATTATAGTATAGATAACTTATAACTTTCTTAATCAATAGGTTGCAAATAACAAAAATAATTTTACAATTTCGACTGGTACGTACAGATGTTAACGGGTTTTTACAGATGTTAACAAACAATGAAACAAAGAAACAAAGGAAAAAAAATTGTAATAGATAACATTTTTGCAAATTTATTCAACAGTTATTTTCAAAAAATAAATAATAACTATAGAAATGTTTCGTATAATCAACAATTTTAATATAAAGTTTGTTATGTAACTTAAGTTTTCCGTTATAAAGTGATTTCACTAAAACAATGGCCTTTGTATCACCCTCCGCCCAAGGGATGTGAATGGGATAGGTAATTAAGTATATGGACTGCGTAGTTCCTAGTTTCTAATGAGCTTTCTATGAGTAACAAACTATTATTCTATTGATTTTAACTTGTATCCATAAATTGATTTTCAATTAGCTGATAATAATTATAAGGAGTTTCATATAACAGTGTTACTAGTGTAGTGAACAAAATTTGTTTAATTTATGTTATAAACTTTTGTCATAATTTTAAATGTCATTTTGAGCAAAACAAAGAAATGAAAAACAAATAAAAAACGTTTTTCGTGGCTCTTGACCTGTGATATCTTGTGACACGTACACTAAATGAAAATATGAGATTTTTCGGTCAACTTATAAAACGCCATGTTTTGGAGATACTTTCAGTAGATTTTGAAATATAGCATATTTTCTAATAAACTTTAATCTTTACGATCTTAAGCGCTACTTACTCGGTATCAAATTAATAAATAAATACCCGGTATCGGTTTTTACTGTTTGAGGATATTTAAGAAAAAAATCGAATTAATACTTCATGGTATGACGGGGAATTAATATGGTACGGAACCCTGAGTGTATGAGTTAGACTCTCACATGCCTAGTTTTTATTTAGTATAGTATATTTTTCCCTCTTAACAACTCTGTCTATGCAAAGAATATCTACAATTAGGAATCCAGTGGTAACGCGCTCACTTGGGAAACCGAGTGAAGCGGGTTCAAATCCCAGGTTTTGCATCTCTGATATTTTTATGGGCGAATCATTTCCAACATGATTACCACTTGTCTAACGTTGAAGGAAAACATATGAGAAATCTGCATGTCTGAGAGAACCTAGTAAGTTTTCAAAAGACATGTGAAGTTCGTCCGCAACCTGAAACCCAACCCGCATTTGGCCAGCGTGGTGGACTATGACCTGGTCCCCCTTGTATTAAAGGGAGGCCCGTGCCCAGCAGTGGGATGGTAAAAAGGGTTGAATACATACAATAGGATTTTTTATATCAATATATCACTTGGTTCATCTCATAGAATTATTAGTAGGTAATGTAAGAAATGATTAAAGGACGCGTACGGTGTAAGCGAGAACGGAGCACTAATTGCATATTATAGTTTTATTTTCGAATTCATATTTAGTTTGAAGCAAATAAAATATTAGAAATATATAGTAATAAAGAAGAAAAAAATATAATCATACAACTATTATAAATACGGCATTTGACATACGTATGTATGTATGTATGTTATCTTTAACCATAAAACGGCAGGAAACATTTGGATGAAATTTAGTACACAGATACATTATAGGCTACCTAAAGTTAGTAGTAACATTTGCCACAACATGGCGCTACTTGCCTATACTAATAACTTAAAGAGGTAAAGTTTGTGAGTTTGTGAGTTTGTGACGTTGTAGGGGGGAATCTCTGGATCTACTAAACCGATTTTGATAAAACTTGGTAAGGAGATAGTTTGATGCCCTGAAAAGAATATAGGATACTTTTTATCCCGCAAATCATTCCTTAAGAGGGTGAAACTTTGTATTGGGAAGCAAGCTAGAGACGAACCTGAGCAAAGCGAGGGTGATTCGCTAGTAAATAATATAAATAAAAAAGGTACATAGGGACGCACCCGAGCAACACCGGGGTAAGTGCTAGTGTTAAATATAATATTTGTATGGTATAATAGTACTAAACAACCAAAACTAACGAGTAACGATCTGACTGTTAGAATAAGTAACGTAAATTGTGAATGAAAATATAAATATTGCACTAGGGGATTACCGTTTACATTTTCAAAGTTAAAACTAACTAGGAAGCCAGTTTGCATCACAGTATCACATACCACTTAAGTGGTACACGTCTGGTGTGTATGTACTTGTAATTTCGTCGGACGTCGCATTGCAGTTGTTTATATTAATATTATAATATTATATGGCGTGCCGTGATCAAATTTAAATTGTTCACTGAATATGGACATGTTGGACGGGCTCCCTGGATTCACCTGCTTAGAAATTATGTTATTTATATGTAATTATGTTCAAACTCGAGTAAACAATTTTAATATTATGTTACAATATCAGATTTTGTTTTAAATATATGAAAATATACTATTACTAAAGCTTGATCATTTTGAAGTTATTCTTCTTTTGGGACGTTTGGAAAAAATATGAGAGTAAAATTCTTATGATGACGGCCAAAAAGCGACATGATGAAGTTAGCTGATAACTGTCCGTTGCCATGGTAACCGTTATTATTTACGACAAATTATATATAATATTATATTCTTTCCTTAAACGATATTCTATAAATATATGATTGGAATATGAATAATATGTCTTATTTAATTTTTTTATTAATTTATCATTCCTTTTACAGACAGAGAGTTGTGACATACGGGATGAAATCTTTAGCTATTTTCAACCGACTTCAAAAAGGAGGAGACTGTATTTTTTTATGTTTGTTACCTCAGAACTCCGTCATTTATTAACCGATTTGGACAATTTTTGTGTTGTTTGAAAGTTTATACTTCCAGATTGGTCCCATTTAAATTTCAAAAAAAAAAATACCACCCCTAAGGGTGGAAAAATAGCTAATGATGAATTTAACCTACTTCTAATTGTCATATTGACTTGAAACTTTGCAAGTGTTTCTATTTTCGTTGATAGTACAGTGGTTCAGTATTGTTGACCTGATCTAATGGTAAGGCCAGAAGGTGGATAGGTGGAACTCTTCAACGGCTAATAGTAGATACTTTGAGTATGGGCTTATTTTGTTTGATTTGACAAGCCTAACACGTTAGAATTCCTACTTTGCTACTACTCTCTACACTAAAAAGGGAAAAATAAAAACTTTTTAACAAAAAAATAAAAACCGACTTCAAACAAAAGCACTAAAAAGTAAAAAATAACTGATTGGTAGTTTTCATTTACTATACATACCTAATCAAATATTTTCGAAGTCGGTGTGCTTTGGCTACGTAATTAAAGCCTACCTATTAAATACATACCTAATCAAATATTTTCGAAATCGGTGCCAGCCCACACCGACTTCAAAAATATTTGATTAGGTATGTATAGTAAACGAAAACTACCAATCAGTTATTTTTTACTTTTTAGTGCTTTTGTTTAAAGTCGGTTTTTATTTCTTACGTGCGTGCATAAGTACACACACACGTTTTTTTTATTTTAAATAATCTATGCCTTTATGTTAGTCTACAGTATAGTTTTACTGCAATATTTATGTTAGATAGATTCATGCTTATTTTATGTCAACACTTTTACTAAGTGGTTTGCTTTTAACGCAACGGTATTATCTTATCAAATATCTCTCTACGTTGATGAAATATTGATATGAAATTTCAATATGTCGGACTCGAGTTAGGATTTGTTTGGATTAAAAGCTTATTATTACTAAAACTTTTGTTTTTATAGAATTGATATATTTGTATGTTTACATTAGGAAACTTTTTGGAGTATTTACGATCAATATGTGCTGGCATTAATAACTAGCTAACCCATGTGTTCACAATAAAAACCGCGTAGGCGATTCGAATTCAATTCTTATACGTAGTAATTTTCGTTTTGTCTATAACAGATGATATATCCGACCTTTTTCTCCTTCAGTAATTTTATATTCATATTGTCTATGTATTAGTACTAGTGTATTCTCTTCTTTCAAATGCAGATTCTATTACCGTCTAGGAAAATTATTGTAATGAACCCCAACTACATAACTAAGTACATAAATACTTCGTAAATTTAGTATTTCGAAACCCTTGTTAACATAACTGCTATTGGATTGTATAACGCCACCTTTTAGTACAGGTAGCGAACTAAACCATAAAGTACTACGAGTAACTGACTTTCGCATTAAGATAAGGAGTTCATTTTCATTTAATTCTTTCGACATTTTTATGGTAATCTCTATCTGTAAAGAAGGCACAAAGTTTGATGGCTCGGATTGAAAACGAAAAGCTACCTTTTATGGAGCTTGGCTGCTGGAACGAAAATGGCAACTTTTATACACGTAACTTGTTTTATAATATGTAATTGAAATGTGTTTAATAATAAGCTTAATGAGCTTAAATTGAAATTAAGTTATGTTTAACATTTGTAGACCTATTTTATTGTATGTAATTATATATTCATTTCGAATTTATACAATAAAATTAAAAAGCAAACAGTAATCATGAGCAGAGAGTAAATATAAAAATTATGTCTGCTACAATTATTTTAAGCCATAATTTTGGAAA